>CM038797.1:134169037-134837787 GCA_021764765.1 Vicia sativa
TGCAAGGATTTAACGGGTTCAACCTCCCGACCGTGGGGCTACGTCAAGCTCTTCGTCACCTTCAGCGAGGGCGTCGCATCTCGACAGATCAAGGTGCGCTTCTTGGTGGTAGACTGTCACTCGCTATACAACGCGATTCTTGGAAGGACCACTCTGGCTGAGCTCATTGTCGTCCACATCAAAATGAAGTTCTACACCAAGAGGGGACGCGTGGCCACCATTTGTGGAGACATCAAAGCATCCAGAAGGTGCCATAACGCTGCCGCCAGAGGACAGACCCTGGTGGACCCGGGAGCCCAACAGGCGGGACAACCCCCGCGTCAAGCCTCCCTAGATTGAAGATCCCCAAGGTCTCAAGGTAGACTTGGTCGACCTCGACACCCAATTTGTGAAGGAAGAGGTTTTAGGTCAGAACGGAGACCAGGATCCCCTCCGCCCAAGACCAGGACCCCAACAAGTGTGTGAAGATCGGGACAGGGCTTCCATACCTGGCTAAGAAGCAGCTCAAAGCTTGCCTCGGAGACAATGCAGATCTGTTCGCCTGGAGCGCCGCGGAGATGCCCGGACTCGACCCTGAGGTCACCTGTCACCAGCTAGCCATAGATCCGGCCGCTAAGGCCATAGTACAACGTAGGCATAGACAGTCTCTCGAAAAAGCGGAGGCTGTTGAAAAAGTTGTAAAAGACCTCCTAGAGGCAAATTTTATTTCTGAGGCCAAGTATTCAACTTGGCTCTCCAATGTTGTACTTGTCAAAAAATCTAATGGAAAATGGATGATGTGTTGACTATACCGATCTTAACCGGGCATGTTCCAAAGATGTTTTTCCTTTACCTAATTGTTGACGCTAATCGAAATTTTTTACTAATTCGATTACGATACAATGAAGTCGCTATCTAACTTTATTTATTCCTAAAGAGGAAAGGGAAAATATAGATAAAACCCAAGAAATGAAAATGAAATGGTCATTGCAACCAAGAGATGCGAGTTCGGGAGTCGGTTATGCAAGGGGAAGGTATTAACACCCCTCACATCCATCGTACTCGATGAGACCCATTTAGTTCTAAGTGTTTGTGTGTTTAGTGTGTTAATTTGCTATCTTCTAATTACTATGTGCGAAAAGAGAAAAGAAACGAGACATGTTTTAATTTTTTGAAAGTGTGCTCACGAAGATGTTAAAATCTCGTGCCTACGTATTCCTCAAGTGCGATGGAAAAGTCAGAGCTTACGTAGTTCTCAGTTGCAAGAATATTCGTTGGTTGATTGATTTTATTTATGAAAATAGGAGCTTAATCGTACGTGGATGATAAGACATCACTAGTGCAATTCGCATGTGAGTGAAGGGAGATCGCGTGTGAGCGATGAGTATCGCATGTAAGCAATGTTTGAAAAATGACTTGCACGTGGGCAAGGTTTGATGAGTTGAAGTTATTTTTTATGTGGGATACGAGCATCGGACCATAAGCGTTCAACGACTAACGCCCCAAGTACTTGGATGAAGGGACAGAACCATCCTGATCATCTTTTTCTACCAAAAAAAGTTTTATTAAGAAAAGATGAGGTGAAACGGGGTTCACTTATTAAGATTCAATTAAAGAAACCAAGCGTACAATTGAGGGTCGAAATAGGACTGACTACCTTACGCTTGGGAAGAAGGAAGTAGAATATTTATTATGAAATATTTTTTAGAAAAATCACTCGACATTGGATCGAAGTTTGAACATTTATTATGAAAGGTCTTGAATGATGAAAAGAGAAGATTTGGGCTATGATTAACCAAGAGAGCTTGATTAATCTCGAGAGAATAGACAAGTGTCTACTCCCACCATGAGGCCCTTTGGATGAGAACTTGGTATATGAACCAAGGCGCGAGAATAAAAGTAAGCAATTGCAAACATTCATGGAAGTATAGCAAATAAATTGATAAAAACCCATACAAGACGACTAACACAAATGATAAGGCAATTTACAGTGTGTAGGTGCATGCATGAAATAAATTTAATCGACTAATCAACAAAATTTAATCAAGTAATTAGTTTAATAAAATTAATTAGATGAACTAATCAATTTTAAATAATCTAATTAGATAATTAAATAATATTTAACTAATCAATTAAAGTCTCATTGTAAGTCCAAAAGCAAGTGTGGTGTGTGCACCATGTGTGGCCGTTGTGACGCTTCAAAGTTTTGTCAACTCAATGTATAAAAATGGCTCGCACGAGTATTAGTTTGAAAATATTTAGTTTGTGAGAGTGATGAATGATTAAATAATAAAACAATAAAATAATTATTAAACTATTACATCTCATGGGAATGAGATACATATTTACAAATGAGATGACAAAATAAATTACAAGTCCTTATAATTGTACAAGTGAAATAATCAATTTAATCAATTAATTTTTACTAATTAAAATAAATATTAAAATTAAAAATTTATTGAATGTTAAAAATAAAATAGAAAAGAGGAGTGTGAATTATTTATGGATGTTGCAAGTAGAAGTGGAACAAGGTCCAAAATTCACATTTCATTCTAAAACTCTAATTAATAAAAGAAATATGACTGTTATTATTATAAAAAATAAATAAACAAAATATATAAGATGAAGAAAAATATGAAAAAGTGACTGTTTATGACTGTTTTTTTATTTTATTTTATTATATATAAAAAAATGATTTTTTATTTAAGAAAAGAAAGATCAATTACAAACCATTAAGTTTTATACCAATTAAAGATGAAAAAAAACAACTAAATGTGTCGAGGAAGAAAAAATGGATCGTATCATCCTCTTCATGTTCTCATTTGAAACTTGTATATTTTTATTTAAATAAATGAAGTATATGAATGTTGTAAAAAGATAAAAAGGAGAGAGAGGTGCTTACGTGTGGTACAGAGGGAGTATAGCAATTGTAGTGTTGACAGAGAAGAGAGGGTGGCGTTCCGGCGGTGAGGTGATGAGGAAGATGAATGGTGGTGTGAAGGTAGTAAGATAAGTTAAGAGAGTGGAGAGGTTTCTGTTATGACAGAGTTGCACTGAGTGGAGTGAGTAGTTATGGATGGTGAAGGTAGTAAGAAAGAGTGATGAAGATGGCTAGGGGCGGGAGAGACTAAGAGGAACATTTTTTTTTTCTTTTCAATTCACACAGTAAACCCAATTATATATACCAATAAATTAGGTTTAGATAATTTTAAAAATGTCTAAAATGACCCTAATGATAAAATGAGCTATTAAGCCTAAAAATATAAAAATTAAAGTATTCAAAAATATTTTTGTTTTGACTTTTGAAGATAAAAATTGGACATTTAAAATTATCAAAAATGATATAAATTTGAACACTAAATTATCGGAAAAAATAAAATGAGTACATTAAAATAAACTATGGGTCTCAAAGATTAAAGAAAAATTATCAAAATAATAAAAATTGAAATAAAATGATAATAAAGAATACCCGACTTTAAAACACTTACGGTTAAAAACGAGACTAAAAAATGTATCAAAAAATTAGAGAGAGCATATTTTCATGCTCTACGTGACACGTAGATTCATAAAACGGTGAGATAAAGGCGAAAACTTGTAATATTTTCCCCGCTAATTTTCCGCACAGTGTCGAATCGCTTTTAATGGTCTGTTTATAAAATCAAAAATTCAATATTATCGACATATAATCAACTTAACACAATGCAAGAGACAGGTAGAGAGATAAAAATATATGAAGTAAAATAGCGGGTATTTTACAACTACAAAACGATACAAATGTCGATTTAAATTGACTTTTGGTCAACTTAAATACGACTAATGATGCATATGCGATGAATGAATGATTGTTTAATGACAATGACCTAATGGAGGCGTATGCAGATGAATGCGAAGTCTAAGTAATCAAACTTGAAAACATTCAGGCGAAATTTCGGGTGTGACACTAATATTGATATGTTGGTCGACAACTCGGCAGGCTATAAACTATTGTCTTTTTATGGATGCGTATTCAGGTCACAACCAAATACCAATGGCGATGGCCGACAAATGCTGAACGACTTTCATGACAGTCTCGGGCAACTATTACTACAATGTAAGGCCGTTCGGGCTGAAGAACGCGAGCGCCACATACCAGAGGATGATGAATAAAGTCTTCTGCAGCGAAATCGGGGACATGCTCGAAGTTTACATGGACGACATGATTATCAAATTCCGGGCAGAGACCGATCATGCTGCACATCTGAAAAAGGTGTTCGACCAGGCTCGATGATGTCACATGAGGATCAACCCAGAGAAGTGCACCTTCGGAGTCAAGGTCGGCAAATTCCTAGGATTCTACCTCACCAAGCGTGGAATTGAGCCCCACTATTTTACTCAAACCAAATGACCCTCACCATTTGATTCGAAAAATCCCGTTGGAAGATTTTCTAGTGGGTCGAGATCCATATTTCACTTCGTTTTAAGTCAGTCTTAGGATGATTACACAAAACTCGGTTATTTAGGTAGTAACTCCTTCCAATTGTATTCAATACAATTCTCGAATATCTCAGTTGGGTGAATAACTCTTTATTCTAATCCATCATATGGATCATTCCCAACTCATGCTTCTAAACGCATATAATATCATTATAATTGTTTAGTTAAGTTTGACCCAGAGTTTTAGCAATTGGATATTACACTTATCCCATCGCACCTTACCAATATAGAACATGCACCTTGCATTAGGCGAAACCTACATTGTTCGATATTGGTCTTGATGAGTGCTAAAACTTGGAAAGCATAAACTTAATATTTATTTTGAGGGAATTTGTTATTAGTTTGATCTCATCGGCTTAACATGCAAATCGTCTCTCACATGCATCAACATACAAACACATGCACCAACATACAAATAAAAAGATACAGTTATGTCCCCTGGCGCAATTGTTCTCTCAAGCCAATGGGAGAGCCTAAGAAAACCCTAATAACGATCTAAGCTTCTCCAAGTAAGATCTCCAAGGGTGTCCTCCTTTGATATTGTAATCTTCTTTTTCTTCATAACATAGCATTACATTACAAAAAGAATACCCGTTTTACATACGAGGGAGTGATATGAGAAAAGAAGTTACATCAACAGAATTAGAGAAAGGCACGACACACAGGTCGTATTTTTAGAATTCCCAAAAACAAAATAAAGAATTATAAGGCCATAACTGATCACCACAAGAAAACAATAATAAAACATCGTTTATTATTATTACTTTAAAATTCTGTTAATTAATCAAATCAAATTAAATTTCGGCGATTGATCACACTATGTAGAGTTATCCGGGGGTTCCGCTGCCCGGTCATTTTCGCACAACTCTTGTGTTATTACAACTCTACCCGTATAACTCTCTGACAGCACAACCCTTGTTCTGTCATGGACCCTAATGCAAATAATTCAATGTCGTCAAACACAACTCGATTGATAATTCAGTATGATCGATCAACATGCCATTGCTTCACCATACTAACATCGGATTCCGAATCGAATGAACGATGATCTCTCAAAAGAATGACAATCATCATGTGATTCAATGGAAGAAATCGAAACAGTATATCCAATATACCATGTTTGCATCATAACTGTTTATATCATATATAAAGGGGATCGATCATATTAGTGTAACTTATGGATGATCGGTGTATCACTGCTTCACCATACTAGTGTCAGATTCCGAAGCATAGTCGACATTGGTTCATCCAAATCGTACATACAATGATGCCAAATTTTAATTTAATCAATTATTTTTTAATTCATTCTGAGTTTTAATCATATAAAAATAGAACGTACAAAAATTAAACAGATATCAGATCCATGGTTTTGTAAGTGGATCTGATACCACTGAAGGAAAATCGTGATATAAAAACGCAGCGAAAAATCAATTTTCCTTTAGCGATCCTTACAAATGATCATGGCCAGTGATAGAATATGTTACCTCTTGTGGAGATTTGGATTTCTGATGTTGTGATCATGAACATTGATGAAGAACAATGTATCTACTCAGTCCACATGAACAGATCGCTCCCGGTCACAGTTCTAGCTGATCACGAACGAAAGCTTTGAGTGAGAGAGTGAGCAAAATTTCGGCTAGGGTTTGAAAACCAAATTTTCATCAAGTAAAATGCTTCAACATAAGGGTCCTATTTATAGAACCACAAGTGTGAGATGCAACCTAAAATCACAATAAAGGCTGTAAGCTAAAATCCCAATAAAGCATACAAATATCATACCTTATGAAGTATCGCATATCACTTAAGCGTGTGGTACCTTACCATATTTCGTATTCCACTTAAGTCCACCGTTCCTTATGGTGTTCCTAATTTACTCTATCTCTCATTAATTTTTCCTTATGTGTGTGACCTTGTAGGTTTCCGCGACGTTGGCAATTATATTAAATCATATTTAACATAATAAACAGTGAGCGGTATCTAGCAACACATCACTGCTACCCAAGTCATGAAAATGTCATGTGATTTGACAAAATATTTCTGTGATAATACTTACGGGTATAATTACCGTTTTCCCTCATGTATATATTGAACACAAGGCATAGACCGTCTCACCCTTGTCCAGTTCAATATTGGTCCCTTAGACATTTATCCTATTATGCAGGATGGGCGAATTTCATCTAGGTCAATCATGTCCCTCAACATGCTTTGTGAAGTACCCATCAACCTTCCTTATGGTCATCCAGTTATAAATAACATTTGATCATCAATAAAGCACTTGACTCCATATCTAGGGTCCATAGTGGTTTTCAGGTCGAAGGGTGGTATACACCACTTATCACCATGAGAATAACTTATGACACTTTGCATAACATTTTATGTAGTATTATCATAGTGGGTCAATCCAGTATAAATATTACTCCTAATATTTATACCTATGTCAAGACTTGATAACTCCTTATCCATGATCCATGGGATATGATCACCAGTCTGTCTATATAATAATCTCGATTCTTTAATTTTATCCCACTTCACATTAAAGCTCGATTACGGATACTTTAAGAATAATGTCTTTATGTTTAATGGGATCTCATGATTAAGTCACACTTAATATTTCATTAAACAGACTAATTATTCTAGGGACTTTATTATTTTGGAAAAGCAAACATAATAAAGAAATACCTTTTATTATTAATCAATAATTCGATACAAGTACCAAAGATATTGGTCTCTAGGGCTTACGCCAACAATAGTGTGGCTAGGTTAACAAAGAAGAGCTAATTTCTAAAATTTATTGAAACAAAATATTTCCTATTCCTATGAGAGTTATCAATTCGCAAAGGCTCAAACACAAAACTTCAATCATAATTTTTATCTTTTCCCATTTTTTACACCATTTCACATAACTTATTAGCATAATTATTTGTTTTTTTTTTCTTTTTCAAAGTTTTTTCTTTTTCTTTTATTTTTCACATTATTATCCAACCTCTAGCAACATACCTATAAGAAATCAACCATTGTTCTTCCCAACTTGAATACAACCACACATAGTGACGTGTATGCTCCCACTTTCTAAGAAAAGGAAAAATTTCAACCATAATATATGGTTGAGAGTTCAAATAAAAAGAAACATTATAATTCATGATGAACTACTTACTCATGCATAAGTTCACATTTCAACACCAAGATGGATCCTAACAAAAAGGATCAAAGGAGTTAACCAATACTCACTCACTCGTAAGGTACGTTACTTTTGGTTAGGTGGTTATGCTCAAAATCAAAACAAAATACCTTGATCTTTTTCATGCTTTTATACAATCAACACAAATAAAATATTGAACATAAACCTACAAGAATGTTGGTCTCCTGTGAATATAGTGAACAATGGAAAACTTCCTCATATTTAGGGTAAGATCTAAAGTGATTCAATCATGAATAAGTAGTGTGAGAGAAAGAATGGTATGATACTTGTATAAAGTAAAAGTTTCCTAATCATGCTATGTTCTAGAAAGTGATAAACGTGTACCTTAACAATGTACCTAACCTTCAAGCATTATCAATACCACACATTTGCATGTTGAAACAATCAAACTTGAAACAATCACTCCATGCTTCTCCAAGATTTTAAAAGACAAGCATTTGAAGACAAACAACAAAAATGACAATTTGAAATTAAATACTACTATATATTAAACTAAATACCCTAGGTGAAAGTGGATAAGTGAGTTGGGAGAGATTTGACAAGAGCAATAAATCGCGCTAAGCGCCCCTGATAGTTGTGTATTATCAATTGAAGTATTTGTTTTATCGTATCCACAAGGATTGGAGTGATATCAAAATCGTTCAATGATTTCTATATTTCTAAGCATAAGTTTCAAGATTGTTTGGTTTATAAGTGACGAAAAGTAAAATACGTAAATAACGAAAGAGAAATTCAGAGAAATAGACTTGTTGGGAATTGGTTTTCATTCACCCATTCGATATGCAAAACTCAGATCAGTTATACATAACTTATGAATATTTCAAGATCATCACATATCGCGCACAAACAAAGCTTATGTCTAAACTTTGATGTGATTTCTTACCTTATGGTTTAATCGACAATTTCTCATCCTATTAAATGATACGGTAGCATTAAGATTCGATACTTGTGAATATTAAACGTAACTCTATGTCTAGCAGCTAGAGTTTAATAGTTGTTATCTTGGGTCGAGATTTGAATCGTATTTGTCAATATGGATTTAATCCATTAAATAAACGGTAAAGCAAAGATAGCCATGATAATGATTCAAACATAACTTATATATAATTCCATGATCAAAGTAAATACATACTGATTTGGTGAACTACGACCAATCCCAACAAGAGAGGGATTTAGCTACTCATGATAGCTTGAAGCACAAATGAAGAATTGAGTAGAAACGACATCAACGACGATTTCCCGACTCTTGATGTGAATCCACCTCCTTCTCCTTACAACCTCTATTACACTATTATACTGATATTACATGATGTTTCTACAAGTGATAAAAACTGAAATCTCCTAACTGAACTGAGGTATGCTCTATTTATAACAGTTCTGGCCGCCTGAGTTCACTGAGCGAACTATACTTCACTAAGAGAAATCTTTCTTCTGTGCTAAGTTTTCAAATCAACTTGTCAACTTGTTACCGCCAAAGTTCGCTAAGCGGAATACGGCTTGCTTAGCGAAGTTTCTTTCTTCAGCTTGAAGTTTTTCAAAAATACCTTCTTCTGACCGCCCTGTTTCGCTAAGCGCATTTTTTCTCGCTAAGCAAACTCTTCTTCACTGCTGCTGGCGAACCTGGTTTTTTCCTTTCTAACTTGGTTTCGCTATGCGAACTATATCTCGCTACGTGAATCGGGCTGCCTTTTGAATTTTGAATCTTGTGTTTTGACTTCGCTGGAGGTTTGCTAAGCAAACTGTTCACTGCAACGTTCGCTTAGCGAAGTGTCTGTTTTCTGGTTTTTCTTTAATGGCCAAAACCTGCACAAAAGACACTTAAATCCAAAGTAAACTTGTACATACCATATTTATTCAATAATTGGGGTTTTATGTAATAACTTTGTCTTTTAAATAAGATAAATGTCATGCTTTAATATGACATTTTCCTATGAATCATGCATTCATCAAACTCTCCCCAACTTGAATCTTTGTTTGTCCTCAATCAAAGCAATACAAGAGCAAGAGTTTCTATACCATCTTTCACATAATCAACCAAAATATTTCAAAGACGTAACCAAGTGCAAGGCTTATCATATTGAGTTACATCACCAAGAATTCCATGCTTAGTACCTTCCTAGAATTTAGACAAGTTTATGACAAAAGTCTTCTACATAAAATTTATATCAAGCAATCCAAAGCAATAGACATGTTTAGCCATGAATCACCTACACACTTTTTGCATAAGTAAAAATGATGAGGTATTTTGATCTCTCTTATGACAAACTTTGCTAACATCTTGATTAATTCATTCATTCATGTAAGAAAAACATGTTGATATGCAAAGACAAAGATCACTAAGGTCTTTTCATGGTTGTAATGTGGCTAAGGTACCAAAGAAGTGATATACCCTAAGGCTGTTTAGAGACAAAGAGGTTTCATATTTTTTCTTCTTCTTTAGGAGAGCATCCATAAGACTTACATCTTATATTCATGTTATTCTACCAATCATTTCTTTGTTTCTTTTCTTTTTTATTCATTATTCTTTGATATTCAGTTGCTCTTTCTTTTCATCTTTCTTTTTCCTTCATTTTATTTTTTCTTACCACTTTTCAATTTTTCTTTTGAACTACACCTTTTTCTTTTCCTCCCCAACTTGAACAAAACTCTATTATTCTTTCAATGCTCTTCAAGGTTTTGTACAAGATATCAATGGTTGCAAGGTTCAATGTAAGAAAAATAGAATCTATCAATTATAAAATTTTATTATTATCCAAAGATATGGAATAATATACACTAAGTGGTGTACTTAATGCATTATGTAGTTCAGAACTGATGTATTCATGTCATATGGCTCAAAAGTGGTAAATGATCACCACTCACAAGGACACATAAGGTTACAATTAGGCTTGCTAGTTATGCTCAATTAACAAATAAATTCCTTGATCCTTTCTATGTCTTTACTATAATCAACATGAATGCAAGATTAAGCATGAATCAAACGAATTAAAACATAAATTTGCAAGTCTCCTAAGCATATGGTGAACAATGGAAGGTTTGCCTCACTTTTCTTGTTTAGGAACTAAGTGATTCATAAAGAAAACATGTCATGGCAAGGATTGTATGAATTGATTTTATGCAAACTACTCATGTCATACCCATGCTAAATTCTAAGAAAACAATAAGTACATACCTTAGTTTGGTCAATTTTTTTTAAAATTAAAATCCTACCATTGCACTTTGGTTGATGTATGTGAAAATTGGTCTTCTACTCCTTGCCTTTCCCATTTTAGTTGAAGAGGACAAATGCTCAAGCAAAAAGTCAAGGATTGATCATAGGACACCTACATTTTAAAATCTAGTTAAAAGACACAAAATTACTAAAGTGGAGAAAATGGAATGAATGACATTTTTGCTGATTCTACTGTGTTCGCTTAGCGAATTCTACAGAATTCAGTTTTGCAAAATTTTTCTTTTTGGCTCATCCATGCAATATTTCATCCTATTCAAAACTAATTATGGAAAGAAATAAATATGTAAGGGGTTGGGTTATCTCCCAACAAGTGTTTGTTTAACGTCATTAGCTCGACGCCTATTTTCGTGAAAAATCAAGGTGGTTTGTATGAATTCTTCAAATAGTCCTTGCCACCATGATTTGGCCTTTATTTATCATTCACTCTTTTCAACACTAGACCTATTTCATTAGGAGATTTATCTTTGGAATAGTCTTCCTCTTTGTGATGCAAGGCTTGAAACAATTTGAAGTTTACCTCCTTGTTTTTTGCACCTTATCGTCATTGTTCCTTTATCGACATCGATCATCATTCAGGCTGCTTTTATGAATGGACAACCTAAGATCAGAGTTATGTTGTCATTTTCATCCATATTCAATACAATGAAATCAACTGGGAATGGAAAACTTTCAAGCTTCACCATTACATCCTTCACTATGCCAACTGGTTGTACGATTGATTTGTCGGCAAGTTGTAATTTCATTGTTGTTGGCTGCAAATCAAGCTTACCAATCTTTTTAATAATGGCCAATGGAATAAGGTTGGTGCTTGATCCAAGATCCACCAAGACTTTGTCAAAATTGAGGTTTTCAATGATAAGTGGTAATGTCACGGTTCCATGATCAGCTTTGGTCTTTTCCTCCTTTTTCTCATTTTCAACTTGCTTTTGTTTTCCATTCTCCCCAACTTTTGTTTCATCCACTTCTTCGAACTTTGTTGTGACAGCATTGCAAGTTTCTTTTGGATTAGTTTGAGTGGTGGCGGTGAAAGTTCCTATTTGTTTCTCACTTAATTGTTTTGCAATTTGCCCAACTTGCGTTTCTAAATTTCTGATTGAAGCATCCGTGTTTTTCTGATTTTCCATGGAAACCTACATAAATTGATTCAAAGTATCCTCTAATCTTGAAAGCTTGTCGGGCTGAGTGTAATTTTGATACTGATTCTGCCTATTTTTGCCATAGCTTGCATTGTTGTTGTGCGGATAACCTTGATTGTTTTGGTACGGAACCCGCCTTTGTTGTTGATTTCCCAAATAATTGACTTCTTCATTAATAGGGGGAAAAACCCAGTTTGATGGTCTCCTTTACACAACTCACACGATGCTACTTGTTGCGGTTTAGGTGTTTTGTGCATTTGTTTGAGTTGTTGTGAAAGATTCGAGAGTTGTTTTGTCAATTCTTCCACGATTTGAGTGAGAAGCTTGTTTTGCGCCAAGATTGCATCATTTGTATCTAACTCAAGAATACCAGATTTCTTTTGTGTTGCACCTCTATTATACTGAACTTGGTGATCACTGAGATCCATACGGTTGGTGATAGCAACTGCTTCCTCCATACTTTTGCATCCATGAAACGATTGTGAGGAAAGAACCTGTTAAGAAATTTTTATTCCAAGACATTCCAATTTTTCATAATTTCTGTGGGTTGGTCAAGATACCAATCCTTGGCTTTTCCGATCAAGGAATGCGGGAAGAGTCTTACGAACACATCTTCTTCTTCAGCCTCTGGTGTACCTAACGTACCGACACTCTCATAGAATTTGGTGAGGTGAGTGTATGGATCTTCATGATTCAAACCTGCAAAAAGGTTAGGGTAAATAATCTGCAGCAACCTTGTTTTCATCTCTGCTCGTCTTTCAGTTGGATTATTATTAAGACGATCCAATCGCCTTGGACTTCTTACACATGGACCGTTGACAACTTCGGCCATTGCTTCGTTGATATGCTGGTTTGTTGAGGAAGTAGATGTAGAAGCTCCTTTGTGATTTTTCTTTTTGGATAGTTGTTTCTGTTTCTTTGCTTGCTTCTTGTTTTTTCAGATTGTTCTTTCAATTTCGGGATCAAAAAGAAATAGGTTTTTGGAACACTTGCCACAGAGCATAAACAGATTTTTCACCTATTCAAACACTAGAATAAACGGTTGCAAGAAAACAAATATATACAATATATAACAAATTCACAAAACTTAAAAGTATAGAAACAATTGCGATGTTTTAATACCTTAAACTCCAATCCCCGACAACGGAGCCAATTTGATAGTTGTGTATTATCAAATGAAGTATTCGTTTTATTGTATCCACAGGGATTGGAGCGATATCAAAACCGTTAAATGATTTCTATATTTCTAAGCATAAGTTTCAAGATCGTTTGGTTTATAAGTGACGAAAAGTAAAATACGTAAATAATGAAAGACAAATTCAGAGAAATAGACTTGTTGGGAATTGGTTTTCATTCATCGATCTGATATGCAAAACTCGGATCAGTTATACATAACTTATGAATATTTCAAGATCATCACGTATCGCGCACAAACAAAGCTTATGTCTAAACTTTGATGTGATTTCTTACCTTATGAATTAATCAAAGATTTCTCAGTCTATTAAACGATACGGCAGCATTAAGATTCGATACTTGTGAATATTAAACCAAACTTTATGTCTAGCAGCTAGAGTTTAATAATTGTTATCTTGGATCGAGACTTGAATCGTATTTGTCAATATGGATTTAATCCATTAAATAAATGGTAAAGCAAAGATAACAACGATAATGATTCAAACATAACTTATATATAATGCCATGATCAAAATAAATACATACTGAGTCGGTGAACTACGACCAATCCCAAAAAGATAGGGATTTAGCTACTCATGATAGCTTGAAGCACAAATGAAGAATTGAGTAGAAACGACATCAACGACGATTTCCTGACTCTTGATGTGAATCCACCTCCTTCTCCTTACAACCTCTATTACACTATTATACTGATATTACATGATGTTTCTACAAGTGATAAAAACTGAAATCTCCTAAGCCGAGTTATGCTCTATTTATAGCTTTGGCGCTTCGAGTTCGAACTATACCATAAAGTGGAATCCTTTCTTCTGTGCTAAGTTTTCAAATCAACTTATCAACTTGTTACCGCCAAAGTTCGCTAAGCGGAATACGGCTCGCTTAGCGAAGTTGCTTTCTTCAGCTTGAAGTTTTTCAAAAATATCTTCTTCTGACCGCCTTGTTTCGCTAAGCGCATTTTTTCTTGCTAAGAGAACTCTTCTTCGTTGCTGGTGAACCTGGTTTTTTCCCTTTCTGACTTAGTTTCTCTATGCGAACTCTATCTCGCTATGCGAATCGGGCTTCCTTCGGAATTTTGAATCTTGTGTTTTGACTGCTGGAGGCTCGCTAAGCGAACTGTTTGCTGCAACGTTTACTTATCGAAGTGTCTGTTTTTTAGCTCTTCTTTAATGGCCAAAACCTGCACAAAAGACACTTAAAGTCAAAGTAAACTTGTACATACCATATTTATTCAATAATTGGGGTTTTTATGTAATAACTTTGTCATTTAAGTAAGATAAATGTCATGCTTTAATATGATATTTTACTATGAATCAAGCATTCATCAGCCCCCTGCATACTACCTCATGTCTTGTCTTTCAAAAATGCTTAAAAAATCAACTTACTTAGCCGAATTTCACCATCTATTAACCATAATACTTAAATAAAAAGTTATAAAACATTAAAAAGTTGGGTTGCCTCCCAACAAGTGTTTGTTTTAAGTTGTTAGCTCAACGCTTTTGTTTAGCTTGGCTAGTTATTACTCCTAGTTTCGCCTAACCAAACTTTAACAAACGTTATGTATAACAAATAAGTATACAATACAGCTAAATGTAGAAATGTATAAATATAAACAACTATGGAAAACAAGTATAAATATATATATATATATATATATATATATATATATATATATATATATATATATATAATATTCAATTATGTACAAAGCTCAAAATCATAAAAACTGTTGCAATGTGATTCAATATCTAAACACCAAATCCCGACAATGACGTCAATTTGTTATTGCAATAAAGCAACAAGAAAAAGTAAGTGTTTATTTTATCATCTCCACATGGATTAATGCGAGGGAAAGAATATCATTTAATAGTCTCCACATTTTTTATCTAGGGTTTTGAATGGTTTACAAGTGAAGTGTGGAAAGTAGAATTATGAAAAAGAAAATAATAGTGTTCTTAGAGAAGAGAGAACTTATCAAGTTTTGGATTTCATCTACCCGTCAAATACTTAAATCTACCGATCAGGTGTACACAATCTAAAATAATCATGAATATCATCACATATCCCTCAGATCAATGTTCATGTTTAAAGCACCTATGAGAGTTCTACCGTATTTTCTCATCGGTGATGTCTCACGCAACTAACGAACATGGAGCATTAAGCATTGATACCCACATGTGAATATTAGATCTAAATCTATTTCTAGAGTTTAGCACCTAATAGATGTTCATTCTAAATATGGATCTGAAGTGTATATGTTTGTAGCAAATCATATCCAAACATTAAAGTAAGGAAACGAGATCAGATATAGATTAGCAAAAGAGATTATATACAATAGCATGATTAATAAATATGCATACAATCAAAATAAACTTACATACAAAACCAACAAGAGAGAATAAAAATAGATGATATAAAATCAACTGACAACTCTCATGGTGTCAACACAGTTATTACAAATCCACCTCCGAATCTTCAAGATACAACCTCCAATGTTGTTTTCTAGCCTCTAACCTCAAAGAATGGTTCTTATTGAGTTGGGATTAAAAAGCCCCAAAACCATGCCCTAAAAAATGATGTACAAATGAATTTATAAAGTTTCAAAGTCACAGAGCGCGCTTAGCCCGCTCATAGGGAGCTTAACACGCGGCATGTTATATCGAAAAAAATCAGCTCTTATTTTCGCTATAACTTGAGAATTGTAACTCTGATTTACGCATAGTCAGAAGAGTTGGAAATCTTATTCAATGATCTATATTAAAATGAATAAATATCATTGCTTGACTACCTATAAAAATGATATAAAAAACAATCAATCGATATAATATTTTCACGGAAATTTGATTATACACAATATTTACATGATAACAAAATATGTACATATTTACATACAAGTTGAGGTTTGTTTAATATATTCAAATGAAATAAGTCAATAATCTCCACAAAAATATACACAAATATAACAATAGTTTGGTACTTATCATGATCTCATTCCATGAATATTCGTTTACAAGAGTAGGGCTTTAGCTGCCCTTTTCTGATTTTGAGGTAGTCGAATTAAAACATTTGAAGATTTCCCCTTCCAAGCTCTATCTAGGGTCATGAGCATATGTGAGGTTCTCCCAACTATGTATAGAGTACAAATCTTGGAATTCCTCTCATAACTTTTATTTTTCAATCTTTTCCATTTGAGGCGTACTTTCCCGGGAAACTTTCGCAATCAGGAGCTCTTTCACCTTCAGCCGGTCCACTAGTGGTTTGACTCCTTTACTATATTTTAGGGAAATTTTTTGGGATGGTTTTATTGTTGAAGCCCCTCAATCTAGGCATGGCAAAAAAAACCATACCCACGGGTACCCACCTGAACTCGCCCCAAAGTTGATGGGGAAAACCCGCTTTGATTGGGTTTGGGTTCGTGTTTGGGTTTTCCCCAATTATAAAATATGGGGACGGATTGGGTAATGGGGATACTAGTACCCACCCCCGAACTTGCCCCCAAATCTGCCCCATTTATTTCATTATGTACATTATTATTTATTTTTGATAATTTAGAATACTAAACATGTGACCAATGTTTTGATATTTTGATTTGTATTTATTATTTAAAATATTTGAAATGTATGTATGGAGTTTTTTGAAATTATTTTATTTTATTATTCATAATGTAATTTGATTTTGGAAAAAAATAAGTATTTATATTAAAAAAAATTGATTTCACTAAATGGATGGTGACAGGGCTGGGATACCCGACCTGAACCCGTTTGGGTCGGGTTTGGCTTTTAATTCTACATCCCCGTTTGGGTTTGGGGCGGGGATCGGGGGTTGTTTGGGTATTTGGGCTTGGATTTGGGGCAGGTAATAACCGTCCCCGACCTACCCTATTTCCTTCCCTACCTCAATCTCAAGGCTCACTCTATTTTTCACTTATCATCCTACATAACCTCGTTACCTCTGTCGGGTTTTGTATCCAAAGTATTGGACAAAATTCCTTTTAACTTGGATATCAGCTCTTATTGTACCCATTTGAATCTTTCTCTAGACTAGGAGACAATGAAGGAGGAAATTCAATCTTGATTTTATAGACTTGGTTGTTAGGAAGGATATGGTCCTAGTGAGGTTCCCTCGACAAAGGTGAGGAAAAGTCTAATTGATACTCATATTATCCTAAGTGCAACTAATCTTGATAAGTGGAAGGAGATATCTGGTGAGAAGAGAGTATTCATTGTTTTTTTTACACGTGTGATTGTGTTTTTCAAATAGAATGGATAAATTAAGTAAACTGAACAAGATCTAAAATCTTGCCAATGCTCAAGGCATCTAGGTTGTGGTGAAATTGAGACTTCTTCTTCTGTCCCCACTCTTATTTCGGTTTCTTCTCCTACCATGGTCGTAGCAACTTTGGATCCTATGCTCCAAGTGGACAATGTTGTGGATGAAGCGACCACTTTTACAGTGGAGGAACCAACCTCACATTTGTGGAACCTTGTTTTGCATGTGATATGCTTTGAACAAGGACACAAAATTTTGATGATGACAACTAATGTCTTATGATAAGTTAAACATAAGTGATTAAGAGAGTAAAGATGAAAATATAAATATTAGGGTTTGATGAAGTTGGTTATTTTTATGATGGAAATCAAATAGAATATTTCTCAAGCCTCGTTTCAAGTGAACTCAAGCAAGTGTCTGTGAATTTTGCTTCACAATGATAGAAAAGTTGAAATCGAAGAATTAAAAATCAACATAGCTATGAATGATTGTCTTCCACAAGCCAATTATCCTTGTGTTAACTTTTATGACACATATAACTTCAAATTATAAAGTTCTAAGGAATCAATAGGCCACGCTTTCACGACATGCATTCATACTGGAAATCAAAATCAAATGAGATTTTACCCTTTTGTTTCATAAGAGATTATGTTCTCATTGAGCTCATCTTAGGGCACCTGCATTATATTTTTAACAGATCTGTTACCCCAGCCAAACTCCCTACTTAACAATGCCTTCCACCCGGATCGACCAACCAAAGTTAGCCTTGGATCCAAAAAGAGGGGCAACGCCCCACCTCTAATTCACATAATAAGTAAAATAATGCTAAAATTAGTAGTATTTCACTTTTGTTGTTTCCAAATCCCACTTATCCTACACCTATCAAGTTAATTCATAAAGTCGGACTAGAGTCAACCTCAACAAGGTCTTCCCCCCCCCCCCCCGCTGATTTCTCTAAGCTTGTTCTCTTGGTCGTCATTTCCATTAATGTGCATCACTAATTAGATAACAAGGAATTATCTACATTAATAGAGTTAAAGTTACTCCCACCTTTTACCTGCGCTTGGTTGAATTTATTCACATTGACACTGACATTCATATCACTGGGCAGAAATCACATTGCATCAACATCTTCATGGACCATCAAAATGCTTTGATTTAGAAAAGAACGTATCCAACAAAGTCTTGATGTAAGCCCTACCTTGATTAGTCTTGATGTAAGCTTTGTCTTTGCCAAACGATTGAGACTTTAACCTAATTGATTGCCTCAGTTCAAAATTCAATGGTAAATGATTATGACATCGTCTAATTGATTGCAATGGCTAGATATGTAGTATTTCCCTTTTTGAACTTATAATCGATTATATTTGAAGTATCTAATCAATTGGGATTAGGTGATAATTGATTAACTTGTCTTAAAAAGCATTACAATAAATTTCCATTTTAAGCCAACCTCTTGCCTATAAGTATAGGTCTCTTCCCACATTTCAAATCATTCAAAATTGTGCTTTAACACTTCTCACGCTCATTATCTCTCTCTTTAGACTTTTCTTTTACTTTCTTTCACTAAAATTTTAGTTGAAGTGCTTCATCAAGAAACACCCTATCACCATGTCTCTTGAAGATTTTGCTCAAGTGTGCAACCTATCCTTCATGGAGCAAGATTATGACTAACCGTATCTTGAAGGTAAAGAAGTTAATTTAGACATTCATACCCACTCTCTTCTCATTGATCCCTCTTATGGAATTATAACTCACTTCAATGTTGGCCTCATTCTCTCAAACAACGGATTAATTCACCACACGATGAATCACGTTTTTTCCCAAGAAAAGGTAATTAGATCATCATCCAAAAATCATATGTCACTGCAGTTTGGTTTTTGGAAAACCAAATTCTGGAAGAAAAAAATGGGAGGATGCCGTACTATTCCATATGCTAGATAGCAAGAGGAAAAAAATTACCTTACAATATGTTGAACTAATTACCAAAATCCTATCCCACATCAACTATGAGTTCAAAAAAAAGAACCACACTCTGTCCATACAAAGATAGGGCAAGTGACTATAAGAAAAATGAGATAAGAAATTCAAGACAAGGAGTTTGTCCCACTACCACCAAGAAGAGAAAGGAAGAAAAGAAACAACAACCCTTCTTTGTCCTCCTCAAACATTCTCAATGACATTCGCGATGAGAAAAGAAAAATGCATGCAATGATCAACAAGCTCATTCAAAAAATGGAGAGGAAAAATCTTATCTCTCCAATTGTTTCGATCGAGGATGGTGACGATGAGATAAAGTAATTGTTTCTTGATTGATTATGTTTTTCATTTTGCACTTTTTAAATCCTGCAAAATTTCCTTCTTCTACTTTTAAATTCAAGTAATGAATAAAAGCAATGTTTGTTTTTCTTATTGTTACTTTGATTGATTACTTGGTAAAACAACATAAGCAACAAGATGTTAATTGTGAATAGGCATCATATGGGACAAGATGTTCTAGCATGTGTGAAACAACTGGCCTCAGGTTGTGATTCAGATTTTGTGAGTAAATCTAAGCGTGTTTGTGTTAATTTCCAAGGATATTTTTTGTTGTATCTTTTAAACATATGTTATTTAGTAAGATTTTCTACAACAATTTAGTAACATCAAATCAAATTACATAAGATTTCAAATGAATGAAGATCAAATTAAACAAATCTCTTGAGGGATATTTTTGAAAAGCAAATCAAATCTACATATAAGTCAAATCTAGTTGTTCTAAAATCAGTAGTCCATTGGAGAAAAGATTAGGAATTGGTTTTGTAACACCCCAATTCTACCCCTCGTATTTAATAGTAAAATCAGAGTTTCAAAATTCCATCCAAACATAAATTGAGGTATCACATGTTCGTGTTTTTATCACTTTGCATTATAATGCACATCACAAAAATCAAAAGTCGGATATACCGATTCATATCATAAATCATCATATAAACATATGGCTATTCACAGCACAACGGATGAGTTCACGAAATATACATATCATCATCTTATCATCGATACATAAAGTTATAACATCATAAGATAGTATACATAAACTATCCTATCCAAAATAATAACGTCGCCCAAAACCCGAGTGTTACTACTATTAGAGCAGAGCGACTCAAAATAAGGAGACTCGAGCTAATCCTCATCATCCTCGCGGATCACCTGCACGTTACCAATATAAAGGCAACGGCGAAACAAGTAAAGGGTGAGATACTCCAAAACATATAATTAAAGGCATGATAAAATATATAAATAGTTTTTGAATCATAAATGATATAAATTAATAAGTGTATGTCAACATATATCAAAATCTTACATACTTTAAATTAACATTTAGTGTATAAAATCAACACTTTAATTTCGTCACATATTCATTATAATCGTATCAAAACAAAGTATCATATAACATCGCAATTCAACATAAGCCATCAATTAAAACACAACGCCAAAAGACTCAAAAATAAACATAATTGACTCCATCAGACACGACTATGTTATGCATGTGGTACCCGTCGCTTTGTCCATAATTAGGGACATTGGCATAAAGCCCATCGTCGCTTGGCATAAAAGCCCTCGTCGCCAATGCAATGTATGTGACACGACAACACGACATCACAAACACGACACAACAAAAACATCATCATCGCACATCAAAATTGACATAAAGTCCACGTCACCATATTTATCCACATCAAGATAAACATATCATCGCATCGCATATCATCAAGTATTCATTATAAATAAACCATCGCAAACATCATGTTTAATAACACCACATCATTATCAAATAGTTCACTAAATTCCAAACGCGGGAAAATAACTAAACATCAATAATTGTCGCAAAAATCATTCCTAATAACCGGCATTAATCATAATCATTAACATCGCAATCGGATTGTCCATACGTAACTTAAACCGACTAAAACGTGCCCGATTCAATTTAACCGTAATTTGGCCTATTTCGGGTCATTTCGTAAAAACTCGAAATTTCGAAAAACTAACCTCACCACGATGTTCTACACGCCGAAATTAGCTAGCACGTCAATTTTCGTTAAATTCAAAGCAACTTGCTTCGTCGCCGAAATTACCGAAATCGGGAAATCAGAACATAATCGGGTTCCAAATTTAATCGGCTAACTTATGTCATATTTATATTTTATTAATATAAATTATTAGTATGTGAAATTATGGAAAAGGGATAAGTCAGAAGATATTCTCAATTATGCAGGTAACAGAAAATTATGCAAGTAGCAGAAACTGAAACCAACAGAAAACAAAAAAATGGCAATCATTTTCTCCTCCAAGCACAAAAGGGACGGACGTCCCAGGGCCATAATGGGAAGGGGCGGACACCTGAGGAGAGGGGACGGTCACCCTCCCTTGTGAGGTGGGCGCCTCCCTTGAGTCCATTCTTCTTCTTCCTCGGTTTTTCATTACAGGCAGTTTTCTTCATGTTTTACAGTTTTCTGCATATTTCCATTTTTGCAACTTCTAATTCCTACTAGCCATAGCAATAAATCACCAACATCAATACTCCTAACTCAACTTTCCTAAGTTATTTCAACAATCACACAACAAAACTCATGAATCAAAATATCAATTTTTATCCCAAATCCAAAACATATGAATCAAACCCTAACTATAGGAAGTGGAAAATCAAACCCCTTACCTTAAATACTTGGATGATCCTAGATGCTCCAACCAACTCAAACCCCTAGCTTTGCTCTTGCTTTTCTCTTCCTCCAAAACTCTCTCTAGTTTTCTCTCTAAGTATGTTTTGTTGTTGTAATGGAAGAAAATGAGGAAGTGGTGGTTTTGTTGGTTCTACTACAAGACCATAGGGTGTACACCCAATTCTCTCTAATTAGTACTCACACACCCCCAACTTGTCTTACTATATAATATAACACTAATAATATCTAATAATATCATTAACCCAATTAATTAAAATAACTCCAAGAAATTAAATATCGGTCTGAATAATATTTTACCGAACCGAACGGAATAAAAATCGAACCGAACAAAAGGTCGTCGAATATATTAACAAATATATCGATTAATAAATATTCTCGTGGCAAAATAATCGTCTAACGGTAACTCGAAAATATTAATATAATATTAAATAAAACAGGGTGTTCCAACTCTCCCCCACTTATAAAAGTTTCATCCTCGAAATTACCTGACTCGAAAAGCTCGGGATAAGAATCCCGCATCTTGCTCTCCAACTCCCAGGTCGTGCTTTCACCAGCTGCTCCTATCCAAACAACTTTGACCAAGGAGATCTCTTTGCCACGAAGAGACTTTATCTCACGATCTTCAATCCTTAAAGGCATCGTTTCCACTACAAGATTGTCTCGAACTTGAATATCATCCATCTCAATCACATGCAAAGGATCTGGAACATACTTCCGAAGTTGCGACATATGGAACACATCGTGCAAATTCGAAAGATTTGGCGGTAACGCTACTCTATAAGCCACTTTTCCCAATTTACTAGTAATTTGGTAAGGACCAATAAAGTGAGGAGTTAGCTTCTTCGACTTCAATGCTCGCCCAACGCCGGTTGTAGGAGTAACTCGCAAAAACACATGATCACCATCTTGAAATTCCAAGTCTTTTCTCCTTTTATCATGATAACTCTTTTGCTGACTTTGAGAAATTCTCATCTTTTCTCTAATCATCTTCACCGTCTTAGTAGTCTCTCTAACCAATTCGGGTCCAAGCACCACACTTTCACCTGACTCATGCCAACACAAAGGAGTTCTACACCTCCGACCATACAAAGCCTCAAACGGCGTCATTCCAATACTAGCATGAAAACTATTGTTATAAGTAAACTCAATCAAAGGAAGGTATGTATCCCATGAACCACCATGTTCAAGAATACATGCTCGTAACAAGTCTTCCAACGATTGAATCGTCCTTTCCGTCTGACCATCAGTTTGAGGATGATAAGCCGAACTCAACCTCAACTTTGAACCCAAAGCCTCTTGCAAGCTTTTCCAAAATTCAGAAGTAAACCTTGGATCTCTATCTGAAACAATACACAAAGGAAAACCATGTAATCTAACAATCACATGCGTATAAATTTCTGCCAACTTCGATACGAGATAAGTGAAGTTAATAGGAATAAAGTGAGTTGACTTCGTAAGCCTATCAACAATCACCCAAATCGCATCGTGTCCTCTTGGTGTATTCGGTTACCCCGTTACGAAATCCATAGAAATGTTATCCCATTTCCATTCCGGGATCTCTAACGGTTGCATCGACCCTGCAGGTTTCTGATGCTCCACTTTAGACTTCTGACAAGTCAAACAAGCATAAACAAACTGGGCACCTCTCTTTTCATGCCCGACCACCAAAATAGTTTCCTTAAATCTTGATACATTTTGGTCGCTCCGGGATGAATACTCAAATTACTTCTATGACTTTCCTCCAAGATCATTCTCTTTAAATCCACATCATCAGGGATACAAATCCTATCTCGGAACCTCGAAACACCCTGAGCATCCTGTCATACCCCAATTTTTGACCTAATATACCACCTCACATACATATGCATCACTGCATCACTAACAGTTTCAGAACAGAATTGATCGTGTATGGCTTCTAGAAATCAAAATCAGGGTTTCATCAAATTTTCATCTGTTCAAGAGGTGATCAATTAGGGTTTGGGTTTTCACTCACCTCAATTGATCTATCTTAATCAATTATCAACAGTTGATCTTCAGATCCCCAACTTTTTTCATGATCTATCAAGAATCGACCAATTAGGGTTTTTATCGAGGATAGGGAATCACTGACTTTCTGATCAATGAATGACTTTTTGCTTGGAGATTGATCTTTATATCTTCAATACAACATCTTGACCTAATTTCTTGATTCAAAACATCACAGAAGTTCACATTTTTCATCAGTCAATTTCTGGATCATCTGATGAAATTTCATCTGCACTGAAAAGTCAAACTTTGACTTTTGGTCAACTTTTTCAAGAGAAAACTTTTTCAATCATCAAAATACTTCAAATGATCCATCATGATCATAAAAAATCAAGAAATATGGAAAAGTCAACAAAAAGTCAAAATTTCCAACACTTAGAAAATCTTTCAAGTGTTAGAAATTTCATGTTTTTTCCTACTTTCATGGCAATTTTTCACATAGTTCCATTTGGAATTAGAAAAAACTCAAAACATGAAATTTGTAGCCCTTGGTAAAAGCTTTCCAAAATTTCCAAGAACTTGCAAAACCATCTTGTCTAGCTATACTTTTGATTTTGGAACATAGAGCTCCAAAAACCATGGATTTCAAGTTCATACTTCAAAAATTACAATTCATTTTTGAGTTTTCTCCTTCTAGAAGCCTTGTCACCAAATTGAGATAGGCTAGAGCTGATAAAAATCAGATGAGAAGTAATTATGATGGAGATAAGATCAAGTAAGATTTCGTCCATGGTTAAAAGAATATTCCACTTGCATTTATGGCAAAAATGACTTTCTTGCCCTTGAAGGCAAGTTGCTCAAAGTTCAAGCCAATCTTCTTCACTTACCATTCAGAGTTCTTGACCTATAAATAGAAGTCATGTTCTCAAATTGAAACCACACCAAAGCTATGCAAAACAAGCTTTCACTCTTCTTTCTTGAATTTCCAAATTTCATAGTTCAAAAGTGAAGATTTTGCATTTTTCAAATCTTGTGAAAAACTGTGAGAAACTTGGTGTCTAACATGTCTTAAACATCAAATATAACTTGTTTGAAGCTTAAAATCAACTTAAGAACAACTGAAAATCAGAATTGCTTTTCAAACTTTCAAACTTGCAAAACTTGCCTTAACTTTCAAACTGTTAATTTGCTTGAGCAAGCTGTGATTTTATCATTTGAACATCATCTATACATCTCATATGAGTGATACAAATCATCTTCCTTGACCTGTAACACCTCCAAACTCGAATTCGAAACCTATGCCAAGGAATTGTAGTTGGACTTGGTCAGAGTGATCCAGGTTGTTTCAAAGCAAGCATAGCACTTCCACACGTTCCATAGGGTCTAGTGGTGCTGTAGCAATCATCATAACACTTCTGGAAACACTCTTTCAAAGAATTCGATCTCAGCTTCAAGAGGTAAGAACTCGAACTTTGAACTTCATAATTTCTAACTTCCAATTCAAAAATGGCTTGGCCGTTTTGTTTCTGCACCTTCACTGATTGTTAACCCTCAATCAATTGACTGTTTCTGTGATCATACACGATTTCACTTTGATTTTTAGGAATTAGGTTTCTTCGTGTTCTAGGAAAATTAATCCTTTAAAACTAAAAATAAATGAAATTAACCACCACTATCATATTCCCGGTTAAATTTCGTGCAAGTTTGATGTTTACATCATTCATTTTCATTGAGAAACAAGGAATTTGGGATTGATGAGGATTGAGGAAGAAGAAGAACAATTCGCGCGTGTTCTTGTTGATTTTCAAATTTAAATATTTCGTTTATAATATAATAACATGAAGTAAGTTATATGAACGAATGTATTGCCGCCCCAGCGGTTGTCAGCTCACTCTTAGTCTCTTGCCTTACCTTGCCCAATGGTCCTGGGGTCGATTCCCCTTGGGACCATTTTGTCACTTTTTTTGCTTTGCTTCACTTTTTTTTTTTCAAACTTCAATGCTTTTAAAACCCAATCAAAACTCCTCATTTTGAGGTGATTTTTTGCACACTTGTCATTTAACATGCCTATTTTATGATGATGTCAAAAAAATACACAAATATTTTCTTTTGATTATATTTTCATCAAGCCGAAAACGAGACATTTTAAGTACTTTTCAAAGATGTTTTTTCAAACTTCTGAAACTCGAATCTTTTCCAAACTTCTTGTGGATATATTTCATCTTTCAAAATCTTTTCAAAACATTTCAACAAACTTACACACTCTTTTTTTTCCATGATCGACTCAATTTGAAGATAAAACCGAACCCGTTTTTCCTTGAATTTCTTAAATCGATCATGGGCCTCCATCACGATGTAAGTCCCAATTATTTTTATGTACATAATTATTTCCTTGTACATATCCAATTCTTTTTATGTACATAATGATTTCCTTGTACATATCCAATTCTTTTATGTACATATCAACTTAACTTGTACATAATATAGATATCTTTGTAAATATTCAAGTATAACAAACTTTCGTTCATTTATTCGCTTGTTTATACACTAATTCCATTGGTATCGAGAGAGGAATTACTCCCGGTGAAACTAATCTTAAAACCAATGGGCCTCCCTTACGGTGTAAGTCCCAACCTTCCTATGTACATACACATCTCCTTGTACATAAATACCTATTCGTGTACATATTCATTCCCTTGTACACATTCAAACTTGTAAATAATCAAGTTACGCTCACTTTAAATGCACGTTTTACACACTTGTTTATATTTCCTTCATAAACTCCTGTGAATAAAATTCATACAATTGTTTATATAACTGTTTAGTTATAACATAACAACTAGTCTAACAACTAGGTCCCCTGCAGAGCTAGCCTCCTCTTGGGCTTTGTGCAAGATAACTCATTCATCTGAGTTCAGCCTCCTCTTAGGCTTCATATAAGAAAACTCATTCATCTGAGTTTAGCCTCCGCTTTGGCTTCATATAAGACAACACTCCCCTGTTGAGTTAGCCTCCTCTTAGGCTTCGTTCAAAAGAACTCCTCATTGAGTTTAGCCTTCTCTTGGGCATCAAACAAGAAAGAGACCAGGAAATCTCGTAACAGCCTCCTATTGGGCTTCTAATACAAAGAATCACCCGCGCTAGGATAGAACCCTGAGAGTATGATTTCCCGGTGAAATCACTCTTCAATCCTAAGAGGATGGTTTCCCGGTGAAACCACTCTTAAAGCCAAAGCCAGCCTTACCCTATAGCTTCCTCATGAGCTTCATACAAAGACCCTCGATAACCCTCGATGACCCTCGGAATGCCTCCTCTTGGGCTTATAGTACAAGGACCGACGGGCTTCTTAAAAGCATACCCCTAATCCAATCAATTTCTCCTCAAGATTTAGACATCTATCATCTCTATGGAAGAAGTATCTCATCTATCACATCACATACAATCAAATATTTTTTCAAAACTCTTTTCAAACAAAAACATCTCTTAATCGTAAGTGGTAACGCTTGTACACTCAAGCAAAACACTCAATGCTTACAATTAAAAGATTCAATCATTTCAAACATCTTTCAACTCAAAATGTGTGAGAAATAGATTAGAACATTTCATCCAATCTTTGTCTCAATAACACCTTATAGCATTCCACGATTGCTCGACTTTCTCAACATCCTTTTGAGAATCGTGCACAAGGTCTTATCCTTGGCGAGCAAATTTCTTTCTTCCTCAAACCAAACAAACCATAGCTTTAGATCCGAGCTACAAATGCTCGATTCCCATTAAGGGATATGTATGGAAGATGATCTTTGAGCACAATAATAACAAAACCTAGGATCCCCATACCTACTTAAAATCCGAAACCCAATCATAGAAATCAATTTAGCAAACATATCAAACATATCATATGCATATATAATGTATAAAATCAATTGGGTGCTTCTATTCATGGAATCTTTATAAACAAATCAAAAGAGTAAATCGTTTCGACCCAGAGAATCTGAATTCATATTCGATTCCCTCGCGCGTTACTTTTTAACGCGAACACATCCAACTTGAAATCTTCATTTTCAGTTTG
Organism: Vicia sativa; assembly: GCA_021764765.1. Taxonomy (NCBI): domain Eukaryota; kingdom Viridiplantae; phylum Streptophyta; class Magnoliopsida; order Fabales; family Fabaceae; genus Vicia; species Vicia sativa. The sequence goes on from CM038797.1 coordinate 134,197,272, forward strand.
TCCAATACCAACCAACAAATCAACAAGTTTCACATCAAGATTCTGAGCTTCTTCGATGCTATCAAGGAAATCATTATTGATCTTCAACATTCCCAAGATAACACTCTTTAGCGTCACTTCTATCACAAGACTCATATCTCTAAATTTTCAATCATTTCCAACTCTTTCATCATCAAAAGTGACATATGCAAAGTCTTTCGACTTAAACCATCGGCCACCATATTAGCTTTACCAGGATGGTAATTCAATCCAAAATCATAATCTTTCAACAATTCGAGCCATCATATTAAGTACTTTCAAGCTTTTATGGTCACTAAATACTTCAAATCTAGAACCATAAAGGTAATGCCTCCAAATCTTAAGCACAAAAACAACCGCTGCAAGTTCCAAATCATGAGTAGGATAGTTTTTCTCATGAATCTTTAATTGTCTAGAAGCATAAGCAACCACCTTGCCATTTTGCATAAGCACACCACCTAAACCCATCTTAGAAGCATCACAATAAACAACAAACGGTTCTTCAGGATTTGGTAGAATCAAGATCGGAGCCGTTGTCAACCTCTTTTTTAATTCCACAAAACTTTCTTCACACTTGACATCCCACACAAATGCAACTCCTTTACAAGTCAACTTTGTCAAAGGAAGTGCCAACTTAGAAAAACCTTCAATGAACCTTCTGTAGTAACCAGCCAAACCTAAGAAACTTCTAATTTCAGTAACAGACTTAGGAGTTTCCCATCTCAACACATCATCAACCTTAGAAGGATCAACCGCAATACCATCACCAGAAATGACATGCCCCAAAAAGCTCACTTCACTTAACCAGAACTCGCACTTTGACAACTTAGCATAAAGCTTCTTCTCTTTCAGGACTTCTAACACAATGCGCAAAATTTCTACGTGCTCTTCTTCCGATTTAGAATAAACCAGAATATCATCAATGAAAACAACCACGAAACGATCCAAGTAAGGATGGAAAATATGATTCATGTACTCCATGAATACTCCCGGTGCATTAGTGACACCGAAAGACATCACCGAATACTTGTAATGTCCATACCTCGTTCTGAAAGTAGTTTTCTGAACATCTTCTTCTTTCACCCTTATTTGATGGCAACCCGATCTCAAATCAATCTTGCTAAACATGCGAGCGCTAACCAATCGGTCCATCAAATCATCAATTCTAGGAAGTGGATACCTATTCTTAATAGTTACTTTATTCAACTGACGATAATCAATACAAAGTCTCATGCTACCGTCTTTCTTCTTCACCAATAACACAGGATCTCCCCACGGTGACACACTTGGTCTGACAAACTTCTTCTCGAGCAAATCTTCTAATTGGCTCTTCAATTCAGACAACTCGGACGCGGACATCCTATATGGTGCCATAGAGATAGGTCTGGTACCAGGGACAAGATCCACAGAAAATTCAACTTCTCTTTATGGAGGTGCACTAGGAATCTCATCAGGGAATACTTTGGGAAATTCGCACACCACCGGAAGGTTTGCAATCACATGTTGACTCTCCACAGAAAGAGTCGGCATCAACAAGAAAACCAACGCTTCATCTTTCATGAACTCATTCAATTGTTTCGTCGACATCAGCATAGCTTGATCTTCTTCTACTAAGGAAGAAAACCTCACAGTGTTATCATAGAAATTGATATGGACATAATTAGCTCCCAACTAATCCATGCCCAGAACCACGTCCAACCCGACAAGCGGTAAACAAACAAGATCCACAACAAAGTCTCTATCAAAGATTGATAAAGGGAAACTTGCACACACAAAAGAAGTAGTAACCGTTCCCTTAGCCAGAACTTCTACCACCATATCTCTATCCAGAGATGACAAAGTGAGACCTAATCTCTTTACACAATCAGCAGAAATAAAACAGTGAGTAGCACCCGTATCAATAATAGTAATAAGAGGAATGCTATTAATGAAACTAGTACCTCGAACAAGACCATCTTTGTTTGCCGTCGGAGCACCCGAAAAAGCAAACACCTTTCCCGCTCCTTGAGTTCTCTTAGGCTTCTTACATTGAGCACTAATGTGACCTCCCTCGCCACAATTAAAACAAACCACATCTTTATGCTTGCAATCACGAGTCATATGACCCACTTCTCCACATCGGAAACATCTCCTCTCATTCTCCTTAGCTCTCACATCACTTTGACAAACATTACTTTTGTGGCTAGGTTTCCCACACTTGTAACAAACAATACTAGCAGGAGCATCTCCCCCACTAGTCCTTCGCCCTTGAAATGCTTTCTGTTTCCCTTTACCAGCTGGAGTATCATATGGTTTTTCACGGCTTTATTGACCCTTGTTTCTCTTGTCAGACATAATCTTATAGTGTGCATTACTATCTTCCTCGAAGATTCTACAACTATCAATCAAATCCGCAAAGACACGGATTTTCTGATATCCAATCGCTTTCTTTATCTCAGGACGCAAGCCATTCTCAAATTTAATGCACTTTGAAAACTCGGCATTCTCTCCATCATAGTGAGGATAGAACTTAGCCAGCTCGGTAAACTTTGCAGCATAATCAGTGATAGACATATTCCCTTGTTTCAGCTCAAGGAACTCTATCTCCTTCTTTCCCCGAACATCCTCCGGGTAATACTTCCTCATGAATTCTCTCGAAAAACTCCCACGTCACTTCCTCACCGGAACCTCGAGCCTCGCGGGTGTCAACCCACGATCATCACCTCATCACTTAATTTATGAGTACCATAACGGATCTTTTGCACAGGAGTGCAATCCATCACACGGAAGATTCTTTCAATCTCCTTCAGCCACGCTAAAGCACCTTCAGGATCATACTTTCCTTGGAAAGTAGGGAGATTCTCTCTCTGGAAGGTTGCCAAACTACGAGACCCAGCATTCTCGTAGGGTGTTGGAAGGCGAGCTATTATGCATAGCGGCGAGCCTCATCGTTCCTACCAGCGTTGCTTCCAGCCATAACAACTTCTGCTCACAACAAAACAAGGATTATAATCATCAAATAACAATACTTGATTGTTAGACAACAACAAACTCAACAACTTGGCCGGACAGACCGACCTGCTCTGATACCACTAATGTAACACCCCAATTCTACCCCTCGTATTTAATAGTAAAATCAGAGTTTCAAAATTCCATCCAAACATAAATTGAGGTATCACATATTCGTGTTTTCATCACTTTGCATTATAATGCATATCACAAAAATCAAAAGTCGGATATACCAATTCATATCATAAATCATCATATAAACATATGGCTACTCATAGCACAACGGATGTGTTCACGAAATATACATATCATCATGTTATCATCGATACATAAAGTTATAACATCATAAGATAGTATACATAAACTATCCTATCCAAAATAATAACGTCGCCCAAAACCCGAGTGTTACTACTATTAGAGCAGAGCGACTCAAAATAAGGAGACTCGAGCTAATCCTCATCATCCTCGCGGATCACCTGCATATTACCAATATGAAGGCAACAACGAAACAAGTAAAGGGTGAGATACTCCAAAACATATAATTAAAGGCATGATAAAATATATAAATATAAATAGTTTTGGAATCATAAATGATATAAGTTAATAAGAGTATGTCAACATATATCAAAATCTTACATACTTTAAATTAGCATTTAGTGTATAAAATCAACACTTTAATTTCGTCACGTATTCATTATAATTGTATCAAAACAAAGTATCATATAACATCGGAATTCAATATAAGCCATCAATTAAAACACAACGCAAAAGACTCAAAAATAAACATAATCGACTCCATGAGACACGACTATGTTATGGATGTGGTACCCATCGTTTTGTCCATAATTAGGGACATTGGCATAAAGCCCATCGTCGCTTGGCATAAAAGCCCTCGTCGCCAATGCAATGTATGTGACACAACAACACGACATCACAAACACGACACAACAAAAACATCATCATCGCACATCAAAATTGACATAAGGTCCACGTCGCCATATTTATCCACATCAAGATAAACATATCATCGCATCGCATATCGTCAAGTATTCATTATAAATAAACCGTCGAAAACATCATGTTTAATCACACCACATCATTATCAAATAGTTCACTAAATTCCAAACGCGGGAAAATAACTAAACATCAATAATTGTCGCAAAAGTTGTTCCTAATAACCGGCATTAATCATAATCATTAACATCGCAATGGGATTGTCCATACGTAACTTAAACCGACTAAAACGTGCCTGATTCAATTTAACCGTAATTTAGACTATTTCGTATCGTTTCATAAAAACTCAAAATTTCGAAAAACTAACCTCATCATGATGTTCTACACGTCAAAATTAGCTAGCACGTCAATTTTTGTTAAATTCAGAGCAACTTGCTCCGTCGCTGAAATTACCGAAATCGGGAAATCAGAACATAATCGGGTTCCAAATTTAATCGACTAACTTATGTCATATTTATATTTTATTAATATAAATTATTAGTATGTGAAATTATGGAAAAGGAATAAGTCAGAAGCTATTCTCAATTATGCAGGTAACAGAAAATTATGCAGGTAGCAGAAACTGAAACCAGCAGAAAACAAAAAAAATGGCAAAATCGTTTTCTCCTCCAAGCACAAAAGGGACGGACGTCCCAGGGCCATATGGGGAAGGGGGCGGGCGCCTGAGGAGAGGGGACGGTCGCCCTCTCTTGTGAGGTGGACGCCTTCCTTGAGTCCATTCTTCTTCTTCCTCGGTTTTTCATTACAGGCAGTTTTCTTCATGTTTTACAGTTTTCTGCATATTTCCATTTTTGCAACTTCTAATTCCTACTAGCCATAGCAATAAATCACCAACATCAATACTCCTAACTCAACTTTTCTAATTTATTTCAACAATCACACAACAAAACTCATGAATCAAAATATCAATTTTTATTCCAAATCCAAAACATATGAATCAAACCCTACCTATAGGAAGTGAAAAATCAAACCCCTTACCTTAAATGCTTGGATGATCCTAGATGCTCCAACCAACTCAAACCCCTAGCTTTGCTCTTTATCTTATCTTCCTCCAAAACTCTCTCTAGTTTTCTCTCTAAGTATGTTTTGGTGTTGTAATGGAAGAAAATGAGGAAATGGTGGTTTTGTTGGTTCTACTACAAGACCATAGGGTGTACACCCAATTCTCTCTAATTAGTACTCACACCCCCCCCCCCAACTTGTCTTACTATATAATATAACACTAATAATATCTAAAATATCATTAACCCAATTAATTAAAATAACTCTGAGAAATTAAATATCGGTCTGAATAATATTTTACCGAAATCGAACAAAATAAAAATCGGACCGAACAAAACGTCACCGAATATATTAACAGATATATCGATTAATATAAATATTCTCGTTGCAAAATAATCGTCTAATGGTAACTCGAAAATATTAATATAATATAATATTAAATAAAACGGGACGTTACAGGTTTGCTATTTAAGAAGACTCATTCGTAACTGTTCTGGACATCTCGAATGATTGTTGGGCAAGCCATCTCTTCGGGCCTAGTAGCGAGTCGAACAGATCGAAAGGCCTCCAAAGGGCATCATTTGCCCACTCCACACATGGCCAGAACCCGTCTGCTCGACGGGTGTCGAGCAGATCAGACCAACTCTCTCTATCGAGGTCTATGCCCGTTATGTCCCCATCTGGTTGAAATAACGGCTAGTTTTGAGCATTCTCGCTCGGTTTGACCAGGTCAATTCGGATAGCTATATCCATGTGTCCACATATCTAGGCCCAAATATAACAACCAATGAGAATCCTCCTAAGATCATTATATAAACCCTCATACCTTTGAGGGCAAGGGATCACATTCTTACTCTCAAAACCCTAATATTCATTATTCTCACTATTCTCACTTTGAACACTTGCTTACTTTAGCATTGGAGTGCCTTGCAGGTACACCATCCCCTCCTCAACATCAACCTTGCTCGAAGGACCTCCGTTTGCTCTGGCCATCTCCAATTCTGATCAACCGACAAGATCAATAACATTGAAGTCACAAAGTAAGAGTTTAATATATAATGTGTTAGGGTTTCTTTGGGTATCTGTTCTTGTTGTTTATTTTACACCTGTATAACACCTAAGTTCCATATCAAAGTCAGAGAGGTTGGTTTGTTAGTTGAGTTGTAATTCAATAATATTTAAATTAGTATTGTATATTGATCACTAGGGTTAGTGATTAAGTGAAAGTGGGATAAATTCTCATATTTAGAGGGAGTCCTAAATAGAAAGTCACGAGTAGTATTAGGAAGAGGGACATTGAACAAGGGTTGCTTATCTAAGATTATTTGTACTAATACTATTAAGAGGAGACTTTCTTTCTTAGGTTGGAAAACCCCCAAACATAGGTGACGTTGCATTGAACTGGGTTAACAATCATTTGTGTTATTTATTCTTTGTGATTTATTTTCTTGTATATGTTAATATGTTATAATCATGTTGTACATATTGTCTTAGACATTGTGTCCAACATTTGTCCTTTGAAGAACAAAATTTCATTTCCCTTTCTCAAATTCTTTATTTGCCTATCTTTGCATATTTATTTTTCACAAAGAATCTTTACCCACATTTTTTATTTTAACAAAGGGGAAGAAATATCCTCTTAAAAGTGTAGAGTATATTCTCTTTTATTTCAGGGGGAGTTTAATTACTCCAAACATATATTAATTGAATTTAGTTTTTAGTTTTTATCATTCATCAGTGATACAAACTCAAGAATAAGTATTACTATATTTTACTACTCTCTTACTTACTCTTCTCTGTTCTTTAATTCACCCCAAACAAATAGACTTTTGGAATAGAAAACAATTATTGTTTAGCCTCTTGAATGCCATCATCATTTACCAATTTTGGACATGACACTCTGTTACAGATAAATTCAATAAAATTATACTCTCTGATATTTTTTATAAGAAATATTTTATTTTTTTTAGACCCATTGAATAATTAATGTATTTCATCTTTAAATAGATTAAATACATTAATTATTCAATAAATCTAAAAATATGAAATGTTTCTTATAAAAAATTATGGATGAGGTAGAAATTGGCTACAGATTTCAATTTTGTGTGTGGCTATTTTAATACATAATGGAACAAGTTTCTTTTTACACAAAATTAAGGTGAAGAAAAATGATTGTAAGCGAAGAAATTGAATGAAATAGTTACTAGCAGTACTTTTTTGTAATCTAATCCGCCTTTGACTACTGCACTAGCTAAGTGTTATCTGCTCTTCTCAAATTCTGTGCTACTAACTTTAAACTTTCCAAATCAAAACCATGTCCATTTCCACTGCACCTTTTTTTTCCTCTCTCACTCCATCACTACGTCTTCTTTCCACATTCACGCAACCTTTCTTCTTTCCTGCTTCCTAAATGAATCCAAAATACAACATGTTCCATAAACAACAAAGATATTTTCCAAGAAGTGGACCCTACTGTGGTGACACTTGAGAGTAGGGATGTCAATGGGGCGGGGCGGGGCCGGGGGACACTTCCCCATCTTTTTTCCCGCCATCAAATTCATTCCCCGTCCCCGTCCCCGATCTCCGTCACGGAGGAATTTCTATCCCCATCCCCGTTCCCCGCGGGGATCCCCATAGATCCTACATTTATTCATTAATATTTTATTTTTTTAAAATGTTTATATTTTCTATAAAAATAAAAAGCACAAAGAATTCACATATTTATTATGTTATTAAAAAATACTAGTATTTGACATTTATTATTTTTTATTAAAAATACTAATGGAACACAAAATGACATCCCTACTAACGTGTGAGACTCTAAATGTCTGGCAGAAGAAAATGAAACGCTTCAACTTTTTTAGGGTCTAATATTTACATTTCTCTCTCTTAATAAATACATGAATATTTATTTATTTATTTTTATAAATAAACATAAAGGAAATGACTAAAAAATCTAATCTAAAATATATATATTAAATTAACTATATTAAAATAATAGGTGGGGCGGGGTCCCCGCGGGGCGGGGGGTGTATTCCCCGTCCCCGTCCCCGAAATGCTCTCGGGAGAATTTTTCTCCCCATCCCCGCCCCCACGGGGAAAATTCCCCATCTTTGGGGCCCCGAACGGGACGTTCCCCGCGGGGATCCCCATTAACAGGTCCAAACTGACATCCCTACTTGAGAGGAGTGTTGGAATACAAACAAGTATAAGTAGTGGGGAAAATAGTCTCACATTAGAGAATAATGTGGTGATTTGAGTGTATATAAGTGGAAAAACCCACTCTTCTATCACCTTAAAATTTTAAGAACAAATATCTAAAAGAAGTCTCACATTGGTTAAAAAAAAGGAAGATTAAACACTATATAAGTGAGAGAACCCACACATCACATTTTTTAGAAAGAAAAAAAAATGAACATTATATAAGTGAGAGAACTCACACACCTATCACCTTAAAGTTTTAGGTGGAGATGTGGTGTTCTCTCACAAAAGATGTGTCTCATGCAACATATCCTCTCCTCGAAATTTCACCCTAACAAACCCAAAAGATAAAATTAATTTTGTTTATTTTAATTAAGATTTTAAAATATCTTAATTTATTCAACAAATAAAATAAAATAAATGATATCTTAATTTTGTCGGTGTCAATCAATAAAATCCAAGTAATAAAAGAAATTACACATAGCGCATTTTGACCAAAAATAGGAGGATTGATTTCATGAATGAATCACTAAAGGAGATCAAAATTTAACTTATCTAATTTGATATGATATAAAATTTATTGGGTTAAATGCATTTTTTGTCCGTTTATTTTCAAGTTTTTAAATTTTTAATTTCTATTTTAAAAGTCAACTTTTAGATCCTAAATTTTATCTCACTCAAAATTTTGTTGGTCTCTCTCCACTTTTACACAGTTGATCTCCTCATTAATGAGTGGTATGTGAATAATTAAGCCACTTCATTAAAAATATTTTTAAATTTATTATTTTTATTTTTTAAATTATTTTTATTAATATTTTTAATAATTAAATATTTTTAATTATTGTAATTCATATATTTTTTAAAAGTTTGTTTATGAATTTATTATTAAACCATAATATTTGAGCCTGAAGCCCATGTCCATAATAGTTGGTATATTTTTTATTTATGATTAAAAATAATAAAAAAGAGAAAGAGGAAATGGAGAGGAAAAATATTAAAATGAATATGAAAAAATGTGAAAAAATAGATGTGAGAAAAATTTGTAATTTAAATTAAAATAAAAAAGAAAGAGTGAGAAAATTGAAGTTAAAAAATAAGTTACTCCAGAGTCATATATCAGGTTGTGGTTGATTTAGAATGAAAATCATTAATCTATTAGTTATTAATCGATTAATTTTCAATGTAAGGTAAAGATTAATAACATCGAATGACAATTTAGTATATATATATAGTCAAAGAATATATTTTAAATAATGTAAAACATAGAATATTTTTTCAATCAACGCACAACCATAAAAAAATTCTAATTTTGAAAGATGTTTGGATGAAGCATTTAAATGAGGGAAAATAATGTTGAGGAAATTTAAAATGATTGGATCAAAATCTATTATTTGGATAACAAATATGATGAATTGTTAAAATAAAGTAAATTTATGAAATATTTTATTCAAGTCGAATTTAAAAAATTATAAATGACATCAAAAATTAAAAAATTTGAGATTGTTACATAATTTAAATGTTAAATTATTTATTTTTAATATTTCAAAATTTGCAAAATGGTTCTCATATTTTATAAAAAATACAAATTTATCTCTAAAATTTTAAAAAAATGACAAATAAGTCCCTAAATAATTTTTAATTGGTTCTTTAAAGTTTTCAAAAATTACAAATTGGCCCCTATTTTTCATATTTTGAATTCGGACCAAAATTTAAAAAATTTATGAAAATGACTCTAAATATTTAACAATGAATCATTTTAATACTTCTTCCAAACAAAAAAATTTAAAATTAAATGAGTTTCAATTAAATCATTTGAATTTCTTAAAAATTTCTAATTACCTCGTTCAAACACACCATTAATAAATTTTTTAAATAACATATTGGAAGATGGACATCTACCAACAGTTAGGCCTACCAAATCTTACCAAATCCTTATCTTGTCGAAAAGATCGTACTACCAAACTCAAGTTGCTATCTATTATAACATTAACAGCAAAGACATATCCAAAATGTCTAAGGCAAATATGGATCTAAAACAACATAAGCATTTTGTTCTGGTTCATGGTTGTTGCATGGGTGGCTGGTGCTGGTACAAGCTGAAACCACAATTAGAATCTATTGGCCACAAAGTCACAGCGCTTGACCTTGCAGCGTGTGGCATCAACTCACAAAAAATAGAAGATGTTGATACTTTTGCTGACTATTCTAAGCCTTTGTTAGAGTTTTTAGCATCACTTGATCCAAATGAAAAAGTGATTCTTGTAGGACATAGCTTTGGTGGAATGAGTATAGCTCTTGCAATGGAAAAATTCCCAGAAAAAATTGCAGTTGGAATTTTCATAGCAGCTTTTATTCCTGATACCAACCACAAACCATCCTATGTCCTACATCAGGTAAGAATTTAATATAGTAAGTTTGTTGATTTTAAATAAAATATATTTCCAATAGTTAATTCTATTCTAATGTACATTTTTTATGCTATGTATGTATGGATATTGGATAGTATATTGAGAGATACCCAATTACAGGATGGTTAGACTCTGAGGTTCCATTTGATGGAAACAAAACACTTTTGCTTATTGGATCCAAACATTTGTCCACAAATTTCTTTCAACTATGTTCCAAAGAGGTATATTTTTGGCATCTAGTCTTGTAAAAGCTTATTCTCCAATAAGTTTACCTAGACACAACACATGTTAATGATTATTTCATAAAAATTGGTTTGGTTGAAACTTTTGTAGGATTTGGAATTGGTCCATAGTTTAAGAAGAACAGGATCACTATTTGTTGAAGATTTGTCTGAGGCAGAAAATTTCACAAAAAAAGGATTTGAATCTGTTCAATGTGTTTATATTGTTGCCAATGAGGATTTGGCAATTCCTGTGGAGTTTCAACAATGGATGATACAAAATACTGGAATTGATGTTGTGAAAGTGATTAATGGATCTGATCATATGCCTATGCTTTCCAAACCTCAAGAACTTTGTTTATCTGTTCTTGATATTGCTGATAAATATGCTTAATCGAAATGTTATTAAAGGGCCATTTTCTTTTAAGTATATATGTAATATTAATTGAATAATATTTACCACTGCTGGATAATAAATTATTTTTGTTTAAATATGATGTTAGTCCTGCAAATATACTATTCTACTCATTGTATTTTTAATTTTTAACTAGTATGATACGGACGGGTATCCGTTGTTGTTTGGTTATTTTGTTTAATATTGATGTTATACAAAATTTAATATTATAAAAAAAAAAAGTTTAAAGTATATAAATTTAGTCTGAATTAAAAAAAAAAGATAGAATGTATAAAACAAAAGTATACGGTACATACACACACACACATATATATATATATATATATATATATATATATATATATATATATATATATATATATATATATATATATATATATATATATATATATATTATTGTAAAAATATATAATCAATAGTAAAGTTATTCTATTATTATTCAATATTTTGATCATTAACTTCACATTTTCGTTATTATTCAATATTTTGATCAATAACATTAAGTTTCTGTTAATATTCGATATTTTGATCAGTAACTTCATGTTCCTGTTAATATTCAATAGTTTGATCAATAACTTCACGTTCTCGTTAATATTTAATATTTGGATCATTAACTTCATGCTCTCATTAACATTCAATATTTTTTAGCATTAACTTCATGTTCCCGTTAACATTCAATATTTTGATCAGTAACTTCATATTTCCGTTAATATTTAATATTTTGATCAATAAGTTCATGTTCCCGTTAATATTCAATAGTTTGATCAATAACTTCTTGTTTTCGTTAATATTCTATATTTTGATTAGTAACTTCATGTTCTCATTATTATTCAATAATTTAATCAGTAACTTCATTTTCATGTTAATATTCAATAATTTGATGAGTAACTTCATATTCCCGTTAATATTCAATAATTTGATATGTAACTTCATGTTCCTTTTAATATTCAATATTTTGATTAGTAACTTCTTGTTCACATTAATATTAAATATTTTGATCAGTAACTTCATGTTCCCATTAATATTCAATAATTTGATCAGTAACTTTATGTTCCCGTTAATATTCAATATTTGAATTAGTAACTTCGTGTTCCCATTAATCTTCAATAGTTTGATCAATTACTTAATTTTCTTGTTAATATTCAATATTTTGATCAATAATTTTATTTTCCCGTTAATATTCGATAATTTGATCAATAACTTCATGTTTTCGTTAATATTCAATATTTTTAAAATGTGTTTGTCAAATTGAATGAAAGAATGATTAAATTGTTTAATCAAAAGAATTCATTATTTTTAAAAGAGACAACATTTTTTCCGTTATTAATAAATATTTTTATCAGTAATTTCATGTTCATGTTATTAATTAATTTCATGTTTTTTTCATTATTCAGTATTTTGATCAGTAAATTTATATTCTCGTTATTATTCAATATTTTGATCAATAATTACATATTTACGTTAAACGATATAAAATAATATTTACATTTGACCATAAGTTTAAAAATTTAGATTAATTAATATATTTTAATTTTTTTTTAACCCATAAAAAAGAATAAATTTTAAATGAGTGTAGAAATGTAATGTTATAATTGATAAATAAAATTATTAGTTAAACATATTTACGTTAAAAAAAATATTAGTTTATTAATTAAAAAATATTAAAAAATAAAAAATTTAGTCAATATTATGAACTCATTAAAAATTAAAATTGTCCTAATCATCACGGTCACATATGTAAAATTGGAGTGAGAGGAGTAAAAGTTAAAAAAAAATCAAAGTAAGAGAATCAAAAATGTATTTAATTCTTTTAAAAATTATTGGATCAAAATAAATCATAACTCAAAGATATCAAACTAAAAAAAGAATATTAAACTCTTTTTCAATCTTTGAACTAAACTGAAGTATTTGAAAAAACATATATTTCCTCTTGTATTTACTTCTTTGCTCTTTTTTAATTTTTTATTAAGTCATTCAATTTGGAAATAACTAATTGACATTTTAACCAAGTGATCTTTTACAGCCACGCACCTATATACTGCTGCATCGTGTGATATACTTTAGAGGAAGTATAAATCACAAAAAATTAATTATGAAGCTATTTCACATAAGCTTAACTTAATTGGTTTATAAAGGTCATGTAGCAACAAGAGAAAACTTGCAGATGTTCTGATGAAAGATGTCAAGACTGAACACTTTATCTGTTTCAGAGATGAAATTGGTGTTGTAGATTTTGGTTAGCAAGATATGAATTAAGGGATGATATTGGAGAGTAATTCATTATTCAGAAGTTATTGTTAATCAGAAGCAGATGCTTCTGATGTTCTGGTGTTGCTCATAAGCAGTAGAGCTTCCGAGGTTGATTAGTTAGAAGTTGTTGTTAGTCAGAAGCAGAAAGCTTATGAGGTTGCGTCCGGAAGTTCTAGGTTTTGGAGTTGAGTTAGCGTAACTATTAAGTTTATTTTTAAGGGTACTTTAGTATTTTCTAGTTTATACCTTTTATCTTGGTCATTAAGTTTACTCTATTAGGGCCTATATGACAATTTTCTCTTTGTATAAATAGACTAGTGGCAGATATTATTTATAACAACAATTCTTATTTCTTTCTCCTTTGTGTAGTCGTCATTCTCTTATTATTCTCTCATTATTCATATCATCTTTGATTCTTGTGCACCAACACTTCCATCTTCATCACGAACCTCACATGAAAATTCAAATGGAATTGTTGTGAATCGGATGCCTTGAAACAAATATATATAAGCTTGTAGGGAAAAAGAATGAAGAACACGACAAACACAAGGATTGGTTATTAACTGTTATTCTTTCCTTTATCTTAAAACAAGATTACAAGTATACAAGAATAACAAATAACCCTCTCACCCTAAATTAGGATTTGCAGTATGCAATGATGAGAGACTAGTATGCTATTTATAACAAACCTAACATACTAAACTAATGGGCTTTTACCACAAATACCCATTACAAGCTAACTTAGGGTACAAGCTAACTTAACCAATTGGACATAACAAACAGGCCCAATTCGATGCTAATAATTCTAGCATCCTTCGACACAATAGAGTTCGACCCAATATCTCACAAATCTCCACCTTGGAACAAACTATATTATCAACTAACGAATTAGTTTTCTTCATGCAGCTTTATCAACTGCATACAGTGGAAAAACTTGCAACTAGGCAATGTCTTGGTGATCATATCAACAACATTATGATCTATCGAAACCTTCAGCACTTGGACTTCTCCACGCTCGATTACCCCTCTGACGAAATGCAACCTCACATCAATGTGCTTGGTTCGCTCATGATAGTGAATTCTTGACGGTGTATTGCACTTTGACTATCACATTTAACGGTGATAACTTCCCTTGAATTTTCAGCTCCTTAGCAAAACCTTCAAGCCACAATGCTTCTTTCACGGTTAAAGCAATATATTCCGCCTGGTTGATAATGCAACAACCTTCTGAAGTGTTGCTTTTCAACTAATAGTTGTACCAAACATAGTGAAAACATATCCAGAAATAGATTTTCTGGAATCCATACAACCTGCATAATCAGAGTCGACATATCCTTCGATTGCTGCTTTACTATCTTCACCAAAGGCTCCACCATAAATTAAGACTACTTCGAGACCCATTTATGTACCTTAGAATCCACTTCAATGCTTGCCAGTGAGCCTTTCCAGGATTCGCCATGTACCTGTTTACAAGACTTACTGCATATGCTATGTCGGGTCTAGTACAAACCATAGCATACATCAAAGAACCTACTACATTAGCATCATCTGCTTCTTCGACTTTATCTGGGATATGCAATTCAGCATCAACATGCTCCACCTCAACAGGAATCTCTACTGCTCGTCGATACGCACCGACCAACATCATCCGTTTTCTTGAAAGCCATTTCACTTCATTGAAAACAACATCTCGTGGTGATAATCCTTACGTGACGACTCTAGGCACCATAGCCTATAAGCTTTGACTCCTCGGGGTATCCAGAACATGCATTTGAGAGCTCTAGGTTCGACCTTGTCTTGCCTAATGTGAGCATAGGCTACGACCAAATACTCTCGGTTTGTCGAGATTTGGTGGATGTCCGACCAAACTTCTTGGTGTCTTCATATCTAACGCATTCAAGGACATCTATTTATCGGATATATTTGTCGAAAACCTCACCCAAAACACCTTCTTTAATCCGGACTAGTCAACATGCATCTAACTCTCCAAGATGGTTCGATTAAACCTTTCAGCCAAACCATTTTGTTGTGGAGTGCTGCAGTAGTTGTGTCTTACAATACCATAGGCAAAATCAAATGCCTCATTGCAAAATTCAAGACCATTGTTTGTTCTCAACCTCTTGACCTTTCGCGGTTTGGTTTTCGACCGAGTCTTCCAACCTTTGAAATTCTCAAAGTTTCATCCTTAGTCTTACGAATGAATACCCATAACTTTCGGAATAGTCATCTACTATGGATAGAAAATACCTTGCTCCCGAATGTGATGGACACCTTGCGGGCCCCGAGATCGCATGGATGTAATCAAGGGATCCATGTGTTCTTTGTTTGCCTTTGTTGAACTTCACTCGCAAGATTTTCCAAGTACAGGGTTCACAAAACTTCATCTTTTCGACTTTGTCTCCACCAAGCAAATTTTGTTTCCCAATTCGACCAAACCCTTTCAACGACATGGCCTAATCTCATGTGCGGTTACATCTTCGATAAAGGTTTCGTGGATGCAACATTTGTCGAACCACTTACAACTTCAGCCACAAGGGTATACAAGCCTTGTTTCTTCACGCCTCTCAAGACTTTCTTCGACCCCTTCATGACTCTTAGGATACTTTTCTCTCCTTAAAAAACATATCCTTTCTTGTCAAATTCACCAAGAGAAATCAAATTTCTCTTCAAATCAGGTACATACCTGACTTCAGTCAATAACCTTATTGACTCATCATGGAGTTTGAATCTCACAGATCCCACACCTGCAATCTTGCAAGCTTTGTTGTTTCCCATCAATACAGATCCACCATCTTGATCACATAATTCCTCGAACAAGTCTTTGTTTGGAGTCATGTGCCAAGTGCACCTAGAATCCATAATCCATTCCTTCGACGAGTTGCTGCTCGAAACCACAAGAACATCAGATGAGTCGAAATCATCTTGAACAATAGCTGCATTGCCATTATCCTTTCCTCCATGATTTTTCAGCGTTCAGGCACACTTTTCTTGTGTGACCCTCCTTCTACAATGATAGCATCGAATATTAGATGCTTCACCACCGTAAAACTTCGACTTTTACCTTTCTTCTTGTCGAACTTATTATCCTTTCGCAAGAATTTTCCTTAACGGCCAAACCTTCACCAACCGAAGGTTTATGCTCCTTCGTTCATTCAAGTCCTTCGAATACAAGGTGATTGAACCTCTTCAAAGGTCGGGGACTCCTTCTATACAAGAGAGTTTCTTTGAAGTGGGCATGTGATCACGCAGCGCAACAGAACAGGCTTGATCTTCATCATTAATCTTCACATCAATATTTTCAAGATCAAGAATCGACATTGAACATATCCAATCGCTGACCAACACTTTGTCTTCAATCATCTTGAATGAATACAAAGCTTGCTTCAGGTAGAGTCAATTCACCAACGATTTAGTCATGTACAAACTTTCAAGTTTCACCCATAACCCTACCGCCGTCGTCTCCTTTGATACTTGTCGAAGAACCTTATCACCAAGGCTCAACAAAATTGCGTTGTGGGCCTTCTCTATCATTGCCTTCTTCTCAGCTGCCGTTAACGCTTCGTTCATGGTTGACTCTCCCTTCAACGCTTCCAAACAACCCTGTTGAACCAATAGGGCTTTCATCTTCAAGCGCCACAGACCGAAATCGTTCACTCCGGTGAACTTTTCAATCTCATACTTTGTCGAAGGCATCTTCTCCACGCTCACCGCACTAATTTATTGTGAATCGGATGCCTTGAAACAAATATATATAAGCTTGTAGGGAAAAAGAATGAAGAACACGATGAACACAAGGATTGGCTATTAACTGCTATTCTTTCCTTTATCTTAAAACAAGATTACAAGTATACAAGAATAACAAATAACCCTCTCACCCTAAATTAGGATTTGCGGTATGCAATGATGAGACTAGTATGCTATTTATAACAAACCTAACATACTAAACTAATGGGCTTTTATCACAAATACCCATTACAAGCTAACTTAGGGTACAAGCTAACTTAACCAATTGGACATAACAAACAGGCCCAATTCGATGCTAACAATTCTAGCATCCTTCGACACAATAGAGTTCGACCCAATATCTCACAGGAATAAAACACGATCAAAAGTACAATAATATTAAAACCGAATTGCACGGTCTCCACCTAATGTTAAACCACACAAAAAATTTCCAAAAAGAATGATAAAATTGAATTGCAAAGAATAACAAAAAATTGAAGATTTTTTTCAAAACCAATAAACAACAACAAATCAAATTCTACAAAACACACAATTTTTTGAGCTGATTATTGATATCTACATCTTCTACACACAAGTTTCCATGCTTTTGGTAACCACTAACACGAGTTGAGATCCTCTCCATTTCTTCAAAAAAATGGAGAGTGCCATTACCAAAATTTTGGTGTATAATGTATTTATATTATTTAAAAGTGTGACATATATTTTGTATGCTTCAATATTTATATAGTGTAAACATTGATAATGGTTTTCTCCATTTCTTTGATGAAATGGAGAGGATCTCAACTCCACTAACACACTCCAATTTTCCATCCTTGCACTCTCCATTGGTTGGACAAGGTTCACAACTATTTGTATTCTATCAAATTAAATAAACAACAAAAGTAAAACACATCATTTCAAAAAAAAATTCATCAAAAAGAAATAGGAGAGAGTCTGAGACTGACCGAGAAATTAATAGAGAGATTTGATGTTGGTGTCCCAGTAGGTTTGGTAGATGGATAAAGGAGAGAGGTGTAAAGGACATTGGAGGTCCAAGCAACTAGCGATGCGACGACAAGGACGACGACGAGTCTGGGAAATTCGAGCTTGGAAGGGAACAAATATGGAGGGGGTTCTTTGTCAATTATTGATTTCATTTTCACGGAACTGCCACCGTAACTTTTCTCACTTCGTCGTGATGCTTCTTTTTATCGGTAGTTGAGCCCTGGGAGATGACTGTAATCTGGAACACTCAAACTTTAATTTGAATTTTAGGAGAAACAGAGGATGGGAAAAGCATATGATGGGATGAAGGTTGCATTCTTGAAGATGAAGATGGAAGTTTGTACGAAATTAGGGAAGAAGATGTATGAAATTAGGGTTCAAAGTTATTTAAATAAATAAATTATTATTTTTAACAATTTTTTTAAATAAACAAATTATTAATAATTTTTAAAAAATATTATTAGATTAAAAAAATTGAAAAATATGATGTGGATGAAGAACACCCTTGCCATGTCATTAAATGAATAGCTAGGTGGATGGGGACTACAAAAATCTCAATTTTGATAAACTTAAGAGACTTAAAACCTGACTTTTAAATTGAGGGGACTTCAACTTCAAAAACTTAAAATTAGGAGGACCAAAAATGTATTTAAGCCTAAAATTTAACACAATTAAAACATCAAAACAACTTTTTATAGAACTAGCTCCAGCTTGAAGACTTCAAACTTTAGAGCAAGATTATTCTTCTTCACTTGAGGATTCGGAGCTTACAGCTTCATATTTCTCTTCCTCTTCACATTTAGCTTTTTCTTCATCCTCAACTTGCTTCTCCTTGGTCAACATTTTAATCTATTCGTCCACATTCCTCTTCTTGATGGTACTTGGAGTAATTTTCTCTTGTAGAGCCTTTGATACTTCCATTAGCTTAAGCAACTCATATTTTTTTGAAGGCTTTGGATATAATCAAATGTATAATGAAGCTAAATATTTGTTTACGTTGACTTATTTGAGTTTACATAGTAGCATAAATTTTGTGAGATTATTTGTTTGTGAGAACTTATGAAAATAACTTATGATATTATTCCTATGTTTTTTTTCATAAGTTTTTCGAGATAACTAAACTTTACTATTATATTTTAATATAAAATACAAAATACAATATTAAAAACAATAAATTTATTCATATTTATTATATGAGTCATGTTAATATGTGTCCTAAGGGCACATGTTAAGGATATTATAATTAGAAACATTTAAATATAATTAAAGATAATAAAGTCATATTTAAAGTTTTAAAACATTGAACGCCCTTGGAGAACATGTTAGCTTTTTTTTTTATTATAATGGGCCGATTTTTTAGAATACGTGACTTAGCCTATTTAATTAAATAGATTTATAGAAACCTATATCTTTTCTACTTAAAAAAAATTTGGCCTAACTTTGACCTATATAAATTTGACCTTAGAACTCGGTTGGTCAGTCAGAGTATTCTCACCCCTACATATTTTAGCAACTTAATAGTTTCAAATTATTAAGCATGCAATTGTTTCCAGTACGATGACAAAAAAATCGTATATATTCGTATCCGTTAATAATTAATAAAATTATATGATGTTAATTTATTTAATCTAAAATAATAATAATTATGTTTAATATAAAGTTTTTGTTATTATCTTTATACTCGGTAAATTACATTCCAGAATTATTGAAAAATCAAACAGATACTTAACAGACAGCAGTTACAGTACAATCTCGTTGACAAATTTTTTGGCTACAAAGTATGTTCAACAAATTCAAAATCAGGTAGGTAAAACACAGTTACACAAGGAAAGGAGCGTTCAATTCAACTGAAGTCCACTTTTATACATATGGGAAAAAATGATAAAGTGCCAGTTCAACATTATTATGCAGTGGGCCCATGACATATGGACTGAATGGTTCCGAAAAGAGTAGCTACACCTAATAAACATTGTGAGGCTGCAGTTCTTTATAAGGACTGAAATTATTGATCAACATTTGACATGTAATGCACTTCAATTAATTTGAAGGACCCAAAAATGAAATGTTCAAACTTCAAATGGAGTGTTTCAATCATCTAGTAGATGGAGAAATGTCAAATACAAAGTATATCTATCTACAAAGGAAGAAAAATAGATGAGATATTTCTTTTACAAAATCAAAATTTATTCTCATTAATTATTTACCCAGAGAAATAATGGTAGGAGATTTATTTTAAAGTATTTTTTAAAATTATTTAGCAAACATTTTAATATTTTTAAGAAAATTTGTGATTTTAATAATTTTTTAGAAAATAAAATATAAAATTTTATGGAAATCTATTTTCACATTCTTTTATTCGAGAATAATATCATAAGAATATAAAAAATTATGAGAATATTTTTTTAGAATCTTTATCTTCAACAATAATGATTTTCAATCTTATAACAAATATGATATATCTATTTCTTATCCATGTATTTCTAAGAATATAACTTTTAAATTTGAATAAACACCCCATAAATGATTCACTATGGGAACAAACATAGAAGGAAGTAGTGCAAAACGACATCCTAGCTAGTGATTAAACAAGCTTTAGCAGACATGTCACTGAAAGATGGAGATCAATGGATAGTCTCAAAAATAAAGAAGAAGAAACAAACTAGTAAAGTTTGATTTATCATATAGGGTATTCGGAAATATATCTCCTTAAATACTATTTCTTCAAATAATTGTGGGTGGTCCAAAAATGAATCTCCTAATGTTTTTGATACATATTGATCTTTCACTCTTCCTCCTTTTTTTATTTTCTAAAAAGTTCTAAAAAAAATTCATATGAGCTCTGTAACCATTTTATCTCTGAATCCATTCAATCAAACTTATATTATTGGAGCTCTTTTCAGTATCTCATAAATCAATATTATTTGGTTAGTTTTTTAAATATGCGTTTCTTTTTATGTTTTGATTTGTAGATAGTTTTTTAAGTTGCATTAGTTGTTTTATGTACATTAGGTACTATTGTAAACGAAATAGGTTGACAAAGAATATGCGTTGAGCTTTCTTGGGACTGGTGTGGCAAAAGATGAGTTTCTACCATGGGAGCAAAATTGTAGCTTTGTCTAGAGATGCATTTCAGAGTTTGCTCTGCATTATTTTGGGAGATACATCTCTAGATTCTACTCAGGCAAAATATTGGATCATTTTGTGGAATTTTTGAATTTCTTCAAACATGTTTATATTTCTCTTCGTTTCTAACACAAGTGCAATGGCTAATAACAATGTTGGTCTAATTAGGCTTAGGCGTGTGTCACATACTGTGTTAGTAAGAAGAGAGGGGGCCTTAACAGCGAGGACCACGAGGTCAAGAGTTACTGATAACTCATTTGGTGGGGCATTTGCTTCACAACTCCGATTGTCTGGTTCTTGTAGCTGACTCTCTAAAGCATATGATGCAGTAGAACCTAAAGTTCCTGAAGTCGTTGTTTTCCCTGAAGCTCATGAATCTCAAGAGAAAGTTGTTGCTGATTCAGACGCCACATTAGAGAGTTATCCAAGAGGGTCATTTGACACCTCCTTATTTTATAATTATGCAGAGCATGCTGATAGACATGTTGGTATGAAGTGGTATATTTCATTTCTTTTAAATTACATATGTTGTCAACTAATTAAGTTCATACTAGTGGTTATATTTTCTATTTACAAGAGCATGGTTGTTTGAAAATGATTAACCGCGACATGAAGATATTGGAGATAGTATATCCAACTACTGCTTGGTTTGTTGATGATATCCGTTATTTCGATCTTGACGGTTTATGTTCTGCTGCGTATGTGACTATAAAACACGACATACAGGCGGATGTTGTTGAGAGGTGACACTCATATGAAGGTTGAGAAAAACACAAGAAAGAGGGGTTTGAATTGGATTTTAAAAACTTTTCGTTTAGAAGTGCTTTCCACAAACAATTAGATTAAAAATCAATGCTTTAGAAGATAAATAATGGCAAGTTTGATTTATACAAGTTCACCTTAGAAAATGCTACTCTTATCCACCCTCCAATGTGATTTCGCCATAGAAAAGGACTTAATCCATTAATCTTGAAAGTTTACAACTGCACGGGCTACTTGCCAGTGACTAACAATAATACAATGATACCCTGTTAGTGATGCCTTAAGAATTTTGACCTACCCGATCTCCTAAGAGATATAAATATCACTGACTCCCTAAAACTTCTGACATATCCTCTCCCTTGAAGAAGATTTCTCTTTGCCTTAGACAAGGACTTGATTAACTCACAATTGAATGTTGTGTTTAAAATTTGCTTCTAATAAGAGGATTACACAAATATTTAAATAAATATTGTTTAACACAATTATGAGCAACAACTCTCGTGTTCAAACATTTTATAATAATAACACATATATGAGCAACAACTCTTGTGTTCAAAACCAAATGATATCAACACAATAATGAACAACAACTGTTGTGTTCTAACAAATGAAGAATAAATAATAACACAATTAATGAGAAACAACTATTGTGTCTTTGTCTTCATTCTTAGATGAGCAGTGATGAACTAATATCAATACAAGTAATTAGCAATAACTCTTTATGTTTTTGATCTTTTTTTCTTGGATTGATTTTGGCAGCGTTAATGTTCTTGTTGATTTGTTGTTCGTGTTTAGTTTGTCAACTTGTAAATGTGGTGCTTGAACTTTTATATATGCGTTGAGGAAGTAGACTGTTGTAATAGTACACACGTCACTTTCATCTTGCCAACTGCCAATGGTAAGAAATGACTGTGGGAGACAAATAGTACACAGTACATCCATTTGAGTAGAATATGCAATTGTACCTTTTTCTAACTATTGTAGCTCACGTTTTGATGGTATAGTCTTCTGATTGATATTATTTCTGATGAAGTAGTTTGGCTTCAGAAGATATCATATATTGATCTTGTCTTTTGATGGACTATATGATGTTGATTAGAAATGAGTTTAGAAGATCTATCTTTCCTTGATCCTTTCTTCTGATGGAATACTTTTGATATTGAGAAGATGTGTGTGTATTCCACGAACTATCTGATTCTTCATAATCTTTACCTTATCTTCAAAAATATAAGCAACAAATTTTCTAATGAGCAAATCTTGACTTCTGATTCAGAAGTAGAAGCTTTCTTTTTATGCATTTAGAATCTTGACTGTCTTAAATTATAAGTAGCAACTTTTGATGAGAAAATCTTGACTTCTAACGTTTGACTTGAAAGCTTGTTTCTTATGCAATCCTAATTTCTGATCTTGTAGCAACAACTTATCAAAAATTCTTTCTTGAATACTTGTGACTTCTGAAGCAGCAATTTATTGAGAAGGACACACAAGATCCTCTTTCTAGTGAACATTCAACATTCTTCAGAACTACCGATGTTTCTTCAGAAGCGGATATGAAGATGTGCTTAGCGTATTTCTGATTCTTCAAACAATGGTCCTGAATTAATTAGAATTCTAATCTGCACACTCAAGAAACTATTAGAAACAAAACTGTTTACATATAAAATATATGTATTGTTATCATCAAAATCACGAGATTAATTGTAGAATCCAAATCTTGTTCTAACATTAGAGACATCATTTTTCCATCTACTTATATGCCAATGGCCATCACCTTGAATTAAGTCTCATGCATCTTCCCATCAGGGGTAGATTACTAGACCACATGAGGATTAGTTGAGATAAAGGCACCAACTTAATGGTCACTCAATTGGCGGATGACCTTGTAGGATCCAGTGCTTAGCACTACGCTAAAAGCAATTTATTATGGTGAAGGCGCAACTTTATTTCCTTATAGTATGAGCCTTAAGGGGATGCGCCTAAAGTGAAGTTTGCAAGCTCTCTCTAGGCGCCATGGGTTGGGATGTTAATACCATTAGAATCCTTAAGGTTGACACTTAATTTATTTAGCTAACAATCTCCCCCAGTGTTATCCGGGGGATTCGAACCCATAACTAGGCTCTGATACCACTTGTAGGATCAAGCGTTTACCATTGTGCTAAAAGAAATTGCTTATAGTGAAGTATTACTTTTTACCGGGTGATATATAGGTTATATCGTATCGTGTCCACAGAGATTGGTTATTGATTCAGCGTTCGATAATTCATTCGTTAATGAGTATGAGGTTAAATGGGTTGTAAAGAAAAGGTACAAACAGAAATTAAATGCAAACAAAAGTATAAAAAGGATAGACAACTTGTCCGGAACGAATGCACATTACCCATTATAGACTTAAATCAACCGTCCACCTACACTCTATCTACGATACCCGTCCGTGTCATCACATATCTTTCACAACCCAAGCTATTTCTAACCCAAATTGAGAATTCAACCGCATCACTCGCATCAACTATATTTGAACCATGTAGATAGACATATTTGGGACGAAGAGTTATGAATTTATAATTATTCTAGTAATTATAGTATTAAATTATTATTAATTTTTGTTTAATAAATTTTGTTAAACCATGTATGCAGGAACATGATCGGCTGAAAATCATTAATCATGCACGGAAGATCACTAAACTCATAGCTCCATGTAAGTGCCAAAATGTAGTTATTTTGTATATATGTTTTGTGGCACTTATCCGTTCTTGTTTGTTAATAATTGTTGAATAACCCCATTTTTTGTTGTAAATACGTTTTATTGTGTTTTATGTACATAATGTACCATTTGATTAGTTTTAATGTATTTTTTTAGGTATTTGTGAATGTTGGAGCATCAAGGAATAAAGTGTCGAAGACACGGCTCCGAAGACAGATTTTTGATGAATAAAAGACCAGTTTTGCTCAGGAGAGGCCGCTGAGCGCGGTGAGGCCCTTGAACGCGTTTTGGAGCGCGTTGAGTGCTTTGGTACTGTTTTGGCAGAGAGATAATTTTGAACCTGCTGAGCACGGTGAGGCCACTGAGTGACGTTTAAGTTGGTTTACGTGTAAATATCAGTGGAGGCCGTTGAGCGCGCCCTCGTCGCTGAGCGCGATCGTCTGTGTTTAGTGTTATAACTTCATTTTTCTTCATTTTAGGTTATAGTTTTGGGGTGGGTTTTGGTCCCCATTTCCATCAACCTTTATTTTTGATAGTTTAACTTAGAAAACAACATTAGGTCTTGCTTATGGATGATTGGAGGTGGATTTCTCTTTGATAGACGTTGACAAACTGGTGTAAATGAGCGGTTTACCTCTTCACCTCTCTATGTATTTCTCTATTTATTGGGTATGTATGTATTTCTACTCATAAATCATGTATATTTGTCGCCTATGGCGTTGTATAAAGTATGCTTTACGAATCTGTGTTGGTGATTATCTTGGGTTTTTATCTTATGTTAGAGATTTAAGTTTTGCTATACATAGATTGTTTAGATTCTTACCTAGGATGATTATCTATTAGTTTTTGAATGCTAGAAATGGGTTTAGAGCTAACACTTACTTAGAGTATCTGAGCTTAATGCATATGTGTTGGTTGTTTTGAGCTAGATATAGTCGTTACGAGTGACACGGTTAACTTCTGCGTTGTTAATGTAGGCCAGACATGGCTATCGAGGTGATGCGGTTGAATTCTCAATTTGGGTTAGAAATGACTTAGATTGTGAGAGGTATGTGATGACACGAATGAGTATCGTAGGATGAGTATGACATGGACGGTAGATTTAAGTCTGTGATGGGTAGTGTGCATTCGTTCCAAAGAAGCTGTCTATCCTTTATACTTTTTGTTCATTTACTTTTTGTCTTTTCTTTACAACCATTTAATCCCAAACTCATTAACGATAGAATTGTCGGACGATGAATTAATAACCAATCTCTATGGACACGATAAGATATAACCTAACCGGTATATATCAGCTGGTAAAAATAAATACTTTACTTTTTGCTTGCATGCTAATACAACATCCGAACAAAATGGCGTCGTTGCCGGGGATTGGTTTTATTGTTTCTGTATTGCGATAATTCCTTTGTTTTTGAGTTTTGTAATTAATGTATATGTTGTATAAACTTTGTATATGAACTTGTATATTGTTACTTGTACATGTTGTGTGTTTACTTTCCATACTTGTACATATGTGTGTTTTTCCTTGTTTTCAAGTATTGTTGTAAGTTGTCTCGTATTCGTAACGTTTGTTATGTGGTTGTTATGACACTTTCTTTAGGTTTGCGCGGTGTGGAAATACCATGGCATGACGATAGGAGGTTACTAGTGCTCACACAATAAAGGCGTCGAGCTTACGATGTAAAACAAGCATGTTTATTTATGTGTGTGGTGACTTGTGTTTTAACAAGTTGAAATAGGACTTATTCTTAATTTTAAATCTTCACTTTTCAACTTGTTAATTCATTTTCACCATGTTTTCGTATTGTTATTTGTATTCGTTTTGTTTTGTTAAATTGTGTTATCCGTAAACTCGTCGTGTTTAGCTTGAGGAGTTTTGTTGGATGTAAATGTTGTAAATTTTGTTTTTCTAATTCTTTTGTTGTTGTTTGGACTCGAATTTTAGTCTGGTAGCTTGAGGTTACATTTGGTGATTTTCCGAGTTTGATCGTTTCAACTCGCGGATATATGGTAATGATAGTTTTCAAAGTTAGTACACGTCAGATACTCGTTTATCGCGGATATATGGTAATGATAGTTTTCAAAGTTGGTACACGTCAGATTTCTCTATTTGTTGGGTATGTATTTATTTCTACTCATAACTCATGTATATTTGTCGCTTGCAGAAAATCTGCTTTACGAATCTGTGTTGGTGATTGTCTTAGGTTTTTACCTTGTGTTAGGGATTTGAGCTTTGCTAGACATAGATTGCTTAGATTCTTACCTAGAATGATTATCTGTTAGTTTCTAAATGTTAGAAATGGGTTTAGAGATGACATTTACTTAGAGTATCTGAGCTTAATGCCTTTGTGTTGGTTGGTTCGAGCTAGAGATAGTCGTTACGAGTGACACGATTGACTTCTGTGTTGTTAAGGTAGGCCATACATGGCTATCGAGGTGATGCGGTTGAATTCTCAATTTGGGTTAGAAATGACTTAGATTATGAGAGGTATGTGATGACACGAACGCGTATCGTAGGCTAAGTATGACATGGACGGTAGATTTAAGTCTGTGACGGGTAGTGCGCATTAGTTCCGGACAAGCTGTCTATCCTTTATACTTTTTGTTCATTTACTTTTTGTCTTTTCTTTACAGTCATTTAATCCCAAACTCATTAACGATAGAATTGTCGAACGACGAATTAATAACCAATCTCTGTGGATACGATACGATATAACCTAACCGGTATATATCACCCGGTAAAAATAAATACTTTACTTTTTGCTTTCCTGCTAATACAACATTCAAACACTCCCGCAGAGCCATGGTTTGATGAGTTCTTGCCGATTTCTGGGTTTAGAGACTTAACCCTCTATGGATATACTATCATTAATCATGGTATGATTAACGCTTTTGTTGAGAGGTGGCACCATGAGACGTCATTGTTCCATCTACCATATTCAGAGGTGTCTATCACACTGGATGACGTCCCATGTATGTTGCATCTTCTAATAAGAGAGAGGTTTTTAGAAAATGATAGGTGCGACAAAGAGGAGGCGTTGGAGTTGTTGGTAGAGAGATTGAGAGTTTCCCTTGAGAGTGATATGGGTGAGATGGACGACACCCGTGGTACACACGCCAGATTTAGTTATTTGAAGAGGGTTTTAACGGATGAGATACGATGTGCACGGTTGGCTCACGGTGATCCTGAGAAGGTTACCCATCATCGGGGTGTGCTATGAGAGCATACCTTTTGTATCTCATTTGCATGACCAATTTTATGGACACTAGTGCCACTTACACTAATATAACGTACGTGGGCTAATTTTATGATTTTGAGTAGATCCATCAGTGGAACTGAGGGACTGCTTGTTTGGTGTACTTGTATCATATAAGTTGTCTGAAGGCTGCAAGTGAAAGAAGAAGCAGATGATCAACATCATCACACTTTTGACGATAAAATTTATTGGTGTCATATTGTGATTTTCTTTGGTTAATTATTGATACTAACTAATAAACATTGTAATTTCAGGTCAAGATCCTACAACACTTCTTCCGCATTTCGGGTTGGTCACTGGCTTCATGTTCTAAGTCGAGATTTTTATTGTTTTTGTCAATATCTTGTAAAATTCAAAAAATTTATATTTAATTCTTTTTATTTTAAAAAATTCTAAAATTAGTGAATAAATATTTTATAGTATTTTAAACCATTATGAAAAAAGTGTTTAAAAATTTAAGAATAATTAAATATTTTTCAAAATTTTAGAAAATAACATAAACTAACACTGCACGAATAAAAATTTATAATTTTTTAATAAGGACTAAAAATGAAATTTGAGATGCCTATAAAAAAAAATTTAACCTTTTTTAAAATGTATGATAAATTGTGATGTATTTGTTTCTTTTACAACAGAATTAATTATGTATAAAGAATAAATCTACTTCAAACCTAATATTTATATTTTGAGTTTTAGCATGTATTTAATTTACATTTTAACTCACTTTACATAAATATCGAAACATTAATTATATAATTTTTAACTGAAATCAATTTTTCATAATTAATTCTTTCAAAAACTAAAAAGTCTCTTAGTTTGAAATGATTTGAACCATGCCATATTTAAACAAAATTGTATTGAGTTAGTTTCAAATGATATGTTATTCATTTAACTAAATAAAATCAAACTGTATAATTGGATAGAAAGCTAACCATAAATATCCTGGCTAGTGACTACAATAAGTGGCTGAAAAGAGCTATCTACCAAACTCAACTTGGCATCTTTTCTCTATAAATTAAGCAAAGACATTCAAAGTGTAGAGAAAACATAATGGCTGAATCCAATATAAACCAAAAACAACAGAAGCATTTTGTTCTGATTCATGGTGTTTGCCTTGGAGCTTGGACTTGGTACAAACTAAAACCACAATTAGAATCCATCGGTCACAAAGTCACAGCACTTGATCTTGCAGCTAGTGGCATTCACACACAAAAAATAGAAGATGTTGATACTTTTGCTGACTATTCTAAGCCTTTGTTAGAGTTTTTAGCATCACTTGATCCAAATGAAAAAGTGATTCTTGTAGGACATAGCTTTGGTGGAATGAGTATAGCTCTTGCAATGGAAAAATTCTCAGAAAAAATAGCAGTTGGAATATTCATAGCAGCTTTTATTCCTGATACCCTACATCAACCATCATATGTACTTCAACAGGTAAAGATTTATTACTATATCGTTTTTGTTTAATTTTTATATGACATGTTTGTTTTTTTGGTGAATATGGATAGAATATTGAGAGATATCCAACGAGTGGATGGTTAGACACTGAGATTACATTTGATGGAAGAAAAACGATAGTGCTTCCAGGCTTAAAGATGCTGTCCACTAAATTCTTTTCACAATGCTCCACTGAGGTACTTACATGTAATATCCATCTTTGTTGTTTGCAAAGCATGCAAATGAATATAGGTTCTTTTGTATTTTGCAGGATTTGGAATTAGGAAAGATTTTAAGAAGGAAAGGGTCACTTTTTATGGAGGATCTATCACAGGTAGAAAATCTTTCTAAAGAGAGATATGAATCGGTTCCGCGTGCTTATATTGGTGCCGATGAGGACTTAACAATTCCAGTAGAGTTTCAACGATGGATGATCCAAAATGCTGGAATTGATGAAGTGAAAGTGATTAATGGATCTGATCATATGCCTATGCTTTTTAAAACTCAAGAACTTTGTTTGTTTCTCCTTGAGATTGCTAATAAATATGCTATATAAGTAGTATTATGATGTAATAAATTAAATAATGGTGTCCGAAGAGACTCACTTTGTTACTATATAAAGTAAAATTGAGAATAATTTTTCTGGATACGGAAATGCACAACTATTCTTGTAAGTGTTTGATAATTAGGTCAATCAAACTTTTGTAATATGAAATATTGAAATATACTACTCTCTTCTCTCTGTTCATTTTTAATTGTCACTTTTGTAAAAAAATTATGTTTATTTTAAATGGTTACTTTCAAATTTTAAAGTAGTATAACTGAAATTCTGGTGCAGCAAACTCAGATATCCTATAAAAATGTCAAGACATCTGATCTGACATTAACAAACAGACAAGGTAGAGCAATAAAACACATTGCAACAAACAAAAAGAACACAACAGAATTGTTAACTAAGTCCGGTTCAAACTAACTTATATCTGGAGACTACCAAACTAGGAAGAAGACTCCACTATCAGTAGTATTATTTTATGTAAACAACCTCTGATTTACAGATAAACAACTTGTGGTTTACCTAACACTAGTACAAAAAAGACAATATAATTTTTAAATTTACACCCGATATTTGAAAATCGGGTGTAAATAAAAAATACAGTGGCAATTTTATAAATAAAGTGTCATTTAAGCATTATCATATGACAATATACTCCTATTTTTTAAAAATGGGTTTAAGTTAAAGATATTATTTTAATCAAATCTCAATTACTCCTTTTAAACTAAAAAAAATGGGTGTAAATTTATATAAACTAAAATTTATTTAATTTTATATCTTAAAATATGTAATCTATGTGGTATATTAATAAATAATTTAAACAATACTAATAAATTAATAAGTGAATATTAATAGGTCTACTTATATTAAGTGAATAACAAATTTTATAGATTGAATAAAATAATTTAATTTAAACAATAATCTAAATTAAATAATCTAAATTCAATAACTCTTCATTTTCATTTTCATTTTCCAAACTCAATTTTCTAAACAATTTTCTAAACCCACTTGAGAAAACTCTTCGTTTTCATTTTCACTTTCCAGTTCTAAACTCTTGATTTTCACCATCGCTGAAACTCTTAACTTAAACTCTTCATTTTCATTTTCCAGTTATAAACTTTTATTTTCATCATCGCTTAAACTCTTCACTTAGTCTTCACCCATTTCGCCATCGCCGAAACCCTTTTCATCACATTTCTAAGCGCAAAGACTCTCCATTGCTTTCGGCAATTCATCAACACCGAAACTCTTCACTCATTTCACCATCGCTGAAACCATTTTCATTTTCACCAAACTCTTCGCTCCGAAACTTTTTGCACAGTGATTTAGTGAGAGACCATGCTCGCCACCATGATTCCTAAACAATCTCACTGAGCTCTCAGTTGAGGTAAATCTTGTGTCAAATTTCTCAGTTTCTCTTCCATCATTTTCAATTTTTTAATTTCTCTCCCAAATTGCAGGAACCCTAATCTTTGGAAGAAAATTAGAGTATTTTCAATCCAATGTATTCTATAATTTGTGAAACTTCCTATAAATTACTTGAATTGTGAATATTTCTTTCATGCATCTTAAGCATGGTATAGTTGGTTACACAATGGGTACTCTGTGGAGGTACGTCACTAACAGATTTATATGTTTCTGTAGTCTAGTATGAGTAAATGATTGTGTGTAGGCCATTCGGGGATGTATTGTGGACAAGAGTTTGCTAATGTGACAACAAGCTATGGAACATTGAGGGTACTCCTGACCAAGGTGGTATATCAGTAAAAGGATATGCGGAAAAAGGTTCTCCTCAATAGCGAGAGGATGATAAAGATGGACATTACATGTTTGCGCTTGGAGAAAATTTAACTTCTCGGTGTAAATGCTGAAATGAAGGTAGATGAAAGGGAGGGTGGTAATTTGTGTAGTATGGGTAGAAAGAAATTGAAGGCTGGTAGTAATGCTTCTGGTTCTGAAATGAAGGTAGAAAGAAAAGGAAGGCAGGAGATCAAGACAGAAAATGGAAGCCCTCCGCTGGCTGGAATGGGGGAAAAGTCGTGGTCAAATTGGAGCAGCACATTACAATAGGGTCATTGGATTTGCCGAAGAACTGTCTGAGTTAGCAGAATTTTCATTATCAGATATTGAAAGTTAGAAAGGAAAGAACTTTTATTTGGCTCATCACTATATGGAGAGTACGGCTTCTAAGAAATAGCATAATTTTCAAAGGTGCGGTGGCTGATTATCAACAACTACTAGAGGATATCAAATTTTACTTGTGGTCATGTTTAATGGCTCGGAACAGGAAATTTAAAGATGTCAAATTCTGTGATTGGATTTTAAATCCTATGATTTTCCTGCAGATTTTGTGAGCAGTGGCCTATTGGAGTGACTGTCTTCAATAGAAGTTGGCGGCATCGGTATATCAGGATCTTTCTTATAGCAAACCCCACATATGAGCTATTTTTTGGCTTGTGTTTCTTTTCTCTGTGCAAGTTGAAGCCAGCTGAGTTAGGCAACTGCAAAGACTGCATATGCTAGTAAGATCCTGCATGTGTCAAACTATTTAGATCCAGCTGACTCAGAAGTATTATTGGACCTGCTTGCCTCTTCTGTGTTATATGAACTGGTTTTTGGCATGTGTTTCTTTTCTTTGTGCAGGGTGGAGGATAAAACGTTCGAGATGGGAGGCTTTCTAATTCTATACTTGCATTATTATTATTGTCTAACAGTATGTTGTTTCTGAAACTAACATGAGATGGTACTCAGGCAGGAAGACTCAACATGATACAAATGAGGAGAAAGCAATTGTTCTTTACAAGGTAAATATGTCTTTAATAATAAATGCTGTATTCGTTTATTGACTTAGCTTATTTTTCTAATTGTATGATTATGTTCAGCCTGATGCACATCTACCTGAAGTAAATGGAAACGCCACGTCAAAAGGAAACTCAAAGTAAATTCCATTTTCTAATGCTAGTAGAGATTATTTTCTAATTCATCCATCATAGCTTAAACTATTGGAACAGTTTTTTCTATGCTGTTGTAAAATTTTAGTTAACGCTCGGTTGGACTGAGTTTCTTGTTTCTCATCGTTTCACATAACTATGATATGATGAAATATGCTGTCATTTTCTTTGTTTGATCGTTATTGATGAAGCTTCTTCTCACTATCTGAAGCAGATTGTTAACATATGTTTTATTCAATACTATCACATTTGCTCAGAGTTCAGCTTTTGAAAGTCCTAGAGACGCGCAAATCAGTGCTTCAAAAAGAGCAAGGCATGGCGTTTGCACGTGCTGTTGCTGCTGGTTTTGAGATTGACTATATACCTGCTTTGATGTCATTTGCTGAATGCTTTGGAGCATCTCGATTGATGTAAGAGAACTCCGTTTTTCGTACACCATTTTAATCGCAAATATTCGTTGGTCAAATGATGTGTTCTTTCTTCCATTAACCTGTAACATTTGATATTTAGCCAATCACGCTGATGCTAATTTTTGCCACTTCTCAGGGATGTGCCTGCAAAATTTAGAGATCTTTGGAAAAGAAAACATGAAAATGGACAATGGCTTGAAATTGAAGCTGCTGAAATGATGTCCAACCACCCAAACTTCACTGCATTAAATGGTCCTGACATTATACTTCCCAATACACCCTTTGCATCCCATACTGAGTTGGTCTCCGAGAACATTGGGAAATCAAGTTCAGGTACCTTACAATTCCAGAGCACTGTGAACTTGTGAATTTTGGATTCCTCAGAAGCTAATGTATAGAATTACAATAATAGCCCGTTACTCTTTTTTTATATGCACGTAAACAAATGGACATATATGGACAAAACTCTCATTTCACAATTTACTATGCACATACATTTTATTATATCCTATTTTTACTAACCAAATAGTGGAACACTGTTCCATCCTATTCCACTTTATGTGACTGATAGTTTCCTATGGTGTTTAATGTTGTGATTAATTTATTTTTCGTGTACATAAATTTAAATTTGCAGTTTCTAAGGGCTTTGATCTAGACAATGACTTGATAAAACTTGGCATTGCAAATAAAACAACAATGCTCTAGGGAGAGACTGGAGAGATTGGTTAGCTTTTATCTTTTTTTATGTTAATTATCAAATAGAATTTCTATATTTATAAGGAAAGATTTTTATTCTTACCACATGAGATGAGCCTAACTTTTAATATTTTATTTTGTTTATTACATTTTAATTGGTGAGTGGATCACTTTAATTGAATGGCCACATATTCATAATGAAACAAACAAACAACCATGTGTATCACATGATAATTGTGATTAGTTGTATACGTACGTATGCATTCAGTTGTCTAAAAATATATTTTCATCAATCTTATCCATGACATTTTTTTGTCTGCCTCCATTACATTTTACTCTTCTAACATGAATTGAGGTTTCCATCTCACGCCAGCTTAGTTAGCATCTAAATTATTTTATATTAATTATATGCGTAGTTGTTTAGTAGGTTACCGTTTACTAGTTTTATTCAGAATATAAGGTTTTTGGCAGCTCTATCAATATTTATCAAAGCCGATAACTTTTGAGTGTTTAACTGAAGTGATGCAAATTGATGGGAGGTATTGCTGTGAATGAAATAGTATTGCGTAATTTCATTATCATTGTTTCCTCTTGTTTTATTACACTTGATGTAGTTTGTGATTGGATCTGGTTGTTTTTCTTACTCTATAACATGTAATGTAACTGCAGGAGTATGTATTGACATAACTAGTAGATAAAACTGTCATTTTTGTGACCCATCAAGTTCAATTTCTTCCAACTGCTGATATTATACTGGTATTACTATATGCTTTTGTCTTGCACATCTTTTCTTTGTGTATCAAGAGTCCTAGTTGGTTTTTATACTTCCTTTTCAGGTGGAAACTCTTTTGCATTTGAGAGTTATGTATTCCCTGCATATGATCAGGGGTTCTTGTTGCTCTCAAATGTATAAGTGTGATGCATTGTTAAATTTAATCATGTGCCAGATGTTCACATTCAACAAATTGTCATCAGGAAGTCAAATTTAATAATTGTAAATACCCTGTAGTCTTTATAATGTGTCATACAAATACTCATTCGTGGCAGGACTGTACATAATCATCAAATTGCCATTTAGTTGCCACAATATATTTCATGATGTGGGTTCCTTTTGGATCAAGCTACTGAGTCAGTACTCAACTAGTGATTCTCTGTATGTGTTTTCATGGGTGCTCAGTTGATATATAGGTTGGTCAATTTCCATCATTGTCAATCATCATTAACATAAAAAAAATGGTGATTTGGTCAAGAGACTTATCAACACCCAAATTCCATTGATGTTGAGGAAATTTGTGACTTTAAAATAAATTCAAAAGTCAGCAAAATAAAATGAAAACAAAAATCCAATCAAAGGATTAAAAGTGATTTTGAAATTAGGTTATTTAATTGGACTTTATTGACGAAATACATAAATAGTATTTGTTCATCAAAATAAAATTCTAAGAAAATTACCCAAATTCAAACAGAGGTTAACAAGTGTTGACAAATTTTTTAAGAATTTTATAAAGTCAGAAAATATTTTTAGAAAATAAAATAAAAGGTGAAATGAACAAAAAATGACAAAAAAAAATAGTAAAATCAAAAATAAAAATGAAATGAGGTCACTAATATTTACCAAATGACTATTGGATACTTCCATAATTTTTCTAGAGTTTTAAAATGTTAGAAAGTATTTTAAAACAATTAAAAAATTCAAATAAAAGAGAAAAAACATAAAAAAAATATCAAATCTGAAAATAAAATTATGAAAAAATAAAATTCAAAAAGGTAATATTTCAAAATAGTTTTGTGAATTTTTTCATAATTTTTGAGTCAGAAATGAATTTTATACGATTTTTTGAAGTTTAAAACATTTAAAATATAAAATCAGAAAATAAAATAAAAGCCAAAGAAATGTGGACCATCTGATCATAGTCAAAGCGCGTTAGTAATCACATCCAATGGACATGGCGCGCTGTGCTTGATATGGACCTCCTTGGTTTTCACACTAGATTACAAATTTAAAAAATAAAACAAGAAATAACGTCACACGTTGGATCGATGTTGACTAATAAAAGTAATCAATTCCAAGGGCTTCGTAGACGCATGCAAGGTAAGGAGTTATCACAGGATCCAGTTTGAAAAAATAACATGGCGTGCTCTCATTGGTTGAGACGAGACATGTCACCGACTTCAACCTCCAGCCACACCAAAATTGGAGTTCCTGAAATTGTAAAATCAATAATCATGAGTGGTATCCTTGAATTCATCTCTTCAAAACGATCTCAACCATATGCTCGCGAAAAATTTATTTACACTGAGTGTAAATTTTAGAAAAAACTCAAATAATAGCGAATATGATTTTGATGGAGGTCTCAGTCAATACTTGATGAAAATGCAAATGGTGAAGATCACAAGGATCAGGGAGATGAGGAGAATGCAATGATGCTTTATTTTACAAGGTTTGATGGAGATTCCTACCTGAACGAAGTTCACTTTCAGAGATCTGAAACTGTACTTGGATAGCATGATTTAGGAAGCCTTAAGGCACGATTCTTGTTCTATTAGCTTCAGTGAAGTTCAAGGAAGAAGAATTAATGGTAAATTTCAAATTGGAATTGCTTTGAGAGTAAAAATGAAGTTGCAGAAAATCTGATTCGAGAGAGAATTTGGCAGAGGTTTTCTGGCTATCAAAGCTTGAGGAAATGAGTGGAATGTGTCCCTTATTTATAGGAGAAGTTAATGGAATCAAAATGAGGGGTGAATGATGACATTTGAGTAGAAATCGTGCACACCCGTGTTCATGAAGAAAGTGTGACCTTATGTGCATCAAAACTCAATTATTCTTTGCGTTTTTATGTGCTAATTAATCCTGGGAAGTTCCTAATCACAATTAGTCATGAAATCAGAGTTTAACTTGGCTTAAAAACAAGTTACACGCGCAAATGCACAAAGTGATGGTGAGTGTAAAACAGATTTTGGCTCGAACTTTGAACAGAGGCCAAATCAAATTCCCTCGTGCGTTTTCTGATTTTCTTTGAGCCAAATGAATTATTCAAAGAGTAGAACACAATGCAAAAATAATAAAATCCAATGGTTGCTTGAATTGAGAGATGTAGCCTTTAGGATTCTTGAAAAAACACTAATTTTTCTGGCCAGGCCTTAGTCAAGCATGCCACTTTCTAAAAATGACCTATAATGTTTTATCTTCAAAATTGCTCTTCCACTCAAAATTTGTTCTTGACTTTCAAAGATGACATGAATTAGACCTCTCAAGGAACATTTGGCAAAAAGAATCACTCAAAAATTCCAAAAATTGAGAAAGTTATGGTCTTGTGAAGTTGATGAAATTTCATGAAATGACCTATAATCTTTTGGTTTCTTCAAGTAACTTACAAACACTTTCAATATTTAAAATTTGTATGGAGATAAAGTTCACGTCTTCAAGATTTTTGAGCAAAAAGAATGACTTCAAGGTGATAAGTGATGATCAAGATATGATCTTTTGAAGTTGATTGACCAACAATTAAGAAATTCATCAAGGACTTGTAATCTTTTGACTTCAAAGGAAAATATCCAAGCATTTTCTCTTCTCACCAATTGAACTAAGTTGTATTAGACATCCTTAGGTTCATTGTGAAAGAAAAATAAGCTCAATGAGACAAGGGATGACCAAGTTATCATCCTTTGAAGTCTTATCTTATTGAAGACTTCTATTGTCATCAACCATGGCCTCTTATCTTGAGTGTATGCTTCATGTTTGAAAAAGATCATCAAATTCAAAGAATTCTCCATTGTCTTGTATGACTTCAAAGAATCATAACTTGGTCATCTCTTATATCCTTGAGCTCATTTTTATTTCACAATAAACCAATGATGTCTAATAAAACTTAGTTCAATTGGTAAGAAGAGAAAATGCTTGGAAATTTTCCTACGAAGTCAAAAGATTACAAGTCCTTGATGAATTTCTCAATTGTTGGTCAATCAACTTCAAGAGATCATATCTTGATCATCATTTATCACCTTGATGTCATTCTTTTTGCACAACAATCTTGAAGACATGAAATTTATATCCATATAATTTTTAAAGATTGAAAGTGTTTGGAAGTTGCTTGAAGAAATCAAAAGATTATAGATCATTTCATGAAATTTCATCAACTTCACAAGACCGTAACTTGCTCAATTTTTGGAGTTTTTGGTTGGTTCTTTTTGCAAAATTCTCTTTGAGATATCTACTTCATTTCATCTTTGAAAATCAAGAGAAAATTTTGAATGGAAGACCATATTTGGATTGAAAACATTATAGGTCATTTTTTTTGCCAAATTTAGAAATTTTTCGAAGTGTGAAAAAGTCAGTGTGTTTTTGGTGATTTCAAAAGATCATAACTTTCAGCTCAAGTTTCCAAATGCTACCTTTCCAAGTGCATTGTAAATCTTGTAATCTCAGCTTTCCAAAGAGCCCAAGGTTGTTCCATAAAGGTCCCTGAGCAATGAGTTATACATGTTTAAAGAAGGCTCCATGTCAACTAATCTTGCTTCGAATCAGAAAAATTACAACATGTAAACTTGGATTACAACGAAAATTACTCAAAGTTTAGATGCTAAACATGTTTAACTAATTGCTTAGATGGGTTTTGATGCAAAATACACTTGCAATGAGGTTGTTTCGATGCCTTTCGAGTCACACATTTGGCATGATTTCAGCTTGCTTGGTTTGAACGATTTCACCATAATTCCTTCTCATTTTCATCATCACTCACTCTCCTATAAATAGATGATCATTCCTCACTCATTTCCTCAAGCTTTGATATCTAGAAAACCTCTTCCAAACTCTCTCTCGAATAAGATTTTCTGCAACTTCGTTTTCACTCTCAAAGCCATTCTAGTTTGAAATTAACCATTCATTCTTCTTCCTTGAACCTCACTGAAGCTAACAGAACAAGAATTGTGCCTTGAAGCTTCCTAAATCGTGCTATCTAAGTCTAGTTTCAGAGCTCTGAAAGTGAACTTTGTTCAGGTAGGAATCTCCATCAAACCTTGTAAAATAAAGCATCATTGCACTCTCCTCATCTCCCTAATCCTTGTGATCTTCATCATTTGCATTTTCATCAAGTATTGACTGAGAATTTCATCAAAATCTTATTCACTATTATTTGATTTTTCCAAATTTCTCTTCACTAAGTTTAAATAAATCTTTCGCGAGCATGTGATTGAGATCGTCTTGAAGAGACGAATCCAAGGATACCACTCATGATTATTGATTTTACAGTTTGAGGAACTCCAATTTTGGAGTGGCTGGAGGTTGAAGACGATGACATGTCTCGTCTCAACCAATGAAAGCACACCATGTTATTTTTTTAATTTGGATCATGTGATAACGCCTTACCATGCACGCGTCTCTGGATCCCTTTGATCTGATTACTTTTATTAATCAGCATCGATCAAACACGTGACATTATTTCTTGTTTTATTTTTTAATTTTGTAATCTGGTGTGAAAACCAAGGAGGTCCATATCAAGCACACCGTGCCATGTCCATTG
The DNA here is from genome assembly GCA_021764765.1 of Vicia sativa. Taxonomy (NCBI): domain Eukaryota; kingdom Viridiplantae; phylum Streptophyta; class Magnoliopsida; order Fabales; family Fabaceae; genus Vicia; species Vicia sativa. The sequence continues at coordinate 134,236,926 of CM038797.1, forward strand.
GATGTGATTACTAACGCGTTTTGACTATGATCAGATGGTCCATATTTTTTTGGTTTTTATTTTATTTTATGATTTTATATTTTAAATGTTTTAAACTTCAAAAAATCATATAAAATTCATTTCTGACTCAAAAATTATTAAAAAATTCACAAAAATATTTTGAAATATTATCTTACTGAATTTTAATTTTTTTCATAATTATATATTCAAATTTGATATTTTTTATGATTTTTCTCTTTTATTTGATGTTTTTAATTGTTTTAAAATACTTTTCGACATTTTTAAATTCTGAAAAAATTATGGAAGGATCTAATAGTCATTTGACAAATATTGGTGACCTTATTTTAATTTTATTTTTGATTTTACTATTTTTGTCATTTTTGGTTTATTTCACCTTTTATTCCATTTTTTGGTAATTTTCTTGAAATTTTATTTTGATGGAAAAATACTATTTATGTATTTCGCCAATAAAGTCCAATTAAATAACCTAATTTCAAAATTACTTTTAATCCTTTTATTTGATTTGATTTTCATTTTTATTTTACTGACCTTTGAGTTTATTTTGGAGTCACAAATTTCCTCAACATCAATGGAATTTGGGTGTTGATAGGTGATAAGTGCCTAAATGTAGTTATTTTGTATATATGTTTTGTGGCACTTATCCATTCTTGTTTGTTAATAATCGTTGAATAACCCCACTTTTTATTGTAAATACGTTTTATTGTGTTTTGTATACATAATGTACCGTTTGATTAGTTTTAACGTATTTTTGTAGGTATTTGTTGCACATTTGGAGCATCGAGGAATAAGGTGTCGAAGACACGGCTCCAGATGCGTGTTTCTGCAATAAAAGTATTTTTGGAAAATTCTGTTAAGTGGAGGCCGCTCAGCGCAGTTTGCAGCATGCTGCTTATTTTGGCACTGTTGCGACAGGGAGAAATTTAGTTTTAGAGGCCGTTGAGCGGCGTTTAGGTCGGTTTAAGTATAAATATCTGAGGATGGCGCTCAGCACGCCCTCGCTGCTGAGCGCGGTCATCTAAGTTTTGTTTTATAACGTCATTTTTACACATTTTTAGGTGATGGTTTTGGAATGGATTTTGATCCCCATTTCCATTAACCTTTATTTTTGGTAGTATAGCTTAGAAAACAACATTAGGGTTTGCTTATGGATGATTGGAGGTGGATTTCTCTTCGATAGGCGTTGACAAACCAGTGTAAATGAGTGGTTTATCTCTTCTCCTCTTTGTGTATTTTTCTCTATTTTGTTGATTATGTATGTATATCTACTCTTACTCATGTATATTTGTTGCCCTTGGCGTTGTATAAAGTTTGCTTTACAAATCTGTGTTGGTGATTGTCTTAGGTTTTTACTCTATGTTAGGGATTTAAGCTTTGCTTGATATAGATCGCTTAGATTCTTACCTATGATAATTATCTGTTAGTTTCTGAATGCTAGAAATGGGTTTAAAGCTGACATTCACTTATGGTAACTGAGCTTAATGCCTCTGTATTGGTGAAATATGCTAGAGATGGATATGGAGGTGACGCAGTTGAATTCTCAATTTGGGTAAGAAATAGCTTGGGTTGTGAGAGGTATGTGATGGCACGGACGAGTATCGTAGGCTGAGTATAACTGGATGGTAGATTTAAGTTTTTGATGGGTAGTGTGCATTCGTTCCGGACAAACTGTCTATCCTTTATACTTTTTGTTCATTTACTTTTTGTCTTTTATTTTCAACTGATATAATCCCAAACTCATTAACGGTAGAATTGTTGAACGACGAATCAATAACCAATCTCTGTGGACACGATACGATATAACCTAACTGGTATATATCACCCGATAAAATAATATTTTACTTTTTGCTTGTCGCTTTACCGCAGCAACAAAATGGCGCCGTTGTCGGGGATTGATTTTATTATTTATGTATTGCGATAATTCCGTTTGTTTTTGAGTTTGGTAATTAATGTATGCGATAATTCCGTTGTGCATATTTGTGTTATCTTCGTTTTCACGTATTGTTGTGATTTGTTTGGTACGTAACGTTTGTTGTGTGAGTGTTAGGACACTTTCTTTAGGTTTTTGCGGTGTGGAAATACCATGGCATGACGAGATGAGGTTACTAGTGCTCACACATTAAAGACGCCGAGCTTACGACGTAAAACAAACATGTTTGTTTATGTGTGTGGTGACTTGTGTTTTAACAAGTTGAAATAGGACTTGTTCTTAATTTTAAATCTTCACTTTTCAACTTGTTAATTCATTTTCACCATGTTTTCGTATTGTTATTTGTATTCGTTTTATTTTTTCAAATTTTTATTTCCGCAAGCTTGTCGTGTTTAGCTCGAGGAGTTTGGTTGATTGTAAATATTTTAAATTTTGTACATTTTGTTTTTTGTAATTCTTTTATTATTGTTTGGACTCAAATTTTAGTCCGGTAGCTTGAGGTTATATTTGGTAATTTTCCGAGTTTGATCGTTTCAACTCACGAATGTATGGTAATGATAGGTTCAAAGTTGGTACATGTCAGGTACTCGTTTATCGCTTTCTATAGCCTAACATGTTTAGGAAATTTATCATTTGTATAATTACCATGCCATTCATTCTTTTTGAATTACTTGCTCATGAATTGAATCACTTTAGTTCCCCTTTTTACCCATAAATGTGATGAAGATTTCCATTGTTTACATATTTGAGAGGCCACATTCTTGTTTTAACTAGATTTTAATATGCTTAATCTATTATTTTGTATTGATTATATAAATGCATGAAAAGGATCAAGGCATTTTTGTTTCATTTTGAGCAAAAATACCTTGGCCAAATATTCAATTCACCTTGTGAGTGTGTGAACCTTTGTAGCCCCTTTGAACTTTTTATCAATATCCATGTTTATTTGAACTTGATGATTGTCTATGAGTGTCAATTCACTTTTTTGTATGGATGTTAATTTCATTGTTTCTTGAACCCTCAACTATATGTTGTTGTATGGATTTTTACCTTGCCTTAGAAAGTAGGGAGTATTCACATAATGATGTATGTTGGACTCTGGTTGGGGAGATGAATATTTATGTACTTATATTGTGATTGGTATGAGGTCAAAAATAAGAAAAATAAAAAGAAAAGAAAGAAAGAAAGAAAAAGAAAAAAGAATAGAAAAAGAAAGAAAAAAGAGAAAAGCTTTGAAATAGAAAAAAAGAGTATGAATAATGTTGTGTTAATAAGTAAGGTATTTTGGTTTGACAATTTGTGATGAAGAAGAAGTTTGATTGGAATTGTATTGTTTAGAACTTTGTGAGTTGATCACTCCCTTAGGTTTAGGCAAGTTTTTGTTTCAATAAGCTTTAAGAATTATCACTTATTTGTTAACCAAACCACATTACAACCTTGAAAAGCTCTTGTGATTCTTGTATTTTTATTTTCAATATGTTTTTGGGATGAATGATTAATTTAGTCTTTTGTTTGCAAGATTGTAGAGGAGTGTTTTTTATCCCTCACCTTTGGGTGTTCTTCATCTACCGATGAATTTTTGCTAGGTGTGATTAATGATTGAGCTTGTTTTGTTTTAGAATGTTTTGCATGATTTTTGTACTTAGGATTTGTTACGTTTATATCTTATTGTTGTAGTATGGTGGTAGGCATGTATTTTGTCGTGTACGTTTTTGTTTGAACCATATATTTGTTTTCCGTTTTAAAAACATATTGATTCATGATTTTTTGATTATCATTCTTTGTTTCTTTGAGTTATTTGACTTTGTTTGAGGACAAACAATGTGTCAAGTTAGGGAGAGTTGATAAGTGCCAAAATGTAGTAATTTTGTATATATGTTTTGTGGCCCTTATCTGTTCTTGTTTTTTAATAATCGTTGAATATAAACTAACCGGTATATATCACTCAGTAAAAATAATACTTTACTTTTTGCTTGTCGCTTTACCGTAGCAACAATAGGTCTCTTGACCAAATCCACCAAGAGAGTTGATTGATTTTGATGAACTTAGACCGAATAAATTCATCTCATGCAAAATAAACTTGGAAATTATTTCTTCTTCTTTATCTTATTTTTCTTTTGTCCCGATTCGGAGAAAGTGATCAATTGGTGGCATGAAATTTGATGTTCTAACATAAGCCCTAAAAGATGACTTGAGCTTTTATCTTGGTTCAAAACCTGTGGCGCTTGTCGTGTGGTCGCGTTGATTTCTAATCAAGCTTCTGAAAAGCTTCCACTAACCTTGTCCATTTTAAATTCTCAATCATCTTTGGTCAAGTGATGTGATAATTCCAAAACCAGTGATATACTTGACAAAAAGCAATTGAAACTTGTAGTGTGGTCACGTTGATTCTATCAAGCTTCTGGAAAGTCTTCATACGCAAGTTCCAAGATTGTCACCTTGCTGACGACTAATTACTAACAATTGGATGATATACATGAAAAGTTTCAAGATGGTCATCTTGCTAACTGTTGCACCCCAAAATTTGCCCTCCATATATCAATTGTTACCTGGCTTAGGCTTTGCATTCATTTGCATATTTTTCCATTGGGCCACTCGCTTTAGACATTCATTCGCTCATCACACCTGCATCATTACTTGCATCTGAGGCAATCGGATTTCAAACTCGTATCATTTTGTGTTTGGAAAGTACCCGTTGTGCACATACGTGCATTGATGTCTCTGGTTCTGGGGTTTTTAGGTCTGGACTGGCTTGAGGTAATTATATTACAAGATTTAGAAGATGAATCAAGGATGACAAGGTAGTTTTTGCTCATCAAGAGATCTAGAAGGTTGGTTTGGATTTCAAGGGTTTGGATTACAAGATTATGGGCTTTTATAATGAGTTTTCAATATACTTCTTAAGTTTGAAAAGGATGGAAGAAATTGGAAATGTTTGTAAGATGTTATTTTTCACAATTTCCTCGAGTTTTCTTTCTTGCCCATAAGTTTTAGATAGCGGGATTAATTCATTAACTTATGCGGATTTACTTCATGAAAATGCAAGGAGGTTATTGTTTATGTGACATTTTTCCGAAGATGTATTGTCTCATGTTTCTATGTTTCCTTTGGCCTAACTATAGCTATAGGAGTTTTCAAGGATTTTTTTTCCGATAACCATAAGAAACAAGTTTCAATCCAAAAGCCAAACAAATTCATTCAATATTCAAATTCCTTTCCTTATCATTCAATTTCCAAAGTCTTATTCGAATTCAAAAATGACATTCAAAGAATGCCCGTTTATAAAGTAGAATCAAATTTCCGAATTCGACATTCATTTAATCTCGGTTTGTACAAATGCCACAAGATTTGTCATATTTACAATTAAAACTCAAACATTTGTGATGTTACAAAGTTCCAAACTTCTATCCTAATCCTATTTGCAAAATTCAAAGATACAAGCGAATATTACTAATGTCATGCCTAAATCCTATTTTCTATTGGGAGTTTTGTCGTTCTTTGGCTTCCATGCTCTCTTGCTCTATCTTCAAACCATGCTTTCTTGACCAAAACTTTCCTCCACCACTCTTCCAAGCTTATGCCATAGCTCACATTCATGAAACAAACAAAGAAATGGTTAGTAATAACGGACAGCAAACAAGTTTCAAAACAGTTTTTCATTTCATCATTAGGGAGTAATGATTGGGATCAGTTTTATGTTAAGGTTTGTATATCATTCATGTTCAAGAACCCGCCCTTTTGCAAATCACAACACATGTTGGTTCACAAAAGGGGGGTGTGGTTCAGAAACCATCATCACCACCACTGCAGCAAGTACAACCTGTTCAGAAAGCAGAAATATGGCAGCCCAATACCTCAAACCAGCCAACATAACAAAAATATAACAACCCATTTAATCAATGTTGCTAAATCCAGTACAAGAACAAGGCTGGCATACAGATTCTGACCCAAAACAGACCAAAAACAAATACCAAAGCCCATTTTTCGTTTTTCTCAAGCAGCCCTATTCCCAAAGACTGACATCAAAAACCCTAATTGAAAGACAATATAAAAGCAGTGAATGCCACATAATCAAGGGGAGCAACTGTTCATTTTGAAAACCCTAGCCGTGAACACAAAGCAAAAACCCAGAAAAGCAAGAACATCATACAAAGAACACAAACCCGAGCAATAAAAAAACCCAGAACATTCAAACAGCTCATCATTTCCTATCATACCCCCTTCAGAAAAATCCGAAAATAGCCACGAGAAAGAAGAAGTTTGAAAGGTATTACCGGTTTAGCAGAGGAAGGAGGAGGTTGCGAACACTGTGTCGCCATCCTTCTCCTTTTCTCACGGTTGTTTTTACACTTTCTGCATAGCATCACCATTCGCGTCGCGTTTAGTGCCTAGGGTCTCGTTTTTTCCCCTTTCCGTTTTCAACAATCTGTAAAACACAATAGTCAAAACCAGTTTTCAGAAATCATATAATCAGTAAAAGAGAGTAACAGATACGGAGATGAGAGGCGAAATCGCGGTGAGATCGCGAGCCACCATGAGCGGTGGTGAGTTCGAGAGTGAGAGAGAGAGAGACGAAATCGCGGGTGAGAGGATCGGTGAGAATCGGAACCGGCGAGATGAGCGGCGACCAGATCGCGAGAGTCGCGGTGAAGGACGGCGAGGTGAACGGCGGCCATGGCCGAATCGTGTGAACAGCGGCGAGAGAGATGATGAGAACAGTGAGATCGTGAGAGAGGTTTTGTGAGGATGAGAGGGTTTGTAAAACTGATCTTTTGTTTTATAAAAATGGGTTAAGTTAGTATTAATATTCACTTAGGATTAGATTTTTATTTTATAAAACTAATCTTTGTTTTTTTATTTTAATATTAGTATTTATTAGTATTAGTTTTTTTATTTATTTATTTAATTAAGTTATAATAATTTGTTTCAGATTAGTATTAGTTTGTGATTAGGATTTAGTTTTTGTTTTATATGTTATTTAACTTATAATAAAAGGATTTAGATTTCTATATAAAAACTGATTTGTTTTTTTTAATTAATAAAATAAAAACTGATTTTTGTTTTCACATTATTAGTATTAGTTTTTTTTTTTACTTTATTTAATCAGATTTAGTTTTATTTATTTTTATAATTTATAGTATAAAAATGAATTTAGGAGGATATTAGTTGTAAGAATGTTTGGTTTTATTGGTTAGTCCAGGTGGTGACACTTGTCACCACCTGTTTGGTCTATTTCGAATTTGGTGTAGACATGTGTATTGTATCTATTTTGCACCCTCCTGCATCAAGCCATCAGATCTGTTGAAGTCCAGATCTAACGATCCAGAATGGTGGACCACAATATGATCCATGGAAGCACTCATACAAGATCCAGCAGCATTGTTTTTGGGCTTGGGCTCAGATTGCTGTTCACACCCCCCAGATTAAAGCTCCAATCAGGCCCATTTTCTAACTCTCTTTAAATTTATTATTATGCAAGTTTTATTTATTTATTTATTTATTGATGTATTAAATAATAATTAGTATAAGATAGTTTTTATTTGCTAAATTATCAATTAAATTATTAGTTGATTTTTTATCAAGTAGAAAAAATCTATACTAATGATTATTTAAATTCCGATTTGTATTGTGTGTTAATTTATTTTCTTTTACTATCCGCTTTATCATATTATCCGTTTGTATGTTTATTACGCGATTGTACACTCCACTCACAAATTAACATAAAAACAACAACAACGCCCCCGATCTCTCATTTTTGGTTACCCACACCAAATTCTCTAAGGGTCTCATGGTTGGGGATGGGCATGACCATCCTCACGAGGTTAATTAAGGCCCTCGTTGCCTTGATTAATCATAACCCGAAAAAACAATTGGTCCACATACCAATCACCATGCACCAGGGTCTCATGGTTGGGGATAGGAGCACCTATCCTCACGAGGTTAATCAAGTCCATATACTTGGTTAATCATAACCCGAAACATCATTTCTCGTCCAACGCCGCAATTTTCAAAACACTTTCAAGTCAAAAATAATTAATTGAACTTGTTCTTTCAAAATCAATTTTTTACAAAACAAAAAAACATAGTGCTATGGTATTTAATTAAATTGTTAGAGGATAGCCGATGATTTAATTAAAATGTAAAATATTTGGGCCATTAGAGGTAACCCAATGACTTAAATACTTTATTCCATACATAATAAAAGTGAACTTTGTTTCACCTCACTCTTTTCATAATAAAGATTTTGGATGAGAGATGATCGGTTGACCTCAATCACCAATCTCGAGTATTGAATCGTTAGAGGATAGCCCAACGTTTTGGTACTTGTCATCTACAATTAAAATCAATTCAACTCATTCAAATTCCTTTTCCGCTCATACGTGGTCATAAGAAAAACATTTCAATTAAAATCAACACAACCAATCCAAGATATTTTCAACAAGAACTACGGAGTTTTGACTTTCCCACTGCACAAGGGAATACGTAGGCACGCGGTTTCGAAACCGTGTCAAACTCAAAATAATAATAAACAAACGCCTTTTCTTATTCATGACTTAGAAATTAGCGATTACACACACAAACACATTTCGAACTAAATGGGTCCCATCGAGTACGATGGGCGTAAAGTGCTAATACCTTCCCTTGCGTAACCGACTCCAATTCATTCTTTTTGGTCTTGTAGACCGCCTTATCCAATTTTGTGGGTTTTATCTATATTTCCCCGTTCTTTCTAGAACAAATAAAATTAGGTGGCGATTTCATTGTTTTGAAAATTCATTTAAATGATTTTTGAAAATCGAGTTGCTTGATTGGCGACTCCAGGGACGATTTTAAAATCTTTTTGACTAAGAGTCAACCTAGTTTGGTTCTTAGCATGTTTGTGTGTTTGTTTATCGCTTTCTTCTTTATGCTTATCTATTGTTTATTTGCTTTTTTCTCTATGCTTTACATATTAATTTGTTGATATATTATTGTGATGGGAATTCATGGGCATTGTTACATAGATAAGCCCACTACCAGGCTTCTAGGTCACCTTTTAGGAATAGAGGGTTGTAGCCTAGGTCCACCGACTCCATTGTCTTGTTGGAGCGAAGACTACGGCTTAGAGTTGGTTGTTTTAAGGAGGTTGTTGGCCGCGATAGCGCAGGACATCAATCTTTGGACAAATGACCCATAACTCTAAGTTTGTTCATGTTGTCTCGAGACCAAGCGCTCAAATTTTGGATTTGAGCATCCCGTTAAGCCGTTTCTTGGGGTATACTTTTACAAATACTATCGCCATGTAGGCCTCTCGCGATGATAGTGTTTGTAAAGGGATCGAGACCCCAAGAAACATTTAAAAAAAACATAAGATTAGCCTTACAGGGAATTGTTGGGTAGACGTCGAAACCATGACCGACCAATCCTTTGAACCAGTTTTATTCAATTTGCAACATGCATTGCATACATTTGCACAAAACCATTTAGCATATAACTTTTATTTTCAGGGAACCTTATAGATTTTGTTGGTGCGATGGCGAAAGGAAGAATGAACGTGAAGCGTTCCATGTCTCAAATTCAAAGAACTGAAGTTGGGGAGGCTGATAACTCAAAGTGAAAGAATTCTGCCCGTCAGTAGAGCTTATTTTGGGAAAAGGTTTGGGAACATCCTAGATCTTTTGACTACCAATGTGGACATGGAAGCTTTGATTGCTTTGGCGAAATACTATGATCCTCCTCTTCGATGCTTCACATTCCAAGACTTTCGGCTTGCGCCTACAATTGAGGAGTTCGAGAGAATTCTTAATTGGCCTTTGAAGGACGACACTCCTTTCCTCAACATAGGGCAAAACTTGAATAAGGCTGATGTAGCTGCTGCTTTGTTTCTTCCTGTAAGGGAGGTGGCACCTTGGATTACAGACAAAGGTATTCTTAGGCAAAACTTGGAGGATAAGTTATTAAGTTTGAGTGTTCAAGACGATTGGCCGACTTTCAGCTCCGTTCTTACTTTGCTCATCTTTGGGGTGGTTTTGTTTCCAACTAATGAAATTGGTTATTTGAGCCCGTCTGCTATTGGTATATTCATGTCAAAGAACCCTATTCCTGCATTGTTGGCTGATGTTCTTTACCATCTCCATGAGAGACATCTGAAGAAGCGATGGGTGGTTTTGTGTTGTTCTCCGCTGCTGTATTTATGGTTGACATCTCATATCCCTCAGAGCGGGCCGTGGGAGAGGATCCTGAGAAACTTATCTTGGTCTCAAAAATTGGCTTCGCTAACAGTCGATGGTGTGTTGTGGCATTCTCCAGGTTGGGGATTCGTTGATGTTATCACTCACTGTGGTGGATATTCTAATGTTCCTTTGATTGGGTCTATGGGTTGCATCAATTATAACCCAAGACTTGCAACAAGAAAATTAGGGTATCCGATGGAAAATGAACCAAGGCCTGAGCACTTGGAAAGCTTCATTGTACACGAGCTTGGCAAGAAGGATCGCAATGAAGTATTGAAGATCCGAAGAGCTTGGGATCAAATCCATAGGGAAAGCCGAGAGTTAATCAAGAGGGGCAGAATTGATGGAAGATCTTATCGCCAGTGGGTGATAGAGAGAGTTCAAGAAGTCAAGCTGCCTTACTTTGTGGAGGTACCTTTTGATCATCCCGAACCTGCAATCACTCATGTGCCGATAGAGGAGAATATGAGGCTTTAGGAAATCATCAGGAAGATGGAGGAGGAAAGATTGGAGCTACAAAGCTCTAATTCTCGCATTTTCCTCAGAGTTGAAAATTTGGAAGCCAACCTCAAGGAGGTAAAAGAAGAATTAGCTGGAAGAAGAAGACAGCATGAAGAGGATGAAGAGCTCCTGATGAGATGTTCTGAAGACTTGAAGAGTGCTGCTAGTGGGGCAAGGGACCTCCGTCGACAATTGAAGACTGCTCAGCAACAAAGGGGACAAGCTTATCTAGATGAAGAAAGGGCCGTTGAAGAAAAGAGAGCATTGAAAGCACGTCTCGAAGCAAAGGTTTCAAAATTAGAAGCTTCTCTAGCACGAACCAATAAAATGCTAGAGAATGAGATAACTGCAAAAGAAGAAGTCTGCATCGCCCGAGAATTAGAAGCAATTGAACTAGCCGAAAAAGTTCAAGAGCTGAACATTACGAGGGATGAAAGAGATAGCAATAGGGATGCTTATGAAGGCCTTAGAGAGCAATGTCAAGGTTGGATTGATGAGATCCATAAGATGAATCGTCTGTTGGATGAAAAGGATGAAATGGTGTCCTTTCTAGAAGAGCAGAATGGGCATTTCTATTGGAAGTACAGTGGAATGGTTGACATGTGTAACCATTTGATTGTTGACGTACCTTGGAGACTCAGGTCGGCCCTAGAAGAGCTCGAAGGCAACCAGATACCTCCTGCTGTGAGAGAGTTCCTCTTCCTTTGTCAAGATGTGGTGAACAGGTTCAAGGCAGAAACTAGAGATTTGAAGCCTCGTCGTGGACAACATTTCTAGTTTTTAGCAACTTATCTTATTTGAATATTTGAATCTAATGATTAATGTAATGATTTAAATTCCAGTATGAATCTTATTGCTCTGTTTGAGCTTGAACAACCTTGTAGCCACACCTAACATTTTGGTTTTCTATGAGATTTCGTCGATTTGCAGTTCAATCAGTCTTTTCTCTAATGTTTATTGTTAACTAACGAGTCTTCAAAGAGTCCCTGAAAATAAAATGTAAAAAAACATATCATGGGCATGCATACATACCCCCATAACATATCATACATAACAGGACATTGAGATCAGTCATCTTACTTCTGCCGTTGATTTTCTTCTCCACAGACGAGAGACTACAGGTTTCGTCGTTCATCGGTACCCGACAAGAAGTAACTTGAAGAAATTGATGGAGAAGATGGAAGCTGACATGGCTGCCCTAGGGACAAGAATGGATGCTCGCGTAGGGCAATTGATGGAGATAATTCAAAACATGGCTCTACAACAAGAGGAGTTGAGAGCTTTGGTTGTGAGGCCCGCCGCAACCACTACTGAAGGAGCCGAAGTTGTCCCCCCCTCAAGGGAATGCTTTGTCTGGAATTAGCTTGGAAGTCAACACCGGTCTTGTGGATCTTACCGGAGAGAATCAGGCTGCTCAAATGAATCACGCTTCGGTGGTTCCTCCTCCGCCTACCCCCACACATCGCCAGCAGCTAGAGCCTGGGTGGGTTCCTCCACTAGGCAGAAGGACTATTCAGATTCCTCCTCCCCAGCCTGAGGAGGATAATTTTGAGGATTGGTTTTCCAATGTCGAAGAACCAACAGAAGCTGATCGAAAGTTGAAGATGCTTGAGGAGCGCATGCAAGCATTTGAGAATCAGGAAGTTTTGGGTTTCGACATGTCCAACTTGGGATTGGTTCAAGGAGTGAAGATTCCTCCAAAATTCAAAATCCCAGAGCTTTCCAAGTACAAGGGCAACTCTTGTCCTAAAACTCACTTGAGGTATTACTTTAGGAGGATGTCTGCTTATACGAAGGATGAGAAGCTCTTGATGCATTTTTTTCAAGATAGTTTGACTGATGGACCATTGGATTGGTATATGGGCCTTGATAGCTCCCAGGTGCGAACTTGGAGAGAGTTGGTTGTAGCTTTTGTTCAACACTATGGCTTTAACACTGATATGGCACCTACGAGAACCCAGTTGCACAACTTAGCTCAGAAGAAAACTGAATCTTTCAAGGAGTACGCGCAAAGGTGGCGCGAGGTAGCTGCTAAAGTTCAACCCCCTATGGTAGAACGAGAGATGGTGGAAATGTTTACCGGCACACTAGATGGGCCATACTATGCCTCTTGCAGTCTGACCAGTACTTTCGCTGACATGGTGATGTTTGGCGAAAGAGTTGAGATGGGGATCAAGTTAGGAAAGATTCAGGATGTTGGTACTGACAAAAATCAAGTGGGTGGCGCCAAAAAGTCATTTGGTGGTTACCAGAAGAAGAAAGAAGGCGAGTCAAGCGCACTATATGAGCGAAGAGGGAAAGAGAAGCGCCAGGAATTCAATCGTCAAGTCGTTGCTGTGACTATTCCTGCTAGTATTCCAAAACAGGATGTTGCCCCGAGACAACACCAACCAAGACCCATGAGGAAGTTTGACCCCTTGCCAATGTCTTATGCAGAGGTATTTTCCCACTTGCAAAGTCTGAATATGATTGAATTGCGCCATCTAAAGATTGACCCTGATAACCCGCCGAAGTACTTCAACGCGAATGCCCGCTGTCTCTATCATTCCAATGCTCCGGGGCATTCCATTGAGAATTGCTATGCTTTCAAATACAAGGTTCCGAATTTACTAGACACTGAGGCAATCAACTTTGGACCTCCTCCTACTCCTAATGTCATTCAGCACCCTTTGCCTCCTCATGGTGGAAACGCTGTTAATGCAATTTGCGAAGATGGAGTTTTGAACCTGATAATGGATGTTAATGGTTTGACCACTCCGTTGTGGTGGATAAAGAAACAATTGTTGTTGAAAGGAGATTTCCCTGGTTGTGATAATGGTTGTAAACAATGTTTAATCCAAGTTGAAGGTTGTGATAATTTGAGAGACGAGATTCAGCGTCTGATTACTGAAGGGACTCTTCAGTTCGTCCAGAAAGAACCTTATGTGCAGAATGGTGAAGATGAGGTTAACGTGGTTACTATCCACGTCACTTCTAGAAGGATTCCCGTTACAATCCCTGTGCCGACTAAGAAACCTCCTGTGATCATCACTTTGCCGGTTCCAGTCCCCTACACTAGTGAAAAGGCCATTCCGTGGAATTATGGGTCTGAGTGCTACCGTGACGGCAAGAAATTGAATGTGGAGACCTCTGAAGGAGGAAAGTCTGATGAAAAGAAGATTGGAAGAATTGAGCCTGCAGTGCATGATATTGCGGAAGAAAGTCGGATTACCCGAAGTGGACGAATCTTCTCTCCACCCAATCTAGTTGAGAAAAGTCTTGAAGCTTTGGCCAAGGCTAAAGCAAAAGGAAAAGGAGTCATGATTGGGGGTGAGTCGACACCAAAGATTTCAGAACCTGTTCTGAGCCCTGAGATGACCAAAGATGTTGAAGAACTGATGAGGTATATAAGGAAGAGCGATTACAAGATAATCGACCAGCTCGGTCAGACGCCCGCCAAGATTTCTATCTTAGCTTTGTTGAGGGATTCTGAGCCTCACCGCAATGCTCTGATGCAGCTGTTGGGAACATCTTTCGTTCCCTAAGAGATCTCAGTTAACCAGTTTGGAGGTATTGTGAATAGTATTTCAGCAAGTAATGGTCTCGGTTTTACTGACTTTGATTTACCTCCCGAGGGAAGGAAGCATAACAAAGCGCTACACGTTTCCGTGGAGATAGCGAGAACTACTTTGTCCCGTGTGCTGGTTGACACGGGATCATCCCTCAATGTTCTTCCGAAGTCTACTCTCTTGAAGTTGGACTATGAAGGGGTTGTGTTGAGACCCAGTGATTTGATAGTTAAGGCATTTGATGGGTCGAGGGGTGTTCGCGAGGTGGATTTGCCTATTAAGGTAGGCCCGCAGGTTTTTGATGCAACCTTTTTTGTCATGGATATTAATCCCTCCTATTGTTGTTTGCTTGGACGCCCCTGGATTCATGGGGCTGGTGCTGTGACGTCCACCTTGCACCAAAAGCTGAAGTTCTTGATTAATGGGAAGGTGGTCACCATTTACGGTGAAGAAGATTATGTCGTCAGTCATCTGAGCAACTTTCGATATGTTGAAGTTGAAGAGAGATCCATGAAACTCCATGCCGGCTTTTGAGGCCATCGATCGATAAGATCCCTTTTCAAAAAGGTGAAGTCTCCATGGCATCCTACAAGCAAGCTCAGGCTATTGTCAAGTCAGGACATCCTGAAGGGTGGGGAAGAGTGCTAGAGCTTCCTACCCAGACGGATAAGAGAGGTTTGGGTTTGCTCCGGAATGAAGGTCCAGTCCACCCCAATGAGCAAAGGATGTCTCCTCTGTCAAGTTTGTCAAAGGTGGAATCCAGTTGAAGTTGTTGATGCAATTGATGGTGAAGCAGTGATCGTGATGTGGACAAGTGGATCTACCCAACTGCGGGACGTGAGCTTTCAAATTGGTTCGTTGAAGACGTTCTTGTGGTTACCCGTTTTGAAGAGTAATTTTATGTCATGCCATAATTCCTCGTTATGCCCAAGCGTAGTGATCATTTGTAGGCCACCATGTTTTAACTTTCAAGTTTATCATTAATAAAGGCGTCCTTCTTGCATTCAAATTTTTCTCTCTTTGTTTTCTTCACTTATTCTTTAAAGGTGACAATATCAAGTTTTAACTTTTTTTATACAAACTTTTTGTCTTTTCTTTTTATTTTATTATTAAAAAATCTAAAAAAATATATAATAATAAAAATAAAATTACCAACCACGCAAATGCGATCCTTCGTTGATCCCGGATTTTGTCGACGATGATTCCGCCGTGGCTCATTATGACTTCGACAAACCGATTTATCAAGCTGAAGAAGAAGCCGAAGAGGACTGTGAATTACCTGAAGAATTAGCCAGAATGTTGAGGCAAGAAGAAAAGGTCATCCAGCCGCACCAAGAGACTCTAGAAGTAATCAATCTGGGAACTGAGGATGCTCGAAAGGAGGTCAAGATCGGGGCAGCTTTGGAAGATGGAGTTAAGCAAAAGCTTGTCGAAATGCTACATGATTACGTGGACATCTTTGCTTGGTCTTATGAAGATATGCCCGGGTTAGATACTGACATCGTTATGCATGAATTGCCCCTCAAAGAAGGATGCCCACCGGTAAAGCAGAAGCTTCGCAGAACACATCCAGAAATGTCAAGGAAAACCAAAGAAGAGGTTCAGAAGCAGATGGAAGCAGGTTTCCTAAAGGTTGTTTCTTATCCCTCATGGGTTGCAAACATTGTACTGGTACCGAAGAAAGACGGCAAGGTAAGGATGTGTGTTGATTATAGGGATCTGAATAGAGCTAGCCCTAAAGATGACTTCCCTCTCCCGCACATCGACATTTTGGTCGATAATACTGCTCAAGCTAAAGTATTCTCCTTCATGGATGGTTTCTCTGGCTACAACCACCAGATTAAGATGGCGCCCAATGATATGGAGAAAACTACTTTCATTACACCGTGGGGAACTTTCTGCTACAAAGTGATGCCTTTTAGTTTGAAGAACGTCGGGGCAACGTATCAGCGCGCTATAGTTACTCTCTTTCATGATATGATGCATAAAGAGATTGAAGTCTACGTTGATGATATGATCGCCAAGTCCCAGACAGAAGAAGAACACCTGGTTCACTTGTTGAAATTATTCAAAAGATTGAGAAAATTCAGGCTGAGGTTAAACCCAAGTAAGTGCACCTTTGGGGTGAGATCAGAGAAACTTTTAGGCTTTATTGTGAGCGAGAAAGGGATTTAGGTTGACCCTGCAAAGATAAAAGCAATACAAGAGATGCCAGAGCCGAGGACAGAAAAGGAAGTGCGAGGTTTCTTGGGAAGACTGAACTACATTGCTAGTTTTATTTCTCATCTTACAGCTACCTGTGAGCCCATTTTCAAGCTGTTAAGAAAGAATCCGACGACCAGTTGGAACGATGATTGTCAAACAGCATTCGACAGTATAAAGAGGTACCTACAAGAACCTCCAATTCTCTCACCCCCGGAGGAAGGCAGACCATTGATTATGTACTTAACAGTGTTGGAGAATTCCATGGGTTGTGTGCTCGGTCAACATGATGAGACGGGAAGAAAAGAGCATGCCATATACTATTTGAGCAAGAAGTTCACAGAATGTGAATCGAGGTATTCATTATTGGAAAATACTTGTTGTGCACTCGCATGGGCAGCAAAACGACTCAGACAGTACATGTTGACTCACACTACTTTCTTGATCTCCAAAATGGACCCGATAAAGTATATCTTTGAGAAGCCGGCTCTCACGGGAAGGGTGGCCCGTTGGCAAATGATCCTGACAGAATATGATATCCAATACACTACTCAGAAGGCTATCAAAGGTAGTGTGGTGGCAGACTATCTCGCTCAACAACCATTAGAAGATGACTATCAGTCGATGAAGTTTGAATTCCCTGATGAGGACATTATGTATATCAGAGATTGTAACATTCCTGGCCCTGAAGAGGGACCCGAGCCTGGCTCGCGGTGGACGATGGCATTCGATGGAGCCTCAAATGCATTAGGAAATGGTGTTGGCGCCATTATCACTTCTCCGACAGGTTTTCACATTCCATTCACGGCTAGAATCTGTTTTGATTGCACCAATAATGTGGCCGAGTACGAAGCTTGTATTTTTGGGATTGAAGCAGCCATTGATCTAAGAATCAAAATCTTAGCGGTATACGGAGATTTTGCTTTGGTAATTAGTCAAATCAACGGAGATTGGGAGACTCGCCATCCGAATTTGATTCCATACCGAGATCATGTCTTGAAGTTAATACCTTATTTCGACGAGATCACTTTTGATCACATCCCAAGGGAGGAGAACAACTTGGCAGACGCTTTGGCTACTCTGTCGTCCATGTTTAAGGTCAGATGGGCGAATGATGCCCCGTCTATCACTATAATGAGGTTGGATGAGCCTGCGTTCTGCTATGAAGTAGAAGGTGAGACGGATGAAAAACCTTGGTTCTACGATATCAAAAGGTATCTCGAGACGAAAGAATACCCCGAAGATGCTTCCATCGTTGATAAGAAGGCTCTGCGCAAGTACTCAGCTAAATTTTTCCTCAATGGGGGTGTGTTGTACAAAAGGAACTATGACTCTGTTTTGCTCAGATGCGTGGATAGACACGAAACAAATAAGATTATAGAAGAAATTCATGAAGGTTCTTTCGGGACGCATTCTAGTGGGCACACCATGGCCAAGAAGATCCTGAGAGCGGGCTATTATTGGTCCACCATGGAGAATGACTGCTACAACCATGCTAGAACCTGTTACAAATGTCAAATTTACGCTGATAAGATGCATATGCCGCCTTCTTCATTGAATGTTTTGACTTCTCCATGGCCTTTTGTGATGTGGGGCATTGATATGATTGGAGAAATTAAGCCCACCGCTTCTAATGGACATCGATTCATCCTTGTTGCCATTGATTACTTTACCAAATGGGTTGAGGCAGCATCTTATGCTCGTGTCACTAGACAAGTGGTCACACGTTTTATCAAGCATAATATCATTTGTCGTTATGGGGTTCCTGAGAAGATCATTACTGATAACGGCTCGAATATCAACAATAAAATGATGAAAGAGTTGTCTGATAGTTTCAAGATAAAACATCATAGCTCTTCTCCATATCGTCCAAAAATGAATGGTGCTGTGGAGGCGGCAAACAAGAATATCAAGAGGATTGTACAGAAGATGGTTGTCACTTACAAGGATTGGCACGAGATGCTGCCATATGCCTTGCACGGCTATCGCACTTCAATACGCACTTCAACAGGGGCAACTCCCTTCTCCTTGGTATACGGTATGGAAGCAGTCCTACCCGTGGAAGTTGAAATTCCTTCCTTAAGGATTTTAACAGATGTGCAACTCGATGAAGCTGAATGGGTTCAGAACAGACTTGATCAATTGAATCTCATTGACGAGAAGAGATTGACAACTATTTGTCATGGACAGTTATACCAAAAGCGTATGAAAAGGGCTTTCGACAAGAGAGTGTGTCCTCGGAATTTCCAAGCTGGTGACCTTGTGCTGAAGAGAATTTTGCCTCCTAACAATACGGACGCTCGGGGCAAGTGGGCTCCAAATTATGAAGGACCGTATGTCGTGAAGAAAGTTTTCTCTGGAGGAGCTATGTTGCTCGCGACTATGGATGGAGAGGATTTCCCTCACCCGATCAATGCAGATGTAGTCAAAAAATACTTCACATAAAAGAGACCCGTTAGGTTGACTGGCCTAAGCAAAATAAGGGCATCCCGACGAATCAAAAGATTCGGGCAAAAGTTAGGGATAAATATAAAAGATTGTACACCCGGCAAGCCGAAAACCTGAAAGGGCGACTTGGGCAAAAAGGGGTATCCCGGTGGATCGAAAACCCGAAAGGGCGGTCCAGGCAAAAATTAGGGATTCACAGCGAATGACTACGATCTGCATGACACCTGTTTTGGTCAGCTTTTTACCAACAACTAAATAATCCAGAGTGATGGAGGGTCAGTCTAATCGGAGCATTTTTTGTTGACGGCTCGATATTGAGGAATGTTGAAGTTGTGAAAGGCATGGCGGATTCAGGGTTCGACAAAATCCATGATTTTATTGTCACCTTTTCTTTTAACTTTGATGTATAAGCAATTGCCTCTTTTCAGGATTTGCTCCTTGATGTAAATGCTCATTTACGGGCTAATCAATCAATAAAATTACTTTCATCAAAACTGTGTTTTTCTATTATTTTATCTCTGTCTTATTTTCATGTTTTTTAACTGTTTTGTTTACAAAAACAACGTCCGATATTTTTAATAAACTTCGCATATAAAACATCAGTGCCCAACAGCACGTGGCGTAATTTCTGAAGTTACTCGGAATTTCGGGTACACACATTAACGAATGAAACAATTGATCTCTATAGCAGAATTATTGTTATGTCTCCTGTTTTACAGTTTTAGTTATGCGAAGATTCTAGAATGAAAGGGCATCGTGCGCCTGGGCATCGGTCAACTGACAAAGCTCCTTTCCCTCCAACAAGAGTTATCTATGGCATATGTGTGTCCTTGGATGTTATCACTCTTTCCTCGACGCGGAAGATCGCAAAGGACGGTTTACACCAGCAAGATCATCTTCAAAGGCTCACTTGTGCCAGAAGATATTGTCGACTTCTCTTACGCAAGAGCTCGTAATCTAGAGTTAATTTCAGGAATTCTATGCAACATGATTGTCATCCCAGATGAATGTTAATCTCTAAGAGTTACTTCCCCAGTGATGTTGATCATTGAAAGTTGATACTTCTACTCTGCAATCCCCTTGTCGAAGACCAGACTATCATCTCTTTGATAAGGACCTGATGATTTATATTCAATTCATGGATGGTCGTTGTTTCCTCAGGCAACTCAATATTGCCTATAGTCCCAGATGAAATATTAAAACATGCATCATTGCATTGCATAGCATCCTCAAAAATGCGTAGCATTTCCATTGATATGGAGCATTACGCTAAAAAATAATAATCTCAAACATGCATCTAAGCATAAGCCAGATTAAAATGTTTCTCGAGCACCTTTTGCGTCTCCGAAGATAAGTCTATCCATAAAAAAATCCCCAGGTGGTATTCCCAGTCAGAGTTCCCTCAAGAAATTCTTCTTGCTGTTGTTATCTGCATTTTTGACCCTGTGTCGGTCTCTCACATTATTCAAATTCAATTCATTTACCAAGCATCTTGCTTTTTGCAAATTCTTATTTTGGTTATCTTACCCGTGTTTGCCTCTGTCGTTAGAGTGCGAGTAAGAGTTGGTGTCTAACCTTTCTTGCTTCTCAATTGTTTAAGTATCCATACTTGGTGTGGTAATTCATGTAATTGCCTCTCTTGAAGAAATAAACCCCGCCTTTGGCCTGAGGGATATTGTATTTCTTGCATATTCGCAAACTTTTGAAGTCCAACATAGCCTAGCAATCCTCGCTAGAATCTCTTTTGGTTGGCCTTTTTCCCCGTAAATTCGTCTTCGATCGACGATTTTACCATTCCATATATCTTCTCCCCAGTGAGTCTGCTCCAGTCGGTCTCCTTCTTGTGTGTGTCTAATATCTTTACCTGACATATACTCCCGTTTGTTCTCATTTTTGATTTGCGAAGCAACTTAGTGAAGTATGCTCGTTCCAAAGATCTATGAGTTCTTACCTTTCTGATCTGCGAAGCAACTTACTAAAGTATGCTCGTTCCAAAGGTCTGTCTGGTTTCGTTTCTGATCTGCGAAGCAATTTATTAAAGTATGCTCGTTCCAAAGATCTGCCTGTTCTCATTTTTGATCTGCGAAGCAACTTATTGAAGTATGCTCGTTCCAAAGATCTATGAGTTCTTACCTTAAAATTCTCAAAAATGATATAAATTCGGACAATAAACTATCCGAAAAAATAAAATGAGCACATTAAGATAAACTACGAGTTTCATAGATTAAAGAAAAATTATCAAAATAATTAAAATTGAAACAAAACGATAATAAAGAATACTCGGCTGTAAAACACTCACAGTTAAAAATGAGACTTCGAAAGGTATCGAAAAATTAGAGAGATCACATGTTCATGATCTACGTGACACGTAGATTCATAAAGCAGTGAGTTAGAGGCAAAAGTTTGAAATATTTTCCCGCTAATTTTCGCACAGTGTCGAATCGCTTTTAACAGTCTGTTTGTAAAACCGAAATATTGATATCATCGACATATAATCAACTTAAAATGTCACAATAAACAGGTAAGGAGATAAAAATGAATGAAGTGAAATGTCGGGTATTTTACAACTATAAAATGATGCAAATATCGATTTAAACTAACTTTTGGTCAATTTAAATACGACAAAATGATGCATATGCGATGTGTAAATGACTGTTTAATGTCAATGACCTAATAGACGCGTATGCAGATGAATGTGAAGCCTAAGCCAGATAAAATCGAGATAGGAGGGCAAATTTTAGGGTGCAACAGTTAGGGATTTGAGCTTTGCTAGATATAGATCGCTTAGATTCTTACCTAGGATGATTATCTGTTAGTTTCCGAATTCCAGAAATGGGTTTAGAGCTGACATTCACTTAGGGTATCTGAGCTTAATGCCTCTATGTTGGTGAAATATGCCAGAGATGGGTATGGAGGTGACACAGTTGAATTCTCAATTTGAGTTAGAAATAGCTTGGGTTGTGAGAGGTATGTGATGACATGGACGAGTATCGTAGGCTGAGGTATAATTGGACGGTAGATTTAAGTCTGTGATGGGTAGTGTGTATTCGTTCCGGACAAGTTGTTTATCCTTTATACTTTTTCTTCATTTACTTTTTGTCTTTTATTTTCAACTCATTTAATCCCAAACTCATTAACGGTAGAATTGTCGAACGACGAATCAATAACCAATCTCTGTGGACACGATACGATATAAACTAACCGGTATATATCACTCAGTAAAAATAATACTTTACTTTTTGCTTGTCGCTTTACCGTAGCAACAATAGGTCTCTTGACCAAATCCACCAAGAAAGTTGATTGATTTTGATGAAGTTAGACCGAATAAATTCATCTCATGCAAAATAAACTTGGAAATTATTTCTTCTTCTTTATCTTATTTTTCTTTTGTCCCGATTCGGAGAAAGTGATCAATTGGTGGCATGAAATTTGATGTTCTAACATAAGCCCTAAAAGATGACTTGAGCTTTTATCTTGGTTCAAAACCTGTGGCGCTTGTCGTGTGGTCGCGTTGATTTCTAATCAAGCTTCTGGAAAGCTTCCACTAACCTTGTCCATTTTAAATTCTCAATCATCTTTGGTCAAGTGATGTGATAATTCCAAAACCAGTGATATACTTGACAAAAAGCAATTGAAACTTGTAGTGTGGTCGCGTTGATTCTATCAAGCTTCTGGAAAGTCTTCATACGCAAGTTCCAAGATTGTCACCTTGCTGACGACTAATTACTAACAATTGGATGATATACATGAAAAGTTTCAAGATGGTCATCTTGCTAACTGTTGCACCCCAAAATTTTCCCTCCATATATCAATTGTTACCTGGCTTAGGCTTTGCATTCATTTGCATATTTTTCCATTGGGCCACTCGCTTTAGACATTCATTCGCTCATCACACCTGCATCATTACTTGCATCTGAGGCAATCAGATTTCAAACTCGTATCATTTTGTGTTTGGAAAGTACCCGCTGTGCACATAAGTGCATTGATGTCTTTGGTTCTGGGGTTTTTAGGTCTGGACTGGCTTGAGGTAATTATATTACAAGATTTAGAAGATGAATCAAGGATGACAAGGTAGTTTTTGCTCATCAAGAGATCTAGAAGGTTGGTTTGGATTTCAAGGGTTTGGATTACAAGATTATGGGCTTT
This sequence comes from Vicia sativa, assembly GCA_021764765.1. Classification (NCBI taxonomy): domain Eukaryota; kingdom Viridiplantae; phylum Streptophyta; class Magnoliopsida; order Fabales; family Fabaceae; genus Vicia; species Vicia sativa. The sequence goes on from CM038797.1 coordinate 134,259,932, forward strand.
TATAATGAGTTTTCAATATACTTCTTAAGTTTGAAAAGGATGGAAGAAATTGGAAATGTTTGTAAGATGTTATTTTTCACAATTTCCTCGAGTTTTCTTTCTTGCCCATAAGTTTTAGATAGCGGGATTAATTCATTAACTTATGCGGATTTACTTCATGAAAATGCAAGGAGGTTATTGTTTATGGGGTTAATACCTATTTTCACCCCTGACATATGGGGTGTATTTGAAAAATCCCCCTGCCAAAAAAAAAGTTCCAATTGTTACCTTGACAAATTTTAAAAGTTTCATTTTTTACCTTTAGGAGGCCACATCACCAAAAAGGCTGATGTGGCTTATTTTTTTGTTACATTTGTAAGTTTTTTTTTCCACGTCACAGAATTCCAATGCTAATGACCAGAATGCCCTTATCTTAATTTATCTTAAAATCCCAAAATATTTTGCAAAGGCTATGTTTCAATTCAGACCCTACGATTAGGGTTTGCTTTCTTCATCTTCTCTCCCTGTTTCCATCGTTCCAACACCCTCCATTCACAGCCTCTGTCACTGTTCCACGCCGTTAACAACCTTCACCACCACAATTTCCTCACCTTCCCCGTTTCAACTCGAAACAACAACCACTGCCTCACTTTTCCTCTCACCCAGTAAACTCACCATTCCATGTTTCTGTCAAAACCATCACCCTCGCCGTAACCCCCATCTTCCATCGTATACTCACCACCCGCAGCCTTCACAATCCGCCTTATAACCTCCATCGTCACCCCTGCTTCTCTCCCTCTGTCTCGTTCTCTCTCACCAACCACAACCCCACACTTCCTTCATACTCCCTGCTACATCCATCTCAACTCCTTCAACCCTGTGACCTCAATCCTTCTTCACACCTCCATTCTCACCTTACTTCTGCCAACCGCAACTCCCTCAACCCAGAACCTTGCCATCCCTTCCATCGTTTGCTCCTTCACATAACCCCTCAACCGCGACACCCTCTGTTCTTCTCCACCGGCTCCTTCAACAGCCGCTGTACATTCACGCCATCAGTGATTCATTGTTTCCCGCTCATAACACCCCTGTTTCTACTCGCCGTCACCGTGACCCACTCTATTCGCTTCATTCTGCCGAAACCCCATTGTTTCCTTCAGAACCTCTTATCTGTTGCTACCCTTTTGTTCCGTTTTCCCCATGATGAAACACTAAATGAAACACACCCATTTCCTTGAGATGAAGATGAAGAAAGCAAACCCTAATCGTAGGGTCTGAATTGAAACATAGCCTTTGCAAAATATTTTGGGATTTTAAGATAAATTAAGATAAGGGCATTCTGGTCATTAGCATTGGAATTCTGTGACGTGGAAAAAAAACACTTACAAATGTAACAAAAAAATAAGCCACATCAGCCTTTTTGGTGATGTGGCCTCCTAAAGGTAAAAAATGAAACTTTTAAAATTTGTCAAGGTAACAATTGGAACTTTTTTTTTGGCAGGGGGGTGTCAGGGGTGAAAATAGGTATTAACCCTTGTTTATGTGACATTTTTCCGAAGATGTATTGTCTCATGTTTCTATGTTTCCTTTGGCCTAACTATAGCTATAGGAGTTTTCAAGTATTTTTTTTCCGATAACCATAAGAAACAAGTTTCAATCCAAAAGCCAAACAAATTCATTCAATATTCAAATTCCTTTCCTTATCATTCAATTTCCAAAGCCTTATTCGAATTCAAAAATGACATTCAAAGAATGCCCGTTTATAAAGTAGAATCAAATTTCCGAATTCGACATTCATTTAATCTCGGTTTGTACAAATGCCACAAGATTTGTCATATTTACAATTAAAACTCAAACATTTGTGATGTTACAAAGTTCCAAACTTCTATCCTAATCCTATTTGCAAAATTCAAAGATACAAGCGAATATTACTAATGTCATGCCTAAATCCTATTTTCTATTGGGAGTTTTGTCGTTCTTTGGCTTCCATGCTCTCTTGCTCTATCTTCAAACCATGCTTTCTTGACCAAAACTTTCCTCCACCACTCTTCCAAGCTCATGCCATAGTTCACATTCATGAAACAAACAAAGAAATGGTTAGTAATAACGGACAGCAAACAAGTTTCAAAACAGTTTTTCATTTCATCATTAGGGAGTAATGATTGGGATCAGTTTTATGTTAAGGTTTGTATATCATTCATGTTCAAGAACCCGCCCTTTTGCAAATCATAACACATGTTGGTTCACAAAAGGGGGGTGTGGTTCAGAAACCATCATCACCACCACTGCAGCAAGTACAACCTGTTCAGAAAGCAGAAATATGGCAGCCCAATACCTCAAACCAGCCAACATAACAAAAATATAACAGCCCATTTAATCAATGTTGCTAAATCCAGTACAAGAACAAGGCTGGCATACAGATTCTGACCCAAAACAGACCAAAAACAAATACCAAAGCCCATTTTTCGTTTTTCTCAAGCAGCCCTATTCCCAAAGACTGACATCAAAAACCCTAATTGAAAGACAATATAAAAGCAGTGAATGCACAGTAATCAAGGGGGAGGCAACTGTTCATTTTGAAAACCCTAGCCGTGAACACAAAGCAAAAACCCAGAAAAGCAAGAACATCATACAAAGAACACAAACCCAGAACAGTAAAAAAAACCCAGAACATTCAAACAGCTCATCATTTCCTATCATACCCCCTTCAGAAAAATCCGAAAATAGCCACGAGAAAGAAGAAGTTTGAAAGGTATTATCGGTTTAGCAGAGGAAGGAGGAGGTTGCGAACACTGTGTCGCCATCCTTCTCCTTTTCTCACGGTTGTTTTTACACTTTCTGCATAGCATCACCATTCGCGTCGCGTTTAGTGCCTAGGGTCTCGTTTTTTCCCCTTTCCGTTTTCAACAATCTGTAAAACACAATAGTCAAAACCAGTTTTCAGAAATCATATAATCAGTAAAAGAGAGTAACAGATACGGAGAAGAGAGGCGAAATCGCGGTGAGATCGCGAGCCACCATGAGCGGTGGTGAGTTCGAGAGTGAGAGAGAGAGACGAAATCGCGGGTGAGAGGATCGGTGAGAATCGGAACCGGCGAGATGAGCGGCGACCAGATCGCGAGAGTCGTGGTGAAGGACGGCGAGGTGAACGGCGGCCATGGCCGGATCGTGTGAACAGCGGCGAGAGAGATGATGAGAACAGTGAGATCGTGAGAGAGGTTTTGTGAGGATGAGAGGGTTTGTAAAACTGATCTTTTGTTTTATAAAAATGGGTTAAGTTAGTATTAATATTCACTTAGGATTAGATTTTTATTTTATAAAACTAATCTTTGTTTTTTTATTTTAATATTAGTATTTATTAGTATTAGTTTTTTTATTTATTTATTTAATTAAGTTATAATAATTTGTTTCAGATTAGTATTAGTTTGTGATTAGGATTTAGTTTTTGTTTTATATGTTATTTAACTTATAATAAAAGGATTTAGATTTTTATATAAAAACTGATTTGTTTTTTTTAATTAATAAAATAAAAACTGATTTTTGTTTTCACATTATTAGTATTAGTTTTTTTTTTACTTTATTTAATCAGATTTAGTTTTATTTATTTTTATAATTTATAGTATAAAAATGAATTTAGGAGGATATTAGTTGTAAGAATGTTTGGTTTTATTGGTTAGTCCAGGTGGTGACACTTGTCACCACCTGTTTGGTCTATTTCGAATTTGGTGTAGACATGTGTATTGTATCTATTTTGCACCCTCCTGCATCAAGCCATCAGATCTGTTGAAGTCCAGATCCAACGATCCAGAATGGTGGACCACAATATGATCCATGGAAGCACTCATACAAGATCCAGCAGCATTGTTTTTGGGCTTGGGCTCAGATTGCTGTTCACACCCCCCAGATTAAAGCTCCAATCAGGCCCATTTTCTAACTCTCTTTAAATTTATTATTATGCAAGTTTTATTTATTTATTTATTTATTGATGTATTAAATAATAATTAGTATAAGATAGTTTTTATTTGCTAAATTATCAATTAAATTATTAGTTGATTTTTTATCAAGTAGAAAAAATCTATACTAATGATTATTTAAATTCCGATTTGTATTGTGTGTTAATTTATTTTCTTTTACTATCCGCTTTATCATATTATCCGTTTGTATGTTTATTACGCGATTGTACACTCCATTCACAAATTAACATAAAAACAACAACAACGCCCCCGATCTCTCATTTTTGGTTACCCACACCAAATTCTCTAAGGGTCTCATGGTTGGGGATGGGCATGGCCATCCTCAAGAGGTTAATTAAGGCCCTCGTTGCCTTGATTAATCATAACCCGAAAAAACAATTGGTCCACATACCAATCACCATGCACCAGGGTCTCATGGTTGGGGATAGGAGCACCTATCCTCACGAGGTTAATCAAGTCCATATACTTGGTTAATCATAACCCGAAACATCATTTCTCTACGTCCAACGCCGTAATTTTCAAAACACTTTCAAGTCAAAAATAATTAATTGAACTTGTTCTTTCAAAAATCAATTTTTTTTACAAAACAAAAAAAACATAGTGCTATGGTATTTAATTAAATTGTTAGAGGATAGCTCGACGATTTAATTAAAATGTAAAGTATTTGAGCCATTAGAGGGTAACCCAATGACTTAAATACTTTATTCCATACACTTAATAAAAGTGAACTTTGTTTCACCTCACTCTTTTCATAATAAAGATTTTGGATGAGAGATGATCGGTTGACCTCAATCACCAATCTCGAGTATTGAATCGTTAGAGGATATCCCAACGTTTTGGTACTTGTCATCTACAATTAAAATCAATTCAACTCATTCAAATTCCTTTTCCGCTCATACGCGGTCATAAAAAAAAACATTTCAATTAAAATCAACACAACCAATCCAAGACATTTTCAACAAGAACTACGGAGTTTTGACTTTCCCACTGCACAAGGGAATACGTAGGCACGCGGTTTCGAAACCGTGTCAAACTCAAAATAATAATAAACAAACGCCTTTTCTTATTCATGACTTAGAAATTAGCGATTACATACACAAACACATTTCGAACTAAATGGGTCCCATCGAGTACGATGGACGTAAGGGGTGCTAATACCTTCCCTTTGCGTAACCGACTCCCGAATTCATTCTTTTTGGTCTTGTAGACCGCCTTATCCAATTTTGTGGGTTTTATCTATATTTCCCCGTTCTTTCTAGAACAAATAAAATTAGGTGGCGATTTCATTGTTTTGAAAATTCATTTAAATGATTTTTGAAAATCGAGTTGCTTCACTAACCTTTATTAATTGCTTTTTATTTTCTGCTCTTTACTTTCCGCATTTACTTTTATGCTCTTTATTTTTATGCACTTTATTTTTAGCATTTACATTTCATGCCATTTTTTCTTTGCTCACTTGAGCATTTATTTTCTATGTCATTTTTCCTTTGCTCACTTGAGCATTTAATTTCTTTCCATTTTTAATTTGCTCACCTGAGCTTTATTTTTTCTTTTCCAAAATACTTAATAATTCAATCTAAACATAAAAAACTTTTAATTGGACTTGGTTACTATCCTTGTGCTTGGAGCTTGATCTTTGGACTTAGGATTAGGACCTCTACCTTAGCTTGGAGATTTTTGTGCCCTTGGTGTTATTCTATCTTGTTTGGTTATTATCTTTGTATGCAGGTTATTACGTTATACTCGATTAAGAGTGGATTTCCTCCAAATACAACTGTTATTCTGTCCGTTTTTCTTAAGACAAGAGTTCACCTAAAAGCATTGATTTATCTGAAACTTGATTTTTTTTGTCTGGTTATTTGTTGCTTATGTGGTAATCTAAAGGATGAGATATGGTATTGGCTCTTGATGTCAAGTACTAGTCTTCTCACCTGGTTAGATCTTTCTTTACCCTTACCTTTTACTTTATGCACTTAGGTTATCCTCTTCATCTCCTCCCCATTCTTTAATTTTAAAAATCTTCTCTCCTTTTCATAGGATTCTTGTTTTCAAAATTCGAACCGCTTTCATAAAAAACTTGGACTTAGGTCCATGCATTTTAAAATTTGTTTTCTTAATAAACTTTCAATTCATTTAATAATACTTTGAATTTTCTTTTCATAAGGCTAAAAAACACCTAACCTTATCCAAACTTTTTTGAGCTCTTTGTGGTTTTTCTAAACTAACATTTTCTTAAAATCAACCAACACATAACTTTGGTTTTTTTTATCCGAACTACTTGGTTTTGATTTCAACATTGCAAATTGTTGGTATGTAGGCCTGGAACTCATTGGAAGTTCTATCAAACCAAAAATCATTAAAAAAAAAAACTTTTTTTCTCCTCCCACCATCCACTTTTGTACATACCTTCTTTTTAGCACACATATACAAATTTTCAAAAAAGGTTCTGGCGGAGTACCGTAGATGCTTTAGGTGCCTAACACATTCCCTTTGCATAATGAAATTCGGGTATAATATATGAGATGTCGAAGGTAATGTCACGACACTTCTATCTGCTTGAACACAGCTAACTGAAAAAGAATTTAACAATGCAGAAAGTAATAAAAACTCAGAGAGTTGTTAACCCAATTCGGTTCTAACTAACCTACATCTGGGGGCTTCCAAGCCAAGGATGAAGTTCATTATTAGTAGTATTAATTCGAAGCTAAATCTTTCCTGTTTACACCTCCTCACTTAATCAAACTACCCAATGACCCTTCTACCTAAGATACCACACTTAGATATGAGAACCTTCACCCACTCCCTAAGTACCACAACTCGTGATACTAAAAACAACTAAAACTGAAGACACCCTTCAAAGACACACAATCAAACTTGCTTCAAAGCTTATGTTGATTGAAAACTTACAACTCAAAAGTTGTCCTTCTGAAGTAGAATACACGAGAGGCTCACAATAGACAATTAACAACCAATAATTAAAAACTAAACTCTCTAAAATTGGAACGACCAAGCTATAAAATAGGGTTTCGGCCTTTAAATAGAGTAACAACAACTAGGGTTGCTTTACTCACAAGTATTCAACGCCTCCTGTCTTTTCTCCATGAAAGCATGACATTAAATCTCCAAGTAAATTGATGAAGGTGTTTCTCAAGCTTCCTTAGTCGAAGCATACACATAATAAACAAACTGACTTCCTAAAAATTCTGCAATTTTGTTTGTTTCACATGTTAGGACAACTGTTGTGACATCTTCTACTTCAGTAAACTTCAAGTTATTTTTGAGCAAAATGTTTTACCAAAATTATTGTCAATCAATAGAACCAACAAACTCTCCCTTTGGTAAATTTTGGCTAAAACATTATTTGGGGTGCATGCCAAACAATTAAAACATCACCATAATAAACATAGGCATTCGAGAACATACATCAGAGCAGCATAGTAAAAGCAGCATCACAATCAAAACAGAGATTGCAGCGGACAATTAATGCAGATGTTCAAACATCAGTTAGAACATTAAAAAATGTAGCATTTTACTCCCCCTGCACACAGCACACACAAATGCACAATTGAAAATTAAAAATTTTGCCCCCCCTGCACAGTAGCTTATCTTCTTGTGGAAATATATAGTATCTTCAGATACACACAATCAACAATAAAAACATCAGAGCATACACAACACAATTAACACTTCAGCTTCTTCTCAGCATAAGAAGCACACAATGAACAATGAACACAACAGCAACAACTCCTCCTTGGCATAGTCATCACCTCAGCTTCTCACATGTGGAATCACAAAGAAACAAACACAACACACTCATAGATGCAACAATTCACATATGCTCCCCCTCAGCTTAATGTCTAATTACCAATCATACTCTCCCCCTTTTTAGCCATAATTTGGCCAAACCAAAAAATAATTCATGGAGGATAACATAAATAAATACTAGATTCAACTAAGTTACTGAATATCTAATGTTAAGTACAACCCATAATAAAACACCATGCACTTACACTCCAAAATTACATAGAAGAGGGATATACAAAAACCAGATGAAAACACACTCAACATCTTCAGCCCAATCAGCGATTTGTAGAACTTGCAGACTCTCCATTTTCTCTACTTCCTTATTCTCCTAAGCCAGCTTCAGAAGGGCTTTGAGATGCTGAGCTTCTTGCTTCTTCTTCTCGTGTCTCTTCAAGTTTCAGATTCCTTGATGTGCTAATGCTTATGACCTCATCCAATTCTCTATAGGTTGTAGTAAGTTCATCAATCACATCCCATTTATTTTCTATTTTCAGTGTAGCACCAGCAGATGTTGAGACAATGTCTGGGACGTATGCTCCAACAAACAACTTCTGATGTAGGGACAAAGGGGTAGCTCTTTTACATTCAACATCCAAGGTTGTAGACAGTATTCTAGGATGTTAATGAAGCACTATTCCACTTATGAGAAAGGGAAAAGATATAGGGAGCTTTGTGGCACAAGTGTCAGCATGCTTAAGGGTCTGGTCATAAATATAAGTACCATAGTCAAATGGTATCTTCATGTCAACTATATAGATGAATTTTCCCAGTTCCATTGAAATAGTCGATGTGTGGTTTGTTGGCACCCAGTTTGCTGCACCTATTCTATACAGAATTGCATACTTCACACTCAATTTTCCTGCAGATAATTTTCCCTTCATAGACCAAGACTTGACTTGATTTGCAGTTGTGGTTATGCATATCTGATCATCAGTGACTTCTAGCTCACCTTCTTCTTTCTCACTCCTTCCTAGATATTTATTGATGATGGTAGGAGAGAATTAAACATACTTTCCTCTAAAAAACACTTTTTGAAACTCTTTGCTTCTCTTGTCAGCATAGTCTTCTGGGATGTTGACTATGAATTCTTTAACTAGAGTTTCATAGCACTTTGACAACTTTGTTACTGTCTTCAGTAGCCCTACTTCAGAGATCAATTTCATAACTTCCTTACAAGCTAAGACATCTTTTCCTAACTCTCTCTCCAAGGCCAGTCTCCTTGGATATATATATTTCCATCTTGCAGTAAACTTGATGGAGTAAAATGATATGTTGTCAGTAGGAGAATCAGGGACATTGTCAGTGGTCCTCTAAACAATGGACTTCTTTATTGGTGAAATTTCTGGGACATCAGTCTCGACATCATAATCAGAATCAGATTCTAGTCTGATTTTCCTCTTATTGGATAATGGAGTGGCTTTGCTCCATGGTTTTGAAGGTCTATACATAACCTTCTTCTTGACAAGTTTAGGTGGAGTGCCGGAAGCAACAACCTTGCCCTTTCTTGTTTTTAGCATTTTGGCAATCCCAGGGTTAACATTAATGATCAGCTCATTATCAGACAAGGTATCCACATCAATGAAACCCTCAACTATATCTTTCTCATTCCTTTTATCATTTGAATCTACCTGCTTATCTTGAGAGGTTTTCTTCACTTATGATGTTCCAACATCAGTTGTGACTTCATCAAGATCTGTTTCTTTCCCAAGATTATCTTATGGAGTCTCTTCTTCTCTCATGGATGATTCAGTGTGCTCTTTTGGAGCGACTTCACCATGCATTTGAGCAAGAGGGATTATGATCCCTTCAATAGGTAAACCTACTTTTAGGGTACCAACAACCGTTCTCCTTATGGCTCTGTCTACATATCCTCTATCTTGATCAAATTCAACATCAATAGTGTTAGAACAAAGTTTGTTTCTAATAATATATTAAAATGTTTTGATGATAACAAGCATAATAAATTTTGTATGAATGAAATAAATTTTGTATGAATAAATATGATATTTGTTAGAACAAAATTTATTTCTAATAATATATTAAAAGTTTTGATGATAACAAGCAAAATAAATTTTGTATGAATAAATATGATATTTGTTAGAACAAAATTTATTCCTAATAATATATTAAAAGTTTCAATGATAACAAGCAAAATAAATTTTGTATAATTGAATATGATACTCTGATGTGTACAATGTTTTATTTCAGAAGGTGTTCTGACTCTAGTGCAAAAATGGAAAATATCATGCTGAGCAGAAGATGACGTCAGAAGTTCTAATGAGAAAAGAAATTCTGGACAAAGCACGCTAAAAGGAATTGTTGAAAGAAACAAGTTCTAGAAGTTTGAAAAAGATAAAAACACGCTGCATACAGAAGCACGCTTTAGAAGTTCTGGGCGAGAAGTTCTGGAAGACACGCTACCTAGAAAGCTTCTGAAGTAAAAGAATTAAATACAACTTCTGATGGAAGCTAGCAAAGCGCAACCTCTGATGAAAAAGCACCAACAATATGTTCTAAATAAAAGATATATAACTAGGCTTACAGAAGATGAAGTATTAGAAGAACTTCTGGTCAAGCACAACACAACACGAAAGCAGAAGCTAGCACAACACAACACTGAAGCAAAAGCTAGCACAGCATGTGACACCCCAAGTAAATCGATTATTAAATAATTACGATTTTTAATTATTAATTTAATTAGGAATGTAATATTTAATATTTTGGATTATTGGAAGTCAATTGAATTAAATGGAAGTGGGTTTATTGGTGGTATGATGAATAAAGTGAGGGTGTGAGGAGTAAAAGACTCTACTCACATTAATTATGTTATTTTTATTATGTTAGAATAATAAAAGAAATAAAAGAAGGAAAAGAGGAAAAAAGATCTTTTTGGAGAAAACTCAGTGTACGTGGAATTGAGAAGAGGAGAAAAGGAGGAAGAAGACCTAAGGTGTCGAATTCAAGAACCCACAAGGGTGATTTCGATTGATTATGGTTTATTATCGGTTTTGATTTTAATATTATAGATCATAGCATGTTAGGAAATCTATGTTTAGGGATTTCTAAGTTTCCATGGGTGTATACCTAATGGTGTCGATGATGTCGATTGTGTCGAATGTATAGATTAATGGATCCGTATGATATAGGATCATTCTTGATTGAATAAAACATGTTATATTGTATGTTATTGATGATGAATGAGTAAATTTATGGTGTCGAATGTGTGGCACGTTTTGGAATAAAGAAGAAATGGTTTTGGGAAATAATGTCAAAAACTAAATTGTTGGTCGATGGTCGTGGGAACCGGTTCCCTGGGAGAACCCGGTTCCACTTTTAAAATGGTGAAAAATGGTATTTTTGAACTCGGGAACCGGTTCTGTGTGGAGGAACCGGTTCCACGTTAATTTTAAAATGAAATTTTTACTGGGAACCGGTTCCTACCGGAGGAACCGGTCCCCATACATTTTTCGGGCGTGTATTTTTGAGGGAACCGTTACTCCTGTGGAGGAACCGGTTCCCGAAAACTTTGAAAATTTTCCAAACTTTAAAATTCATAACTTTCAAACCTTAAGTCCGTTTTGAGCGCCGTTTTGGACGTTGTTTCTTAAATTTAATGCTCTATCTTATAAAATGGAAAGATTTTCTAAAAGTTGAAATTATTTTGAAAAAGAGGCAAATTTCAAACAAACAATTATTGACGACTTTGAGGTGCATGTAACAGAAACGTGGTGATGAGTATATTGATCCGAGTGAATGTAAAGCGTGTTATGTGTGGTTATTTGTATGCATGATGGTTGGAATATCATGTTTTGAGTTTGATTCGGTTTATGATGATTGGTGTATTCATGATTGTATTGATATCATGTGTTTGTTGGTGTTGTATATGCCTGATGGTCGTTGACCTTAGTTGTCATTGTTGTGATATATACTGGTGATAGTCTTACCAATTGAAGGGTAAGTGTTTGGCATATTTATGCTCGGTGATGAATTATTTCATGATAGGTGATTATATCATGTTGATTGGTTTGCATGTTATGCTGATGTTAGATGTATGCATGATTGGTTGATATATCATGTTGATTGTTGTGATTCAGTTATGTTAAATGAATGTATACATAGACTGATTAATGTTGCATGCTGGTGATGTGCGTGCATATGCATTGTTTTGGTGAAGTTAATTCCCATTGTGCGGAATTTGACTTGGATTGCCGATAACCGATACCCGAGGGAGGATGGGTGGTTAGGCTGGATTCGTGTCCGGGTGTTTATGGACGAATCGATGGTACTGTATCCGGTTGGTGATGGATCAGTGTTGGGTGACTTTGAGTCACGAGTCGGTACCGCATGCATTGAGTCTGCATTTTGATTGTGTGGAATAGTAACATGTTAGGATGTCTTCCAGTGTTACTATTTTCTGATTGATGATGGTTATGCATGATGATTATATGGTTGTGATTGTGTATGGAATATGAAGTTATGTTGAAATGGGTGGGTTAATATGCTTGAAATATATTGTTAATTGAGAAGCTTATAATATGCTTTAATTATGAGAAGTCTCACCCTTACCTACCATTTCAGATTAAAGTTAGCAGCTGAGGAGTCGGTGAGGATGGCTCTAGAGCTTATCGTTTAGTCGCGAGTCAATGTCATGCTCGATTAGATTGTAACAGGGAATGTTAGATGAGGAATTAGATATTGGTTTATTAATTATTTAAAACTTTGTTGGGAATAATAATGATGGAATTATTCCGTGTTTGGTTATGATGTTTTCGTGTAAGACATGGTCTTATCTATATTGAATTATTTTGAAGGTGTTGATCCTCGTAGCATGGCTCTGTTTGAATGAAGTTTTATTTTTACCTATTAATTGTGACATCCCGTGATTACCGTGTTAAACTCGATTAAAGATGATTTAAATGTTAATTTAATTAATATATTTCGGGTATTTAGATGGGGTGTTACAATAGTGGTATCGAGCATAGTCGGTCATTGTGACGGGTCTTAATGTCATTACTCCTTCAGATCGACATGTGTTTGAAACAGTCGCTGTTTTCCCGGTTATCCGTTGCAGGAGTGGTTTGGAAGCAAGTGGGGAGAAACTTTGCTTCTAAGATGTTCGTGTGAAGAGTTGGATCGATGTGCTATTGGTTACACGATGTTGATTAGACTGCGTAGTTTCGAATTTGGAGGGATTACGAACGAGAATTGATATGATGGTCAGATAAGGTTCTCTTAAGTGGTGACAATTAAGTGCTTGTGTTGTTCGCATCACTGGGAGTGGAGGACGATGTTATGGACAATGATGTTCCATTTGAGGTGTGAGTTCCGACGTTTCCATGGGAATAATAGCGACTCACCGTCTGAGCAAGATGTTGGATTAACTGGAGGTCATCCTTGGGTTGGATGTTTGAAGTTAAACCAAGCGATTATGAATCGTTATGATGAGTCGATGCATATTCTTGGCCTAGAAGATATTTGGTAATTAAGAAGGATGACTTTGAGAAGATGAAGCTGGTGTGGTGGGAAGGTTGTAACACTTCCAGTTGATTGTGGAGCTGTCTGTGTGAGTTACTTCTTTGTGTTCTTGAAAAGAATGATTGTGTCAATGGTTGATATAAAGTATGTAGTGGTGTGAATTGGTTATTGGAATTGTAACCTGACGCAAGTGATCATGGAGAACGATGTGTGTTGCGGTATGTTGAAGTTAGGATCCCAAATTTTGTATTCGAGGATGTTTTGGGATTTCTCACTCCCACAAGGTGGAAATCGACTACCTATTGCAGGGAATTGATTTCCTGACAGCATTTCTTCCGAAAACTTGTAAGATTCATAACTTGAGTTTTGGATGTCTGATTTGAGTTCCGGTTGAAGCATTGGAAAGATAATGTGATGAACTTTGTTTTAAAATGGTCCTAGCACCTGAAAGTAATTTATTTATCATGTAATGATGTTTGAGGAGAATCAGAGTTGTTGTTGATGTCGTTCTTGGTACAAAACTTATTTCTATGACACCGTGCAAGATGTCAACTTTTGAGTTAAGGGAATTGAAGAAGCTATTGGAAGATGCGCAGTGAAATGGATTTGTAAAACCAAGTGTATTGTTTGGGGAGCTCTAATTTCCTTAGTCAAGGAGGAAGGAAGTAGCGCGAATTGCGTGTGGATTTTTGATAACTGATTTAAGTGGTGATTGAGACTAAATATCTATTTCAAATTGTTGGTGATTTGATGGATCAATTAGTTGGAAAGTATGCCTTCGGTAAAGTTGAGTTTAGATTAACTTACCTTCGTGGTCAGGTTAAGGATGAAGATAGTTAGAGATAAGCTTCTAAAACTCGGTATAGGTATGTTGAATATTGTGAGGTGAATTCCAACTTCGAGAGATAGTAGAATTTTGTTAAGTTTTCATGGTGTAGATTACGGTATGAGGATGTGAGCTTTCTTTATCATGTTATCTCAAGTGACGGTAATGCGGTAGACCCATCTGAGGCTGACGTAGTGTTGTAGTGGGAAAGTCCAAAATTTGTTGCGGGTATTGGAAGATTTCATGGACATAACCAGTAACAGTCGCAGTTATTTGAGACGAGGTCAAGAATGATATATTTTTAATGAATGAGATGTTGGTATTAATAAGAGTGCGACAAGTATTAGAGATGCAGCTTATGTCGATTAAGGATGGATAAGTGACGTTAGCTTCTGAGGAAAAGATAAGTGATAATTAGAGGAAAAATAAATTCGATAGGAAATGCAATTATGTTTAAGATGTCAAAATATTGACATGTGTTAAGAAAATGTTGGAAGTTTCTTTTACCGATCATATGATGAGGTGTATTACCGAGATTTCATTTGAAATAAGATTCAGATTGAGCATATATGGATCCTAGATGTTATGAGATTTAAAGGGAGACTAAGAGTTGTGAATGTCGTCAAAGTTCTCCGCATGTATAAGGACTTCAAATGGAAACAAAATGAGTTATGGTGTATTTGGTGTGTTAGCATCTCATGAAGGGGAAAATACTTAACAATCGTGTGATGCTAAGTGAGTGTGAAGAAGATTATGTAAACTGTCCGATCGAAGGTATCTCATCGTCGATATCAAATGAGAAATATGTGGAAGAAGTTGTAAACCTTAAAGGAAGATTATTGAACCATGGTGCTTGGGTGACTTCAAGCACAAGTTCTAAAGGAACTATTATAGTTTGGTACGGTGGTTTATACTCCATTGTGATTGCGGCTATCTATTGACAAATTGAGGAACCGATCACCCTTAATCTCTTGTTGATAATAGAGGATCGTGTTGGATTTAATAGACTCATCTTGCAAGCTTGATAGTGTATGAAGTGGTTGACGCTCTAATGAGAAGATAGTAGTTCATCGGTTCGCATGAAACTAAGAGGAAAAGGACTATGAAAAGACTTGGAAATTATCTAGCGGGTCGGAGACTTGAGTGTGTATGCAAGTTGAAGCATGGAGTGGAAAGTTTAGAATGTAAGAAGTTGAACGGTGATTTTGATAGATATTAAGGAGAAAGTCTAAAGATAAAATGTGAAACTTGTAGAGCTGGTAGTTGATGAAAATCAAATGAAGATAATGACTTAAGGTAATTAATCAGAGTCGCGTAGCGAAAGCATAACGTGATGCACTTTGTTATGCGAGTATGATTTTATTTTATTTTTTGGAAGTCACAAATTAAACGTTAGAAGGTGTGGAGTTTATGAAACTATTAGAAATTTCAGAATAGAATTCTTAGGTGAAGGGTTCTCTGTCTTATTGATGTTACATCCATTATAATAGATGTATTAATTTGCAAGCTCTATCGTTGGAACGTAGCCTAGTGGTACTAGCATTGTGTATAAATGTTGGGGACATTGCGGTTATGTAGAGGTTCTTATAATTGTGTTGCAGTGTGGTGAAGTGATAAATCATGTACCCTAGAGTGAAGGGGGTAAGAAGTGAGATGAGCTGATGTATTCTTAACCCGATAGCAATGGATCGTGTGGGAGTCTAGTGGTTGAATAAGAAGGATATTTGTTAGTGATATCGGAAATGATGTCAAGCATGACGTGATAGTTGGAAGGAAGGATTTCAAGAGTCAAGAGGAGGTTGACTAGTGCTCGATCTTCATTTTGTCGAATCCGACTAAGTCTGTTGTGTCGACGCACCATTAATGGGATTAGGTGGTGTGTTGATGCAAGATAAGCAGGTTGTGGCTTATGCTTCACGACAATTGAAAGTGCATGAAAGGAGTTGTCCGACTCATGATTTAGAGTTGGCATCTGTTGTATTTGTTTTGATGTGGGGAGGCATTATTTATATGGTTCTCGGTTTGAGGTATTAGTGATCATAAGAGCCTCAAGTATCTCTTTGATCGGGAAGAGTTGAAACGATTGCAGTCAAAGAGATCGCATTGGTAGAGTTGGAGAGGACCAGCAGATGGAAATGTTACATGGGAACCGGAGAGTCGATGAAGGACTCATATCCCGAACTGTTCGTTTAGGTTATGTTTTCGAGGACGAAAACTCTTTTAGTGGGGGAGAGTTGTGACACCCCAAGTAAATCGATTATTAAATAATTACGATTTTTAATTATTAATTTAATTAGGAATGTAATATTTAATATTTTGGATTATTGAAGTCAATTGAATTAAATGGAAGTGGGTTTATTGGTGGTATGATGAATAAAGTGAGGGTGTGAGGAGTAAAGACTCTACTCACATTAATTATGTTATTTTATTATGTTAGAATAATAAAAGAAATAAAAGAAGGAAAAGAGGAAAAAGATCTTTTGGAGAAAACTCTGTACGTGGAATTGAGAAGAGGAGAAAAGGAGGAAGAAGACCTAAGGTGTCGAATTCAAGAACCCACAAGGTAAGGGTGATTTCGATTGATTATGGTTTATTATCGGTTTTGATTTTAATATTATAGATCATAGCATGTTAGGAAATCTATGTTTAGGGATTTCTAAGTTTCCATGGGTGTATACCTAATGGTGTCAGATGATGTCAGATTGTGTCAGAATGTATAGATTAATGGATCTGTATGATATAGGATCATTCTTTAATAAAACATGTTATATTGTATGTTATTGATGATGAATGAGTAAATTTATGGTGTCAGAATGTGTGGCACGTTTTGGAATAAAGAAGAAATGGTTTTGGGAAATAATGCTGTCAAAAACTAAATTGTTGGGTCTGATGGTCGTGGGAACCGGTTCCCAAGTGGGAGAACCCGGGTTCCAGCTTTTAAAATGGTGAAAATGGTATTTTGAACTCGTGAACCGGTTCTGTGTGGAGGAACCGGTTCCACGTTAATTTTCCAAAATGAAATTTTACTGGGAACCGTTCTACCCGAGGAACCGGTTCCCATACATTTTCCGGGCGTGTATTTTTGAGTTAGGAACCGGTTACTCCCTGGGAGGAACCGGTTCCATAACTTTGAAAATTTTCCAAACTTTAAAAATTCATAACTTTCAAACCTTAAGTCCGTTTTGAGCCGTTTTGGACGTTGTTTCTTAAATTTAATGCTCTATCTTATAAAATGGAAAGATTTTCTAAAAGTTGAAATTATTTTGAAAAAGAGGCAAATTTCAAACAAACAATTATTGACCGACGCTTTGAGGTGCATGTATGGAAACTGTGGTGATGAGTATATTGATCTTGAGTGAATGTAAAGCGTGTTATCTGTGGTTATTTGTATGCATGATGGTTGGAATATCATGTTTTGAGTTTGATTCGGTTTATGATGATTGGTGTATTCATGATTGTATTGATATCATGTGTTTGTTGGTGTTGTATATGCCGATGGTGTTGACCTTAGTTGTCATTGTTGTGATATATCGTGATAGTCTTACCAATTGAAGGGTAAGTGTTTGGCATATTTATGCTCGGTGATGAATTATTTCATGATAGGTGATTATATCATGTTGATTGGTTTGCATGTTATCTCGATGTTAGATGTATGCATGATTGGTTGATATATCATGTTGATTGTTGTGATTCAGTTATGTTAAATGAATGTATACATAGACTGATTAATGTTGCATGCTGGTGATGTGCGTGCATATGCATTGTTTTGGTGAAGTTAATTCCCATAGTGCGGAATTTGACTTGGATTGCCGATAACCGATACCCGAGGGAGGATGGGTGGTTAGGCTGGATTCGTGTCCGGGTGTTTATGGACGAATCGATGGTACTGTATCCGGTTGGTGATGGATCAGTGTTGGGTGACTTTGAGTCACGAGTCGGTACCGCATGCATTGAGTCTGCATTTTGATTGTGTGGAATAGTAACATGTTAGGATGTCTTCCAGTGTTACTATTTTCTGATTGATGATGGTTATGCATGATGATTATATGGTTGTGATTGTGTATGGAATATGAAGTTATGTTGAAATGGGTGGGTTAATATGCTTGAAATATATTGTTAATTGAGAAGCTTATAATATGCTTTAATTATGAGAAGTCTCACCCTTACCTACCATTTCGATTAAAGTTAGCGGTGAGGAGTCGGTGAGGATGGCTCTAGAGCTTATCGTTTAGTACGAGTCGTGTCATGCTCGATTAGATTGTAACAAGGGAATGTTAGATGAGGAATTAGATATTGGTTTATTAATTATTTAAAACTTTGTTGGGAATAATAATGATGGAATTATTCCGTGTTTGGTTATGATGTTTTCATGTAAGACATGGTCTTATCTATATTGAATTATTTTGAAGGTGTTGATCCTCTGTAGCATGGCTCTGTTTGAATGAAGTTTTATTTTTACCTATTAATTGTGACATCCCGTGATTACCGTGTTAAACTCGATTAAAGATGATTTAAATGTTAATTTAATTAATATATTTCGGGTATTTAGATGGGGTGTTACAATAGTGGTATCGAGCATAGTCGGTCATTGTGACCGGTGTCTTAATGTCATTACTCTTCTCGATATCGACATGTGTTTGAAACACCGCTCATCGCTTGTTTTTCCTGGTTATCCGTTGCAGGAGTGGTTTGAAGCAAGTGGGGAGAAACTTTGCTTCTAAGATGTTCGTGTGAAGAGTTGGATCGATGTGCTATTGGTTACACGAGCGGATGTTGATTAGACTGCGTAGTTTCCGAATTTGAGGGATTACGAATTCGAGAATTGATGATGGTCGATAAGGTTCTCTTAAGTGGTGACAATTAAGTGCTTGTGTTGTTCGCATCATGGGAGTGGAGGACGATGTTATGGACAATGATGTTCCATTTGAGGTGTGGGTCCGACGCTTCCATGGGAATAATAGCGACTCACCGTCCGAGCAAGATGTTGGATTAACCGGAGGTCATCCTTGGGTTGGATGTTTGAAGTTAAACCAAGCGATTATGAATCGTTATGATGAGTCGATGCATATTCTTGGCCTAGAAGATATTTGGTAATTAAGAAGGATGACTTTGAGAAGATGAAGGTGTGGTGGGAAGGTTGTAACACTTCCAGTTGATTGTGGAGTCTCTGTGAGTTACTTCTTTGTGTTCTTGAAAAGAATGATTGTGTCAATGGTTGATATAAAGTATGTAGTGGTGTGAATTGGTTATTGGAATTGTAACTTTGACGCAAGTGATCATGGAGAACGATGTGTGTTGCGGTATGTTGAAGTTAGGATCCCAAATTTTGTATTCGAGGATGTTTTGGGATTCTCACTCCCACAAGGTGGAAATCGACTACCTATTGCGGAATTGATTTCTGACAGATTTCTTCCGAAAACTTGTAAGATTCATAACTTGAGTTTTGGATGTCGATTTGAGTTCCGTTGAAGCATTGGAAAGATAATGTGATGAACTTTGTTTTAAAATGGTCCTAGCACCGAAAGTAATTTATTTATCATGTAATGATGTTTGAGGAGAATCGAGTTGTTGTTGATGTCGTTCTTGGTACAAAACTTATTTCTATGACACCGCAAGATGTCAACTTTTGAGTTAAGGGAATTGAAGAAGCTATTGGAAGATGCGCAGTGAAATGGATTTGTAAAACCAAGTGTATTGTTTGGGAGCTCTAATTTCCTTAGTCAAGGAGGAAGGAAGTAGCGCGTGTGGATTTTGATAACCGATTTAAGTGGTGATTGAGACTAAATATCTATTTCAAATTGTTGGTGATTTGATGGATCAATTAGTTGGAAAGTATGCCTTCGTAAAGTTGAGTTTAGATTAACTTACCTTCGTGGTCGTTAAGGATGAAGATAGTTAGAGATAAGCTTCTAAAACTCGGTATAGGTATGTTGAATATTGTGAGGTGAATTCCAACTTCGAGAGATAGTAGAATTTTGTTAAGTTTTCATGGTGTAGATTACGGTATGAGGATGTGAGCTTTCTTTATCATGTTATCTCAAGTGACGGTAATGCGGTAGACCCATCTGAGGCTGACGTAGTGTTGTAGTGGGAAAGTCCAAAATTTGTTGCGGGTATTGGAAGATTTCATGGACATAACCAGTAACAGTCGCAGAATATGATTATTTGAGACGAGGTCAAGAATGATATATTTTTAATGAATGAGATGTTGGTATTAATAAGAGTGCGACAAGTATTAGAGATGCAGCTTATGTCGATTAAGGATGGATAAGTGACGTTAGCTTCTGAGGAAAAGATAAGTGATAATTAGAGGAAAAATAAATTCGATAGGAAATGCAATTATGTTTAAGATGTCAAAATATTGACATGTGTTAAGAAAATGTTGGAAGTTTCTTTTACCGATCATATGATGAGGTGTATTACCGAGATTTCATTTGAAATAAGATTCAGATTGAGCATATATGGATCCTAGATGTTATGAGATTTAAAGGGAGACTAAGAGTTGTGAATGTCGTCAAAGTTCTCCGCATGTATAAGGACTTCAAATGGAAACAAAATGAGTTATGGTGTATTTGGTGTGTTAGCATCTCATGAAGGGGAAAATACTTAACAATCGTGTGATGCTAAGTGAGTGTGAAGAAGATTATGTAAACTGTCCGATCGAAGGTATCTCATCGTCGATATCAAATGAGAAATATGTGTGGAAGAAGTTGTAAACCTTAAAGGAAGATTATTGAACCATGGTGCTTGGGTGACTTCAAGCACAAGTTCTAAAGGAACGCTATTATAGTTTGGTACGGTGGTTTATACTCCATTGTGATTGCCGGCTATCTATTGACAAATTGAGGAACTGATCACCCTTAATCTCTTGTTGATAATAGACAGGATCGTGTTGGATTTAATAGACTCATCTTGCAAGCTTGATAGTGTATGAAGTGGTTGACGTTCTAATGAGAAGATAGTAGTTCATCAGTTCGCATGAAACTAAGAGGAAAAGGACTATGAAAAAGACTTGGAAATTATCTAGCGGGTCGGAGACTTGAGTGTGTATGCAAGTTGAAGCCGCGTAGTGGAAGGTTTAGAATGTAAGAAGTTGAACGGTGATTTTTGATAGATATTAAGGAGAAAGTCTAAAGATAAAATGTGAAACTTGTAGAGCTGGTAGTTGATGAAAATCAAATGAAGATAATGACTTAAGGTAATTAATCAGAGTCGCGTAGCGAAAGCATAACGTGATGCACTTTGTTATGCGAGTATGATTTTATTTTATTTTTTTTGGAAGTCACAAATTAAACGTTAGAAGGTGTGGAGTTTATGAAACTATTAGAAATTTCAGAATAGAATTCTTAGGTGAAGGGTTCTCTGTCTTATTGATGTTACATCCATTATAATAGATGTATTAATTTGCAAGCTCTATCGTTGGAACGTAGCCTAGTGGTACTAGCATTGTGTATAAATGTTGGGGACATTGCGGTTATGTAGAGGTTCTTATAATTGTGTTGCAGTGTGGTGAAGTGATAAATCATGTACCCTAGAGTGAAGGGGGTAAGAAGTGAGATGAGCTGATGTATTCTTAACCCGATAGCAATGGATCGTGTGGGAGTCTAGTGGTTGAATAAGAAGGATATTTGTTAGTGATATCGGAAATGATGTCAAGCATGACGTGATAGTTGGAAGGAAGGATTTCAAGAGCTGAAGAGGAGGTTGACTAGTGCTCCGATCTTCATTTTGTCGAATCCGACTAAGTCTGTTGTTGTGTACTGTGACGCACCATTAATGGGATTAGGTGGTGTGTTGATGCAAGATAAGCAGGTTGTGGCTTATGCTTCACGACAATTGAAAGTGCATGAAAGGAGTTGTCCGACTCATGATTTAGAGTTGGCAGCTGTTGTATTTGTTTTGATGTTGGGGAGGCATTATTTATATGGTTCTCGGTTTGAGGTATTAGTGATCATAAGAGCTCAAGTATCTCTTTGATCGGGAAGAGTTGAAACGATTGCGAGTCAAAGAGATCGCATTGGTAAGAGTAGCTGGAGAGGACCAGCAGATGGAAATGTTACATGGGAACTGGAGAGTCAGATGAAGGACTCATATCCCGAACTGTTCGTTTAGGTTATGTTTTCGAGGACGAAAACTCTTTTAGTGGGGGAGAGTTGTGACACCCCAAGTAAATCGATTATTAAATAATTACGATTTTTAATTATTAATTTAATTAGGAATGTAATATTTAATATTTTGGATTATTGGAAGTCAATTGAATTAAATGGAAGTGGGTTTATTGGTGGTATGATGAATAAAGTGAGGGTGTGAGGAGTAAAAGACTCTACTCACATTAATTATGTTATTTTATTATGTTAGAATAATAAAAGAAATAAAAGAAGGAAAAGAGGAAAAAGATCTTTTGGAGAAAACTCTGTACGTGGAATTGAGAAGAGGAGAAAAGGAGGAAGAAGACCTAAGGTGTCGAATTCAAGAACCCACAAGGTAAGGGTGATTTCGATTGATTATGGTTTATTATCGGTTTTGATTTTAATATTATAGATCATAGCATGTTAGGAAATCTATGTTTAGGGATTTCTAAGTTTCCATGGGTGTATACCTAATGGTGTCAGATGATGTCAGATTGTGTCAGAATGTATAGATTAATGGATCTGTATGATATAGGATCATTACTGACGAATAAAACATGTTATATTGTATGTTATTGATGATGAATGAGTAAATTTATGGTGTCAGAATGTGTGGCACGTTTTGGAATAAAGAAGAAATGGTTTTGGGAAATAATGCTGTCAAAAACTAAATTGTTGGGTCTGATGGTCGTGGGAACCGGTTCCCCAGTGGGAGAACCCGGGTTCCAGCTTTTAAAATGGTGAAAAATGGTATTTTTGAACTCAGGAACCGGTTCCTGTGTGGGAGGAACCGGGTTCCACGTTAATTTTCCAGAAAAATGAAATTTTTACTTCTGGGAACCGGTTCCCTACCTGGAGGAACCGGGTTCCCCATACATTTTTCCAGGGGGCGTGTATTTTTGAGTTGTGGGAACCGGTTACTCCCAGGGAGGAACCGGGTTCCACTGAAAACTTTTGAAAATTTTCCAAACTTTAAAAATTCATAACTTTCAAACCTTAAGTCCGTTTTGAGCGCCGTTTTGGACGTTGTTTCTTAAATTTAATGCTCTATCTTATAAAATGGAAAGATTTTCTAAAAGTTGAAATTATTTTGAAAAAGAGGCAAATTTCGAAACAAACAATTATTGACTGACGCACTTTGAGGTGCATGTAACAGGGAAACTGTGGTGATGAGTATATTGATACTGAGTGAATGTAAAGCGTGTTATGTGGTTATTTGTATGCATGATGGTTGGAATATCATGTTTTTGAGTTTGATTCGGTTTATGATGATTGGTGTATTCATGATTGTATTGATATCATGTGTTTGTTGGTGTTGTATATGCCTGATGGTCGTTGACCTTAGTTGTCATTGTTGTGATATATACTGGTGATAGTCTTACCAATTGAAGGGTAAGTGTTTGGCATATTTATGCTCGGTGATGAATTATTTCATGATAGGTGATTATATCATGTTGATTGGTTTGCATGTTATCTTGATGTTAGATGTATGCATGATTGGTTGATATATCATGTTGATTGTTGTGATTCATTATGTTAAATGAATGTATACATAGACGATTAATGTTGCATCTTGGTGATGTGCGTGCATATGCATTGTTTTGGTGAAGTTAATTCCCATAGTGCGGAATTTGACTTGGATTGCCGATAACCGATACCCGAGGGAGGATGGGTGGTTAGCTGGATTCGTGTCCGGTGTTTATGGACGAATCGATGGTACCATCCGGTTGGTGATGGATCGTGTTGGGTGACTTTGAGTCACGAGTCGGTACCGCATGCATTGAGTCGCATTTTGATTGTGTGGAATAGTAACATGTTAGGATGTCTTCCGTTACTATTTTCGATTGATGATGGTTATGCATGATGATTATATGGTTGTGATTGTGTATGGAATATGAAGTTATGTTGAAATGGGTGGGTTAATATGCTTGAAATATATTGTTAATTGAGAAGCTTATAATATGCTTTAATTATGAGAAGTCTCACCCTTACCTACCATTTCGATTAAAGTTAGCGGTGAGGAGTCGGTGAGGATGGCTCTAGAGCTTATCGTTTACGCGAGTCGTGTCATGCTCGATTAGATTGTAACACGGGAATGTTAGATGAGGAATTAGATATTGGTTTATTAATTATTTAAAACTTTGTTGGGAATAATAATGATGGAATTATTCCGTGTTTGGTTATGATGTTTTCCACTGTGTAAGACATGGTCTTATCTATATTGAATTATTTTGAAGGTGTTGATCCTCGTAGCATGGCTCTTGTTTGAATGAAGTTTTATTTTACCTATTAATTGTGACATCCCGTGATTACCGTGTTAAACTCTGATTAAAGATGATTTAAATGTTAATTTAATTAATATATTTCGGGGTATTTAGATGGGGTGTTACACAGCACAACACGGAAGCAGAAGCTAGCACAACACAGAAGCAGAAGGTAGCACAACACGTGTCGGCACAACACGTAGAAGCATTTCTCAAGCACGAAAGCAGAATCAAGCATAGCGTAGCTTCTGATAGAAGCAAGAATAGCGCAACTTCTGATAGAAGCAAGAATAGCGCAACTTCTGATAGAAGCAAGAATAGCGCAACTTCTGATAGAAGCTAGAATAGAGCAACTTCTGATAGAAGTAAGAACGACAAACTTCTGATAGAAGTAAACTATGACAGAAGCAGGCAAAGTAAACTTCTGATGGAAGCACCAACAGAAGTTCTGATGAGCAAATATTTAGAAGATCATTTTAAATATGAACGTTATCTTCTAAAAGACAAAAACTGCCATTAACGTTAACATGAGCGAAGAGGAAGACAAAAATACTTGATTAAGTCCAACTTCCAAGAGTTATTCAACAAAGAAAAATCACGTGAAGATGGAAGTTGAGTAGAAACGCGTGAAAGGCTATAGTGAAGTAATTATTACACTTTTCCTTAATTCAAGGCATGCTCTAGCAACGGTTAGATTCTGGAAAGCGTTATTTAAGGAATCATTTTCAAAGAAGGAAAATAACATTTCTAAAAGAGCTTACGCAAGTTCTGTACAACAACATTCATCATTCTAATTATTCAACAACTTTCACAAGAAGCGTTCTGTACGAACAACATCTTCTAGCAACTTGCAAAATACATTCCAAAAGTAAATCTGCTCCAAAGTACAAAGAATTATTTTTGTAAAATAGTTTACTATTTCCTGAGCTTAATATTTGTGTAAACTTCACTTAGTGAAGAACAACTTTTCTAGAAGCATTTTTGTACACAGTCAGTCAGAAGTTAACATTCTGATAGTTGTTCCTTGAGAAGACCAGTGTGGGTCAGAATTCTTGAGAGGGCTAGGACTAATTGAGTCTTAGAGGTGTTAGTCACAATAGTGGTTGTGCAGTTTGTTCCTTGAGAAAGACCAGTTGGGTCAGTGTTCTTGAGAGGGCTAGGACTAGTGAGTCTTAGAGGAAGTTAGTCACACCGGTTGGGTAGTGCAATCTGTAATCGTTGGTTATAGTGGATTAAGTCCTCGTTGAGAGAGGCAAAGTCACCTTGGCGGGTGGACTGGAGTAATTTGAGTGTCAAACGAACCAGGATAAAAATACTTGAGTATTTTTATTTATTGTTTGGGTTAAAGAGTAAAAAGAAAGTAAGATACACTTATTCAACCCCCCCTTCTAAGTGTTTTTCCAAGCCTTCAATTGGCATCAGAGCTGTTGGTTCTGGGTGCAAACACTTAACCATGTCAGATAAAGATCCAGAAAGGAAGAACACAAGATGGCAACAAAAAACAACAATGCAAAAGCTCCAATGTTTGATGGAGAAGATTTTGCATATTGGAAGGATAGACTGGAAAGTTTTATTTCAGGATATGATCCCGATCTATGGGATGTGGTGTTGGATGGTTACAAACATCTAGAAGATGGAGATGGAAACAATATTGAGAGGAAAGCTATGAACAAGGCACAAAAAGCAGATTAAAAAAATCACCACAAGGCCAGAAGCATTATGTTAAGTGCTATATCAAAAATAGAGTATGAAAAAATCACAAATAAAGACACAACATATGATATTTTTTAGTCACTCAGAATTTCACATGAAGGGAATGCTCAAAAGTTAAAGAAACTAAGGCTCTGGCGTTGATCTAGAAGTACGACGCATTTAAGATGGAAGAAGGCGAATTAATTGAGGCTATGTTCTCAAGGTTCCAAACTCTAACTGCTGGTCTAAGAGTGCTGGACAAAGGCTATACAAATTCTGACCATGTAAAGAAGATCATTAAAAGCCTACCCAAAAGATGGGCGCCTATGGTGACTGCCTTCAAAGTGTCAAAGGATCTAAATGCAATCTCCCTAGAAGAACTCATTAGCGCTCTGAGGAGTCATTAGATTGAGCTGGATGAATTTGAACCCCAGAAAAATGGTAAGTCAATTGCATTAAAATCTACAAAAAATTCTAACGTTAATACTTTTCAGGTAGAAGATGGAAGTTTTGAAGTTGAAACCGAGTCAGGAGATGAACATGCAAACCTTGGTTTCATGGAAACTACAGCAGATGACTCTGCCTCTGAATCTGAGTCAGAAGAGGTATTTTCTGAACTTACTAGAAATGAGTTAGAAGATAGTCTGATAGAACTTCTGGAAAATTATAGTCAACTCAAAATTAAATACAAGAAACTTAGAAAAAATCTTGTATCTAAAATTGAGGAACTTAAATTAGAAAATTCTGAGCTGAAAGAAAATAATATTAAACTTAAAAATGATTTTCAAAAAATTCCCAGCTCAGAAGATTCTTCAAGTTCTAAAAATATTTTGAAAGAATATGACTAGAGTTTTCAAAAGTTTCTAGCTAGTAGCTTAGATAGAAGCAAAATGGCTTCTATGATTTATGGAGTTTCTAAAAACAACAGAAATGGTTTAGGATATAAAGCTCCCAGAGGGAAAGAAATTTATAAACCAAAGTGTGTTGATGAAATGAAAATTACGTACAAACCATTATACAAAATATTTAAGTTTGGTCACACACATGACATTAAATACACGTCATGCTCTAAATATTTAAATGTTAAACCAAAGTTCAAACAGAACTTCTGGAACAATGGTCACACACACACGAGTACACGTCACATTCTGAAAGGTATTATGTTAAACCAAAGTTCAAACAGAACTTCTGGAAGACTAACAAAAATGGACCCAAAAGGATATGGGTACCAAAAGAAAAAATTATCTATGTTGCAGATATTCCAAAAGGTGACATTGAAACACCAACATTAGCTCCTAGATTCTGGATTCTAGCTAGACATGATGGGGAAAAGGTTTATGTTCCAAGTTCTGGAACTTAAAGGTAACCAGAAGGAAATAGTCAGAGGCTCTGAAACTATGACAAATAGTTCAGTAGTCAACCTCTGAAGAAAAAGAACAGAATTTCACACAGAAGTTGCATAATTTTCGAAAACTCTGGAACTTTGAAAATTGAACAGAAGTCTAGTTGTAAACTTCTGAAGAACCAATATAAGAGTACATCTCAGAAGTTCCTTTTATAGAAGCTCTAGATATAAAATAGTTCAACCAGAAGATTATCTTCTGTATGAGTGTAAGACTTCTTATCTTCTGTTACAATACATATGTTTTATATGAATGTTCAAATTAACATCTCTTCAGAAGTAAGAATAATTGTTAGAACAAATTTGATTAAAAGCTTGGCAAGCAAATGCCAAAGCAAGTTGAAAATAATGCAGGTACAGATGTTCCATTGCCAAATTCGATGACGTAATCGAATGAAAACACGAAGTTCATTTGTCAACGACTCGACGAACGTCACGTAAGTTCGGTATTGAGAAAATCTGAACAAAGTCAGAACCTCTGAAGAGACCTTTCACAGAAAATATCGAAGAATCATTTCAGTTCATCCAGAATATGTCATTATAGAAAAGATGAGAGTGGAACGTCAAAGCACTTCTGGAAGTTGTCAATTTCTGGGCAACAACTTGATATCATGGTACAGCAAGAAGCAAGCCACTATAGCACTATCCACAATGTTACGCTGTCGCTGGCCGATACCTAAATGCTCTGGATGAAGAGTCAATTAGAAGATTACCATCTTTATGAAAGTAAGATTCCTATCTTCTGTGACAACAATTCTGCTATTTGCCTTTCTAAAAATCCTATTTTACATTCAAAGGCAAAACACATTGAAATTAAACATCATTTCATTAGGGACTATATTCAGAAAGAAATTTTAAATTTAAACTTTGTTGATCTGCACCATCAATGGTGACATTTTACAAAACCACTTTTCAAGATAGATTTAAATTTATTTTAAAAAATTTAAGTATGGAAAATTGCCCTGAATGAAATTTTGTTCAATATCAATTTTAGTCAGAAGTTCTGTGTTAAATGAACATCTAATTAATTAACTCTTCAGAAGTGAGAAGAGAAGTTAAGTTAGAAACCATATCTAGTTCTAAAACCTTCAAACGTTTCAAGTTCTGATTATGATCAGAAGTTCATTATAGCAAAACAACTGTAACGCTGTAACCCAGAAGTTGAACACGTGTTCAGAAGCTTCTGATGGGTTACTTAACATGCATGTTAGCTATTGACAAGAAGTTTCTTAGTAACTGTTGATTTTTTTAATCTCAAGAAATCCCTCCAGTGTCAGAAGCTACTTATGTGTGATGACTACTTTGAACTTAAATTTTTTTTTTAAATATTTTGGTTTGTGACAAACTTTCAGAATCTATTTTTTTAAGTCATCAGAACTTCATTTCACTTTACAATTTTTTTTAAATGACTTTTTGATTATGACAAAAAGGGGGAGAAAACTGAGATTTTGAACATGTTGCTAGAACTGAATGTCAAACATTTCTAACAAAATATACAAGTGTATATTGTTTGTTTCTAAGTGATACAGAAGTTCAAACTCTGAGAAGTAAACTTTGGAAGCTCAAACTCTGGAAGATTAAACTCTGGAAGCTCAAAATCTGAGAAGTAAATTCTGGAAGAAGAAAAAAAACTCAGGGAAGTTCTACCTTGCATTTTTTTCTCTTTAATATTTAGTTCAGGGGGAGACTATTAATTTCAGGGGGGAGATTATTAATCTCAGGGGGAGATATTTTTTTTTTACAAATATAAAATTTCTTAAATCAAAATCTAGATAGTTTTGTCATCATCAAAAAGGGGGAGATTGTTAGAACAAAGTTTGTTTCTAACAATATATTAAATGTTTTGATGATAACAAGCATAATAAATTTTGTATGAATGACATAAATTTTGTATGAATAAATATGATATTTGTTAGAACAAAATTTATTTCTAATAATATATTAAAAGTTTTGATGATAACAAGCAAAATAAATTTTGTATGAATAAATATGATATTTGTTAGAACAAAATTTATTCCTAATAATATATTAAAAGTTTCAATGATAACAAGCAAAATAAATTTTGTATAATTGAATATGATACTCTGATGTGTACAATGTTTTATTTCAGAAGGTGTTCTGACTCTAGTGCAAAAATGGAAAATATCATGTTGAGCAGAAGATGACGTCAGAAGATGACGTCAGAAGTTCTAATGAGAAAAGAAATTCTGGACAAAGCACGCTAAAAGGAATTGTTGAAAGAAACAAGTTCTAAAAGTTTGAAAAAGATAAAAACACGCTGCATACAGAAGCACGCTTTAGAAGTTCTGGGCGAGAAGTTCTGGAAGACACGCTACCTAGAAAGCTTCTGAAGTAAAAGAATTAAATACAACTTCTGATGGAAGCTAGCAAAGCGCAACCTCTGATGAAAAAGCACCAACAATATGTTCTAAATAGAAGATATATAACTAGCCTTACAGAAGATGAAGTATTAGAAGAACTTATGGTCAAGCAAAGCACAACACGGAAGCAGAAGCTAGCACAACACAACACGGAAGCAGAAGCTAGCACAGCACGGAAGCAGAAGCTAGCACAACACAAGCTGGAACATCACGGAAGCAGAATCAAGCGCAGCTTCTGACAGAAGCAAGCACGGAAGCAGAAGCAAGCATCGTGCAACTTCTGATATAAACAAAAATAGCGCAACTTCTGATAGAAGCAATAATAGCACAACTTCTGATAGAAGCAAGAATAACGCAACTTCTGATAGAAGGTAGAATAACGCAACTTCTGATAGAAGTAAACTCTGATAGAAGCAGGCAAAGTAAACTTCTGATGGAAGCACCAACAAAAGTTCTGATGAGCAAATATTTAGAAGATCATTTTAAATATGAACGTTATCTTCTAAAAGATAAAAACTGCCAGTAACGTTAACATGAGCGAAGAAGAAGACAAAAATACTTGATTAAGTCCAACTTCCAAGAGTTATTCAACAAAGAAAAATCACGTGAAGATGGAAGTTGAGTAGAAACGCGTGAAAGGCTACAGTGAAGTAATTATTACACTTTTCCTTAATTCAATGCATGCTCTAGCAACGGTTAGATTCTGGAAAGCGTTATTTAAGGAATCATTTTCAAAGAAGAAAATAACAATTCTAAAAGAGCTTACGCAAGTTCTGTACAACAACATTCATCATTCTAATTATTCAACAACTTTCACAAGAAGCGTTCTGTACGAATAACATCTTCTAGCAACTTGC
Organism: Vicia sativa; assembly: GCA_021764765.1. NCBI lineage: Eukaryota > Viridiplantae > Streptophyta > Magnoliopsida > Fabales > Fabaceae > Vicia > Vicia sativa. Next base: position 134,290,715 of record CM038797.1, read on the forward strand.
AAAATCCATTCCAAAAGTAAATCTGCTCCAAAGTAAAAAGAATTATTTTTTATAAAATAGTTTACTATTTCCTGAGCTTAATTTTTGTGTAAACTTCACTTAGTGAAGAACAACTTTTCTAGAAGCATTTTTGTACACAGTCAGTCAGAAGTTAACATTCTGATAGTTGTTCCTTGAGAAGACCAGTTTGGGTCAGAATTCTTGAGAGGGCTAGGACTAGTATAGTCTTAGAGGTGTTAGTCACAACAGTGGTTGTGCAGTTTGTTCCTTGAGAAAGACCAGTTGGGTCAGTGTTCTTGAGAGGGCTAGGACTAGTGAGTCTTAGAGGAAGTTAGTCACACCGGTTGGGCAGTGCAATCTGTAATCGTTGATTATAGTGGATTAAGTCCTCGTTGAGAGAGGAGAAATCACCTTGGCGGGTGGACTCGAGTAGTTTGAGTGTCAAATGAACCAGGATAAAAGTACTTGAGTATTTTTATTTATTGTTTGGGTTAAAGAGTAAAAAAAAAGTAAGGTACACTTATTCACCCCCCTTCTAAGTGTTTTTCCAAGCCTTCAAATAGGTGGTTCAGTTACATTACCTTTAACTAGAGAAAATGTTTCCCTTGGACATCTTGCATGGCAAGTGCGAAGCTTTTTAGGTCTTGCATTCGAGCATGGGATCATCGAGATATGAACAATGTTTAGGGCTTCTTTAGTTGGTATACTGTCATTGATGTTGCTTGGTTCTATACTATGTTGAGACATCTAGATGGTGAGGTGTTGAAGATTGTTTCTGAGGACGAAGATTTTTGTGATTTTCTGAAGGAGTATACCGTGTGGGGAAACTGTGAAATATTTGAACTTGGGGTAGGCCTTTTATATGTGGTGCCTTATGTTGTAATATCGTTGAGTGATATTTTGAAAAATTAGGCCACTTAATGATGTTCCCACACGCTTTTAATTGCTATAATTTCTTTAGCAAACAGACCCCTTGATCTCTTCTTAAGCACTCATATACATTCCATCCTCATGAATAACCATTGACTAGCTTTAGTTCAGAGAATTTTTGAACTAGATTCATGGTTCTTTTCTCTGTAGAATGATCATTAGTTTTGGCAGATTCAACTCATGTCAAAACATTCATTGGGACATCATGATCAGCTGACTTCAAACTTGTATTGTCCTTCAGGAAATTCTTGTCTACAGATTGTTTGTCTTTCACATTTGTCTCTAGATGGACCCATAAATAGCAGTTGTCTTTGTTTCTTCTACCCTTCATAGTGACTTCACCATTCTTGTTTGTAATGATACATTAAGCTCTTGTGAAGTTCACATGAAAACCTTGATCACATAGTTAACTTATGCTGATTAGGTTGGAAGTTAACCCTTTGACAAGTAATACACCTTCAATGTTAGGAAACTTAGCACTGTGTATCTTTCCTATTCCCTTGATCTCACCCTTCATTCCATCTCCAAAGTTGACATAACTAGTTGGATGATTTTGAAGATCAACCAATAAGTTTTGGTTTCCCGTCATATGCCTTGAGCATCCACTGTCAAAATACCAGTCTTCTGTGATCTTCATTGTAGAGGCAGTGTGAGCTAAGAAACATGAAACATTTGTCTTAGGAATCCACTGTTTCTTTGGCCTAGCCTAAGTCACATTTGATTGATGTGTAGGGTTGGGGTAACCATACGACTTGAAACATAATGGTTTTATGTGACCATATCTTCCACAATAATGACATCTCCAGTGTTGATGTCTTCTGTTATGCTGTCTGTAATTATTCCTTTTGTGATGTTGAAACATCTTATTCTACATCTTAGGTTCAACATGATTTTGAGTAGATTTTGTAAAAGACTCCCTTGTACCATTGTATCGTAGTCCAGTCATGTCTCCTGTAACTCTTCCAGCTTGAAGTATCTTGTCCAGTGTCTCAGATCCAGTATATAGCATCTTGACAGATTTAGTCATATGATCAAGGTCACTTTTTAGCACAATTACTTCACCTTCAAGCTTCTTAATCATATCCAGATGCTCCTTCTTTATGTCTTGCAGTTTTAGTATGAGCTTCTTCTATTTCTCATTCTCCTGGAAAAATTCAAAAATTTTAATGCATAGTTCTTTATATGTAGCAGCCAGTTCCTCAAAAGTCAATTCTTCATCACTAGAATCTCTATCAGAAACATATGTACCAGTCAGAGATGTTACATGTTTGACTGATTCCTCTTGTATCTCCTCTTCAGAGTCTTCATCTGACCACAATACATTTAACCTTTTGTCTTGTATTTTGAGATAGGTTGGACAGTCCCATTTGATGTGACCAAAGCCTCCACATTCATAGCATCTTAGTTCTTTTCCTTGAGTGGATCTTTCCTCAATTTCTTCTTTCCTTCCAGAGTTACCTATTTTCCTGATGCCGTGTAGGATGTTCCTGACATTAGGTCTTGAGCTTCCCTCAATCCTTTTTAGTACTTTGTTGAATTGTGTTTCAAGGAGAACTATGGTGTTTGACAGACCTTCCTCAATGTCCAGATCATATTCCTCACTCTTCTCTTTAGTGTTGGTCTTTAATGTTATGCTTTTGGACTTCTTTTCAGACCTCTCATTAATACTCAGCTCAAATGTTCAGAGTGATCCCACAAGTTCATCCACTTTCATGTTGTTTATATCCTGAGCTTCTTCAATAGTTGTTACCTTCATATTAAATCTCTTAGGTAGAGATTTGAGCATCTTTCTTACCAGCTTCTCTTCTAGAATCTTCTCACCCAAGGCACTGCAAGCACCAACAATTTCAAGAACATTCATATGAAAGTCCTGAATACTTTCCTCTTCCTTCATTCTCAGGTTCTCAAACTTAGATGCGAGCAGCTGCAGTTTTGACATTTTAACCTTGGAAGTCCCTTCATGAGTAGTCTTGAGTATTTCCCAAGCATCCTTAGCCACTTCACATGTAATGATTAATCTAAAGATGTTTATGTCAAGTCCATCGAATATAGCATTTAATGCCTTTGAATTTTCAAGAGCTAGTTCATCATCTTCCTTTGGCCAATTTTCTTCAGGTTTCAGCTCACTAGTAGGTTGATTATCAGCTCCAATAATCACAGGATGTGTCCATCCTTTCAGAATAGCCTTCCAAGCCCTACTGTCCAATGAATTTATATATGCTTCCATACGAGGCTTCCACAGATCATAGTTAGAGTCATCTAGGATAGGTGGTCTATTCAAATATATTTCCTTCTTGTCCATATTACCAGAAAGTATCTTCCCTAGATCTCACCCTAGAGACAGAGCAGGATGTCTGCTCTGATACCAATTGAAATCTTGGTATCAGATATGAGATGTCGAAGGTAATGTCACGATACTTATATTGCTCGAACACAACTAACCGAAATAGAATTTAATAGTGTAGAAAGCAATAAAAACACAAAGAGTTGTTAACCCAATTCGGTTCTAACTAACCTATGTTTGGGGGCTTCCAAGCCAGGGATGAAGTTCACTATTAGTAGTATTAATTCGGAGCTAAACCTTCCCTGTTTACACCTCCTCACTTAATCAAACTACCCAATGACCCTTCTACCTAAGATACCACACTTAGATATGAGAACCTCCGCTCACTCCCTCAATACCACAACTTGTGATACTAAAAACAACTAAAACTGAAGACACCCTTCAAAGACACACAATCACACTTGCTTCAAAGCTTATGGTGATTGAAAACTTACAACTCAAAAGTTGTCCTTCTCAAGTAGAAATACTCGAGAGGTTCACAGTAGACAATTAACAACCAAAACAATGAACAACCAATAATTAAAAACTAAACTCTCTAAAACTAGAACGACCAAGCTGCAAAACAGGGTTTGCAGCCTTTAAATAGAGTAACAGCAACTAGGGTTGCTTTACTCACAAGTCTTCAGCACCTATTGTCTTTTATCCATGAAAGCAGGACATTAAATCTCCAAGTAAATTGCCGAAGGCGTTTCTCAAGCTTCCTTAGTCGAAGCATACACATAACAAATAAACTGACTTCCTAAAAATTCTGCAATTTTGTCAGTTTCACATGTCAGGACATCTACTGTGATATCTGCTACGTCAGTAAACTTCATGTTATTTTTGAGCAGAATGTTTTACCAAAATTGCTGTCAATCAATAGAACCAACACATAACTAACCCCCGGTCCCAGATCTCTCATCTTTTTTTAGAATTTTATTCGCTCTTTTTCCTAGTCCTTTGGATAGAATAAAAGCAGGTGACGACTCTTTTGTTACTTTTTTGAGTTAAGTCAATTCAATGACTTATACTCGCAGTTTTTGCCGCTACATAATTAGCACACCATCACTTATAATTCATTCGTTTTGAGATATTTTTTTCATTTTATGATAAAATTTATTCTGGAATTCACTTCGGTTTTAAAACATGATGATTTGGAGCACATTATTATTGTTATACTTTTTTGAACCATGATAATGTCCTTCATTTATAACAATAAAATGATTAAACCATGATAATGATTATTTTTTAAACCATGATAATGTCTCATTTTTTAAACCATGATAATGTCCCTCATTTATAACAATATAATGTCCCTCATATATACAGTAAAATAATTTTCTTTCAAACACATTTTTATTAAAATGATTATTTCCTAATAAATATTGCATACAAATCTTAACTTGATTGATTATTTTATTCATTTTAAGAAAAGCATAAATGATAATTATTGAAATTTATAATTAGCAAAAATTTTATAAATTTTAAATCATAAGAGAATTTTTACGAAACACAAACAATGATAAATGAAGTATTGACCGTGAATGATGCAGAATGCTAAATTCATTAAAAATTGAATAATATAAATCAGTCAGTTGAGTCATATACAAAAAATAAAAGACACTTTATATGCAAAGTTTATGAGAAAGAGAATTACGTATGGGTGAGGGCTATGCTAGAAGAAGATATGGTTATCCTAATTAAGGAAGAAGTTTGTTGGAGAAATAGAAAAATCATTCCATGACATTTTATTGGATAAGCTTGACATGGTTCAGTATAAATGAGGGACATTATCATGGTTTAAAAAATGTATACCAATATTAATGTGCTGCAAATCAGCATGTTTTGGAACTATACTGTTTTAAATTTTTGATAAAAATGTATTTTCAGTTTTATCGGAAATGTATTTTTGATTTTTATGAATATTTTTATTAAATTTAAGTGTGTATCAGAAATATATTTTTGATTTTAAAAAATATTTATAAAATTTTATGTGATGTGTAAAAAATACATGATGATAGTTAAAAATTAAAAAATAATCTACTGAAAATATATAAAATAATTTTACACTCTATTTTTTTACTACTTATAATTTATTTAAAAATTATAATATCACTTATTATAATTCTAATTAATTGACAGTTGTCCTGACATATTTCCTTTTCTTAATCATATTTATGATGGACACTCAACTAAAATGTCTCACTTAACACATTTGATGTTAACCATTAACAATAAATAAAATTGGTTAACATAATTATTTTTAAAAAATTAAAATATTTATTAAATAAGAGATAAAGTGAAATATTAAATTAAATTGAGCGACCAAAAACATATATTAAATCTTTAATAAAAGAATCATGTTAATTGATTCATCATATCATATGTCATTGTCTCCAATGTATTCACGCAAGACCCTATCTTAATGATATCAGATTCAATATCTTAAATTTTTTATTTAATTTTATAAATTGATTTTAATAAGTAGAATTGTCAACGATAAATGAATGGCTGAAAAAGGGAGCTTCCAAACTCAATTTGGCATTTTTCTATATAAATTAAGCAAAGACATTTCAAAGTGTAGAAAAAACATAATGGCTGAACTCAATATGAACCAAAAACAACAGAAGCATTTTGTTCTGGTTCATGGTGTTTGCCTTGGAGCTTGGAGTTGGTACAAACTAAAACCACAATTAGAATCTCTTGGTCACAAGGTCACAACACTTGATCTTGCAGCTTGTGGCACCAACACACAAAAAATAGAAGATGTTCATACTTTTGCTGAGTATGCTAAGCCTTTGTTAGAGTTTTTAGCATCACTTGATCCAAATGAAAAACTGATTATTGTGGGACATAGCTTTGGTGGGATGAGTGCAGCTCTTGCAATGGAAAAATTCCCAGAAAAAGTAGCAGTTGGAATTTTCATAGCAGCTTTTATTCCTGATGCTCTACATCAACCATCATATGTAATACAACAGGTGAGGATGTTTAGTTATGATTAATTAATGTTTTTTTGTTTAATTTTTACGTGACATGTTGATTTGGTGAATTTGGATAGTATATTGAGAGATATCCAATGAGTGGATGGTTAGACTCTGAGTTTTCATTTGATGGAAGAAAAATGGTTGTGCTTCCTGGCTTCAAGTTCTTGTCCACTAAATTCTTTCAACGTTGCTCCAAAGAGGTACTTTGTGTTATATATAATATCTTTGCAGTTTCTTACTAGATTGTTGATTGCAAAGCATGTAAATAAATAAATGAAAATTTGGACTCTGCAGGATTTTGAATTGGTGAAGATATTACTAAGGGCAGGGTCATTTTTTCTTGAGGATCTGTCTGAGGCAGAGAATCTCTCCAAAGAGAGATATGAATCGGTTCCACGTGCTTATGTTGTTGCCAATGATGACTTGGCAATTCCAGTGGAGTTTCAACAATGGATGATACAAAATGGTGGGATTGATGTTGTGAAAGTGGTTGATGGAGCTGATCATATGACCATCCTTTCCAAACCTCAAGAGCTGTGTTTGTCCCTCCTTGAGATTGCTGATCAATACACTTAGTGGATATCCGTTTTACATGTTAATTAAGTAGTACAATAATGACCATCCTTTCCAAACCTAAAGAACTATGTCTTTCTAAGAGACTCATTTACTTATATGAAGTAAAATTGAGAATAATTTTTAAGGAATAAAATAATATGAGAATTGAACACTATATTCACTTGAGGAATAAAATTAGTGTCGTATATTTTGGTTAACTATTTAAAGATGGTATTAGAAGTATTGTTCAAAAGGTAATGATCAAAAGATCTTTTGACTCATAAGCAGAAGCCTCTAAGGTTGCGTTAGTGTCCACGTTACAGTTTAGCTTTATTGTTTAGCTTTAAACTGTGCCTAAGTGGCAACTTATCCTTTGTGTATTTAAACAAATTTGTGGCTAGTTTTTCATAATGTAAATTTACAAGAGTTTCTTTCTCTCAAAAGTTTGTTACAATCGTCTCTCTCTCTCTCTCTCTCTCTCTCTCTCTCTCCAACTTCATCTTTATCTTCAACCTTGTGCTCCAATAATTGATATCTAGAGCTCTAGTTTCATTCACATGAAAACATAGATGTATGGGATGCATGTGTAATTAATTTGTTTTTTTTTTGGAATTCGCATTGAATTCACGGTTAGAACCGTAATAGAATTGTATTCCTTGATTTTACAGGATCGAGAAACACGAGTGTTTAGTAAGATCTAGGATTTGGGTTTGAGTTTCAATGCACAAGAATAAAGATGAATGACTAAAACAATTTGAATACAAAGTTTTCGGTGTTTGATGGAAAGAATTGAAATCGGTGGATAATTCAAATTCGTGTATTGTTTGGTGCTCAAGACGTTCTTGATCTCGCCAGTGAAGATTACATTCCAGTTGCAGTGGATGCGACAGAGGAACAGATAAACGCGCAAAGAGATGAGAAAGAAAGATCGGAATGTGTTATTCTATATTCATCAATGTGTGGATGCGAATGTGTTTGAAAAAATTGTTGATTCGACGATGGAAAATGATGCATGATATAACTCACACGGTGCTACGACAATGATGCATTAGTGAAGAAGCTTAAGCTTCAATCTCTACGTAAGCCGTGTGAGAATATCAACATGAAGAACAATGAGAAGTTACTTGATTACATCTCTAGAGTGATTTTGATCACAAATGAGATGTAATCTTATGGAAAAATTCTTTATGAATAAGTAATCATAGAGAAGGTATATAAATCTTGTACTCCTCAATTTGATTACATTGTTGTAGTAATTGAATATTCTAAGCATCTAAGCACCATGACAATTTAAGAGCTGCAAAGTAGTCTTGAGGCACAATAGTTGTGCCTGACTGAGAGAACCTCTAAAAGAGAGGTAAAGTATGCTTTGAAAGCTTATTTTATCAAGAAGGAAGAGAAGAAGTCTTGGTCAGAAGCCCATAAAAGATATGGTGGCTCTCAAAAGTCAGAAGCCGCCAACTCTGATGAGAAGAAACATCAAAAGGGAAAGAATAAGCTTGGCAAAACAAAGGTTCAATACTACTATTGTAATGGGTTTGGTCACTTTGCTAAGGATTGTTGGTCAAACAAGAAGAGAAAGTCTGAAGAAGAAAACATAGCTAGAGGAAATTTTGATGATGAACCTATGCTATTAATAGCTTCTGAGTCTGATGGTAGGCATTTGGTCGACTAGTGGTATATGGACACTAGCTAATAAAATCACTTAACTAGAAACAAACAATGACTGGTTAATTTTGACTCTAGAAAGAGGACAAAGATCAAATATGTTAATGCTAAATACCTTAGTGTAGAAGGTATAGGAAATGTCAAAGTTAGAGTGAAAAATGGAAGAACCATTCTGATCAAAGATGTTTGGTATGTTTCTGGTTTAAAGAGAAATTTGATGAGTGTAGGTCAGCTCATTGAGAAAGGTATCTCGGTTATTATAAAGAACAATCTCTTGAAGTTATATGACTGCAATCAGATATTGATTATGCAATTTGAGCAAAGAAGAAACAGAACATTCAAGGTGAATGTGGAGTCAACTAAAATTAAATGCCTTAGTACAGAAAGCGTTGAAGTTGATAGTGAGTTATGGTACAAGAGATTGGGGCATCTGAACTTTAGAAGCTCATGGCATATAATTTCTAAGAAACTAGTACATGGAATTTCTAAGATTGTGAAGCCTGATAAGTCATGTGAGATATGCAGGAAAAGAAAGCAACTCGGATTTCCATTTATGTCAGAAGTAGCCCCATGAGAAATACATGTTTTAGGAGTAGTTCATTTTGATGTATGTGGACCATTTATAGTACCTTCACTTGGAGGAACCAAATACTTTGTGTATTTTGTGGACGAGTTCAAAAAAATGACATGGGTATCACTCGCCAATTTTAAGCATGAGGTGTTTACTGAGTTCTAGAAGTTCAAGGTAAAGGCTGAGAAACAGAGTGGTCGGAAGTTCAAAGATCTCAGAACTAGCGGTGGAGGTGAGTATAACTCTATAGAATTCCAGAATTTATATAAGGAGAACAAAATTGAGCATGAGGTTACTTCTCAATACACTCCTTAACAAAGTGGTCTTTTTGAAAGAAGAAATAGATTTTTTCTTGATATGGAAAGGAGCATGCTGAAAGAGAAGAAGTTGCCTCACACCTCGTGGGGAGAATCTGTTGTCACTTCAGCATATGTGCTCAACAGGTGTCCAACGAAAAAGCTGAAGGAAATAGTTTCTTTAGAGAACTGGACTGGAGATAAGAAAAGTGTGATTCATTTCAGGGTATTTGGTTCAGTTTGTAACAAACATGTTCCATATGCTAAGAGAAATGAGATGGATAATATATGCAAAGTAATATTGACAATCGGGTACCACGTTACATGTGCATACAAGCTTTATTGTCAAGGCACTAATAAGGTTGAAGTCAATAGAGACGTTATTGTGAAAGAGTCAAAAGCATGGTATTAGAGAAAGTCTTAATCCAACTCTGGTGTAGTGTCAACACCTGAGTTAATTTATGAAGATACTTCACAATCTGAAGATGAGTCAGAGTTAGAAGATGATTCGGAAGGTTCTGAAGACGATTTAGAGTCTGAAGGTGAATCTGATTCTAGTTCAAACTATGATGATGATCCAAAATCTAGTAGCAATCATGCCTATGAAGGTGGACCTTGTGAAGGTGGAGATTTTGGAGGTGGTCCAACTTCTGGAAGTAGTCCAACATTTGATATTTGTTCCAAAATCATAAGGAAATTCTAAAAAAATCTAGAGGCTACAAAGAAGCAGACAAATAGCAAGGAGATTTGCAGAGCTTGACATGTTACAAGATATTGAAGTACTCAAAGGGAGAAGTTTTTCAGTGTGTGATGTTAATAGACTTTGAACTAGTGAGTATTGAAGAAGCTCTCGAGAAGAAAGTGTGGTTGAAGTTCATGGAAGAAGTACTTGAGGCTATAGATAGAAACAAAACTTGGGACTTGACTGAGCTTCCAAAGGAGAAGAAAGCCATTGTCATGATATGGGTTTTCAAGGTGAAGTTAAAGCCATATGGATCAATTGTAAAACACAAGGCAATGTTATTAGCAAGAGGATTTCTACAAAAACATGGATTATATTATTTTGAAGTGTTTTCACCTGTAGCTAGACATGAAACAATTATATTGGTGATTGATATAGCTGCTAATAGAAATTGGCCTCTGACGCATTTGGGTGTGAAATTTGTATTTTAGAGTTGTCCATTATAAGAAGAGGTATACATATCATAACCTCATATATTTGTGAAAAAGAATCAATAAGGGATATTGTACAGTTTACCTAAAGCATTGTATGTAATAAAACAAGCTCTTAGAGCTTGGAATCTGAAGATTGATTCACTTCTCAAGCTGCAAGGGTTCATAAAATATGAGATAGAATATGGATTTTATGTTCAGCATACTTCTGAAAGCAATATGATTATGGTGTGTCTCTGTTTTGATGATATATTGCTAAAAAGAAGTTGTTCTGATGAGATAGTCAAGTTCAAGAAAGTGTTGAAAAATGAGTTTGAGATGAATGATCTGGGAAGTATGGTATATCTTCTAGGGATGGAGATTATGTACTTTGATAAAGGTATAATTTTGCATCAGGTGAAGTAAGAATTTGAACTGCTTAAGAAATTTGAGTAAATAAATGGGATTGAACGGAAGAGAGGGTTACATTTCTTATCCTTTCCTAAATTAATCAAGGACAAGTTACATGGCTTGTATTGATTAATTATGATCCGACTAAAATACTTTTAAATACATATGTCCCACTCTTTTCATAAAAAGAATTAAACGGAAGGGTTAGAATGCATACAGTAAGTTCATGATTTGTATGGATTGGCTTAATTTTAATATAACAAATAATAGCAGCAACAATTTTTTGTACAGTAGGATTTCTAACTTATATTCTTATCTAGAATGCCTGAACATGCTGTGTTGAAGAGTTTCAAGATTTGGAACAGCATGTCATATGAGATGTCGAGACATCACACATCAGGACATCACGCTACAGAAACTATTAAGTTTGTTATAGTTCTGTTTTAATTAGTGCAAAATATTCTGGGAATATTATGCAACATAAGTAGCATGAATTTGAAGGCATATGTGAAGGACCAAGAGCTAAGGAGAAAGATCAACAAGGACCTTGACTGTAGCAGAAGTTATCTGCTTGTTTATCTCTGCAGAAAGTTTGTTACTGTAGAGGTTTGTTACAACTTATACTGTTATTTTGAAGGCTCAAATCCAGTTGGGTAATAGGTTATAAATAAACAGTTGTAACCTAGTTTTAGTAAGCTAGCCGAATTTAGAAAGATGTAGTCTTTAGGGTTAGCCATGTAAGTGAACCACTCGGATTATTGGATGGTCATTGATTTGTGCCTCAAATCCTGTAGGCAAGAGGTTTATTTTACTCATTCAGAAGCTGTGAAGCAATTAGTATAGTTGTGTTCTTGGAAGAAACTGTGAAGTAATTCCAATTTAGTTTGTGTCACAAGTTGACTGGTTTGTGTTTGAAGTGAGATACCTTCAAACTGTTTTGAATTGTGTTTGGAGTGAGGTATCTCCAAGCTTATTGTATTAGGAGCCAAGTCGTTGATGTTGTTGCTGGGATGTAATTGCTAGACATCACTGAGGTGATTGGAAGTGAGCAAAGGTTCTCATATCTAAGTGTGGTATCTTAGGTAGAAGGGAAATTGGGTTGTCTGAATAAGTGAGGAGTGTAAACAGGGAAGGTTTCCCTCCGAATTAATACTACTGATAATGGACTTCATTCCTGGCTTGGTATGCCCCCAGATGTAGGTTGGTTAGAACCAAAATGGGTGAACAATCCTATGTGTTGTTAATTGTTTTTTGCTTTGTTGATTGTATGCTCTACCTTGTCTGTTTTATAAAGTCGGATCAGATGTCATGACATCCTAAGTCTGATAAATCTAGAATTTTAATTGGTATCAAAGCAGGCATCCTGTCTGTTTTTGGATGAGATCCATGGGGGATACTTTCTGGTTGTGTACAAGGTAGAAGATTGTTTGAATAAGGATTGTTCATATTGTATGGTCCTTGGAAGTGGAGAACGGACCTATATGTGGAGAACTAGACCAACCTGGCCAGAACTTGTACCTTCTTGAAGAAAGAAGATAAAGATGCTGGAACAAGAAAGTTAAATTCAAAAACTTTATGCGGGAGTGAAGATTTTGGATTGAATTGTTTAGCCTATATTCAGCACAAAGATGGGAATTGTCAAAACATTCATGCGGGAGTGAAGACATTGATAAGGTAACTCTTGTGCCTATGTGTTTCCATATTGGTCAAGATATTGGTCGGGTATATTCTTTTGCTTGGTGAAGAAGCAAGCTTATTGTAGGGTTGATTTATTTTCAATCCTTGTGTGTTATTCTTACAAGTGAATTATGGAGTAAGCATTGTGTAAATTCTGTTGAAGTATGTCTATATTCTGCTGCATAGCCTCTGATGCAACCCCCATAGTGAAAGAAGGATCCTAGGGTTATTTTATCAACAAAATATGGCATATTTTCACAACTATATTAAAAGTGTCATAGATACTTGAGATATTTCTCAAGTCCACTCATAGAGGCATGTATTATTAGAGTTGATGAGTATCAATTGATCAATGATTCTCATATGTATATGCAATTTGTTTGAAGACCTTGAAAATTATCAAGGATGATGTGTTCCAAGGATATAGAACAAATGTTCTATAGGTTGTTAGAACATTACTATTGGTATGTAGCTACCAGTTGAAGAACATATATTCTAGGTCCTAAACAAATGTAGTGTGAGTGCATATGTTTGGAACCTGCTCCTAATCTGGAAGAGGAGACATCTGCTTATCAGTTGATCAGGACACGAGCAACAGGTTATTATACTCTAGATGTTAGTTTATTTCTGATCAAAGCTTATGGGAGTATAGAATTAAAGCTCAGAGCAAGTAAGAAGACTCATAAAGGTATACTCTTCAGTCCCTTTATGTAAAATCAAGATGAGCTTATATCTGGTACATCCTTCTGATCAAAGGAACCAGATATGTGGAGATTTGTTCATGACCATAGAACAAATTTTGCTTGGAGCTGAATACTGTGTCTCAACCACAGTGAATCATGGTCATGAATGTTGAATGTCCTAAATATTGTCCTGGAAGAGTATTGTCAATAAGAATCAAGGAAGTTAGATTATTGTGAAGAATATGAATATTTCTATGTTATGCCATAAGAAAGTCTATTCCAGAAACCTAGTTGAGGGAATCTCCTCTGTAGGTACAGAATATGGCATCCATCATCTCAAAATCAGAATGAAAGTCTGAAGAAAAGCTTATTGAGATGTGGCTCGTATTATTCATTGATATGTTAATTTGTTTGAGATAAAGCTTGTGTCCGTTGTGCTTCTTAGACACCCCCAAGTGTTATGGATGAAATATTATGGATGTTACTCCAGAACCATAATGGATGATGTCATATCAGATGTTAAAACATCATCTTAAAGTCTTTAGTTATTGAAAGTTGTTTTATTACCAACAAGTAAATATAAGTGTGAAGATGTAATCAGTTAGAATGATCTAGTGTGAATAGTTAATTCTAACTAACTAACTAATAGGTACTTTGACGGGAGACTAAGTACTTATTAGATGTGCAACCTGAATGAAAAATTCATATACTCTGTCGAGAGCTGAGTATCTGTATGAAGAATTCAAGGCCTAGTGTGAACTTATCAATATTAAAGTTCACTGTTATCTTCACAAGCTTTGGATTTGTGGCAATGTTATCTGGTGATGCATACAGATGTTGTCAAATATCTTGATGGAAGATGGATATTTGTGATAACTGTATGGAAATATGAATCAAGAAAGAGAAGAAGATTGTGATGAATAATTAAGAATGTTCTACATGAAGATGTGACATCACAACTGTTGGAGACACCAGAGATTGAAGAAGACAGATAAGACTCAGAGTTATCTTTTGAAGACGTATTTATGGTTATACGCATGGTTAACTATAAGGTTTCTTCTATTACAAGTTACAGAGTGTGGCAATCTGAATCTTCTGTAGTAAGCAAACTAAGGATTCCTAATTTGGAAAATGTGGCAAATTCTAAATAAAGAATAGTTCAAGTAATATAAGGATCAACATCAGGGGCGGAGGCAGCCCATTTGAGGGGGTTCAATTGAACCCCCTGAACATTAAATATTGCATCTAAATGTTGATATAAATTGCATTTTGAATCCCCTGAAAATTTTTATTTGCACCACTTGTTCATTTGGTCTTGAATTTATTCACTTTTGCACCCTCAAATTTAAATTCTGTCTATATTAATTGCACTTTGAACTCCTAAATTTTTTTATTTGCACAATTAATTTACTTAGTCCCAAATTTATTTATTTTTGCACCCCCTGACCTAAGGTCCTGGCTCAGCCACTGATCAACATCAAAGAAGTCCTTATTTGGTATAATTCTGGGGGAGTAATAACATATGGTAAGCTTCATCTTAGAAGCTAAAAGGAGGATTTATGCTATTAAGGGGGAGCAATAATCTACATGAGAAGCAACTGTGTATATGAAGAGGAATTGTTATTTGTCAATTGTGAACGTTGCATTGTCTAGTGCAATTGGATATGTTTGTGAATGGAAAGGAAACAACTATTGGAGATGGTTAAATTGTATGAGCATCTGTTAGTTATGTGTACATCAGTCCTATCTGATGTTTGGACATATATTCTTCCTAAATATAATATGTATGCCAAGCTTCTATTAAGGGGGAGATTGCTCATTAGCTGATATTGCTATATACTGAAATGACATCTTGAAGAAGCAGTATTATAATCTCAGAGCCAAGGAAGATTGACTCTGTGTAAATATCTTATATGATGTTGAAACCTCAATATCATTGTGAATCTGAAGTATAAATCAAATATGTTAATGGGTTCAGATTCAACCTTATGGTCATCAAAAGGAGAAAATTGGCAACATATGGATAAAAGTGAAGCGTGCCTCACAGTAGAGAATCCAGTGATCTGAGAAAGTGAGTCACATGAAGTGAGTGGACAATGTCTGACTGAATGTCAGGATATTATACAAAACATGTCTCTGCATGGTCATGTTAAATGATGTGAATTATGCATGCATTGAGACTGTTTTATCTTGAATGAAACAATCAAATGTTATTAAAGACATTCAAGAATAGCCTGGATGGTGGACAACTAGTCATGTAACAAATTTTAGGTCTATATTAACGCATCATTGACTAGGAATTAATATGACGTTAATTCCTAAGGAACTACTGGCCTATTTATAAGAGATCTCAACCATCATCAAGCAACAAGTGAGCATTCAAATTTGTCTTCATCGTGTGTTTTATCAAAGCTTGGTCTGTGCCTAGATCTGGTTTGGTGAGGGCTCAATTTGTCAAATTTTATCTAAAAATGAGGAGAGAAATATCATCACACAAAAAGTGCAGCACAAGACATGGCTCTTGCCTTAAGGGGGAATGAGAGTTATTTTCTTCCTCGTGTACAAACTGGACCTCCATTCTCTTTAACCTGTTGGTTAATTGGAGAAAATAAAAAACACGAGAAAATATCGAACTGGATGTTGAGACATTGTCTTCAACTGATAGACCAGCAGTGCAGAAAGCATAAAACACTGTTGTACATTCCAATTGAAGTCTGCTCTCCAATTGAAGTCTGCTCCCCTGCTCTCAAAACATGAAGACTGTTGAAGACTCTTTTAATTGTTAATTGTATATTGTAAATTGTTGCTGCTACCTTAAACTGCTTGTAATTCTAATTATTTGTTTTAGCTAAAATTTACCAAAGGGGGAGATTGTAAGTTCCTGATTTGTATGGATTGACTTAATTTTAATAAAATAAATAATAGAAGCAACAATGTTTTGTACAGTAGGGTTTCTAACTTATAATCCTATCTAGAATGCCTGAACATGCTGTGTTGAAGAGTTTCAAGATCTGGAACAGCATGTCATATGAGATGTCGAGGCATCACACATCAGGACATCACGCTACAAAAAATATTAAGTTTGTTACAGTTCTGTTTTAATTAGTGGAAAATATTCTGGGAATATTATGCAACATAAGTAGCGTGAATTTGAAGGCATATGTGAAGGACCAAGAGCTAAGGAGAAAGATCAACAAGGACCTTGATTGTAGCAGAAGTTATCTGCTTGTTTATCTCTGCAGAAAGTTTGTTATTGTATAGGTTTGTTACATCTTATGCTGTTATTTTGAAGGCTCAAATCTAGTTGGATAATAGGTTATAAATAAGCAGTTGTAACCTAGTTTTAGTAAGCTAGCCGAATTTAGAAAGATGTAGTGTTTAGGGTTGGCCATGTAAGTGAACCACTCAGATTATAGGATGGTCACTGATTTGTGCCTCGAAGCCCGTAGGCAAGAGGTTTATTTTACTCATTCAGAAGCTATGAAGCAATAAGCGTAGTTGTGTTCTTGGAAGAAACTGTGAAGTAATTCCAAGTTAGTTTGTGTCACAAGTTGACTGGTTTGTGTTTGAAGTGAGGTATCTTCAAACTGTTTTGAATTGTGTTTGGAGTGAGTTATCTCCAAGTTGATTGTATTAGGAGTCAAGTCATTGATGTAGTTGCTGGGATGTAATTGCTAGACATCACTGAGGTGATTGGAAGTGAGCAGAGGATCTCATATCTAAGTGTGGTATCTTAGGTAGAAGGGAAATTGGGTAGTCTGAATAAGTGAGGAGTGTAAACAGGGAAGGTTTCCCTCCAAATTAATACTACTGATAATGGACTTTATTCCTGCCTTGGTATGCCCTCAGATGTAGGTTGGTTATAACCGAAGTGGGTGAACAATTTTGTGTGTTGTTTATTGTTTTTTGCTTTGTTGATTGTATGCTCTACCTTGTCTGTTTTATAATGTCGGATCAGATGTCACGACATCCTGAGTCTGATAATATCAGAATTTCACATACCTTATCTTGCCCTAACTGTTCGAATGTGAGACGGATACCTAGTCTTCCAACACTCTTGTCCTATAAAATCTATTTCCACTTAATCAAACCTTTTGCCACTTGAATTTTCAATTTAAAACCTTTTCAAAAAGAGTGATATTTCGTCCAGTTTGTGACGATGAAACAACTTTCCTTCCACATGTGAATGTTGAGCCTTTTCCATTCGAATGCGATAACGGCCAGAGTCTGTGCATATCCAGATTCATTTATCCTTTCTTGAAGTGATGCAAACATTCAATTATCCATATTTTGAGTAGAAATGTTTTCGATCAAATGTGATTGAGTATCTCTCACTAAAAACCAAAAACCAAACATTTTTTACTCGAACTATGAAGCTCGGATTTCCTTATTTCACTATAGGGATACGTAGACACGAGGCTGCAAAGTCTCTTATTTTCTCTTTTCTCACTTAGAACAACACAAACTTTCACACAAACACTCATTTGCAAGACTAATTAAATGGGTGTCATAGAGTACAATGGATGTGAGGGATGCTAATACATTTTTCTTGTATAACCGACTCCTGAACCTGCTCTTGGTCTTGATGACTATTTGTTTTATTTCCTTTGGTTTTAGCGACATTTTCCCGTTCCTTTCAAGCAAATAAAAGTTCGATGACAACTTCATTGTTTAATATATTTCGAATTGCTACACTTACTACTACCAACATTGTGTGAAAATAAAATAAAATAAAATCTTTATATTGGCTAAAGTAATCACCATGAAATTTATTTTGAAACCATAATTTTCCTTTCTTTCAAATCCAATTTCTATTATAACTCTCATTCTATTACAGAGAGGCAGAAGGATAACAATCTTTACTCATAACCTTTCTCTTGCTATGTGATATATTTTCATTATTTAATCCAAAACGATATTCTGCTTGATTCAATACCTCATTTCAATTTTATTTTAATTATTACTTTATTTTTGGTCACAAGAAGGAAGCTTATATTAATACCAACAAATCTTAAAAACAAGGAGGCGACACTTCTTTATGGAATTGATCTAGAAGAACCAATATGGAAGTTATTGAGCTTGATACTGGTAAATTTGGATGTTTTAATTTTTTTTAACCAAATGTAATACTCATTTAGATAAATGTCTTACTCTTCGTGTGTTTGAATACAAATTTTGGTAGTTCATTCTAGAAGGCAACAGCATCCACACCGCCAAAACCATCAAGGACATCCTTGTTCTGGTACCTGCCGCCGTCAATTGGGTTTCTTAGCTAAAAGTAAGGGAGTGAAGTAACTTTTCGATGCTATTCTTCTTTCATTCTCAGATCTGTTGTTCAATTGTCTATATCTATTAATTGTTTGTTCATTGTTGTTGTTATTTTCAAGTCGATATTTTTCTCCAATACGTTATTTATTACAGGTATATTATCAAATCGGTATTTCACTACTTACATTTATGTTTCAAATTTAATATACACATTAGATATTTCAAAACAGCTATTGATATTACACATTATCACAACTCGGCTAACAGTTCATTTTTCTTTGACTAAAGTATCAGTTTATTTTGGAAGTAACTGATCCAACCTTTCTTCATGGAGTGACTGATCCAACAAGCCAAATCCTCAAACCCGTTAACTTAGACTGATGACAAGATCCTCGAAACCGTTTACAACACTCACGTCCGCACCAGTGAAAGGCTCCATTACCTGGTTATGAGCCTCTTTTCTGAAAACTGAAGCACATTTCCTCTCAGGTTATTAACTATTTTACGCACTTTATCTTTGTTATATAGGTTTTTGCATGGAAATATGAAATTTATTTATATTTAATCATGTGATTTGTAGATGATGACCACATTTCCGGGTGAACACCATGCACACCTAACAACGATGTGGATCCTGGACCAGCTGGAAACACATACATGGGATGGAAAAGCAATCTTTGCTTTAGCTGCATTTTCGTTAGAATACGGAAATTTCTGGCTCCTTCAGACACTGAGAGGCGACACACGTGGAAGATCATTAACAATAATGAATAAATTTCAAGGTATTGACAAAAATCGACAAGCCATTATTGATTACAACAGTTTGGTAGAAAATTTGTTGTATCTAACGAATCATTACTTATGTGTTATCATATTATAATTTTTTATTTTTATCATTTTTTTTATTTCTTCACACCAAATCATTACATTTATCCGATTCAATTCAATACCACAATGTTATTTCACATCCTTTGACTCTTACAATTTTTATATTATTCTTTTCTCTAACAATATTGTTATACCACATTAAATTACATGCAATTAAACTTTAAAATATTTAAACAAACACAAAAATATTCCTATATTAAAACATTCAATTAAATAATTAAATGATGAAAGTTATGCCACAAAAATATTCATATACTAAAACAACTAACTATATAATCATACACAAAATATGTATAAAAATTATATTAAGCATATTTTTTATTGGAAAAAATAGATTTTGAGTAAATTTATCATATAAAATTAACTTTATTAAGAATAATTATAAATAATCCTTATAAATCAATTTAATTGAAATTTAAACAAAACAAAAAACTAAAATTTCTTTACTTGCTTATGTTTGAGATTTTATTTTATTTCATTAATAATTCATTTATAAAAACAACATAAATTCCAACCCAATTTTAAAATAGTCAGTTATTCATTATTTATTTTAAATAATCCTTATAAATTAATTTAATTGAAAGTTAAAGATAAAAATAAAAAAACTTATGAGTTTATGTTTGATATTTAATTAATATCCTTAATTTGACATATATATATATATATATATATATATATATATATATATATATATATATATATATATATATATATATATATATATATATATATATATATATATATATATATATACAAAATTTCTAATAATTCTCATAACAATCACAACCTCTCAAATGTTCACTACAATATTTAAAATAAATATTTTCTATATGTAACTGATTAAAACCATTATTATTAACAATTTAATTCTAAAACAAAAATGTTATAAATTAAATTTAATCATTACAATAATAAATTATTTAATTTATTAAATTTATTTTTTAAAAAAAACATAATTTCATACTCATTTCTTAAAATTGTCAATTATGCATTATTTATTTTAAATAATACTTATAAATAGTTTTAATTGGAATTTAAAAATAAAAATAAATTTCTTTATAAGTTGGTGATTGATATTTTATTTCATTTTATTAATAATCCTTCAATTTATTTTATTATTTTATTAATTTGACCCAAAATATATAAAATAATAAAGTTATAGAATATAAAAAATTTAATAACACTTATGACCTCTCAAATGCTCATTAATACATTTAAAATAAATTATTTGTATATGTAACAGATTAAAACCATTATAATTAATCATTAATTTCAAAATAAAACTGTTATGAATTAAATTAATCATTACAATAATAAATTGTTTAATTTATTTATAAAAAAACAACATAAATTCCAACTAATTTTGTAAAATTGTCAATTATTCATTATTTATTTTAGTTAAAAAATTTTAAAAAATTAGATTCTATTATGAGACAAATTATGTTTCTTTTCAGAAAAAAATATGGAAAAATTAAGATTAAAAAAATAGTATATCAAAGTCTCTTATAAATTTATAAGGCAAAATACTTGTTTTTATCCCTTAACTATACCATTAAATTTACGTTGGTCCCTTAACTTTTTTCCTGTCATTTTGCTCTCTTAATTTTCAAAATGTTTTATTTTAGTCTTTTTTGTCTAATTAGCGATGAATTTAACAACGATTTTCAAAAAAATTCCGTTGTTAATTAGATAAAAAGGACTAAAATAAATTTTTTTGAAAGTTAAGAGAACAAAATGATACGAAAAAAAATTAAGGGACCAACGTAAACTCAAAGATATAGTTAAGAAACCAAATCGAATATTTTGCCAATTTATAATATGTTTATATAAAAAAATAGTTAAAATTGATATTATAATGTGAAACTTATATATATATATATATATATATATATATATATATATATATATATATATATATATATATATATATATATATATATATATATATATATATATATATATATATATATATATATATATATATATATATATATATATATATATATATATATATATATATATATATATATATATATATATATTTAATTTGACTATTATTTTTTAATGTTTTTTCTTATATATCCGTTAAATTACCCGTTTCATAAAATCTCTTATTTTTGAAATTTAACTACCCTCACAAAATATTATATTTCTTTGAATTCTCTCACTTACAAAACCACACATAATCTTACACTATTATTTACTCAATGCATTTGCTATACAATTCACAAATTCATCGTTTTTTAAATCATTTTCACAATTACAACTTCAAGGAGTTTTTTTTTTTGTTGTTTTTCTTGCTATGATTTTTGTAGGTAAATTTATCTTATTATTGAATCTCATATTCAATAGTTTTATTTTTATGTATAACATATTATATATTTTTGTTGATCAGATGTGATTGAATTCATGGTTGAAATGCCTCTAATTGAGAAGATGACTTTCAGTCGTGAAAACTTTGATGTGAAACGAAAAATATAAATATTAAAAATCACTATTAGTTTACTTTTCTGTTCGTCTAACACTTTTCATCTATTCGTCTAACATTTTTCATCTATCAAAGTTAGATATTAGAGACTTAAACTTGGTTAAGAAAACTTTAGATGACCTTGAATAATAAAATTCTATGTTATAATTTTATTAATGTTATAAATATATGAGTTTAATTTATGAACTTCATCTTTTTAGAACTCTTTAAAATTGTATGTTAGTTTTTTATTTTTTATTTTATTCGTATATTTTGATTATTTATTTGTTTTTGTAGCAAGATAAAATATTATTCATTTGTTATCTATGTTAATATAGGTCAAATTACTATTACATTGAAGAATTAAATATTCAAACTCTATTTTTTTATAATATGTATTTTACAAGTTTTAAATTGAGAAATATGACCGACTATTTTTATTTTATTTAAATTATATTATTAGAAAATTGTTAACAAACAAATAATATGATGTATAAAAGAAATATTTTAATAAGAATAGAAAAATATATGTTTTCATGGACAGGAATATTAAAGAAACATAGGTTATTTTTTATAAAAATATGTTAAAGTTAAAAAAAATTACAAATAAATGGCTTAAAATATATTTATGATATATCTTTTTCTTATTTTCTTTTCTTTTCTTTTTTCTTAGTTTTTTTTTTTTTTTGGATAGGATAGCTTTTTGATCATTTAAAAAACTTAATTTTAAAATTATTAAATTCTAAAATTTTACAGAAAAAGGAATAACTTTAATATCAAATAAAAGGTGTAAAATTATTTTTAAACACGAGGCTTAATAGAAATTTAAAAGTATGTTATACTTCACATTGTTACAATAAATTTTAGTTTTAATTGATGCGTTCATGATTTTAATTTTTAAAAATAAATTTATGTAAATAGTTTTTATCAATATACATTTTCATATTATTTATTAATAATATCTACTTTAAATTATAAAATAATTGTTTTTTAGATATTATATTAATTTTTTAATGATACTTTTATAATAACTAGGACACCTAATTTTCTTCTTCTTTAACTTAAGCGTAATATATTTTAATTGTCTCTAAAAGAGACTGAGTAGCTTTATTTATTTTGTATTATAAAAATACTATTTTAATATCTTTATTTATTTATATTTATCAGTTATTATATTGTTATTAATTAATAAAATATTACTTTTTATTATTTTTATGCTGTAATAATAACATTAAATAATAATATATGAAAACAATAACAAAATATTATGTGTTTTTGTATTCTTATCCACTTTTATAATCAGCCTTAATTTTATCTATTTTTCTATCCATTTCACCTATTCATTCCTTTCTAGAATTTTTCACAATATTTTATATTGATTACAATTCCAATCTATAAGATGTGTTTTTTTCTAATAAGTATGTACATGTTTGTTTATCTTATTAAATTTCATATTCAATTATTCTATTTTCATGTAAAATATATAGTATAGTTTTGTAGGCTTTATAAACATAATACTGCAAGCATAAATAAAACAATTGTATTTAGCTGCTCGAACACACTATCATATTTTATTATGAAGAATTTTTTAATAACCATTTTCACCTCCCAAATTTAAATTTTCCTATTTTTAATTTATCTTTATTCTTCACTTTTTATTTAATTTTTATCATTTATTTTATTTATTCTTTCACTTGTTAGTTTGGTGGATTTGATCTTGCACTCCCATTATTTCAATTTTCTTCTTTATTTTTGGTTAATTATATGTTTTGTTGATAAGATACGATTTACTTTATTATTATTTAAATTTAATTAAGGAAATGAGTCATTAAAATATTGATAAGGTGTAAATCAATTTTATGAATAAAAAATGGATTTATCTGTTTTTAATGAATGATATTTTTTTTAAATGTCAATTTTTTACTATAATAAATTCGTAGTACCGGACATTTTTATATTATGTTATATTATAATTTTTTACCTTTTAACTTGATTGTAATGAATATAACTATAAAATACATATTATTATGTGGTAAATTATTTAATATTTTTTAATTTTAATGATATAAGTTGATTTATAAAAAAAAAACTTTTTGAGTATTTATAAAATTAGGCAAGATTAATTTTTGAGCTGATATATCTCTTTTCTAAAATCAAAGGTTGATATAAGTTGATTTATAAAAAAAAAAATTTTGAGTATTTATAAAATTAGGCAAGATTAATTTTTGAGCTGATATATCTTTTTCTAAAATCAAAGGTTAATAAGTAGAGTAATTTTGTAAAACAAAAAAAAAAAAACTCTTTACAACATTAATAAAAAAAGATATATTTAGTTTAAGGGTAACTTTTCAAAATTATTAACCTTTGATTTTTAATTAATCCAACTATTAGTGAGATATTATAAGATATTACTTGATCGCATTTAATGTATCTTTTAATATTTAACTTTTTGTCCTAAAACTTAATATATCTAAACATTATTTAAATAAGTTTGATTTTACTATTATTAACTGTCAGTGACTGAGACACTTTTAGTGAGTATTAGTGAATAGAAAAAGAGAGAATAATAAAGGAAATAATGATACTATTGAATTGTACAAATAATGATATAAATTAAGACTATTTAGATAAATCTTAATTGGGCATGGATCTACACAACTTAAATTATGTTTAAATATTAAATCTAATCAAATCTAATTTAATCTAATATTTTAATAAATTTAATTTAATATTTCAACACACCCCCATAATTCAAGTTGTCGAACGTCCTCAAAAATAGTCAATCTAAATTATTCTTAATTTCTTTCTCAAATTCAAGATTTTGACAATCTTCAATCCTTTGGTGAAAATATCGGCCAAGTGTGCTTCACTCAAGCAATATCTTACTTCAAGTTCACCTCGATTTACATTTTCTTTTAAGAAGTGAAATCTTGCTTCGATATGTTTACTTCTTCCATGCAGAACTAGATTATTCGCCAGATTTATTGCTGACTTGTTGTCGATTTGGAACACTAGGGGTTTCTTCACTTCGACAGTCATTTCTTCAAGTATTGATCTGATCGAAATTGCTTGACAAGAAGCATAAGATCCTGCTATATATTCAGCTTCACAAGACGACAATGCCACCACAGGTTACTTCTTCGAACACCATGAGATTGGGGCACCAAATACTTGGAAAAAATATTCAATTGTGCTTCTTCGATCTTCCTTATCTCCACACCAATCGGCATCTGAAAAACAAGTAACTATTACTTCTTTGCCTTCAGAATCTCGTCGAAATAGTATTCTACAATTTATTGAACCCTTCAAATATCTCAAGATTCTTCTTGTAGCCTTTATATGTGACAATATTGGTTCACTCATATATCAGCTTACTAATCCAACTGCAAAACCTATATCAGGTCGACTGTTGCAAAACCCAGAAGGTTGTGTGACATAAACTTCTTCGTCTAAATGACCATTCAGAAATGTTGATTTCACATCTAGATAAAATTTCGACTGATCGCGGACTTTAAGAGTCTATAAGATTCGTGACTGCAAGTGCACAGTCGTATCGCGTAGTTTTAAAGATATTGAACCCACATGGACTATAAATCGACCTATTGTTATCTAAACCTACTCTGTAAAGCTAAAGCTAGTGATAATCTTTGATTTGGGATGCTTGGATAAATGTAAAATAAACTAAAGGTTTGAGTAAATATCAATGAAATATACCGGTAAGTAATTAGTCGGACGTCAGGGGTTCAATACTTATAGAAAAGGTTTTTTAGATATTAAAACACAATTTTCAGCAAAGACTAATTAATTAAAAATCCTATCTCAAACTCTCGCTCTATTGAATCATGTTATACTATTAAGCCTAAAAGATCACTCTCGTTATTTCAATTAAAACTTAAAAGTAATTTTTGAAAACAATTAGAATTTAATTAACCTTAAAGCACTCCCACTGTTTTTAAAGCCAATGTTCAATAACTAACTATCCGGTTAAAATCTCAAACTCTCGCTTTGTTGATTTTACCCTTTGTTTGTTTTTACTCTCGTACAAAATAATTTGAATTTAATTTTAGAAACCAAACCATAAAAAGGTATTTTAATTTTATAAATATTAATTTTCCTAATATCACTGAACCCCTTCGGTTCTTATGACTTTACATACCGGTATCAAAAACTTTGCCTAGCATGTTATAATTCTCAAACACAGAACAATACAAAATAGAAAATAATGTAAACATGATTAATAAATTAAAGACAAACAATAAATATTACTAAAAATAAGAAACCTGGAATTAAGTATGGAATTCGAAACACGACAAACTTCTAGTACTATAGCACTCCTCCACAAGCCGGTAGGATTTGCTTTGCGTAAATCAGATTCAAAACAAACAGAAAAAATAAAAGCTAACAAATTCTGGAAGTTTGGAAAGAAACTAATGGGGGAAATTCTTCTGGTGTAGAAAACCTTTGCTAATTGGGTGATGGAAGTTATTGCTTAGAACTAGAAATTGACTGCTCGGAAACTTGAATGCTGGAAAATAATGTTGGAAAAATAGTGCACGAAGAAGAGGAACCTCTGTTGCGCTATGATCCTCTCTATTTATATTCATCTCCAATAATTATATGTTGAGAAGATATAGGCGTTGAATGTGTATCTCGCTGTGAGAAAATATAGGAATATCTTTGCAATCTGTGTCGTTCGCAACAAGAAAGGAGAAGAAGTCTCCTCGTGGAAGCGTGACGTTCGTCACAAGCCAAAACAAAGTTGGACATGTGGCTGATGTGTGTTGATCGGCACGTTTGGAAAATGGGGGTGTGACATTCGTCACACTTCTCTTGTAGTGGCCCACATGCGCTTTTGCTTGTTTGACGGGCTTTCTTCTGGGGCCTTTACATTTATTTTATACCTTAGCGTTTTTACTTCATTGTACCCCTTTTTTTCTTCCTTTTCTCACACAAGACTTGCATAGTTAAATACCTGAAACATAATAAAAAATACCAGCATAATTCCAACATAAAGAAGCATAATAAAATAAAATAAGGACATAATTTATGTTAATTGAGCTAGATAAATAATATAATTGCGGGTTATCATCGACCAGCCTTTGTTACATGCCAATGCTACCACTAGTCAAACAGTCTCCAATCTTGCCACTGGAGAAAATACTTCTGAGTAGTCAAGTCCTTCTCTTTGAAGAAACCCTCGAGCTAATAATCTTGCTTTATTTCTTTTTACTGAACCATCAACATTGTGTTTCAACTCTAACACCCACTTCACTTTGATATCTTTTGTATGTGTTGGTAATTCGACTAACTTACATGTGTTGCTTCTTTGAATTGTCTGTAACTCTTCGAACATAGCTAACTTCCACTTATTAATATTCAAAGCTTCACTATAGTTGATTGGTTCAGCACCTACAAGTAAAGCAAAATGAACTAATTCTCCATCTGGTGTTACTTCATCATCACCAGTCACTTCATTATCCTAAAGTCTTATTGGAAGAAATATAGTTTGTTGAGGTCTATGACTTGTGCTAGCCACACCTTCTTCGACTTTGACATTGTCTGGAATGTTAGCAACTTCTTTGACTTCGACTGGAATATTAGCAATTTCTTCGACTTCGACTTCATCAGGTTCTTCGTCAAAACCATAGCTCACCAATGGCTTGTTAATGCATCATTAGAATTCCAATCCCAAGAATAATTTTCATCAATCACAATATCTCTATTGAACACAATTTTCTCATTAATTGGATTAAATAACCTATATGGACCAGTTTTATGATATCCTACCAGAATCATAGGTTCACTTTTGTCATTAATTTTTCTACTTCTCGCATCAGGAATAAACTTGGAACACATAGAGACAAACAACTTCAAATGACTTATTGATGGTCGTTTTCCACTCCACACTTCTTCAAGAACCTTGTTCTTCAATATCTTAGTAGAACACTTATTCAAAATATAAACTGCATTCGAAACAACTTCTCCCCATAAAGATTTTGGCAAATTCTTTTGCTTTAGCATGCATCCCGCCATATCTAATTTGGTTATGTTTCTTCTTTCAGTAATTCCATTATGTTGAGGCGTATAAGTAGCAGTTACCTCTTGATCAACACCATGTTCTAAACAGAAATCTTCAAACATCTTGGATGTGTATTCGCCACCTTCATCTGTTCGCAGAACTTTGATCTTCTTCTCACTCTGGTTTTCAACAAGTATCTTGAATCTCTTAAAGATTTCTAATACTTCGTCCTTTCGTTTGATCACACAAATCCACAGCTTTTGACTGAACTCATCAACAAACAAAACAAAATACATGTTTCCATCAATGGTATGTTCTTCGAATGGACCACATACATATGAATGTACCACTTTGAGAATGCAGGATGACCTCATTGGCATATCACAACATTCACAAATGTCCAAACCATATCATGACTTGGAATGCCAGTAATCAGTTGATTGAGTGATTGAAAATTCAAATTTCCAAACCTCAAATGTCACAACCAACTATCCTTGTGGTCAACAACAATTATCAAACATTGAACTTCTATCGAACTGATCATAGTCTTAAATATCATGTTCTTCGACAACGAATATTTTAAGAGAAAATTGTTCTTGGTGTTGAACAATTTCAAAGATCCATCTTTCATAACAATTGAGAAACCTTTTTTGACTAGTTGTTCAACACTTAGAAAGTTGCACTTTACTCCAGGTACATAGAGCACATCTTTAATCATATCTTTCCTTCCATTACTCATTTGAAAAACTATGTTGTCAGTACCTTCTACTTGCATCAAACTATTATCAATAAATTTTACCTTGCTCTTCTTTGACTCATCGAAATCTGCCAACCACTCCTTTTGACCAGTCATGTGATTTGAACAGCCTAAGTCGAGGAACCAGATCTTGGATTCGACATGGTTATTTTCAACTGCATCCATAACCACCATACGACCTTCAGAATCATCTAAATCTTGGCATGCAAGATTTGCTCCTTCGTCATTTCCTGTCGATCCCTTGTCTTTTCTGTACCAAAAATTCTTGGCTACGTGACCTCACTTTTCAAAGTTATAGCACAACACACATTTTTTTACCTTCTTTGTCCTTTCGATAGTTTCCTCCTCCTCTTTTTGAGGATTCAGGTATTCTACCTTATTCTAGTGGGATTTGACCAAGACTTCTTGCCCTAAGTCTTGTCGAACTTGCCTTTGAATTTGTTGGAACCACCATTCTTTTTCCATGACTGAGTTTGCAAAGCCTGTATCGAGTCTTGAACTCTTTCCTTTCGATAATCCTCATCTCATACGCCTCCAATACACCAACCAAATCTTCCACTTTAGTGGTTTCAAGTTTTTTGGATTCTTGAATAGTTAAGATAACGTGATCAAAGTGAGAGGTCAATTTTCTCATTACCCGCTCAACTATCATCTTATCAGTTATGGTTTCACCACAACCCTTCATGAGATGGACAAGTTTCTAAACCTTCGATACATATTCTGCAACTTTTTCATCTTTTTCCATCAACAACAACTCATATTTTCGACGCAGAGTTTGTAACTTGACAACCTTGACTTTCTCACCTCCTTCATAATACTTCACCAGAACATCTCATGCCTCCTTCGTCGATTCAGCACGAGATATTATGTCAAAATTAGCAGCATCAACAGTCGTCTGAATGCAATAAGCAGTCTTGCAATCTTTCTTCTTGACTTTGTTATGGGCTTTTTTTCTGTGCTTCGGTTGCATTTGCAGTCAACGTAGGAACGTCGTCGGTAACTACTTCTAAGGTTTCATGGAAGTCAAACAAGGATTGCATTTATTTTTTCCATCAGATCCAATTTTTATTGTCAAGCATTAGAAGAGAATTAAAAATGCCCTTATCACTAGTCATCTTCGCAGCAGTTGATTCACTCGTCCTAGAAACACGATCTCATACGTGAAATTCTTGAAAGCTCGATCAAGAACAATAACCAAAAGTTCTAAATACCAATTTGTTAGTGCGTGAGACACTTGTAGTGAGGAAAGAAAGAGAGAATAATAAAAGAAATAAGAATTTGTATTATTGACTTTTACAAATAATAATACAGACTAAGACTATTTATATACAACTCTCTAATTAGACTTGATTCTACACAACTTCAAATTATATTTAAATATTAGATCTAATCAAATTTAATATTTCGACATTAAACTATCGAGTTTTATTTGTCTATGCTCACTCCTACACTTTTTTCAATTTTTTTTATCTTTTACATCTTTTGCAAAAAATATATCATCTTTGTTAAAAACTTTTAGTATTAATTATTTATTAAAATATTGCATGTTTATAAGGCGTATTGTAGAAGATAAGCAATGGGTGTTGTCACAAATGTTCTGACTTCAAAATTAATAACTTTTAAGTATATATATATATATATATATATATATATATATATATATATATATATATATATATATATATATATATATATATATATATATATATATATATATATATATATATATATATATATATATATATATATATATATATATATATATAACCTATTTTAATTTAAAAAGTTAATTTTCCTATTTTATATTTTAGCATTGGTATAATTTTACGTATTTTTTACTTTTTAATTATAATATGTTTATTTTTTACTTTAATATTTGTATAATTTTATTTATTTTCCATTTTGAATTGTAATAGGTTTATTTTACACTTTATTATAGATATAATTTTATTCGTTAACTATTTAAATTATAATAGGTTTATTTTATGCTTTAGTATATATATTTTTTTGTAATTATTTAGTTTTGAAATATACTTCACAGTCTTTAATTTATTCTTTAAAATTCATATAATTATATTTTTTACATAATTATTAATAAAAACTATTATTTACTTAGCACCTATATTTTAATTTGATTAAAAATATTTAAAATGTAAAATTATTGCTTATATTTAATTAGGTTAATTTATTTATTTCAAAGAACAGAAAATTTTATTTTTGCAATTTGTATTATTGTGATCATTTATATCTCACATATTTAAATATATTAGATTTTGGCACAGGATATGAGATATTAAAATATAGATAATGTAATCAAACTATCTTAAATTATATCAGAAAGGGTTAGATTAAAATTAAATCAAAGGCTAATATATGGAGTAACTTTAAAAGTTATTCTTTGAGTAAATATATACACCCTCAAATTAATAAATATAATAATGGATGATGCAGTATAAAATAGTTTTATAATATTAATTAATCAATCACATTATGTATTTAATTAAATTATTTTTTTATTATAAAAAACTTTTAATGATATAATAGACAAATGATTTTCTATTAGATGATATTGTAAAACTATTTTATAGTGTCATTGCATATCCATTAAACCCTTAATATAAAATGAAACAACATTGTCATTTAAGAGTTATGAATATTGGCATCATATTTAAAAAACATTATATGTAAAATTATTAAAAAGCAAATTTTTTAAAATCATTAAAAAAAATATCAAAAATTGTTAAAATAAAAGATATTACAATAAAATACATTAATTACATTCGGATTAATTAAAATATAGCAATCATTCATTGATAGGAATTAAGAAAAGTTGACTCAATAACGAAAAGAGATGACTAGATACTATCTTGGATAAATTTAATTTAAACATATCATTTGATTTATTTTGTTTATAAGTTTTGTCAAGAATACAAAAAATTACAAAAAGTTTGGCCAAGAATTCAAAGAATTACACAGAATTAAACATATAAATTTAATTTAAACATATAAATTGATTTGCGTTTAAAAAGTTTAGCCAAGAATACAAAGAATTACAAAAAGTTTAGCTAAAAATACAAAGAATTAAACATATAAATTGATTTGTTTATAAAGTTTAGCTTAAGAATACGTAATATGTCAAGATAGAGTATGTAGTACTCATTATTTAATACAGAGAATAGTATGTCATATACAAGATAGTATCAAGGATATACAAGATAATATTTTACTTTAACTTTCCACCACAGAAAAAAATAAATACTTTTTGCAATTCTTTTATTATATATATACTTGACCATTTAGATTATTTTAACGTGCTCCTATAATAACTCAATATGAATCAAAGACAACAAAAGCATTTTGTTCTGGTACATGGTTCTTGCATGGGTGCCTGGTGTTGGTACAAGCTTAAACCACAATTAGAATCCATTGGTCACAAGGTCACAGCACTGGACCTTGCAGCTTGTGGCACCAACACACACAAAATTGAACATGTTCGTACATTTGAGGAGTATTCTAGGCCTTTGTTAGAGTTTTTAGCCTCACTTAATCCAAATGAAAAAGTGGTTCTTGTGGGACATAGTTTTGGTGGAATGAGTATGGCTCTTGCTATGGAAAAATTCCCAGAAAAAATAGCAGTTGGAATTTTCATAGCAGCGTTTATTCCTGATATCCAACATCGACCATCTTATGTACTACAAAAGGTGAGAATTTATTTTGTTCTATTATTTATTTTAATTAGTGTTTAAAATAACGGACGAAATTATTGCTCAATTTGGTTGGAACAAATCCAATTTAAATCAAGTATTTGAATTCAAGTGGTTAATGTTTATTGAAAATTCGAGTTCAAGGGTCCATTTTCTTAAGAATTAGAGAGTATTAAACTAAAATAAAATAAAAAAATTTCCACATTCACTCTTAATTTTTTAAAAATGCTCTCCTTTTTATGGCTAGAAATTATATATTTTTTTTAAATATAGTGCTTTAAGTTTGTGAAGAGATTAATTGTTATATATTAGTGTAAATTTTTTTACACATATATGTTATTAATAAAGAATTAGAATAAAAGTTAAACTTCAATTAAAATCTAACGGTCACGATTAATTGACGATATAAAATTTCTTTATATTATCAGTCTTTTTTTTAGACCTTTTATAGTGATAGCTTTGAGAGCGATATAAAGGTTCTAGAAAGTTTTAATAAAATTATTCTTAAAAATCTTTATATGACATAGTGAGCCTATTTATTTAAATAAGGTTGATGTTCTATAAAAAGTCTATTAGACATGTTATAGTAAAACAACATTCTTTACAAAAATAACATGGTAAAATCTTAACACAAAATTTATGTTATTTTACTAGCAATATAAGTTTAATTGATTGTCTATGAGTTTCATTTCTTTAATGTTTATGTTTAATTGACATGACATTTTTATTTGGTGAATATGAATAGTTTATTGAGAAACATCCAACGAGCGGATGGCATCATGACATTGAGTTTTCATTTGATGGAAGAAAAACCGTAATGCTTCCGGGCTTCAACTTCTTGTCCACTAAATTCTTTCAGCTATGCTCCAAAAAGGTACTTGCGTTATCTATCTTTCCATCTTCTTTCATTTTACATAGATTGTTGCTTGCAAAGCAAGTAAATAAATAATTTCATGTATTTTTCAGGATTTTCAATTGGTGAAGAAATTTCTGAGGGCAGGATCATTTTTTCTTGAAGATTTGTCTAAGACAAAGAATCTGTCCAAAGAGAGATATCAATCGGTTCCTCGTGCTTATATTGTTGCTAATGAGGACTTGGCAATTCCAGCGGAATTTCAACGATGGATGATACGAAATGCTAGGGTTGATATTGTGAAAGTGGTCCATGGAGCTGATCATATGGCTATGATTTCCAAACCTCGAGAACTCTGTTTGTCTCTCCTTGAGATTGTTGATAAATATATCATTACAAGAAAATTGCCTTGTAGTGACAGAAAAATGTCATCACTAAACGTCCAAATTCCGTAGGTAAAACCTCGATAGACTTTAACCTACGGACAAAGTCTCCGTGCATTATACATGTCAATTGCAACGGTGGGCATCTGTCAAAGTCATTTAGCCATATGTAAAACATTAGACCTTTCCCTACGGTTTTGTCTGTAGGAAAACTTGAAATCAGAATAAAAATATTAATCCTCCACTTACAGTTTTGCTGTCACTAAAAGTTTATATTATTTATTTATTTATTTACGTTCTATTTTGTGATCAATAAATTTACATAATATTACAATATAAATATTAAAATATATTGAATTATCAAATCTTTTAACTAATCCAAACCCACAATTTAGCTTACATTACAATTTAGACTCAACATGCAAAAGAAAGAAACACAATATCATAATTTCTAAAATAAAAAAGTGATTATTATATAAAATGTATCAAGTTTACAGCCACATAAAAATAAAGAATTGCCAGATTAAAATTATAACTAGTTGGAAGCTTGATGCTCCAAAAACATGTAACTAAGACAATAAACCTGATTTCTATAAGGATGAATAGTCCGAGGTAAGCTCAATGTATGTTATACTTCATGATGCCTGCATAACCACCTCTAAAACCTTAAAAGATGCTTCCTTTTGCTCTATCTTGTAGGTAATCTTAAACAATAATCAAAATGCACAATTTGAAATTTAACTGCATTAATTTCCATAATATTGATTAATTTTATTGAATTGAAAACTATCTTTACTAACTGAAAATTCCATAAATCACATTGTAACCTCCAGGAGCTTGACCACCGGACAAAACCACGCCAATCTTCAACTTTTGATTAGGCATCACAGTATCAGAACCACTCGGCACCAGCATCGCTGACGGTTGCCCGAACAGGTT
This sequence comes from Vicia sativa, assembly GCA_021764765.1. Classification (NCBI taxonomy): domain Eukaryota; kingdom Viridiplantae; phylum Streptophyta; class Magnoliopsida; order Fabales; family Fabaceae; genus Vicia; species Vicia sativa. The sequence goes on from CM038797.1 coordinate 134,325,243, forward strand.
CGAAAATAGCTTTGCGATCTCATCAGTTATAACAAATATATTAGCATATAGGAACACAAGACATTGCAAATTTCCTAAACTTCTGAGTAATTAATTACTGAAAACTCACTACTCTAATTAAAGTTAGTTAGTTCATTGATCTAAGGGGTTAATTACAAGGGAAAATATATGATGGTAATGAGGGTGTACAATAAGTTTTTGTGACCTTAAGTTTAATGGTTGCTACTCAGCTACTAACTACTTACCATTGGAAAAGAAGTGTGTGCCATGTTAGGACATTACAATGGCTACTAATTTATTATTAAAGTATCACAACACTCATCAATCATCAGAGGGCATTCACATGCAGCCACTGAAGCCTAATTATTGTTTAAACAATATAGCAGCAAATAAGTCAAGCTCTTATGTTGATTACCTTTAAATCCTCATCAATTGAGAATGTCTTGAGAAATTCAGCCAAAAGCTCATGGGACCTCTTTGATGATCACTCAAAGCTACCCCAAATTTCTTATCATGATTGTTCAATGATTCTTTCCAAACTCCCTTTTTACCCTTCATATCTTTTTTCTGTACCAATTTTACAATATCAACTAGTGCCTACTATCAAGATTGCAGAAAGTGAGCTCTCCTTCCATTGAAGGAGCCAAGGAAAGATTAAAGAGCACTGCAACAGAAGAATAATTGCAGGGAAAGAGAGAATGCAACAGTATATGGAAAACTGTTTTATTGAATGAATGAATGAAAAAGAGAGAGTTACATTGTTATATATACAGGATATTAAACTAGCCTATGTAAACTGTAAAAGTGTCAATAAACCATTGGTGAAGAAAATAAAATGAAGTATGTACAAAGGATAATAATCTAATATCCCCCCTCAAGTTAGACTGTGTATGCTACAAAGTCCCAACTTGTCAAGCATAGCAGAAAGGGCAGGAAGGTGGAGTGGCTTGGTAAACATATCTGTCAATTGAGCAGATGTAGAAATAGGCAAGAGGTGGAGCAACTTGGACTAGATTTTCTCTCGAATGACATGGCAATCAAGTTCGATGTGCTTGCTCCGTTCATGAAAAGTTGGATTGTGAGCCAAGTAAATAGCAGATTTGTTGTCATAGAAAACAGCAGCTGGTTGAGAAAGTGTAACCTGAAAATCATGTAAAACATATTAAATCCACTGCAGCTCACACGACAGAGAAGCCAAGGCTCTGTATTCTGCCTCAGTAGAAGATCTGAAAACGGTATTTTGCTTTTTAGATTTCCAGCATAAGAGAGAGGAGCCTAACAGGATACAATATCCTGTAACAGATTTGCGTGTGTCTGGGCATCGGGCCCAATCGGAATCAGCAAAGGCAAATATCTTCAGAGAGCTGGTGGCAGGATAGAAAATTCCTTTAGCAGGCACAGATTTGAGATACCTCAGAACACGAATGGCAGCATGATAGTGAGGCAGTAGAGGTTTAAAGACATATTGACTCAGGTGCTGAACAGCAAAGAAAATGTCTGGTCTAGAGTTGGTAAGATATATCAACCGTCCAATTAATCTTCTATAAGTGGAAGGATCTTCCAAGGACTGACCTTCATGAACAGAAAGTTTGGACGAAGGATCAAAAGGAACTGAAGATGGCTTAGAAGCCAGTAAACCACTATCCTCTAGCAATTCCAAAGTATATTTCCTTTGATTGAGAAAAATGCCAACAGTTGTTCTAACAATCTCAAAACCAAGAAAGTATCTCAACTGGCCAAGATCCTTTATCTTGAAGGCATTATGTAACAGCTGCTTGACATGTCTGATTTCTTTTAAAGAACTACCTGCCAAGACAATGTCATCCACATAAATTAACAAAGCAGTAAAGTCAGTGTTTGATGTTTTAACACATAGTGAATGATCAGCCTAGGATTGCCTATATCCAGTAGAAATGAGAAAAGAGGAAAGTTTGGAGTACCACTGTCTGCTTGCCTGCTTGAGGCCATACAAAGATTTGCGAAGTCTACAGACTTGAGAAGAAGAAGATTGTAGACCAGGGGGAAGAGACATATAAACTTCTTCATGGAGATCCCCATGAAGGAAGGCATTATTCACATCTAACTGCTCTAAATGCCAACCTTTGATAGCTGCAATGGATAATAAGATTCTGACAGTGGTGAGTTTGGCAACGGGAGAGAAAGTGTCAAAGAAGTCAACCCCTTCTAGCTGAGTATAACCTTTAGCCACTAGTTTGGATTTATATCTTTCTATAGTGCCATCAGCCTTGTATTTCACTTTGTAAACCCACCTACAGCCAATAGGATGCTTACCAGAAGGAAGATCAACCACCTCCCATGTATGATTCTCTGCAAGAGCTTGTAACTCAACATCCATGGCATGCTTCCAACAATCAAGCTTTATGGCTTGGTTATAAGATTTTGGTTCAATATTGGAGGAAATGGAGCAACAGAAATGTTTATATGATGGAGAACATTTATGATATGAAATAACATCAGATAATGGATGCACAATGTTGCTACTATTACATAAAGATGCAGATACAGTATTAGATGTGAGATAGCAGTGGTAATCTGCTAAATGGCTTGGAGGGTGAGATATTCTAGTTGAATGTCTTATTGAAGCAGAAGGAGAATTGGTGACAGGTTGTGTGGAAGAATCAGGGTTATGAATGAAAGTTGAAGGTAAATTACCAGTGGATAAGTGAGTATCTGTAGGAGATGTACTACTGGGACCTGCAGTAGAAGGAATAGAAGTATGTGAAGAACCATTGGTTAAGGGAGAAGTATGGTTGTCCAGGCTGCTAGTACTGTGATTGTTTGATAAAGGTGAAGCAAGGTCAGGATTTGGAGAATGATTAGGTGAGGGAGTACTGATGTCAGAATTACTAGCAGAGGTGTATGGAAAAGAAGAAAGGTTTATGGTACTTGTGATGGACTGGTTTAAAGGAAGGTCATCATATGTAATCGTGTTGACAGGCTGTGAGAGTTTATGGTTAGGTGTATTTGAATCAGGGTTTTTAAAAGAGAAGTAATTTTCATAGAAAATCACATTTCTTGAAACAAAGATATTATGACTAAGCATATCATACAGAATGTAACCCTTTGTGCCATCTTTAAAACCTAGAAAAACAGTTTTTCTAGCTCTGGGAGCAAATTTTGTCCTATGAGCCTGTAGAGTTGTAGCATAACTGAGACAGCCAAAAACTTTAAGATGAATAATTGAAGGTGGTTCAGAATATAGCAGTTCATAGGGACATTTAAAATGTAACAGAGGAGAGGGCAATCTGTTTATTAAATGTATAGCATGCTGAACAGAAAAATTCCACATAGTTATTGGTATGGTAGATTGAAAATACAAAGATCTGGCCACATCTAAAATATGCTGATGTTTTCTTTCAACCACCCCATTTTGTTGTGGTGTTTCAACACAAGTGGTTTGGTGTGTTATTCCTTTAGACAGCAAGAAATTAGACAAGCTTAGGAACTCACTGCCATTATCAAATCTTAAACATTTTAAAGATGTTTTAAACTGGTTTTCAATATAAGCTATAAACTGGATTAAACTATTTTTAGCTTGATCTTTGCTTTTAAGGAAAATCACCCAAGTAAGTCTACTATAATCATCAACCAGAGTAAGAAAATATTTGTGGCCAAGCATGGATATGGTAGAATAAGGACCCCAAATATCAGCATGTAAAATGGCAAAGGGAGAAACAGACTGAGATTTGCTAATAGGAAAAGGTAACTTCTTTTGTTTACTAAATTGACAAGAATCACAAGGTACATTATTTGGTTTACAAGGTATAAAAGGAAATTTTTGACATATAGATTTCATGCCTAAAGCAGAAACATGGCCTAGTCTTAAATGCCATAAGGTACAAGAATCAGAAACAGTGGAGTTGCAAGCAGATGGCTGGCTAATTATATCCATGACATATAAGCCTCTTTGAAGCTTAGCTGTACCAATCATTGTCTGGGAATGGTTCTGCACGATTTTGCATAAATCATCATCAAAGTGGACAGAGCAATTATTGGCACGAGTAATTTTGGCAATGGATATGAGATTAACATGGAAACTGGGAATGTAAAGCACATTGTGTAGGATTAAGGTAGAAGAAATACGAACACTACCACTCATAGAAGCAGTGAGGTTAGAACCATCATGCAGATTAACATGAACAGGAATGATATGCTTGCAATTCAAAAAAGCATGAATGTCATGGGATATATGATCTATTGCTCCAGTATCAAGAATCCAGAGGCTAGAAGACTTGCCAGTATCATTAGAAGAATGTGAGTTCAAGGCCAGGGGTGAGGTTGAAACAAAGTTGGCTTGTGGATTAAGCTTTGATTGTTGGAGCAAGTCAAGAATACTTTGATACTACTCTTGAGTGAAGCTACAAGGAGATATGGTTGAATCCTGCTGAGAAGCATCAGAAACTGCATTGTTGGTGGCATTAGACTGATTGTTGCTCTGAGATGACTGACTTTTGCCTTTGTTCTTGAAACCAGGTGGATAACCATGTTTGAGAAAACAGGTTTCCACAGTATGATTTGTCCTGCCACAATGAGAACATAGACGATTTTGGCCTCTACTGTAACCTTGATTCTTTCCCTTTGGTACATGATTTCCAGATCTTCCATTGGAGTTACCATTGCATGCTTGAGCTTGGCAAGCATTGGTTAATTCTTCAGGATTACTGGAGGCTTGCACTTGGGAAGAAGTTGAGTTGTTTAACTCTCGTTCTTGCTGAATAATGAGAGAAAAAGCTCTATCTAAATCGGGAAGAGAACTCATCATCATATTCTGAGACTTAGTATGAGTAAATTTTTCATTCAAACCTTTAAGGAATCGAATGACCTGATCTTGTGCTCTATACTGCTTGGAAGAAGCAACAGCACCACATGAGCATGGAATAGCGCAAGAACATGCAATGATGGGTCTGTAGTTATCTAATTCATCCCATAACACTTTCAATTGTGTGAAATAGTTGGAAACATCAAGATTACCTTGGCGCAGCTTGTACATATCTTCTTGTAAATCAGAGATGCAGAAGATATCATTATGAGAAAATCTGAGTTGAAGATTTTTCCAAACCCCAGCAGCACTTTCAATCCAAAGAACAGATTTGGCAATTGATTCAGAAATTGATCTGTGAATCCACGCAAGAACCATCGTATTACATCGAATCCATGGAGCATAAAGAGGATCTGAAATAGGGGGTTTGGTGAGGGAGCCATCAATGAACTTCTCCTTGTTCTTGGATATCAGTGCAATGTGCATTGACCTAGCCCAACTATGGTAGTTCTTATCATCAAGAAGGGGAGAAACAAGAACCAAAGCATGATTCTCATTTGGATGAAGATAAAAAGGGTTTGTAGAATTTGTGGAGAAATCAGCAAATTGTTGGTATGTCATTGTTGACCGAAAAAGAGGAAGAAGAAGTAATGTTCAAGAAGGAAAAAAAGAAAAGCAGAAGGATAAAGTTGCAAGAAAGGATGTAGAAGAAGAAGAGACGCAACAGGTAACAATGGCTACCAGAGCTGGATGAGCTCTGATACCATATCAAGATTGCAGAAAGTGAGCTCTCCTTCCATTGAAGGAGCCAAGGAAAGATTAAAGAGCACTGCAACAGAAGAATAATTGCAGGGAAAGAGAGAATGCAACAGTATATGGAAAACTGTTTTATTGAATGAATGAATGAAAAAGAGAGAGTTACATTGTTATATATACAGGATTTAAACTAGCCTATGTAAACTGTACAAGTGTCAATAAACCATTGGTGAAGAAAATAAAATGAAGTATGTACAAAGGATAATAATCTAATACCTACACATATGAAAGAATGAGTTCACTGCTCAATCTGCAACATTAATTGTTAAAGTTGAATAAAGAGTCTATGCCTCCATTTTCCCCCAAATAATAACATAAACTTGCAGGTACATGATGTTTCTAAAATCACCCTACTATATTATATTACTATTGTAGCTGACTTGTTTAAAAAAATAATGTGCAGCAAGAATTTAACTTTGATACATGTATTCTGACCTTTCACTAAATATGACATGAAGGCAATAGCAAGAATTTATTAACCAACACAGTATATGCTTGTTACCTAAAACAGTAAAGAAAACAAAAACAATATACGGGCTTCTATTATTCTAAAATCAGAGAACCTATGACTATTTGTAAAGCATGTTTTAAAGAATGAAAGCTTACCTTCTCAACTACAGATGTTAGCTTGAATGTTATATGCAATCTTGTGATCAATGATGAGAAGAAACTTCCAAAGTCCTTGTTAAAGAAAAATCAGTACCAAACTAGTGTTGGCAAGAAAGCACGATAGATAAGCATTGTGTACTCAACCATAGTTAACATTTGAGCCTTGGAACAATTTAAAACACTATCAGATGGATGCATCAAGAAATTATACTCAAACTACAAACATGTTTTGAAAGCAAGGAAACTACTCCTAACCTGTCGACGGAAGTTATGGCATCTGCCATTTTTGTAGTAAAGCATCAACAAACACTTGAAAGCCATTGTCGCTTGCCGCACCAATATGTTGCAGGTGATGTATCAGTTTGGTTGTACAATTTCAAGAATTACAATCTCAATAACTAATTTGCATATTGACTCAAAAAACAAGTAGAAGCAAGAGAATGAGTGAGTGAGAAAAATCTAGTAAAAACATATCGAATCTTAGAATCTAGTGAGATTTCTGAATGGAATGGTTCTCGGTCGTGCCTATGGGCTGGACCACTAGGGCATTTTTCTCACAAAAGAAGTACACTTTTACACCATTTGATCATGAGTAGCCATGTATCATATTAGCTCTTAATAAAAAATTGCGAGAAAATAATAATGATCAATACAAATAAAATAAAAAAGCACCGAGAAAAGAAAAATTAAATTGGAATGAACAGGAATTTAATTGCATGAAAGGAAAAATATAATTGAAAATCTAACAAAAATGCTAGACATATAGAATTTTATATATCCTAGTCTGACCTCATCAATCAAATATAAGATCACAACTTCTTGGACACATAGTTAATTTCTATAACACATGAGACTTTACTTTTAAATCGATGCATGAACTCTGGATTGTTATGGTACGTAACACTTTTAAATTCTGCATTACATATTCTAAAAATTGAAGCTCACACCATCGGTCTCTACGATCTATAAATAAGCAATTTTTGAGTTGAAATTGAAAACATTCCGGAACTATATTTGGGTCCTACCGATTGTCCACACTAGGATAGCAAAATGGATGGATGGAATGGATATGGATTAGATTGTTCATGGATGATTAAAATAATCTATTAATCCATTACAATCTATTAAAACTCCTTAAATATATTTAATCTAATTCATTCATTTAAAATTAAAATTCATCAAATTCATTCATTAACAACATTTTAATAGATGGATATCCATCCATCCAAATTAAATATTTGTTTTTTAGTTATTTTTTATTTTAAAAAAAAAAGAATTCCACCTGTTTTTTTTTTGAAAAATAAAATAAAAATTTATTTTTTTTGAATAAACAATTTATTTTCATAATTTATTTTTTAGAAAAAAAAATTGTTTTCAAAAAAAAATATTGCAAATTTTTTATTTGAGAGTATTTTATTTTTCAGTTTATAAAAAAAAATTCCATTTTTTTTCGGAATAAATAAATAAATTTTTCAGATTAAAAAAAAAAGTTTTTTAAAAATTAAAATTTCGGTATTTTTAAAAAATAAAAAAGTCTTTTTTTTCAAAAAATACAAATTTTCAATTTTTCTCGTAAAGAAAATAGAAAAATATTTCAGTTTAAGATTTTTAAATTAAAAGAATATCAGTTTTTTTTCAAACAAAAAAATTTCCAGGTTTTTTTCTGAAAAAAGAATAATTTTTTCAGTTTTTTAAAAAAAATTCTAAAAAAAAGTTTCAGTATTTAAAAAAAACCAAAATTCAGTTTTTTAAAAAATAACGTTTCAGTTATTAAAAAAAAATTCAGTTTATTTAGTAAAAAAATATTTTGTTTCAGTTTTTAAAATAAATTTTAAAAAAAAAATCAGGTCTTTTAATAAAAAAAACAAAAATTTCAGTATTTAAAAAAAATCAGTATTTTTATTCAAAAAAATAGTGTTTTTAATATTTTTCGTAAAAAAAATAACTTATTTTCAGGAAAAAAACAAAATTTTCAGTTTAAAAAAAAAATCAGTATTTTTATTCAAAAAACAATTCTCATTTTTTTTCGGAAAAAAATAATTTTTTTTCAGTTTTAGAAAAAAATTGCAGTTTCTAAAAAAACAAAATTAAGTTCTTTTTCCGGAGAAAAATATTTTTTTTCAGTTTTTAAAAAAAATATAAAAAAAAAATTTAGCCTTTAAAAAAAATCGGTTTTTATTTCAAAAAAAAAATTTAAAATTTTTATCGGAATTTTTTGGTTCGGTTTTAAATAAGATAATAAAAAAAAGTTGCAGTTTTTAAAAAAAAACAAAATTCAGTCTTTTTTTTCAAAAAAAAAATGATGTTCAGTTTCTTTTTTTGAAAAAAAAAATTCAGTTTTTAAAAAGAAAAGTTAGTTTTAAAAAAAATAATTCAGTATTTAAAAAAAAACATTCAGTTTTAATAAATTAAATTTTTCACATTTTAAAAATAAAATGTTTCAATTTTTAAAATAAAAAAAAATTAATATTTATTTAATCTAATGGATTCTTAAAATGTAGTTAATGGATTGGACCAATCCATATATATAAATGGATGGATTAGATCAATTCATTAAGCTATTTTTTATTTAGTGGATGGATTTGATAGATTTTTTAATGGATGGGTCAGATGAATTTTGTTTTAATGGATTCAATTGTCACCCCTAATCTTCACGGTCACCAATTTTGGTTTTCTGTAAATTATTAATTTAATTTTCACCAAAAAAAAAATAAATAATGAAGTTAAGATAGGTAGAGGTAGAACAAAATGAATCATGAAAATCAATTATTTATAATACCTCATTAATGATAAAATGTTGAAGCTTGGGACACTTTTGAAGCATTTCTAGCATCCACGTTCACTTCTTACTAACTAATTTGGAGAACAACTCAATTTGAGTTAGATGGTAAAAAGTAGGGACTTGAGACAATGTATGCCCAATTGACATTAAAGTAGTCGATGTCTACGTGAATAGGACAAAATACATAGTCACATTATCAAAACTAATCTCCTACATTAATATTGAAAGCCACAATAGTATTAAAAATCATACAAGATTTATACTCAAAATGAGTGCTCTAGAGAGTAGGAAGAGAGGATTAGAAATACTAGCTCTCATCAAACTCAGCAAGCATTCTTTTATTTCTATTTCTGGAGTAAACCTGTCTACAGCTAGAACACTTATGTGCAATTCCTCTAGAGTGGGAAATGATAAGAGAAAGTTGATGATATATGTATTACATCTGAACTTCACGTAATCCAAATGCAGAGTTTTGAGTTGTGAAATATTTATTCGAGGAAGGTTTTTCATCACAATTGATATCAGTAAGTGTCTTGCAACTGAATATGTTAGAAGCCGGTTGAAACATTTTGTCGAACATGTGACGCGTGAGTTGCAAAACGGTAGTAAGGACGACAATTCTCCGCCAATTCACACACCACAAATGATCATCAATCAACAATACCAGCAGTACAACAAGTCAACATCGATCATAATCATATATGATTCTAAATATATTTAAAATAATATATATTAAATGACATATCTCCAAGAAAATTAAAATTTTCACAAATACTCTTCTTCCAAAAATATTCAAATTTTAATTTTCAAACAAATCTTATCATATAATTTCTATGTCAAATTCAAAACTTTCCATTATCACAAATATAATTCTATGAATTATAACTTAAAAATAGATTCTTATATCATAACTTCTAAATCACAATTATAATTTCAAATGTGATCATCAAAATAAATATTATTTAAAAATGTACGGTAACCAAATTTATTTTCAAGAATTTCATCTGAAAGATCCTAATTTCATGTAAATATTTGGAAAATAAATATAACACACATAACATAAGCTCTATAACACAGTAAAAAATCATGAATTATATATATATATATATATATATATATATATATATATATATATATATATATATTCATGATTAGAAAAATAAAATGAACATTGGTGTTTAGAGGACAAATCTCAATAAATTAAACATGAAGACTTGCTCTGATACCACTTGTTGGAATTACTTCAATAACAATTAATCATGTATAACGGAATATAATAAATAATTATGAACATGTATATAACTATAGAATCTACGACATGTTAGGATATGAGATTTCAGAAATACCTAGATCGAAGAAAAAACTTTTGACATTGATAATTGTAATCCTGAAACGTATAAGTGTAGAGGAGGAGAGATTATGTTGCTTGTGTGTGGTATATTGGGGGACTATAGTCTAATTAGGGTTTTCATTATTCTCAAATTTGATGACATTCACTCATATTTAAGTCTATATCCAATTATTTAATCAGATAATTAAATAATTCTTAAATAAAATCTAAATAATCTTTTTAACATTGTTTGATCACATAAATATTTAAGATATTTTATTTGATAAAAATAACTGATATAATTAAAAAATATATTAGTCCACGTAATAACTATTAAAGTACAATTATCTTCACTATATATATATATATCAAGATGTTTTCCACTTGGCATATAAGACATTTCTTTTACACAATTATATGTTAAAGGTTATTTTTTGGAGATTGGATAAATAAAGAACCGATTTACCCAGAAAAGAAACAGTTTGGAAGAAAAATATAATTTGGAAAAATTACTTGTAGCGACAAAATGAGAGATATAAAGAGAATATTTCAACTAAAATTGCAACACATCTAGAGATATTGCATTGAGATCACTTTTGAGCTATTACATTAATTCTCTAGTTGATGCCAATTCACAACCATCAAGAATTCAATATTTGCAAAAGAGGCACCACGTTCCTCACTGTAACAATAATTCACCTTTTCATAACTCTGGTTGTAGAGATAACAGCAACACACTACCTAAAGACCGTCGTCAAATGAGTACTCTTTCTTCCCACTGTCCATGAATGAAACACCATTATAACTCTATTGAACTCTCCCTCTGCCATCCTCATCAAAATTCGTTTATGATCGAATCACTGAATGTCACATTTCAAAGTCTTTGTTGCCTTACCTTCAGGTCTGCTACAACCCTAGCATTTAACTTCTTGCAACTGTTTGTTTAGCTTAAAATAGACAAATGGCTACAGAAAAAGTCCCACAGCGTGCGGGTTATGTTTAACTTTCTTGTAAATATATCATACAAATCAATTAACTTAAAAGTATGTGTGCTGGTGAAATGGGGTGATTGTAGATATGAGTTCAATTAATATGTTCCTCGTCATATTTTGGATCAAAACTTTTTATTTTTCGATGAGTTGGATAAAATAGGGGAATCAAAACTGTAATTTAACCTAATAAAAAAGTAAAATAACAAGAGATGAAAAGTAAATTTAAAAAATCTTCAACATAAATCTAAAAAATAAATTTAGAAAATTCAATATTTCAACCTAAAATCACTCCCCTCACTTCACCCTGGACATTACTTATTCCTCCCAACATTTAAAATTGTGTCAAGAAAAGTATTAAGCTTCACAATATACCAGAGAAAACGTGTGTCAAGAACTTCTTTGGCCTATGGTGGCAACCAATCGACAAATTTGAGTTTATTTTAGTGCGTGAGACACTTTTAGTGAAGAGAGAATTAATGAAATAAAGATTCTATTATAAAGCGAATTGGACGTACTGAATTACAAACGCTATATCTATTTATATACAACTAACTTATATATTAAGTAGGCTAACAAATACTAATTGGGTTTGGGCTTGGATTACTCAAATTAGATTATATCTTATATCTCAACATATCTCATATTATCCAAGTTGTTGAACCTACGCTAATCACAATCGATCGGAACTATTCCTAATTTCTTTCTCAAATTCAGAAATATGTCGATCATCAATCATTTGATGAAAATGTCGACCAACTTTGTTTCAATTGTATAGTATCTTACTTCGAGTTCATCTAGATTTACCTTCTCCCTTAAGAAATGAATCTAACTTCTATATGCTTACTCTTTCTATGCAGAACTGGATTCTTTGCAAGACTTATAGCTGACTTGCTGTCGATCTGCACCACCATGGGTTTCTTCACTTCGACTTTCATTTCTTCAATCATAGATCTAATCCAAATTGCTTGACACGCAACATAGGATCCTGCTATATATCCAGCCTCATATTATGATAATGCCACCACATGTTGTTTTCTTGAGCACCATGAGATTGGGGCACCAAAGACTTGAAAGAAATAATCAGTTGTGTTTCTTCGATTCTCCTTATCTCCACATTAATCAACATCTTAATAGAAAGTAAGTGTAGCTTCTTTGCTTTCGGGATCTTGTCAAAATAGAATTCCATAGTTTAACGATCCTTTTAAGTATCTTAGAATTCTTCTTGCAGTCTTCGTGTGTGACACTCTTGGTTCACTCATGTATATGCTCACTAATATAATACAAAATCTATATCAGGTCAGTTATTTCACACATATCTCATAGATCCAACAATTTGTTTAAACAAAGCCATATCGACTTTGTCTTCCTCTCCATGCTTCTCCAACTTTAAATTTGGTTCTACAGACGAATAAGCTAGAGTCGAATCATCCAACATTAATCTCTTGAGTATCTCTTTGACATACTTCCTTTGATGTAGCATCATTCCTTGCTTTGACATTTGAAATTACATGCCTAAGAAATAAGACAATTTTTTCAGATCCGACATTTCAAATTCTCTCATCATTAATTTTTTGAATTTCGACAAGTTCTCCAAACTATTTTCAGTTACCTGCAATTCATCGACATATAAGCCAATGGTTGTTATATTTTGTTCCACAACTTGAACATAAACACCATACTCAGATTTACATTTGACGAATCCCAATTTGATTAAGTATGAATACAAAAGCAATTCATATATATATATATATATATATATATATATATATAGGGAGAGAGAGAGAGAATGAACACCTCTTGTAATTAAATCATTGAACACCTCTTGTAGAGCTTGTCAAATGATTTTTCTTCCAAACAAGTATAGTCTTTGTGATTGTAATTAAATCATTGAACACCTTTTGTAGAGCTTGTCAAATGATTTTTCTTCCAATCAAATACTTGTGTAAATAGTCTTGCTAAAGAGGGCATGAAGACATCATTATCTTTACCTAATGACAGATTAGTCTCTATCACTAAACGTTCATTCATTTGTAAAATAGATTAGGGTACTTTAACAAATAATTTGGAAAGTAGTGTATTTTGGAGGGAAATTGGAAAAACGGTTCTTGAGGGTAAAGGTTCCCCTTTTCCTTAACATAGAGACATAACATAGTATCCCTATTACCTATCAAGGTGTCGAGGCATATGCAAGTGTTACATGAACAAGCTATGTTTTTTTATCACAGATACTCTTCTGCTGCAAAAGTGCAGCATCACAACCTCACTACGAGAGGCACGTCAACTCCACGCCCTCCTTCTAACCACCTCCAATGCATTTGGCTCCAAATCTGCGTTTTTATACAACAACATCATCTCCATGTATGCACGCTGCGGTTCACTCAAAGACTCCCACCAAGTGTTCGACAAAATGCCTCACAGAACTCTTGTTTCTTACAATGCACTTCTTGCAGCATATTCTCGAGTATCTGAACATTCCATATATGCCTTTAACTTGTATACACAGATGGAAAATATGGGTCTTAGGCCTTCCAGCATGACTTTTACTAGCTTACTGCAAGCATCTTCGTTGCATGGAGATTTATGGCTTGGGTTGTTACTTCATGCCAAGAGCTTGAAGTTTGGTTTTTTGAATGATATTTGTGTCCAAACATCTTTGCTTAATATGTACTCAAATTGTATGGATTTGAGTTCTGCTGAATCTGTGTTTTGGGATATGAATGAAAGAGATGGTGTTGCTTGGAATTCTTTGATTGTTGGGTATTTGAAGAATGATAAGATCAAGGTTGGTGTTTATCTGTTTATTGAAATGATGAGGGTTGGCTTTACGCCGACTGTATACACGTTTTGTATGGTTTTGAATGCTTGTAGTCGTATGAAAGATTGTTTCTGTGGGAGATTGATTCATGCGCGTGTAATTGTCGGGAATGTGTCACCGGATTTACATTTGCAGAATGCGTTGGTTGACATGTACTGTAATGTTGGTGATACACAGATGGCTTATGAGATTTTTAGTAGAATGGAAAACTGGGATTTAGTTTCATGGAATTCTATGATTGCTGGGTATTCTGATAATGAAGACGGAGAAAAGGCAATGAGTTTGTTTGTCCAGTTGAAGGAATTGTGCTTTCCTAAACCAGATGACTATACTTATGCTGCCATTGTATCTGCAATCAGTGCATTCCCGTGTTTCAGTTTTGGAAAACCGTTTCATGCTCAGATTATTAAAGCAGGATTTGAGAGAAGTGTGTTTGTGGGAAGCACTCTAGTTTCAATGTATTTCAAAAATCAAGAAACTGAGGCTGCTCAGCGTGTATTTAATTCAATCCCAGGAAAGGATCATGTTCTCTGGACTGAAATGATCTCCGGTTATTCTAAAATGACTGACGGAATGAGTGCAATTAGATGCTTTTTGGAAATGCATCATGAAGCTCATGAGATTGATGGCTATGCTCTCAGTGGAGTTTTGAGTGTCTGTGCTGATCTTGCAATTTTAAGACAAGGTGAAATAATTCATTGTTATGCTTTCAAATTGGGCTATGATATTGAAATGTCTGTATCTGGGAGTCTAATTGATATGTATGCTAAAAACGGTAGCCTTGAAGCAGCATATTTGGTATTTTCTCAAGTTTCACGTCCCGATTTGAAGTGTTGGAACTCAATGCTTGGAGGATATAGTCACCATGGAATGGTGGATGAGGCATTGAAACTTTTCGAGGAGATTACTAAACATGGTCTAGTTCCAGATCAAGTGACATTCTTGTCTCTATTGTCTGCATGCAGCCACAGTAGATTGGTTGAGCAAGGAAAGTTACTATGGAATTATATGAACAACATTGGTTTAGTTCCTGGGCCTAAGCACTACTCTTGCATGGTAACATTGTTGAGTCGTGCGGTGTTATTGGAAGAAGCAGAAGAAATCATCAACAACTCACCTTATTTTGAAGACAATATTGATTTATGGAGAACTTTGCTAAGTGCCTGTGTTATAAACAAAAATTTGAAAGTGGGAGTTCATGCAGCAGAGGAAGTTATGAGATTGAATGCAGAAGATGGTCCAACTCTCGTGTTGCTTTCTAATCTTTATGCTGCTGCAGGAAGATGGAATGAAGTTGCTGAAATAAGAAGAAAAATGAGGGGATTGATGGTAGATAGAGATCCTGGGTTAAGCTGGATTGAGGCCAAGAATGACATTCATGTGTTCTCTTCTGGAGATCAATCACACCCTAAGGTTGATCAGGTGCAGGCTGAATTGCAGAGGCTTAAAGGGAATATGATTAGAACAGAAAATGATGACAGTGTCAGTGAGGCACAGACTATAGAAGTTAGTTTTTTTGTATTATAATTAAGCTTGATCAATTAATTTTTCGAAAAATCTAGTACTTCACTTTTGGGAGAAAAAACAAAAATAAATTTACACTACCGGAAATTACCATACCGAAAATTCTAATATATTTCAAAATTTTCAGAAAAAAAAATGAAAATTTCGCAAAACTACCAAATTTCTTTCTTGAACATCCCTCAACTTGTTCAGAGACATTTTTGGAATAAAATAAATTGGAGAATGCCATGTATAATTTGAGGGGTGGCATGCTAAAATCTCAAATAACCATTGTGATGAAATTATTTACTAAAATAGGCAAGTTCAAATTTTATTTCCCAAACTGACTAACTAATAAAAAAATCACAACGCAGATAAATACATCAAATTTGACAGTTTATCATGCCTAATTTTAGAAATTTGAAGTCAAATCAACCAAATATATGGAAATGTAATAGATTAGTAGTTATGTATGCTAGTTGTTAGGTTGTTAGAAGCATGGTAGTTAGTTAGGATTCTCTAACTAACTCCAACCAATTAGTGTAACAAACTAATGCATGGTAGATTCCCTATATAAGCTTCATGTATAATCCATATTCAAGTAACGAAGAAAATGAATAAAGTTCTCTCACTTTAACATGGTATCAATCGCCTTAGGGATCTAGCTTTAGTTCCCGTTTCATTTTACTTTTTCTTCCTTGATCCATTTCACTGAAACATAGTTATTACATCATACGTGTGCGTACAATGAATCAGTGGTGCATACAAGCTTTAGAGAAGCTGCTCCATTGTTGTGTTATTAACCATTAAAGAAAATCTTCAAAGAATCTTTCGTGGCGGGTCAAGAAAGCAACATAGAAGATGCACACAACGTGCTAAGATCTTTGCAAGCTATAGCTTCAATAATGGTGCGTTCAAGCTCTTAAAACATGTTTGCACCGAAACTCTCAATCAAACTTCAAGAAAACAACTTTCTCCTTTGGAATCAACAAATAGAAGGAGTGATATTATCACACAAACTCTATGAGGTGGTCGTGAATCCATAATTCCAATCATGTTCAAAATTGACGATGATCAACTATCCAACATCGTTTATGAAGAATGTGAATCTTGGATCGTACAGGACCAAGCTCTCTTCACATGGCCGTTTTCCACAATTTTTGAAGTTGTGCTACCTAGGATTCTTGCATGTAAGCATGCATACAAGATATGGGACAAGGTGCACAAATACTTTTGTGCTCAAATGAAGGTCAAAGTTCACCAATTACGCATTAAATTGAGAATGATCATGAAAGAAACAAGATGTGGGACAAAAGGTGCACAAACACTTTTGTGCTCAAATGAAGGCCAGAGTTGCACGATGTTAATTGTTAATATAATTCCTCGCGTCCTTTTCACAAAATGGAATATTTTCATGCTCTCCTCCATCTTTTACAAGTAATTGAAATGTCTTGTTAATCCTTACTCCCGCATTATCGTTGATTTGAATTGTTGTCCTCACGTGTAAGTTCATTTTCTTGTTGGCCTTGAATAATTTTACTTTTGTAGGGTTAGTCTCATGAGAATGGTTAGATTCAAATTGTGCAATATACCTAAAATCATCTTCTTTCTATTTAATATAAATATTGGCAGGACAATTTTTCACCATAGATGGTAGTGGCTTTAATGTGCACAAAAAATTTGAAACTTTAGACCCCTCTCTTGAACATGCTAGTATTAGGTAGTTGAGCTCCCAATCATCTCTTTTTTTTATGATTTAACCCTCCATCTAAATTTCTTTTTTAAAGCATACTCTTGATAATATGTTTTAACTTCCTCTAGACAAGAAAAATACATCTCCGTTGCATGAATCCAACGTGAATCATCATCATCACCATCACCATCATTGTGATCAACTTCTACATCTTCCCCTTGAATAATACTACAATTTATCAAAATGTTTGAATTGTTCAATATGTTTCAGTTGTGGCAAAAAGCATGACAATAAAACTGCACAACATATGTTACTTAGATGTATAATATAAATTTATATCAAAATTGGTTAATGGTGTGTAAAACGCTAGTTAGTGTTAGGTATAAGTTGGCTGATAATCACCTAGAGATGAATAAACTTTTATAACATTCTTTTAAAAGGTAATTGTTTCCTCATTTTTCTTCGTCCCATCTTGCATTCTCTTATTCTTCATCTTCTGCCATCTCCTCCACTCCATCTTACTTCTCCTTACAAGATCCAGAATCTTGCATTCCCCGCACCTTTTCTTGTGGGTTGTGTGCAACCAGATATTAGGCTAATTCATTATATGGTGAACCACATTTTCGTCTCTAAAAAATATAATTTGGGACAGTTGTGAAAAGTTGATGTGGTCATTACCTCCCTTTTTTGATGATTTAATCCTCCATCTAAACTTCTCTTTTAAAGCATACTCTTGATAATATGTTTTAACTCCCTCTAGACAAGAAAAATACATCCTCATTTGATGGGGTTCCCCAAGAAATAGGGCTAAACTCATGTCTTTTTAGTCAGTTCAAGGAAACATGAGGGTTGGGTGAAATTTAAATCAACACTAATTCATTTTAAAATTTTAAAATATAAATCAAAGCCAGCTATCCACATTGAAATATATAAGTAAAACGGAGCCATACAACTGATGCCTAGGATCTGATATCTTTTACAACATTGAATGATGGATCAAGTTCAAACTAGAACCAGGAAAGAAGCTATAGCAACAATTTGGGAAATTTTAGCATTCAAAATCACCTAACCTAGACAAATGTTTTAAAAAAATGGGTTCAAGTGTTCAACAGTAACCCTCTGTATAAGCCTAATTGAAGACATCAGATTAATAACAAAAGAGACCTGATACATTCAAGTGGTACATTCATATTTGTTTGGAAGCAGAAAAGGATCTCATCAACTTCATGATTTCAGATTGCTTCTATTAGCGCCGAGCAGTTCTGGATTTTGGACGTGGATTTTTCTGCAATAACATCATAGAAAAGAAAGCTTAAAGGATGCAGCCAAAACACGCCTTAAAAAATCACAAAACCTACAGATCACAATGATAATTCTAACAGAATATATTAATAAGCCCGAGAGGTTAAAGTTTACTTACAGATCCTCCAAAGCTTGCTCCTGATCCTGCTGCAGCACCTGAGTAAGAAAAAATGGTCAACGTGGTTTGAAGATAACATTAAAAAAGATGACTTAAATCCCTCCTTTTTTCTTGTCATGATAAAATGAGAGGGAGGGAGGCATCAGGTTTCAGTTTCTTTGTTATCTCTTGCAGTCAAGTTCAACAATAATACATTTAATTATTTTAATCAGGTTTTGTTAGGAACCCGAGAATTGGATTCCAAAGATAGAACAACTTTATTAAGAAATATGAAAGAATGGGAGAGAAGTCTCTCCTTCAAGGGTGTCCCCCGCACAATAAAGTCACTACTCTATTCACAATGTTTACAATATTCAAAAATGATCAACTCTAACATTGTATTCTCCTATTTTACAAATAGCCCTATAGCAACTTCAACTAACTAACTTCTAAAACAACCCTTAACAATGATCTACTCTAATTGGGCATTATTCTAACTCTTAACAGGTTTTCAGCAGGAACCGGACCAACTGGTCAGAATGCGAAAGGGAATCTGCCCTACAGCTAGATCAAATTCAAATGGCCCTAAACAACTGTTTCAAAACCAGTATTTGAGCCAGAAAAGAAAACCAGTTGAACCATGTAAACTTCACATGTTTAAACCAATCATTATTATATTATGAATGAAACAGTTTAAACTGTCACTAATCTGGTTTCCTGCAACGTGTGATATCTTCTGTATAAATTTCGCTGGTGATTTTGTTTGTGGCCACAAAGATCGTGGTGTGATTGGTATTGATATGTATTGTTTGGTGTATTTCTTGACTATCACTCTTAGCAAGTGATTGTTTTTGTAATCCTGCTTAATCCTCTCTATATAACCCAAATTCAATCTCACTCCTATTAATATGCACAATGTAAGACAAATAAGAGCTTGTCATACAGTGTTCAAGCTTCAGTTAAAACCAAGATGCTTCACCTCTTTCTCTTATTCTAATGAGACGGATAGAGGATGAGAAGCTTGACAGCACGGACTATTCTTGCAACCCGTAGAAACATGGAGTACCAAATAGTTATTAAAATTTAAATAGGGACTAAAGTTAGAAGGTCTCCACTTTATAAAGACCGAAATATATTTAACCAATTTATTTATAAACCCTTACCCGTGAGTTTTTTTCATATGATTATAAATTAATAAACCAGTTTAATACAAAATAGATGTATATTTGAAATTTATGTTCAACTCTGGTTCAAATCCAGCTGAGCCTCAACCTAAAACCTCTCTCTTTACCAGTACCTGACTCTGGTTTGGTTATTATAAAAGTGATTTCAATGACCTGGTTGAAAACAATAATTGCTTCACAAAAACAGTGACCTTCCCTTTATTAATCATTTTAACCATAAGCATACATAAAAGAAAATTTGAAAAATGAAACTAAAACAGGACCTGTAGAGTATTGGGCTTGTACAGTTGGGCACATATAAAACTACAAAAAATTTCTAATAATTTTGTTTGAATTCAGTATTAGGATGGAATGCAAGTAAATCCCTCGTAATATACAAATATGGGTCAGCAATTGTATTTTTAGTTCTAGAGATATTTAGTGATTGTCTAAAAGATCCTAAAACACAATATCTAGCTGCATCAGTATGTGCAATTCTAAAGCTACTATAAGAAGCTGGTTATTTAGCTTGGGCCTTAAGTTGTGGACTAATTGTGCAATTGGCCCCCAAGTTTAACATTATCTATTTATGTCATATAACCAACTTCACGAAATATATAACTAATGAAGAGATTACTTCAATATATATGTCTTATTCTTAGATGTGACGCATAATAACTTAATTTCCTATACAATACTAATTTTCCCTTAAATGTGACGAGACTCCATTTGCTTAGCAAGAAGCACTGATCATTAACCCTTAATCTTTTCACTTGAATCACTCTTGTCCTCAAATATTATTTAGGGGCCATAAGTTCCCTTAACTTCTTCCTTCAGGGATCCCAAGAAAACCTAATTTTGATCTTTTAAGTTCTCTCTTCTCTTGTCAAAAAAAAAAATCCTATGTCGTCTGCTGTGCTGCATTAGCCTTCATTTTAAAACAATTTACATCTAAAACAACTATGTAATTTGTTAACACTTGAACATAAGATAATTAAGACAAAGTATGAACCAAGAAAGTACCTGAAGCAAACGGAGTTGAAAAGAGTGAACTTCCAGCTGGAGTTGAACTAAACAATGGAGTACTATTACCGAACAGAGAGGGAGTTGATGTCGCACCAGGTAGCGATGATGATGCAGAACCAAAAAGTGAGGTTTGAGGCGTAGCACTAGATGATCCAAACCATGAGGTTCCTTGAGCCGGAGTTGTTGGTGTTGCAAACAAAGATGACATAGACGACGATGGAGCAGAAGTCGGTGTGCTAAAAAGAGACAAACCACTTCCTGTTGACAAAGATGAAGTTGTTGCAGCAGTCTGTTGTGCAGTCAATGCTCCTTGAGTTCCTGAACTGGAAAACAACCCAGCAACTTGAGTTGAGGGTTGTGAATTTGCAGGTAAATGCAATGTCGGATGAACTCTTTTTGATGCAGCTTCTTGTCTTGCAGTTTCTCGCCGGTCAGCCTCTAGAAATGGATCATTCACCTCCCCTCGGCGGCGCTGATCAGCCAGGTATGCTGATTTCATAGATTCCATGTACTGATGAATGCTCTCCACCTGAATAGGCATTATTAAATAACATGTTACTATTAGCATAAATTAGAATTGGTAAATATTATGGAGCATGATTTTATGTCTGCATGAGAATGTTTTGAACAGGTCAACCACGTGTTATCATGTTTGATAGGAATTTATGTGTTACAGATAAAACAATGAAGACTAGCTCCTTACAAAGAACAGAAACTACAGAAAATAAAGAAGGAATTTAGGAAATTTCATAGAAGCAAGAATGTTTTCTCTGCCCTATGGGTTTAGCTACTCTATGATTAAACAATGATATGAGACTACGCCCATTTCAGCAAGCTCAATCCATAAAATTCCCACTCTTCCAGCGCATCCCACATCCCACCTCCAATATCCTCCTGTTACCTAGCCATTCTGTTGGACGCCACTTCACCACCTTTTCTTCCAAATAGACTTCTCTAAACATATGTCCATTCCTTCCCTTCCTCTCTTCCTTCTCTGGTAAACTTAGAGACTTATCCATGCTTTAGAGGTCTATCATAGTTGCATATTAAGAATATATAATGATATCAAATTTAAAAGCTACGGACAAATTAATGAACTGCAGAGAGATTAAATTTCAAAAACAGCTCATAACATGGCATGAACAAATGGAAGAAAACAAAATCTCTTGGTAAGTTAAATTTAAAAATAAATAAATACAAAGGAAAAGATACAAGTGATTGAAGTTTCAAGATTCAAAAGTTCACGGCCATAAATTGCCATGTCATATTCTGAAAGTAATAACGAATAGATAGAGTTCAATTCATAAGATTTATATCGAAGTGCATACACCCATAGCAGTATGGTGTGATGTCGTTTTAAAAAGTTATATTTGCTTCTTTTTACTTTACCTTTGCAGCCACGTGAACAAAAAAGTCATGCACATTTGTCATGACTTTGGGAAGAGACTGCAATAACGAGGAACCATTATTAGAAGCGTTTTTTTCAGATTCTAGAAGAAGCAGCTGCTCTAACTCTTGAATCCACTGATGACATTCGCCAAGATATTTCTCAAATCGAAGAATTGTTTGCTGTAAAAAGGGTGATGGTTTCTTTGGAAGACCACTGTAGAAATCAAAAACGGGCACTATAGAAGTGGATGTTGGTTGGCTGTTCAAACTAGGTGTTGTTGCTCCAGGAGTCTGTGATGGGGCGGTGGCACTTGATGCTCCTCCACTAGGATGATGGAATCTTGGACGTAGGATCATAAAGGATCGAACAGCAACCTCTGTATTACGTAACATATCTTTAACAACTGACATCAATTCATGTAGCAGACTTTTTTGCCGTTCCATAGCAGTGCTGATTCCACCAAGTTCCTATTAAACATCAGAAATTATCTGTTACTCTTAACAATGAGTGAAAGTAAACAGAAACAGAATACATAGATAATCAAGTGTAAGCAAGAACCTGAACAATATGGCTGGCATCAACCTCAAACCCATCGTTGGAAATGGAAGAATCATAAAGACGATTACACTGATCAAGTCTCTGGCTTTCATCTCTATATTCCAATACCCTTTCCCTGTGTAACATATATAACAGCTAATAAGCATGAAATTAAAACAAAAATGTTAAATTTGAAGAACAGAGTGGAAAATTAGAACACATACTCGATCTGAAGTAGAAACTTCTGGGAATCAGGATGTAGATCGGCCCAATTGGTGCTGTAAGTGGCAGGAGTTTTATCGTTAGTGAACAAAAACAACTGTTGTTGCTGTTGTGGCTGTTGTGGCTGTTGCTGAAATTGTTGTTGTTGGTGTTGTTGCTGTTGCTGCTGTTGCTGGAACAAATTGGTCTGCTGCTGAGGTTGAAAAAGAGACTGCGATTGCGGTTGCTGAGGAGTGGAGAACAACGAAAGTGACATTGCGAAAAGCGATAGCAGAGAGTGAAACAAAAGCCTTTGTTAAACCCTAGGAACAGAATTGGGAGAGTTCTTGTAATCGAAATTGTTAGTCTCTGAATTGTGAAGTAAATTCTCAAATCCCGCCCCGCGTCCAAAACCCCTGCCTCGTGTTGAAAAATAAAAGTAGGTTTTTAATGTCTTCGTCCATTTTACTTTTCAAATTTTATGCTATCATTTTCTTTTTCTTTTTGTCTAATTCAATTTTTTAATAAGTTTAAAGGAGATACCATGAGACTCTAAAAAAGTTTTGAGATTAATTATTATGCTTTGAAAAAAACTAAATGGTATTGTTCTGAATTGGCCCATATCCTAGGCCCAATAGAATCAAGGTCCAAATGCCCTTGGAAAACAACCTAGAGTGTCCACGCGGGGGCCACGTGGCCAGTGGTTCTTGGCTGTCACGTGCCCCCGGGAATATCGGACCTTTTCTTGGATCGTCTCAATCATCACACGTCCTCCAGAACGCAACAAACCAGATTTCCGGCGACATCTAGGGAGGAGGCCACGCGTCTTGGCCTCTATGCACTTGAGCCTAGCAATCCAGTGGGCTTGGATTTCCACTAATCGGATCTTGGCCCATTATAAATACCCTCTCACTTGAGAGGGTCAAGTATCTCATTCTCTACTCTCTTCTCACTTGCTTGCTTCTCTCTACCTTTTGCTTACTTTGGCATCGGAGTATCTTGCGGTACCCTCTTTCACTTTGGACCACCTGCAGCCAAGACACCGATCGTGCGATCGGTGGCGCCATTTGTGGGAAACTTGCTTCCCCGTCTCCTTTCACTCAGTTGACCAAAGCAAAAAACAAATCTGTTTGTCATGGCCGACCCTGCAACCAACATGGAGAATCCCCTTCACGACGATCTGGCCGAGCAAAACAACACCGTTTTCCCGGACACAAATCCTCAGAATGGGCACACCGCCTCCTCCTCGACCGGATCCTACCGAGGAGACGAGCACAGGGCAGAATCAAATCGTCGTCGGCGGTGAACCCGCGGTTTTCAAGAGGTGCACCGCCACCGACGCCGATTCAGCCACCGCCTTCGCGCCATCAACAACACCAACCTCCTGCTCTTCACCCAGGGAGAACGTCTCCACGTTCTAGAAGCTTCCCGCCGATCACCGCGGAGACACCGACGACCCGACTCGTGGTCACCATCACCCCGACGACATCGCTCTCGAACTCCCCCGCGGAGAACCAAGAGGACAATTCACGCCGCCTCCCGAGGGAGGGGACCCGTGACCGAGCGGCGAGACCTTCAAGAACAACCTAAGGAACGACCTCGCTCCCCTCCCCGACGCGAGCGGGTGACCAACGAGTCGAGAAGGACCAAGAGTAAGCATCCTCGCACTAAACATCAACACCGCTCTCGCTCACCCAACCGAAGCGACGAGGATGACCCCCGCGGTCCTCTGTCCGCCAGCATCATGAATGCTCCAATTCCTCGGGGAATGGAGAAGCCGCCCCAGCTCGCCAGCTATGATGGAGTAGACGACCCGATCGACCACATCGACGGCTTCGAGGCCATGCTCCAATACCTCAACGTTGGAGGGCCAATCAAATGCAGGCTATTCCCCACCACCCTCAGGAAAACAGCAATGGATTGGTATAAAAGTTTACCCCCCGGGATCCATACACTCCTGGAGAGAACTCAAAGCCCAGTTCACGAGCACGTTCACAGCCTCCCGCAGGCATCCAAAGACCGAGGCCTCCCTCGAGGCCATCATTCAGAAGGGCGACGAGACTCTCCGAGAGTACATTGACCGCTTCAACAGGGAAGCCATACAAGTTCCCTGCGACGATCAAATGAAGCGATACCTACTAGAAATAGGGCTCCTCCCCGGCACGGATTTCAGGAAAGTTGTCGGCATCGAGCCCGCAGTCACCTTCGATGCCCTCCTCGACAAGGCTCGCGCCTATATCACATACGAGGAGAAGGAAGCCGCCAACCGCGAGAGACTCGAGTCGGGTTCGGGAACTCACCCATCGAAAATCGGCCCAGGCGTGGTCATCTCGTCGTCCTGATGACAAACGGTGCGAGGATAGACCCCGGGAGTCCCGCGATCAGCGAGGTCCAGCTGGACGTTTCACCGACTACACACCGCTAACGGCGGATCTAATGCTCGGCCAAGTTCAAGGACGGAGAGTCGCGCCAAAACCCACTCGCAAAACCAGCGCCGACAGACCAAATATTGATTATCGAAGCCACACCACCTGGCGAGGATGCGTCCATCTCAAGGACGCGATCGAAACATTGATCAAAGGCGGAAGACTCAGACAGTACAAAAGGCCGGAAGCATCACGAGGTGCCCGTGAGACCAAGGAGGTCGAGGACGAAGGCCCGCAGGACTCCGCCCTATCAAATAACATACTCGGTGACTAGGCGGAGGACTTTCGAGCCTATATTCACCACGCCCATGGGAAGAATTCCCTCGGCCATGGTCATCTCCTGGTGGCGGCCAATGTCGATTAACTCAGCCAAAAGAAAGTTCGACGAGCTGATCGACAAGGCTCTAGTCAACGAGGTCTCGCTCGAACAATTCCGCGGCAAATCTGAACTGATCACTTTCAACTTGGAAGAACTTCCCGGAGGAGCGCCGAACGCCCATATTCCCCTCCTTATCAAAGCAAGAATGGCAAACTTTGAAGTCCACGGGATCACAGTCGGCAAGGCGGCTCGGTCGACGTCATGTACACCCACTTGTTCCAGACACTCCAGCTCGATGAATCTCACCTATCACCATACGTGGGATCCGACCTTCAGGGGTTCAACGGCTCCACGTCCCGACCCTGGGGGTACGTCGAGCTCCTCGTCACCTTCCGAGGACGCGTTTGCGACAGTCAAAGTCCGCTCGGTGATCGATCGCCATTCCCTACAACGCTATTCGGCAGAACTACGCGAACTCACGCAGCCTTCGACCGTTCATCCGAAGCTTAAGTTCTACACCAACCGGGGACGCGTCGCTACCATCTGGGGCGATATCAAAGTTGCGAGGAGGTGCCACAACGCCGCGGCGGGAACTGGTCGACCCAGCCCGCCACCCAGAAGAAGGAAGGGCCGGACAACGCCCAGGTCGAGCTCCCCAAAACCGCGGAGGATCAGAGCCCCAACGTTAGCTCAGTGGACCTCGACACCAAATTTGCAAAGGATGAAGTCGACGGACAAACGGGGGACACGGATCCACTTCGCCCAATTCCAGACGGCGAGTTCGAGCTCGTTCCCCTCGGAGAAGACCCCAGCAAATGCGTCAAGATCGGTGTCGACCTCCCTGACCTGGCAAAGAAGCAACTCAGAGCTTGCCTTTGGGAGAACGCAGACCTCTTCACATGGAGTGCAGCGAAAATGCCCGGACTCGACCCTGAGGTCGCCTGCCACCAGCTCGCCATAGATCCAGCCGCTAGGACCATAGTACAACGTAGGCGTAGGCAGTCTCCCGAGAAAGCGGAGGCTGCTGAAAAAGCTGTAAAAGACCTCCTAGAGGCAAATTTTATTTTCGAAGCCAAGTATTCAACTTGGTTGTCAAATGTTGTACTCGTTAAAACATCTAATGGAAAATGGCGTATGTGCGTTGACTACATTGATCTCAATCGGGCATGTCCCAAAGATGCATTTCCTTTACCTAACATTGATATGCTGGTCGAAAACTCGGCCGGTTATAAACTGCTTTCTTTTTTGGATGCTTATTTAGGTTACAACCAGATCCCCATGGATATGGCCGACAGGACGTGCACGGCCTTCATGACGGAGTCGGGGAACTATTACTACAACGTGATGCCCTTCGGACTGAAGAATGTCGGAGCAACCTACCAGCGAATGATGAACAAGGTATTTCAGAACGAAATCGGCGACATGCTCAAGGTATACATGGACGACATGATCGTGAAATCCCAAGCCGAGGACGACCACGCCGGCTCAAGAGGTATTCGACCAAGCTCGGAAGCACCTTCAACCCGGAGAAGTTGAGTCAAGGCGGCAAGTTCCTCGGGTTCTATGTGTAACGAGGATGAAGCCAACCCCACAAATGTCGAGCGTTCTCCGAGCCGCCCGCCGGATCCAAGAAGTCCATTCAAGTCTTGAACGACATGCTAACCTCTTTGTCTGTCGTACGCGTCAACATGCACCCATTTTCAAATTATTGAGAAAGGGCCGACCTTCGAATGGCACGAGGTGCGAGCAAGCTCTCTCGCACCTCAAACGCGCGCAACCACCGGTGCTCTCACGGCGTCGGGAAACCCTATATCCGCCCGTATCCAATGAAGCAGTGAGTGCATTACTCATACGTGAAACAAAAGACGGGCAAAAACCCGTCTACTTCACGAGCAAAGCCTTTCAAGGGCCAGAGACAAGGTACCAGCAAATCGAAAAAGTCGCACTCGCCCTCGTCGTCACCGCGAGGAGACTGCGATACTATTTTCTCGCCCACGTGATCGTCGTGCGCACGGAGCAATCCATTAAGCAGCTCCTCGCTCGCCCGAACATGGCCGGACGGATGCTCAGGTGGTCCCTCGAACTTTCCGAATTAGACATTCAATATGAGGGACGAAAAACCCTAAAAGCACAAGCGCTAGCCGATTTTATCGCCGAAATGACCGCGCACGAACAAGTATGTGATACAGGCAACAGGTGGACCCTGCACGTCGACGGAGCCTCCAGTTCAACGGGGAGTGGTGTCGGCGTCCTCCTCAAAAACGAGGAAGGCATAGTCATCGAGCACTCTTTAACTTTGACATTCCCCACGTCCAACAATCAGTGGCGGAGCCAGGACCTTAGGTTAGGGGGTGCAAAAATAAATAAATTTGGGACTAAGTAAATTAATTGTGCAAATAAATAAATTTAGGAGTTCAAAGTGCAATTAATATAGACAGAATTTAGATTTGAGGGTGCAAAAGTGAATAAATTCAAGACCAAATGAACAAGTGGTGCAAATAAAAATTTTCAGGGGATTCAAAATGCAATTTATATCAACATTTAGATGCAATATTTAATGTTCAGGGGGTTCAATTGAACCCCCTGGGCCTCCTCCCCCGCCAACAATCAGCAGTACAAGCTCGCTTAGGTCGTCGGCCGAAGACATAGGCGCACGGGATGTTCAAGTATTCACTGACTCTCAACTCATCACATCGCAAGTGCTTGGGGATTATCAGACTAAAAACGACTGCCTCATCGAATACCTTAACCTTGTAAAGGAAAAACTGAGGGGCTTCGACCGAACAGAGATTAAGCATGTCCCCCGAGAACAAAACACCCGGGCAGACATCTTATCCAAGCTCGCGAGCACAAAGAAAAAAGGAGGAAACAGATAAATGATACAAGAGACGCTCACCCAACCGAGCATCGAAAGGTCCACGACGACACTCGACATAAATGCGATCGGTGATGCGGAGGCGGATGACCCGTGTTCAACTACCTCTCGGAGTTGCCCCGACAAGAAGCCGCCGCCACCAAACGCCGTGCATGCTCTTACGTTGTCCTCGAGCAACGTTTGTATCGGCGAGGCTTCTCCATTCCCCTCCTCAAGTGCGTCGAGGAGTCCAAGGTGCCCGACATCCTTCATAAAATCCACGAAGGGATTAACGCCCAACACCTGGGAGGCCGGTCTCTTGCCTGCAAAGCATTGCGCGCCGACTATTATTGGCCCACCATGCAAAGGGACGCCAAAGAACACGTCAAAAAATGCGACAAGTGCCAACGCCATGCCGACATGCACATCGCGCCACCTCACGAGCTCACGACGCTCACATCCCCGTGGCCTTTCAGCTGGTGGGGGATGGATATACTCGGTCCTTTCACGCAAGGCTCTTACCAAAACAAGTACCTTATTGTGGCTGTAGACTACTTCACAAAATGGATAGAGGCCGAGGCACTCGCCAAAATCACCTCCTTCAACATCCTTCGTTTTTACAAACGAAACGTCCTTGCCCGCTTCGGTATTCCACAGGCCCTCGTCACGGACAATGGGACGCAGTTCACCGATCAAAACTTCCGCAATTTCGTAGCACGGCTAGGCACCAAGCACCACTTCACGTCTGTCGAGCATCCCCAGACCAACGGCCAAGTAGAGGCTGCGAACAGGGTCTTATTACGAGGACTCGGGCGGAGACTCGGGGAAGCCAAGAACAGGTGGGTGGAAGAACTGCACAGCGTGCTATGGGCTTATCGAACAACTCCCCATTCAACTACGGGGGAATCCCCGTTTCGGTTAACGTACGGAACAGAGGCGGTCATACTCGTCGAGATTAGAGAACCATCAAGACGTACCGAATTCCCTCTAGAGGAGGAAACAAACGACGAGGCACTGTGCGAAGAGCTGGATTTAGTCGCCGAGATCCGCGAAGGCGGAGCACTACGGGAAGCACGTTTAAAACAGCATATCACACTACGCCACGACCACAAGGTCATCAAACGCGAGTTCGAAGTCGGCAGCTTGGTCCTCCGCAGGAACCAAAAGGAATCTCGCGAAGGAAAGTTGGCCGCCAACTGGGAAGGGCCATATCGTGTCCGCGCCAAGACGGGCACAGGAGCTTATTACTTAGAAAATCCAAACGGAGTACAACTCCCTCGACCTTGAAATGCTACAAAGCTCAAACAATATTACAGCTGAGCCAGAACGACCACATGATCAGCACTTAGTGGCCATCGATCCCCTCAACGGAGATTCAGCTCAGCCTTGGGTCGCGGAATGGTGCTCGCACACGTCCCAAGCCGCCTATAAACGGGGGACCTCCTCGACTACAATGAGTAGGGTCCCCGTTCGAAGCGGAGTCCTCGATCGAGATCCGCGGGTTTCTCATGCACCTTTGGCAGGATGTCCGGCTCGCGACGGACGGTCCACGCCTCGAGTATGTGGTCTGCTAACACGACTACATCCTCGCCCTGAGGCCTCAAGACTCCAAGCCTAGCATACGAGCTAGGAACAACAAGGTCGAGCATCTCTCTATATAGACGAACAGATATAACAATACACACAATTATCATAAAGCATTTATAAATACATGGCCGACAACGGCCAACAAAACATTCACGGGCACTAGACCCAAATTACAAATATCCAAAAAAGACGGGCACCAGCCCAGTGTACGAAGATTAATAACAAGGGGGCACGCAGGTCAGAGATAACAGGCTCGCAGGCCCAAACAATTACAAATCAAGCATCAGGAGCCACGATCTCCCCGTCGACCACGCGGTGGAAGGAGCTGATCCCAGAAGTCACCAGCTCCACCCCGGGGTTCACTATCTGCACCTGTTGAAGGGCCCGATCAAATCCAAACGACAGCGCCTCCACGGTGTCCTCCTCAAGGATCCTCACCCGGCCAATCAAATCTGCCCGGGAGAGAAGCGCCTGCTCCTCAGCAGATTCATCCTCAGCAGGAGTCGTTCGCTCCCTCAGCAATTTGACCTCGACCTCCAGCTTGTCCTTCTCCTCGACCAGTGGCCCGTGCTTTGGCGTCATCACCCTTAGCTCTGCTGCCAATGCATTGTACCTAGCATCCAGACCCCGGAGCTTCTGCAATTCATTCCAATGCGCCATATTCTCGAGCTCCAGGGCAGCAGCCCGATCGTTGGCTTTGGAGGCTTGAGCGCGGGAGTTGGCCACCTCGTCGTTGAGAGTCAACGAGGTCTCGAGCATCCAGATGACCGCGAATACATCAATATTCAGGCCCTCTCCCCGCACCTTCGGGTCGAGCCCCAAGATCATCTCCCTCTCCGCCGCCTGAACCACCGGGGGTTTCCCCTCAAAGAGTTGCCTCTGAGCAAAGCATGGAGGCAATACAAAAGCATCCCCGGTTGAAACCGAAGTCCCCTGCGCTCCCTGCTCGAAATGTTCAGCTCTTCGCCTCTTGAGTGGTTGGTCGGGGGATGAAGCCGGGGAAGGGGTGTTGACGGCGGGCTGAGAATCTTCCCGCGCCTGCCGCTGAAGATCAACAACTCGATCTTTGGCGGTCACACGGAGACCCTTGGGTCGCAGCTTGAGCATGCGCTCCTCCATGGCCGCCATTTTATCTGCAAAACAAACGAAGAAAACACGTTAGCACACGCCAATACACGGGCAACTCCCCTTTTACATTTCCAAATAAATACCTAAGAGCCTCAGTGCGTCCTCGTCGGACTCGCGCAATCTAAAATGGCCTTAGTGTTGATGTACCGCCGGGCAATCTCGATCTCCCGGTTGGAGTCAATGAGCACATTCCCTTCCCGGTCGACGCAGATCGCCGGCCTAAAGCTCTTCACAAAGTTTTCCAACCTCTCGTAGGAGAGTTGGTCGTCCCTATCCAGCTTCTCGGGCTTCACGGAATAGAAATCCGGCCCCCGTTCATAGTGTTTCCTATCCCATTCGAGGGGAAACTTCACCTATATTTTTTCCACCTCCTTTCCGTCCTCGTTGACCTCCACGGTACGCTCGAACAGGGTGTCCTCGGCTTCTCTGGTGACGGGCTTTACCACATATAACCGTTTCTTAAAGTCCCGGACAGAGTCCAAGTACGGCCTGAAGAGCTTGCCCGACTGTTTGAACGACACCCAAGCACACTTATCCCCGACCATCTTCCGTTGTAGATGGAAGATACGAAAGAAGAGGGGAAGAGTGGCGCCTATGTCCAGATAGCGGCACACGAGCTCGAATGCCCGCATGAAGGCCAGGGCATTCGGATGGAGTTGTGATGGGCGAGATCGACCACGTGAAAACCCCGTTTGAAACCGGTGAAGGGCATGGAAGCCCGCCGAATGCAAACTCGTACATTGGGAACTGGTAGAAGTGTGACGAGCATATCCTCTGCTGCCCGGCCCGGGGATTTGCACGACCCAAGAAGGTTCAAAACCCTCATCCAAGTCTTCTATTCGGTTGAACGACCGAGGAGTCGGTGGAAAAATCGGCGAAGTCCCCGGCGGCGCGACCGGAGAGGTCCGCGGCC
Organism: Vicia sativa; assembly: GCA_021764765.1. Lineage (NCBI taxonomy): Eukaryota > Viridiplantae > Streptophyta > Magnoliopsida > Fabales > Fabaceae > Vicia > Vicia sativa. The sequence goes on from CM038797.1 coordinate 134,357,506, forward strand.
AATCTTATCCGTCGAGGTCCGCCTGTACCCTCGTCGCCGCGAGTTTGGTCCCCGGCACCTGAAAAGCAGCGAAAGAAAAGTGAATTCGAGGATATCAAATCCACCCCTCCACCACGACTCAAGTGACACGGCGAGGGGCCCGGAAACACGAGCAACAACGATCAGATGTTGGTTTCTCTCGAGGACCCCGCGCGGATTGCATCCCCTCCGACGCACTCAAACTTATCAACTAATAATCGAAATCTCCCCGTAATATCGATACAATTCCCCGTAACATTCAAGTTTCTGCTCGTGAGATTCAAGTTTCTGCCCGTGGTATTCAAGTTTCTACTCGTGGTGTTCAAACTTCTACCCGTATCATCCTAATTTCTGCCCGTAATATTCGACTCTCTCCCCGCTATGTGCAAGTGTCTCCCCGCGAAATTCAACCTCCTCCCCGCGATATTCATGAAAATCAAACCCTAAATTCATCCTAAAACGTAAAATTGAAAGGAGATTATCAAGGAATTAGAGATGTTTACCTGCATTTGGAGTCGAAGACATGTTGAATCTTGGAGATGTGACGTTTTGAAAGGTTCCGCGCTCGAGAGTCTTTGGCAGAAGTTGGAGAATTGGAGGAGAATAAACAAATGAAACCCTAAAAGATCCTTTTTATAGCCAAACTTCTTGGGCATACGAAAGGTCACACCTTTTAGGCGCCAAGCACCCTATTTCAAGACGACAGGTGGCATCAAACTGACAATGCTTGACCTAGGGGCAATTCCCCGAAGACCGTGCAACCTGATTTGCTAGTCTCGCACCTCGCCGTTCCCACGCGGACATCCCCGAGTCTGATGACCCGAGAATGCCCGCCGAACGATCACCGAAGCGTTGCATCGAGCCCGGTCCGCGTCATGCCCGGACAATTATCGTCGCCAGACGTCGCCGAGGGCCTGCTCGGTTAAAAGTCATTACTCTACCAGAGCAAAGACTTGGGGGGCTCCTGTTCTGGACTAGCCCATATCCTAGGCCCAATAGAATCAAGGCCCAAATGCCCTTGGAAAACAACCTGAAGTGTCCACGCGGGGGCCACGTGGCCAGCAGTCCTTGGTTGCCACGTGCCCCCCGGGAATATCGGACCCTTTTACTGGATCGTCTCAATCATCACACGTCCTCCAGGAACTTCGCAACAAACCCGAATTTCCCGGGCGACAATCTAGGGAGGAGGCCACGTGCTGGCCTCCATGCACTCGCAGGCCCTAGCAATCCGCTAGTGGGCTTGGATTTCTGCCCACTAATCGGATCTTGGCCCAGCGCTGGGGGCTATAAATACCCTCTCACTTGAGAGGGTCAGGTATCTCATTCTCTACTCTCTTCTCACTTGCTTGCTTCTCTCTGCCTTTTGCTTACTTTGGCATCAGAGTATCTTGCAGGTACCCCCCCTCTCTTTCACTTTGGACCACCGTTGCAGATTGGGTCAAGACACCTTCTGATCAGGTACGATCAGGTATGTTTTTTTTGTTACGGATTTTTTGGAACATATCGTCGTATTTTTCTCCGAGTTCGTATCGAAGATATTCAGTGTCTCATACTACAAGCTAATCCAAAATCTAATAGTGGTGTCCTTTATATGCAAACTAGATAACAGAGGACCATTCTCTTGACTCCTGTTGATGATAGAACTCCCCGCAACGTTATACAAAAAGCTTGGGACTTGTCCAGATTCTTGAGTGTATCAATGGAAATCGTTCCATATTCTTGACTATACAAATGGAAATCGCTGTATCTAAAAAATTTCATGTTTCATTCATAGTTTTTGAAACACTTTTTTTCTTCTTCATTCAAATTGACAATGGCTTCTTCTGTTTTCTTATTTGATTTCTATATTCTTTTGGATTATTTTTTCAAATTGAAGGAAAAGAATGTAAAAAAATTTATACAGTCAGTGCATCACAGCCACTCATTGGTGTTATTTAATAAATAATTAAATTAAAAATAAAATATAATTTATAATCTAACGGTTATGATTCACTGACGGTGTAAAAATTAATTTACACTCTCAATGTATTCCAATTAAATTCAAAAAATTTATATTATCATTTAGTACAAGCATATCAATTTGTCTCATATAAATTTTTTAAAAATATCAATTTGATTTGATTGGATTCATAATTGTGATTAATTGATAATATAAAATTTATTTATACCGGAAGTGCATCACTTATTTTCTCTTTTTTAATATGTATTTCATTCGTCCCAAATTATAAAATGTTTTGTCCGTTTTACATAAATTAAAAATTGCAATTATTACTTTATGTGAAAGTGAAATGATGCAGGACTTTACAAAGATGCCCTTTAATAGTTATCTTGGAAAATGAATTTAAAGAATAGAAAGGAGAGATGTGTCTCAAGAGCAACCCTACAAACCCTAACTGTTTGATGTTGATTTAACCACTTCTCTTTTTTTATCTTGAGAAATATCAAGACACAATAGTTACCAATTGACTTGTCGATATTGCTACTCCTTTGGGTTCTTTTTCTCCAAAGCTTTCACACATGATCAATTATATCTATTGCAACATAAGACTTCAATTTGATTCGTCATTCTCGCGCTACTTCCTTTGCATTCTTTATCTCCAAAGGTTCACTTGTGTTCTTTATCTCCAAAGACTTTCACTAAGTCGCAATCCTCTCTTGAACGTCTTGCACGAAAACCCCCAAATTTATCAACGATATTGGAGGACAAACCCGTGATTTTTCGAATGAAACCCCCTGCAAATCTCAACCCAATATTCTTGGCTAGACAATAACTTAATTGGACGTTATCAAACCTCTCCTAGATGGCACCGCGACAAAATATTATTATGTAAGATTTATTAGTGTGTATGCATAGGTTGGAAGTTGAAGATGAAGAGCAAATGTAGTAAGTGTTTCTAGTTTCATCAAGTTGAAAAGATGCATGAATGATATATTTATATAGAGCCTGAAATAAGGGTGACGTGGATCATCTTCCATGAGGAGATAAAAAAGAATTTAATTTTATCTTGGGAGAGACTTTGGACTGAGCAACACCGAGTTGCTTTATTCTTAAAGAACTTCGATAGAAAATTGATTATTCAATACCTATCTATTGGATGAGTGAATTCTTCTTAATTTTATTTTACATTTTTCTTTGTTATATATTTTTATTTTCTCTTTCTATTGCAAGGGTCGGATCTATCATTAGATGATCATTATAAATCGTTTTAAGTCTTAATTTTATTTTTCTATTGTTAAAGTCATGAATTCCTTAAAAATGAGAGGTTATTTTTTTAATATTGAGCCCCATTTTGCTAAAACATATGATATATGTAATTCATCGTGATTGTTTATGTAATGAATCTATATTTTATAATTATATAATTTTACCTGAGTTTAACATTTTCTCCCGTTTACGAAAGTGAGAGATTTGATTTAGATGGCAATTGATACCTACCAAAAATTTGCACATTCGATTGATAAAATTATGAGATTATAATGATAGTTCGTGTGGCAACAAGAATACTCTTAACCATTATTCTAGTTTTACGCACTATAAAATATTTTTTGATTACAATGGGAGACTTCCAATATATGGGGGTTGCTTCCGAAAAAATGGGTAGTCGAGTGATTGGAGATTCGCAACATCTAGAGGGTTGTGAGGTTTTAAAAATAAAATTTTAAAAATAGTAGTCTTCTTATTTATTTGCCATAATATCTTCTTCATATGCACTTAAAGACTCTTTGCACATGTTAGGTTGCTTTAGACGGAGTGGGTTGCCTTACAGTAAAAGATTCTCAATATTTGGCACGTTGCAGGGTTGTAAAATTGTGTTTTTAAAATACCATAATTAAATGAAAGTCATTATAGGTTCAATCATGAGATTTTTCACATTTAGAGGTAGATGATTCGAAAAGAAACTTAATCATTTTTATAATTATATGTGTTACCATTGTGATAAAAAAAATATATATGTGTTACCATTTAATTAATTTTTTTTTATTTTTACGTATTACAAACAAACCAATCAATCATGCTCACCCTATACTCACAAGTAAAATCACCATGTCCTTGTAAGAAAGTTATTAAAAAATTTTGGGATACAACAATCTTACTTTTCATATAGTGATTTTTGCTGGCACAAATACTACGACAATGATTTCACACCAACAAAATTTCTTTGTTACCGATGATTGTTGATCACTTTAACAAGGAAACGATATGTGATTGTACTTGAGAGTTAAGACATTTAAATTTTACTTTTGTTTTTATTTTTATTTTTGTTATATTTTTTCAGATTTAAATTTTATTCTCCTTTGGTACTACTAAAAGTATATGTTTGTTTAGTTTATCCATGATTAGAAAATTTGGATCCACAAAAGTAATTCGTTTAAATAAGCAACATAGGCTAAAATGACACACCAGATGCTCGTACTCTGAGCGACTTTAGGTGTCACAACTGATGATGAAGTAACTTATGTTCAAAATGGAGAATCCATGTTATTTTGAAATTAACTTTTTTGTTCTTTCATGGTTATGATATATTCCATTTCACATAAATACTCTAGTTGAAAAATGTGAGCATCAAGTAAAATTCAAAAACTTATATTCGTTATGCAATTTAGTTTGGATATTCAAAAGAAATAATCAGTTATTTGAAACAAAAAATAAAACTTTGGAAAAAGGTCCAAAATCAATCCGTAATCGATTATGACAAGATCATACTTGATTATGCACATTTATTTTAATAAAGTTTTGCTTAAATTCTTATCATAATCAATTATGCTTAATCCAAAATAGATTACTCAACGAGACGCGTCTCATAACCGATTATATCATCATTAAAATTGATTCGAGGGTGTCAAAAACTTCATAATAAACTATTTATATACTATAATAAAATATGCTTCAGTTAAAGAGGTTTTTAGTGATATAACATGACCTTAAACATTAGTTAATGATGTTCATAATGTTTGATTTTTTTGAGTCGATCATTAAAACATATTTATACATAGAGCCTCACCTTTCTCATTAGCTAACATATTCAAATCAAAGTTAGATACTTATATCATACACGACCTATTTTTTTAATGGTGTTTATAATAACCCTTTTTTCAATTTGACCATTTTCTATCTACAAAATTCTCTCCACGATAAATCACAAGATAAAATAATTCATCCATTGTAAACGCTAAATTCTAAAACAACTAAAAAAATGAACATGGAACAATTTAATAAAGTTAAAGTACTAATTTGAGTTTTTTTTTTGGTCAAAAAACCAATATAAACCTTGAAATCAAGATAAAAGACAAAATATATTTAGCCAATTAAATAATTATTTTTAAGAAAGGAATTCAATCCAAACTTTGTCAGTTTTTCAACCAACATTTCCATGTTACTATTTTTATCTAGTACTAATAAGAAACTCGTGCTGTCGCATGGGTCCTGTCCGGATTTCATATAACATGGAACTAACTTTGAATTGTAATAGATCATTTGTATATATTATTCAAATTTAAAATATTAAAATAATTCAACCAAAGTTCAATCATATAGGGGGAAAAATTAATGTATTAAATTAATTGGACAACATTCAAAAAATTAACTCAAAAGTATGTTGGGGAACTAAATAACATTAATGATAACAATATCGTATTTAAACTTTAGATATGAAGCAATCTGTTTTCCATCGATGTTTTTAACTCGTTGATCTGCATGATAATTTGTGCAAAAATCAGACACCAAATATGCAAACAATTTATAAACAAAAATATTTGTGTTGTCATGTACTTACCCATTAACAAAGCGATTGAAAAACTTCATTGTATACAACATTTGTAGTGATAGAAGATGATACATTCTCATTATCATGTACTAAGATTTTAAGAGCACTTTTGCTTGTAACTCTTGAAATGGCTACATACAATTGTCCATGACTAAAAACAGGAGTAGACAAATACAATCCAACGGTATCAAGTGATTGGCCTTGGGACTTATTAATTGTCATTACGTAAGAGACAATAATTGGGAATTCTCTCCTAATCAACTTAAATGGCCACGGTGACTTAGAAGGTGACATAGACATTCGAGGGATGTAAAAGATGTTACCTACGTTCTTTACAGACATGTCTATCAAACTATTATTTGTAAGATTTGAATTTATTTTTTAATTGGTTAAAATTCGTTATGAATATAGACTAATAATATGCACTTGCTTTTTAAGCATTAATATCTATTTATAATAAATCGTACAGACTATTCACTAACTTCAATTATATAAGATTTAAACGATGAATATTAAAATTAACAGTCTATAGCCAGTATTTCATAGATGCGTTCACATCTATCCGTGAATCAAGATGATTTAACAAACCCAGTTGAATCCAAATGAATTATTTCTAAAATTTATCTGATTGCTTATGCTGTGGTGGAATCTGAGACAAGAGACTCGTGGAAATGGTTCCTTGATCTATTATTAGAGGATCTGAATAGTATTTTGCCAAGATCATATGGATTCATTTCAGACCAGCAGAAGGTGAACTTGCATATTTACATATTTACTTACATATTATGGTATACAATAATAACATTATTATGTTTTGATAGGGACTGGTACCGGCTATTGCTGCTTTGGGACCGAATGTTGAACACAGGTTGTGCGTTCGACATTTGTATGGAAATTGGAAGAAGAAGTATCCTGGGGAAGTCATGAAAGAATTGTTTTGGGAAGCGGCTAGGGCAACTAAAGTTCCAGATTGGGAAAGAGCCATGTTAAAAATTAAAGCTAAAAATGAACATGCTTGGAAAGACATGAAGGACATTCCACCATCCATGTGGACTAGGTCTGCATATCGAACTGACAGTCACTGTGATTTGCAGGTTAATAATATGTGTGAGTCGTTCAACAACGTTATCTAGGAGTATAGGGACAAGCCCATCATAACTTTCCTAGAAGGTTTAAAGCACTACATTATCACAAGGATAGTGAAGCAAAAGAATCTCATGAGTGTCATACCCCAAAATTTTCCCTCTTACTTCTCAAGACATTCCATACATCCATACTCAAGGATTCCTTAAGGGTCGATCAGACAAACCATGTCCTAGGCAATCAACCCAAACTAGGGTTTGGCTATCCTCAGATCAAGATGGACTTCCAACATCTCCAATGGTAATCATGCCTCCTCATGTGCTTCAAAGAATCTCCATGTCAAGTTTAAAGCCTTACAAGTCAAGTTTCCTCAGACAATTGCTCAGATGGTTAAAAAATCAATTGTATTGGACAAAAAGTCAACTGTGGTCAACATACAGTCAAACTTCATGATTTTTGGTCAACATCCATATTTTGAAGTGACATTCATAATTTGATCAAGGGTTGATCATGATTCATCAAGAAAACTCAAGATTTGATCAAAAGTCAAACTTTCCAAATTAGGGTTTCTTGAGGAAAAGTCAACTGAACTTTGACTGAGCATAACTTTCTCATACTTTATCAGAAAGTTTTCTACCACCTCTCATTTTGAAGAAAATTCAATTCTCTACAACTTCATGTCTCACAAGCATGGTCAAAAAATGCTTCATTTTGAAGATATGGATCAAAACATTACAGGTCCTTTTCAAAGTCAACAAAAAGTCAACTTTTTGTAAAGAAGTGTTATTGAGCATGGAAACTCCAATTGAGATGAAACCAAAGAGGTTGTTTAGAGGACATCTAGAGATTTCTAAAAAGTCCAAGAATACTCCAAAATGTTAAAAATTGAGCAAGATACACCTTGTACAAGTTGCGCATTTTTGAAGAATTGCACAAAGAAAAATATCTGACAAAATCCAATTTTTTCCAAATGGGCCTATAATTTTATGATCCAAACTTGATCATAATATTATTTGTGACCCCTTGATGCCTTTCCACGTCCTCCTTCTATTTTTTTGATTTATTTTTGAATTTAAAAGCATTTAATTCAAATTTAAATTAAATAAAATATGAAAAACAAGGTATAATTTAAGTTGGGTTGGATTTTTATCAAGCTTCAGGACCAAGGAAGCCCACAAAACATGCCAAATTCGTGCTACCTCATGCAAGGAAGGAAAAAAAAATCAAATTTTGGAAAGATTTGATAAAATTTGAAAGAGAAAATATTTTGCATTCAAGAGCATATCTTTTTTCATTCTTTTTTATCAAATCTCTTGCATTATAAATACACAACACATTCACAAGACCAAAGGACGAAACCCTAGCCTCTTGAAGCAACCCTATTTTCTCAATTTTTTTTCACAAAGTTGGTAAAATCGAATTTGATTCTTCAGCCGCTTCCAGCCACTCTCAAGCATCTCATTGTGTTCTTGAGGTAAGTTTGAGTAAGTACACATCAAAAACCATGGTTAAACATGCTTGAATCGAGCCATACATGAACATACATATTCATATTTTGCTTGAATTTGAATTTTTAATATTTGCGTGTTTTAATCGAAACTAATCATTCTAACATGATCATGAGGTACCATAGACAGGATCTGGGCCATCGTTCACAAGGTTGAACGCCCAAATCCCGTTATGCCATAGTTAGGGTTCCAAATCGGAGGAGCTTCGAACCGGTTTGTACAGTTGTTTTCAGGCCACACGGAGGCCACCATCGAACTCGTAGGGGTCGAATTAGGGAGATAAGGTCTTTCTTTTGCTATGATTTTTCTTATTTTGCAGGATCGGCCGTTTTGCTCGCCGGAGAAGACGACCGGAGCTAGGGCTCCAGCGTCGTTGACTGGTGGACTCAGGCGAGGGTATGCGTGGCAAAATGGCATGTTTCGATTGGCTCTCGCGTTATAACCTGGGCCCACTCTTTGAATGTGCTTTGAATTTCAAAATAGGACACGTTGCAATGCTTATAACGATTGGTTTGCAGATTACAAACACCAAGACACCTTGGCTCAGTTGGCAACGCGTTGGTGGATTTCTCCAGAGGGCATGGGTTCGATTCCTGGCATGGCAATTTCTTTTTTACAGCTTTGCAAACTAACTTTTTCTATTTTCTTATTTTTCTTAATATTTTTCATTCAATTTAATTAATCTTTAAACATTTTTTTTCATGCATTTAAAAATCACCAAAAATATTTTCCTTTTGCATTTTAATCAGAAAAATGTTTATTTAATTTTTGACATTAAAATTAATATTTTTGCATGCATATTTTAATTAATTGCTAATTAACCATTAAATTGACTTTTAATTGCTTTTAATTATCAAAAACGGTCCAGAAAATTCCCAAAAAATTATCTTATCATCTAATTGTCATTACTAATCTAAAATCTTTTTTCCTCATTCAAAAACTCTATTTTTACTAACATTTTTCTCTTATATGAGTTTTCTTATATTTTCCGATTATGTATATGCTCACAGGTTGTAGTGTTTCAGACCTTTTTTCTCGTTTTTCTTTTCAATATCATGTAACTGCCTATGGGATGTAATAGTTTAATTAGGACTTTTACTTTCCGCACTCCTATTATGTAACTGCCCCAAAGCCATGTAATAGCGTAGGACTTTATTTTCCGCACTTTACTTTCCGTAATTTACTTTCCGCACCCTATAAACTGCTAGTAACTAGGCGTGTATGGCAAGATAAAAACGAATGTAGATCACTTCTAATTGCAAGATAATATATCTGGGTTCAACACACTATTTTCACACATGCACCCCTTAGGGTAATTCTCTCTCGTTGCCTTTCGATTAAATGGTCAAGTCCCTCGAACGTAGGGGTATCCTAGCACCGTTGCCTACAAAACATATCATCATAGTCCCTTCGATACAAAGATCATAGACCCACGATGTCGCCTACGAAAACATGATCTCGTCCCTCGATTGTTGCCTACGAAAAGTGATGATCGTCCCTTCAAATGTGCTAGGATACTCCTACAAGTTGCCTTCTATGACCATCCGATGTCCCTTCGAATGTCCCTTTTACATCCAACGAATAGGGTTACCTACCAACTAATGGTACGAATAGCACTATTCTAAAGGAACGTAAAACAACACGAAAACGACCATTCTGAGTAGGTAATAAGACTTTTAGTTGCTTGCTCAAACAAAATACTTTTCACACCACACACTTTTGTCAAAGTTCAAACTCTTTTCAAAAACGAAACATTTCTGAACAATTTGTATACATTCCTACATGAATCATTACAAAGTCAAAGCGAAATTCCTTTTTCAAAATATTTTTGTCAAACACACAGAAAGCAATTTTTAAAAGTGAGCTAAAAGCAACTAAAGGCCCGTAGGTAACTACGGATGGAAAGGGGTGCTAATACCTTCCATTTTCATAACCTTCTCCCTTACTCAGAATCTAACGAAGGTCTTTTCCTATTCTTTTCACCTTCCCTTAATTGGATTAAAAAAAAGTCGGTGGCGACTCTTGCTATCCGCACATTTGCGATAAAAAGCAAAACAATTCTCAAAGTCAGTTCACCGTATTACAATGAGTCGATTCAGAGGCTCAATTTGTCCCAAGGTGGAACAAACAATTGAAAGGCTAAAGAGGGAATCTGGGGGTTGGGCACCAACATGGCATGGAGATGATGCACTGAATATCTTTAGCGTGTCCATTGGTCAAGACACTTTCGAGGTGAACTTGCAGAAATTCCATTGCGCTTGTCGTAAATGGGCCCTGACTGGCATTCCATGTGTGCATGTTGTTGCTTGTATTTTACACAACAAGGCTGATATATTCCCATTTTGGTCTAAATATTATAGGTAATTTATGCAACAGTTATGTTACTGCATATTGTATATTATGCATATTGTCAATTTTACAGTTAAGTTACTGCATATTGTGCAAGAAATCAAGCTTCATGATAACTTACTCTTATATAGTGTTGCCATCCAATGGCCCCAGACTCTGGCCTGTAAGTAATGGAGAACTGATTAATCCACCAATCATGAGAAGGGCACCGGGAAGACCCAAAAAGAAAAGAAACAGGGCTACTGATGAACCAACTTCCAGCAAAGTACTACCAAGACTTTTGACCACTGTCAAATGTAAAAAATGTGGCACTTTAGGACATAACTCAAGGACTTGCAAAGGGAAAACAACGGCGGATCGAAAATTACCAAAAGGTAGTAACAAGGCAAGGAAGCAAAGGAAGACAAAGGAATCACCAACTGTCTTGACGCAATGCTCACAAGCTTCATAAACATAAGAATAAAATATTTGTGAATCCAGATTCTGTTTTGATACTTTGTACTTAGTTTTGGTTGAATCCACATTTTGTGTAATGGATCACATGTAATGTTTGTGAATCCAGATTCTATTTTCATACTTTGCACTTAGTTTTGGTTGAATCCACATTTTGTGTAATGGATCACATGTATAATCCAGATTCTGTTTTGCTACTTTGCACTTAGTTTATGTTTAGTATAATGCTTTGCTACTCTTTTGTTATATATAAGACAGTTTAGCAGTTTTACAAAGACAGTTTAGCAGTTTTACAAGAAGGCATGCATCAATGCATAACCTCTTGAGTCAATACAAAAAGGAATGCATCAATGCATAACCTCTTGAGTCAATACAAAAAGGCTTGCATCAATACATATAACAATTTCCCATCTATATGAGTCGATACAAAATCATTTGTGTCAATACAAACCAATCCTGTTTTCTGGAAAATAAAATTTTACACAGTATGCATCGATGCATACGTGTTTTACATCGGCTCATATAAGAATTTTACACAGTATGCATTGATGCATAATCCTTTGTATCAATACATAAGTGGTTTCATCGACGCATAGGTAGTTTGCATCGACGCATACGTAACTCAACTTTCTGGAAACCATTCCATTACAGTATGCATTGATGCATAATCCTTTGTATCAATACATAAGTGGTTTGCATCGACACATAGGTAGTTTGCATCGACGCATACGTAACTCAACTTTCTGGAAACCATTCCATTACAGTATGCATTGATGCATAATCCTTTGTATCAATACGTAAGTGGTTTGCATCGACACATAAGTAGTTTGCATCGATACATAAGTAGTTTTCAACACAGTATGCATCAATACAAAACCACTTGTATCAATGCATCAAGTCACTTGTGTCGACGGATAAGATTTTGTATTGACGCATAAGTTTGTTTTTCAACTAACTTTTAATGTTTCCATATGTAAGACAATTTATATATGCCATAAGTCTTCTGAACATAAGTTTGTTTTTCATCTTCATCATCTTTATCCAAATTATGACAGTATTATGTTATATGTTGTTTATACATAACCAAATTATGACAGTATTCCTTATATAACCAAAATATATATGAACTGAAAGGACCAAATTGTATGAACTGAAAGGACCAAATTATATGACAGTATAATATTTTTAACATTACATCAAAACCTCAATGATTACAACATCAAAATCATTACATAATTAGTTGCGGCAATCAAAATCATTACAACCAAAATCCCTCAAAAATGATTATAATTAGTGACATCCTCCCTTCAAGTTTCTTGTAAGCAATATGACAATCAAAATCCAAGAAAAAACCAGGAACATAACCAAATTCTTGATCTTCCTTTGGAGTTCCTCACCAATTTTCTTAGCTACACCGTCCTTATGCTTCATATCATTAACCTTTGCCAATAGTGAGTTTATGACTTCTTGTGAACGGTCTGGAAATTGCTCATCATACCACTCAAAGAAGGAACATCATTTTCGTCCATGTATCTGAACAAACATAAATTTTGGTTTCAATGTATCAAATTAAGCAGAATTTAAGACGTAAAAATTAGGGTTTTCTTAATTACCTTGTATAATCCACATCCATGGAACCTACGCCCTGGATTTTGAGATGTCCACGCAGTAGCCACTGGTGATTCCAAGCCACAGTAACAGACCATCTTTCTCCTCCTAGAATGAGACGAAGAACTTGATACTTGAAACGATTGGGAACCCATAAGCGAATGATTTGACCTCACAAATGAAACAGAATCTGAAAAGGATACGATAAATTTCTGAGGAAGAAGAAGAAGGAGTGAGGAAACAAAGAAATTCTGGAAAGAAGGAAATAAGACTGTTGAGGAAGAAAGAGTTTTTTTTTGGATGCCACCTGTAAATGACATGTAAAATAATTTCATGTCACCTGTTAATAACAAATGACACATAGACTTTTTTGGAGCCAAAGTGGGGCTGGTGGACCAAAACTGTTGGAAAAAATAGGGGGACCTAAATCGTGAAAGCACCAAAATAGGGGGACCAAAAGTGTAATTTAGTCAAATTAATTTCATGAAATAAATTTATTTAATTAAGTGTTATATAAATACTCAATACATTATATTATACCATTAATTTATATGAAAGTTATATTATAACATTAATTTATATAAAATGATATTAACTTATTCCTGTTTATAAAATTATTGTAACTTTTTTCTGGTTTATAAGCACCTTGAACTCATGTGTCAATTACTAAAATATATGTAACTTACTAACATTAATACAAATAATTTTATAAATATTTTAATTTATTACACTTATAAAATTATTTGTAATTTATTCACCTTTATAAAATCAATTATAAATTATTCAATTATTAAAATGATTGTATCAATAAATTTTTTTTATTTTATCATAAAATTTTATGATTATCATTTATCATTAAATTTTCATGATTACTATTTAATATTTTTTATCATGATTACAATTATAAAGTTAATTTGAAAAGATTATGATATATTTTAGTTATTTCATAAACTTTAAAAAAATTATCAAATCTCAATTGATTTTGTTTTGTTTTGTTTTATTAACCTTTTTATAAAAATTGGAATAATTTCAAAATATATTTTAGGTCAAATAAGGATCTAAATAATTACAAAATAATATTTATTCTTACGTTTTTAGAATGATAAATTAAATATTTAAGATAAATATTAAAGTTCTTATTTACTTTACCTTTTATATATTTATAATATACTTTTTTATTAATTTTATTCATAATATATTTATAGTTAACAATACATCGTTTAGACTACGTTAATTTTTTCAAGAATATAAATGTAACATTTCAAAAAATATACACAAATATATTTAGAAATCGGTAGAAAATTTTATTGGTTAAATTATAATTCCACTCAAAATTTTATTGATCATAAATTTTAGAAATCAAATCATACATAAAAATAAAATGTATTAATGTGACCATTCAAAATAATTTTTATATATAATAAAAATAAGTAATATTAATACCTCCATTCAAAAGATATATTTGTAAAGTTTTGATTTAATTTTTTTCATATCTTTATATATTCTAATGTATATAATATTGCTACAATATTAAACAGTATCAAACCTATAATATTAAAAGAGAATTCAAATTTTATTGATTATTGTTATAAATGAAATGATTATGGATGTCCATCAATTAGGAGATTTCAATTGATTTTCTATTTATTACATATATCTTATAAATAAGACTCATATTGTAATTGAAATCTACACAGATAATGAGAATAATACGATCTTATTTTCTCTCTTTCTCTCCTCCGTCTCTACTCTTCAATTACATTGCTTTCTCATTAATTTCATAACAATTATAATATTTTATGGAATCAAATCATACGATATATTGGTAAAGTTTTGAATTAAATGGTACTCAAATATTTGATTAAAAAATTGTAATATTTGTTTCTAATATTGTATAAAAATATATTAATTAGTCGTACTTTAAAAAAATAAATTGTAAATACTTTATTAAAAATTGTAATATTTGTTTCTAAAATTATAGAAATTAAAAATAAAAAAATATCAATACAAAATAATAGTTTTATTCAAATTTCACAACAAATGAGAATTATAACTTGTAGTTGTAAATATGTTAATTGAACGAAACTTAGAGTAGTGTGTTTGCTAGAGGCAATGTTACATTCAAAAGAACTTAGAATTTGGTGTAAGATAAATTTCATTAAAACATAGGCCAGTATAATTTGCAGTAGAAAAACATATTATGCCAAAACCAATGTTGATATGACATACAAAATATGAAAGCAATAATAATATACATGTACATAATTTGAATCAAATCCTGTTAAAAACATTCTTCTATAGAACCAGAAAATGATCACATATCAACGTTGGTTTTGTCATTGCATATTTTGTTGCTCACGCAGTGGATCTCTCTCTAGATATCTAGAGAGAGATGTGAAAGTCATAGCCTTTCTTTTATGGCCGCCCCCGACTTACGGCTTTACGCTACTACTATTGTGATGTGAGCGGTTCCAATTTGTTTCCCAATTCTCAGTGTCGGAACTTGTATGCAGACTTATAAGGTGCATGCATAAAGGTTTGGAACTCTTTTATTATCTTAATTTATCTTTAAGACAAGACCCTACCCTATTATCGAACCCTCTACCGAGCTTAACCCTGCCCACATTTACTTTTTTTTAAGGGGGCCAAAGAAATGTCTCCAACGGCAACCAACAGTCTTTCTTCGGAATTGTATTGAACGGGTCAATCCTCCCGTCCCGTTTGTTTTACCAACTTATCCTAAGGTCTCCTCACCGGGAGCTCCCCGGCGACGACAGAGGAACCAACCCGCCTGCTGTGGTGGGGGCCTTTTTTTCTCACAATAAGACCTGGCCAGTTATCCATACCCTCAGTAGCTTACGAGTTTACGTCCATCCCTGGTTGGGTACAGTTTCCTTTCGATTTTTCCCTTGTAACTAACTCAAAGCAAGGCCAATCCCTTAGGGCATTATCCATAACCAGATAACTTAGGCTTTATGGTAATTCACCCGTACCAACCTAGTCACAAGCCACAATTGATCCCCGGTAGCCAACACACAAAGGAGAGGAGTTAGACGGTAGGAATTCAGTTGTTTAGCTGGTAGGGCAATCTCTCGTGCAATAAGAATCATCCCTGAATCTTCTGAGAGGAGAGCTTGAGAAAGACAGTCTCGAAGCGGTCCAGGTTGTGTTGTGAACAAAGCTATAGTTCTAATCGCTTGGGATTTTCGCGGTAAGCAGTTCATTATAAGACATCTTAGATAATTATTGCCTTGCTTTTGGTTCTTCTGAAATTGGCAGTGAACTTCAACAACACTCGCTACTCTTGAACCCTTAAAACATATTACTTTAGAACTTCAGGTGAATAAGAGTCTCATCCCCTTGATTATCCTCATGTTCATCAAAATCTCGTTCCTCTTCCAAAAGCAGTTCCTCCAAACATTGCAATGAGACATTTGCATTTGCTATCTGTCAGAAAATACAATTAGTATATAATCAGTACCTACCAATGAAAGCCATTGATATTCCTTGTGGAAGCATAAAATTCAATGGTTTCAACTTCCTAATCTTCAATTACGGCTGTAGATGGAAATCAAATGCTCAGGAAATCAAATCATCTGCACCATATTAAACATATATCTACTATTATAAGATTAACTGTCAAATAACTTGAATGAAAATATAAGTTAACACTTGGCTTTGATGATGAATCACATGTGAAAATCGACTCGATTCAGTAGATTTAAAATAGTGGTCTCTGGTTCTGTTGTGGCAGTCTCCAATTCTTCTTTAGTAATATTTTTGTTTGTGAAATTAGAGAAGCAAATGGTCACTCAGCCATGACCATGGTGAATATTGGCACTTAAAATACTAAGACAACTCTGCAAACAATAATATTATAAAACATTAAAACTAAAAACAAACAATTTATTTCTTGGGCATGATAAAAAGCCACGCCATAAACTTCAGGCCAATTTGAATTCACGGGAGAAGGTCGGCGACAGACCTGTCCATCATTGTACACAGTGAGTTTAGCAAGATCATTGGTGCAACAGACGTCCTGTTGACCCCCATAAGCCGAACCACTAGTCCTCTCTCTATCTTCAACCTCAAAAATAAATGCTTGAATCGACCATGAGGCAAAGTTTGATAATTCCTTGTTAAGACGGATTGTGACTCTATTAAACCTGTTTTCACATGACAAAATCAAATCCCAATCAGCATAGTTTCTTTTTACATATCAATGCATAAAAATTAAACTGTGAAACAATCAATTATTCAATTTGTTGATTGGTCCCCTACTCATTCAAGTGTGAAATCAATTATCAGCCTCTATATCCATACATATTCCAAAAGAAGAACCGATTAAATCAAGAAAAGAAATACAAAAATCTCAATAAGATACAAATAAATATAACAATAAGCAAAATAAACAACAAAAATGATGAGAATATACTGCCTTCTTTTATCAAACATGTGATGGGCGAACTTGAAATTTAAATAGATTAATAATAAATTGAAAGAGGAAGCAAAAGAAATAATCATCTATCTATTGGAGAATCAATCGTAAATATATATGTGTGAGCTTTGTATTCACCAAGACTCTCCCGTGTTCAAAATGCCATATATATTTCTTTCTCTAGCAATATAAGAAAAAAATAAAAAAATCAAAACTCAACCTCATATTTTAATAAAAAAATTAAAAAAATTGAGAAATAAAATCTTAATAAAAAAACATACCTAACAACAAAAAATAAACAATACCATGGTTGTGTTGTTCGTCACATGCAACTCAAAAATCCCCTTTTGCAGCTCCCAAGTAACCTAAAGATAAAGACATCTCATTTTAGGTATCAAGTTAAGTTTTTTTTTGGCAAAGGAGAAATAGTAAGACAACCCTGAAAACGAAAAGAACACAACACAAAATATGATATTCCAAACTACATTTCAGTTTCAACTTTCAATCACTCACATTCGTCACTTACATATGTATGAATTGAATTAACGCTAAAAATTGCATTTGAAGGAAATTCTTCTGTAGATCTATAACGGGTGTTGTTGGTTATTGATGTTGTTGAGATTCAAAGATCTTGGCTGCGACCACCATTCCTACGCTTGAACATCTGAAACAAATATATTAATAGGTTAGGATGCGAATATTAGATGGTTGAGATTACAACGAAATGAAATCGGTAGCAGCAAAAAGAGAAGAATGAAAAGAGATAGAGCGACGCAGAAAGAAGATGAAATTAAGTTTTCTGATTTGTGTTTTAATATAGTGGGTGTAAGGGTTATTTGTTGCATCTTGGGAAAACAATGTTTTTTTGGTTGTATAGATTTACCGTTTCAAGAACTCAACATCTATGGTGGTTGTTCATCTTGTGCTGCCAATTTAAATCTTGCAACAAAAAACGCGATTAGGGTTTACTGGAATAATTAGGTTAGTGTAGGGTTTATTAGGGTTATTTATTATGCAATGCGTGTGAATTAAAAAATTTAACAATGGCAGCAAAAAAATAATAGAATGACATATCAGACGTAATAAATGTCAAATGAATGTGGTGCAAGGAGTGTCAGGAAAAATCTAAATTGCCCTTTGATTAAAACTAAATTAGGAGTTTGCTAATTAGATCATTAGTGTAATTTAATGGTACTTTGATTTTTATAGATTTATAATAGACTAACGTTCAGATGTCCGCTTTCTATAATATGCAAGTAGATAAATATTTAATGGTATTTTTTATTTAATTTTAATTATTTAAAATATAATTACAAAATGTAATGAAGAGTTATGAAAACCGCCATATAATGGTTATTAAAAGGGAAATTGAAATTTAAAATAAAACTGAAAAGAGTATATTTGAAAGAGAAATAAACTACACCAAAAACATGAATTGACTTTATATATTGTTATAGATTCCAATACCAGAAATTTATATCTTAAAATTAAATAAATGAGATATTAAGTATTTGAACATGCACACATATTACCAATAGCCACATTAAAAAAAAAATTCAATACCACTATAATATAGGATTTTAAAATTTCTATATATGTTTTATGAAATTTAATGAGAATGCAGCGAGAGTGAGTCTAAAAAATTTTAGAATGTCAATCAATAAAACTACGTTATTCTACCACATTATATCAATAATTTAAAAATAACAGTATAATTTAGTTGAATATATAATCTTGTTTAACAGTGTAAAATATATCATCTATTTTCTCATATTTTATTATAAAATCATCTATAATATAAGAAAAGTTGATGGTCTGGAAATCACCCTTTTATCCTTTGTTACTTTTCCAACATATTATTAATTTGAAGTTAAATATTATCTTTTTACGATAGATTTCAACCAATTCCCACATGGTTGCTTATTATTTCATGTGCAGCAAAAATTATATTCATATTTTTATCTTTCTTTTTCATTCTCAATATTATTTTTGACAATTTTATTATATCTCTCATCAATATTTTTTATTTTATTTCTCAACCCATTTTATTTAACAAACACATATATCTCCATATATTTCTTCACACTCTACTCATTCATCGTATATATCATATAACACATCTCTTCTAATTTACAAATTTTATTTATCTTTCAATTTTTTATACAATGTATACTAGTACTAGTATTTAAGTATAAAACTAGATGAAAGAAATAGGCAAAGAAGAGCATTACTTTAGTTCACTTTCTCTTCCCTCCCTAGTCTCCTCCCCTTCCATTCCAAATCAAAAACCCTTCAACTCGACCGTTGAACCCTCATTTCACTTTTCAAACTTCAAACTCCAATGCCTCCTCTCAGCAAGCGATCTCGATCAGAGTTCCCCAACCTTCAACCTCTCATGCCCATCCACGATCGTCAATCCAAAATCTCCCAATACGAACTCTCTAGAGAAGAAAGAATCCGCGAAAACCGCGAGAGAATGGGAAAATTGGGGATTTTTGATATCTCACTTTCCCTCAAGCTCAAATCAACCCCACCTTCACGAAGAACTCCATCTAACCCTAAATCGCCTATTGCTCGTAGCCCATCTGGCCCTTCTCGCCGCTCTTCCAGGTTCTTCTGTTTTTCGCAGTAAAAATTCGATCTTTGATTTAACATGCAATACCTAAGCTTGGTTTTTTATTTGTTGTTGTTTTGTTTTTAGGTTACAGAATGTTGCTCCTATTAGTTACTCTGAAGCGCCGCTGAAGAGAGAAGTGGGTGAGCGAAAGACTAGGATTGTGATAAGTGAAGGTTCTAAGCCTGAGGTTTATACTGAAGAACATGAGAAGCTTTTGGGGAATACTGAGAGAACTTGGGAGCTTTTTGTGGATGGTGTTGGGAAAGATGGGAAGAGGATCTATGATTCTGTTCAAGGCAAAACTTGTCATCAGTGCAGGTAGTTTCATTTCAATCTCTATCCCTAAATAAGTTGTTTATGAGCTATGAAGCACAGACATCGAAAATACGACACCTACGATGTCACGTTGATACCAGGAATAATTTGAAAAAATGAATAAATTAAATGTAATCAAAAGTATCCGTGTCAGTTTTGGACACTGACACACAGATGAACACACTTTTTTTCATAGGATTTGAGGTACATTATCATTGTGCTTGATGAAATGAAATTGTTTGAGTGGTTTGAGATGCATTATTTGTCTGCCATGATATGGGTTTTCACCATTTAATTAATTTAGTGTCTGAATGGCCTTTTCCAGAACATGCTTTGCTGGTAACATGCCATACTCTGCAAGAAATTAATATAAAAAACTGCTACTGGTGTTGTTGTTTTTTGTTTGTGTGCTTGTATTTATGTACTACTTGCACCATTCAAAAATGATTTTGGTACTAAGCTTTTTCACACTGATTAAGAAAAAACCATAAATAAATGAAAGAATCTTGTAAATTTCATAATTATTTTTATTAATCATTTGCATAAAATGTCACTATCTGTTTTTTTTTTTGTATGACAGCCTTTTGTATTGTATTTATTTGATGGATTTTTGTTGAGGTTGCTAGTAGTGTTTTGCTGGTTCTTGAGTCTTTCAGTCTTTACAACTGATTTGGCTGTAGCATAATTTGTACAAACCTCTATTGTTTATCAATTTAAAGTGTTGTCAAAGAGCGGCCAGGGTAGCAAAATTTGAACAGATCACTATTTTTTGTGATCAACAATTGGCAACACACGTGGTTGACCATTTTACCGCCAAGAGTTTATTTTAGCTAGTAATTGTTAATTTAACCCACATGAACTCGATTTCCTGAAATGAAATATTGAATGAACTTTATATCTCTGCAAATGTAATGTGCGCTTGTTTCAAGATATGCAACAAAAGTTCTGTTAAACTCGGAATGTTTTTATCGATAACTAGTAAACTTGGTTTCCTGATATGATAAACTTGCTCACCAAATGAAAATAATGTTTTGTAGGCAAAAAACTCTTGGTCTTCGGACACGCTGTTGCGAATGCAACATGGTCCAGGGGCAGTTTTGTGGAGATTGCTTGTACATGAGGTATGCTTTCTCTACATATTTCTTCCCTAACATCAAGGGTAAGAGATATCGCCGGCTTCACATGCTGATTGGTTGGATAATTTTATGCATAAACCGGGATAATATTGATGCTCTAGTTTCTAAGACGATTCTTTCTCTTTCATTTTGATTCCTTGGGTTCTCTCTTGGATATGTTTAAACTCTGGCGTAATTTATGCATGCATCGTAAATCCAGAAAATGGTTTTAGATGTGTTTCCACACTTGGATTATAATTGAATAATACCTCGGAGTACACGTAACTTGATACGGTGCTTTGTTTTCTTATCCTCCTTTTGGTAGATATGGGGAGCATGTACTAGAAGCCCTGGCCGATCCAACTTGGAAGTGCCCGCCTTGTCGTGGAATTTGCAACTGTAGCTTATGCCGTAATGCTAAAGGATGGGCACCTACTGGGAATCTATATAGAAAGGTTACTCCTAATTCATTACCAAAACGTGTTACTTTTTTCTCCAAAATATTGAGTTGTACCTAAGCTCTCAAGTGTTTCCTAATTTCAGGTAGTGCATTTGGGTTATAAATCAGTTGCACACTACCTCATTCATACCCACCGCGCAGAAGCTGTTGTTGAGAAAGACGATGATACTTTCAACCCAGTTTCAGATACAGATGTTAAGAAAAATGATGAAGTTTCCAATGCTCTTTCGGCTAAAAGGTCACTACCTTTCTCTGATGCAGCCAACAATGAGAATAAGCTTGGACCAATGCAGTCTCCAACTGAAACTGATGGCGACGAGGTTGCCGCAAAGAGATTGTTGACTTTCCCTGATGACCAAGTTCAGCTTGAAGAAGTCGAGGGTGGTTTGGATACCCCTGCTGAGCAAGTTAAGCTTGAAGAAGTCGAGGGTGGTTCGGATACCCCTGATGTGCAAGTTCAGCTTGAAAAAGTCGAGGGCGGTTCGGATACCGTGAAGGTACTTGCTTCTTCCAGCAAACCAAGCCCAGACAGTATTGCTGGAAGACTTAGGTCTAGGACAAAAAAGCAATGATGAGGATAGCTTCCTTAATCTTAGCCCAGGGTATGTTGAAGAGGACATTCAACATTGCATTTTGAAATTATCAATCAAACTTGATAATTTGGTAAGAAAACCCGTTTTTCCATAGTAGTTATATTAGAATGTGAAACACGTTAAGTATAACAGTTAACTTTAATTAAAGGGTTTTGTATAATGTGCATTCTCTTGGAAAAAATTAGTACAAGTTTTTTTTTTATTTGATCAATAAATTCTCATATCTTCTCTCTTTGATTTAATGATAAAGTTTACTGATTCAATAGTTTAAATAAACTTGTGTGTGATAGAATTTATTGATCTAATAAAAAAAACTTTAATTAACCTAAAGTGCTGATTCAATAGTATCAATAGTATTTTGTACATCATAAGTTCTCCAATAATGTCAATAAAAACTTTAATTAGCTAAAATTCTACAATAATGTATAAACTACAATAAAATTGTATTTTATATTTTTTGTAAAACTTTAGTTTATACTTATAGTATCAACTAAAAAAGACTTTAATTATTTGTACATCATAAATTAATCTAAAGTATATTTATATGAATTAAAAACTTATTTAACTTAAAAAGAAAATATGTTTTGACATTATTGACACAAACATGTTACAAGTTGATATTTTATTTATTTAAATGTAATGACTTAAATTTTACGTCTCGTATTTTTTTTGGGTAAGATACATCCTGTTTTTTTTAATCACGATATCAACGGCAACATAAACATGACCCATCAACCACACACATAACTTTAAATAGATATTACAACTATTTAAATGAATAATACAACAATGAGAAATAAAACTGGTATAAAAAACAAACTAGATATAAATCTAGTATACACTCAATGTGAAGCATGAATATAGACACGAGTACGATCCAGCGAACTCAACATGGAACGCGAAACTAAATTACAAAATAAATGTGTGTAAACTCTGGGATTTGAAACCAAATTAAAAAAAAAATGTGTCTAAAATTTTACAAACATTCTAAACGAAACTAAAAGCGGACATGAATATTCAAATCTATCTCTTGAAGAATAGTAAATGTATCGACTGCCAACACGAACAAATGCAATGTGGAGATTAAGAGTCTTGTGGAAGAAACCACAACAAGATTCTTTTCAAGCCTAACAAACCCAGATCACAACGAGTAAATTCAAGACAACCGATCAAACAACAAAAAGAACATTGCAGCGATAAGATTTTAGCTACCACAAAACTAATAGTGTAGTGTTGAAAATTCAAAAATCTTAAAAGCAACATATTTACAAAAACACCAGGTCAAGCATTCAATACCCACTCTATCAATATATAGATACTATTTGACTTTTTTATGTTTAAAAATACAAACTTTGGTACAAGAACAAAAACAAATTGATGCCAAAATCCTAATGAAGATGAATCTCATTTTTAGTGACTTTAAAAAGTTCATGTATGACTACAAATATGTAAAAAAATTAAAGAAGGTTTGAGAATCCTTCTTTTATGTTATAATATTAAGGAGAGTTTGACAAAAGTGTGCTAACACGAGCATTTTGTTACATGAAAAAAAACTTTAACATTGGGATGAAAAATAATCAACTTCCGCAATAATTTCCCAATACTTGCTTGATTCCAAGCCTTGAGTGCAATGATGTTTAGGGCGCCCTCTCCCTTAAGGCTACAAATCCTATCCCATGTCACATGGGATTTTTTTCGTGATCTCATCCTTACAACTCTAAATATAACATCTACAAAGAGGTTCAATATGATTTATAACCTTTTGTATGATAGGAAATATTTGCATCCAGTATGATGTCACTGCAAAATGAATGCTCTTTATCAGTTGAAATCTTCATGCATAACTCAGGAGGCTCGATGTCTAATGTTTAATGCGTGGAGTAACTTTCTCAATCAACGGTTTACACTACTGAACAGTGATTTTTCATGCAGAGTAGTTCTTATTTAGCTTGAACTTTTACTTTATTGCATTGGATTTTCTGGAATTTTCAGCTAATTCCAACATTTGCTAATTCCAAATTATTTGACTTTTGATGAGAGAGCACAAAATCCATTTTTCTCTTCATGTAGTGCATTACATGATTTACTGATATTTAGTGTTGCATACTGGAATTGCTTAGATATCTACCAAGAGTTTCTATAACGAAGCATATGGAATCTTATGCATCCTTTATTTTCAAGATCCGTAGTGGGACATTGTTTGAGAATAAACTTGTCTCTTCTAGCAAGAGGTGTGTCTCATGGTTTGCTATCTTTTATGGATAATTTATCCATAACTATATCAATATAGCTCCTTTATGACAATCTTACAGTATCTCGAGAGCGATCTCTAAGTATTTGAATTCCTAAGACAAATGAGGCGTCCTCGAGATCTTTCATCTCAAAATTCTTTGTGAAAAATCTTTTGGTTTCGTGATATAAGCATGTTGTTGCTTGCCAAAATGATATCATCTACTTATAGTACCAATAAAATGAATTTACTCCCATTAAACTTTTGGAACACACAATTATCAAACATATTAGCCTCAAAATCAAATGAGGATATAACTTGATGAAATTTGTAATACCATTAACGGAAAGTCTGTTTAAGGCCATACATGAATTTATTGAGCTTGCAAACCATAGAGTTTGGGTCTCCTGACACAGTTTTCTGGTTCTTGTTGAACCATATATATTGTCTCTTTAGTGTTTCTATTTAGAAACACAATCTTTACATCCATCTGATGCAACTCTAAATCAAAATGAGCCAATAATGATCCTAAGAGAATCTTTCAAAGAAATTGGCGATGAAGTCTTTTTATAACCAATGTCTTCCTTTTGAGCAAAGTCTTTGGTGATAAAACAAGCTTTATATCATTCAATGTTACCTTTTAAATACCTTTTTTTTTTGTTGAAAGGAGGACCTAAGCCCAAAGAAAAAAACAACTACACTATAACAACATTAGGAGAGACAATCCCAATGGCATCAGAATCTAGATATTGCCTTAAAAAAATGAGGAACTTCGTTATAGATAACAAACTTCCTATCAAAGCAAACACACTTCGTCAGACAATCTGCACAAGCGTTCGCATTCCAGTAGACATGAGAAACAACCATCATCTCTAAAGCTGATATAACCTCCAAAATCTTAGAAAAAATAGCTACACAATCCACCTGACCCACCTTCATTTGTTTTAAGTGCAATGTTAAGCGGTCTCTCAGGAGCACTAATTAAGAATCATTAAATGCAACATAGATTTCCTATTATTTAGAAAAGGAAAACTATTAAACGTATTATTTAAGATGAGAATAAATTAAAATTGTTTAAACCATTAAGAATTTTTTTGAAATGTTACACATTATTACTTTTCATTTTCATTTTCGGTTGCTTAATGAAACGCATCGATGTTTCTACATATATCATTTTCATCGCCCGCTACTTTTTTAATGTTCATTTGTTTGTTTTTAAATGCATCATGTTGCATTAAGGACAAATTCTATTTGTTCTTTGTTGGAATATATTCTATTTATTTATTTATTTATTTATTTATTTGAAATACAATATTTTTTGTTTATTTATTTTTTAATATGTTGTGTTTCTATTTATTTATTTTTATGAAATATGATTTCCTTATATAAATTTATGTTTTTTATTTTATTCTTCAACATTTACAATAGAATTTTATAATTTATCAACACATTTGAATTTTTGTATTTGATATTTGAATTAAATGTAAATTTTTATTTTAGTTTTTAGTTATTGTTATTTCTCTAATTTTATGGTTGACATTAATTTTGTTAAAATTAATTTATGTTGCAACATGTTTAAAAGGATGTTCTAATCTTGCATCAAGAAGATGTTGGACACGATGTCCTATCCAACTCATTTGACATCTTGTCTTTTACAACTGTTTTTCTTGGAGTTTTTATATTATAACAGATCCTGAATATTTTAGAAATATTAGGATAATATGTGTGTCGTCCAAGATTCAAGAATCAGTGACTATTGTTATTTTTGGAAGATAAATTTGTTTCATTAAATGTTGAGACATTTTAGGAAACAAATCATTAAGTCTTATTTTCATTCAGAAGTTTCTGATGATTTTCTACAACATATCAGTTTCGAATTTGAAGCCCAAACCCAGTCCTTCCAAGGTTATAAAAAGAAGACTTATGTCCTAGCTTTTGCGTGAAACTTACGGTGTATTTGTGTTAGGGTTTTGTGCATGTTTATTGTGAACCTCTCTAATATCACTTTGATAGAAGAGTAGGACGGTTCCTTGAGTTGTAAATTTTGTCCTCATTCATAAGCTTTTAAGCATTAAATGACATTGTGTCTTTGAATTGTGTCTTCAAAATTTTTGAATTATGTTATTGACACTGTTTATGACTGAAAGGATTTGAGAAGGGTCTCATACTTAGGTGAGTCTTAGGTAGAAATTAAACACATGCATTGATTAAGTGAGTAAACTAGTGAGACTTTGTTCTGGGTCTACAAATTGATATTATCTTGTTGATTTCATCCCTGACTTGTTAGCCCCCAAACGTAAGTGTTATTGTACACCAAATAGGGTTAGCAATTCTGTGTGTTCTTTACTTTCATGCATTGTTTATCATATTTTATATTGTTCATTCTGTTGTGTTTACAAATCAGTGTCTCGACATCTCTCAAGACATCTGAGATCTGACTTCCAGAATTTCAGTTATTATTTTATTTTTCATGAAATATTTTATAATTAATTTATTATGAGTTTTTAAAATCATTTCCACCCTTGTGTTTCTGAAGAAATACAACATAATTATCTGGAATTGCACTATTCCTCTATGATAATTATTTTATTCATAGTGATTTATCACATCATAACATGACATTTATCTTACTTAAATTACAAGATTCTAACATAAAAACCTCAACTAATGAATAATAGTAGTTTGTGCAAGTTTACTTTGGGTTGGTTTGCATTTGTGGAGGTTATGACCTTAAACAAAAACCAGGAAACATACACTTTGCTAAGCGAAAGTTGCAGCAAAAAGTTTACTTAGCAAACTCCCAGCAAAGTGGAGACTAAAGCAAATCAACCCAGTTTCTCCAACAACAAGAAGCAGCGAAGCCGATTTTCTTAGTTAGCTAAACTTCGCTTAGCGAACTTTGGCGATTTCAGAAGATATTTTGAAAAGACTTAAGGCTGAAAAAAGGAAGTTTACTTTGCAAACCATACTTATCTAAGCGAACATTGGAGGTTTTCTGAAGACAATCTTAATTAAAAACTTAAGGAAGAAGCAACAAATACTTCTCCAAACGAACCTCACTCCGCTTAGCAAACTCAGGCGACCGAAACTGTTATAAAAGGGACAAAACTCAGCTTAATTGAAATTCTTCAGTTTTTATCATTGTAATATCATAATACTCTGTAATATGTAAGTAGAATATGTATAGAAGAGGTTGTAAGGAGAAGGAGATGGATACACATCAAGAGTCAATAAATCGTCGTTGATGTTTCTTCAACTCAATTATTCCAGTAAGCTTCAAGCTACCATGAGTAGCTAAATCCCTCTCTTGTTGGGATGTAGTTTAGCGAAACAATATGTATTTTCATTAATCATGGAATTATACAACATTTATTTATGAATCATTATCGATGCTATCTTTGTTTTATTGTTTAACTTCATTTATTGAATTGATATTAATAAATATGATTCTAATCTCGATATAAGATAACATCAAGGCATAGATTTAGGTCTAATATTCACCGAAAGTATCGAATCTTAAGGCTATCGTATTTTTTAATAGTCTGAGAAATCGTCGATTAAATCATAAGGTAGAAATCTCATCAAAGTTTATACATAAACTCTATTTGTGAGCGATACATGATGATATTGAAACATGCTTAAGTTGTGTATAACTGATTCGTGATGTGCATATTGGATCGGTGAATGAACACTAATTCCCAACAAGTCTATTCACGAAAACATATTTGTATTTATTGTATGCGTTTACTTTTCGTTACTTATAAATCAAACATCTTGAAAATTCTGCTTAGAATCATAGAAAATATTGAACGATTTTAATATCACTCCAATCCATGTGGATACGATAAAACACAATACTTACATTTTGCTTACTCAAAAACAAATTGTCATCGTTGTCACGGATTTTCATTTAAGATATTAAGCATCGCAATATTTCTATACTTTTAATCTTTGTGAATTTGTTTATATATATATATATATATATATATATATATATATATATATATATATATATATATATATATATATATATATGTTGAGTATAAGCCAAGTGCAATGTGAAGACTTCAGAAACTGTTTTAGAAACAACTTAAGTAAATAAGTTTTTCTGCCACTGAAGCAGAAAAACAAAATTTCGAAGAGGAAACCGGTTTCCCCATTTGGAGAAACCGGTTTCTGTCACGAAACTCAATTTTCCTGTGTGTCAGTTTTTTGTTTTTGTTTTTTTGATTGTGTTGTTTTGTTGTGTTTTGAGTGGACAATATATAAACACTCCCTCTCTTGTAATATTGTACATTACCATTGTGAATAATACATAATATCTAAACAGAAAAATCAAAAGAAAGAAACCCCCACACCAACTTACTCAACAAATCAAAAAAAAAAACAAAAACAATGGCTAAAGAAGAATTTGTCAATGGACCTTGCCGAAACCATCTAAGACGGTTGGCTCATCTCACCAACAACAAACAAACAAAGATGAAAACATGATTGCTTCAAATTATATATGCAAATTGTCACACCCAAAATTTCATTCTGACATTTTTCATCTGATTCATTTGCATCCAAAATAAGTTTCGACCTTTTATGGGTCGCATCTTGCATTTGTATTGAGTTCACATTTTACTTCTCTTTTTTTAGTTAGTAATCATTTTTAATCATATTCGTCTTTTTGCATTAAGTTTCACATAAGATTTTTACATTTTTTTTATCATCTAAATGATTAAGAGAAATCACTTATTATTAATAATCCAATTTTTTATTAGTTAATTAAATTTATTTTCTTTAGAAAAAATGAGTTTTTTTTTTTTACCTTTCTTATCATTTAGTAGTTATAAGTTTTTTAGATTGATAATGATAATAAGAGTTTTATTAGTGGTAACAATAGTTTTGTTATTTTAATTACAAATTGAAATAATATTTTACTTTTACAAAAAAAAAAGGTTGTATTGTTGGTTGGTTGTTTGTTCTTTTTCAGGGATTTAGTCATCCACCATCTTGCTACACCATCCACCAACCTTTAAACTTCTCATAAAAAAATCACACTTCACAGATCTCTTAACACCATAACAACAACTTTTCACACCATAAACCTGCACTCACCATTTCATACCTTACCTCCTCAACCTCACTTCTACCTAACCATCTCCATACACTCATAAACCATTCACAAATACAAAACGCAAAAACCTCACGCCCATACTCGCTTCATACATTATCACATACATCCACCCAGACCATTCAATAGGCACAACAACTCCAACATAATCCAGAATCAGATTCGGAACAAAATCGAAAACTCACGCAGAAGCAAAAGAAGGCGCGCAACACTCAGAGAAAGACGAAATCGCAAATCTCAGAAATTTAGTAAACGAAGAACAAGACCCAAAGAGTCACATACCCGATTTTCATTTTTTCCCTTGCTTTTATGTCTCTGCTTCTTATTTCTCCATGTGATTTGTAACCTTAACCTGTAATTCGTAACGATTAGGGTATGGTTTTGTTAGGGATGAGGTTTTGATCTATTCGCTATTATTTATGTGTTAATGATGAATCGATTTGTCGAGAGAGACGTTGAGGAATCAAAGTGGAGGAAGCGTGAGAAGGCCATGGCATATGTAAGCGCGCGTTTAGCAGAGAGAGAAGAGATATCAATGTTCTTTTTCTTTTTATTCTTTATTATTATTGAGATTTCCAAAAATACATAATGATGACAATATTAAGGACATGTAGCGGCTTAGCTCCTCCATCCACTAGGTTTTCTTAGTTTGACTTTGGGCCTAACCCGATTTGTTCTAAAGCCCAGCGGTCCAATTTTATTCAACACCACCAATTTCGCTTAACACACCCCTCCAGACTTTTTGATCTTGTTTTAATTAGTTTTTTTTATAATTAATTAGTTCATTTTATATAGTTTCTGAAAGTTAAAATAATAATAATAATAATATATAGTTTAGGTTAATTTTCTATTTATCTAGATATATTTTTTTTAAAAAAAACACCAAAAATATTTTCTATTTGCTAAGTAATTTTTTAGAATAAATTTTGAATTATTATTACTTGTATAATTATTTAAACCTGTAATTATTCATCCCCATTTATAAATATGTATCCCCACTCCCCATGAGATGTAATAATTAGTAAATATTTTATTACTTTACTCTATTATTTAATTATTTTTCACATGTGCACAAACCAAAAATATTTCAAATTAATACTCGATTGCGAGCCATTTTTTACTCGATTGCGAGCCATTTTTTACTTTGAGTCGACAAAGCTTTGAAGCGTCGCAACGGCCACACATTTGTGCACACACCACGCTTGCTCTTGGGATTACAATGAGACTTTAGTTGATTAGTTAAACACTATTTAACTATCTAATTAGGTTATTTAAAATTGATTAGTCTATCTAGTTAATTTTATTAAACTAATTACTTGATTAAATATCGTTTAATTAATCGATTAAATTTATTTCGCGCATGCACCTATACAATATCAATTGTCTTATCATTTGTGCAAGGCACCTTGTATGGGCTCTTTACTTATGCTTCCATGAATGTTCACAACTATTCACTTTATTTCCATTCTCGCGCCTTGGTCCACATACCAAATTCTCATTCAATAAGGGCCTCATGGTAGGGAGTAGACACTTGTCTAGTCTCTCAAGATTAATCAAGTTTTTTTGGTTAATCATAGCCCAAATCTTCTCTCATTGTAATTCACCACTTTCTTAATCAAATTCTCAAACCTCGATCCAACGTCGAGTTGATTTAAAAAAAAATGTTTTTCACAAAAAAACTTGGATGGTATTTGTTTGAGTCGTTGGATGATAGCCCAATGATTTAAATAAATTCGAAGTCTTTAGGTTGTTGGATGGTAGCTCAATAAGCTAAAAAAATTTATCCATTCGAAATACCTAACAAGAGTGAACCTCGTTTCACTTCACCATTTTCATAATAAACTTTTGAGATGAGAGATGATTGGTTGAGCTCACCCACCGATTTCTAGTATTTGAATCACTAGATGATAGCCTAATATTTCAGTACTTGTCATCCATAATTAAAATTAATTCAAACTTATCAAACCTTGCCCACGTGCATGTCCTTTTTTCAAACTCACTTCGCTCACACGCGATCTTCTTTCGCTCACATGCGAATTGCACTAGTAATGTCTTATCGTCCATGTACGATTAAGCTCCTATTTTCACAAATAAAATCAACCAACAACCAAATGTTCTCGCAACTGAGAACTACATAAGCTCCAACTTTCCCATCGCACTTAGGGAATAAGTAGGCACGAGATTCTAACATCTTGGCGAGCACACTTTCAAAAAATTAAAGCATGTTTCCTTTATTTTCTCTTTTCGCACATAGTAATTAGAAGATAGCAAATTAACACAATAAACACACAAACACACAAACACACTTAGAACTAAATGGGTCCCATCGAGTACGATGGATGTGAGGGGTGCTAATATCTTCCCATTGCATAACCGACTCCCGAACCTGCATCTCTTGGTCTCAAAGACCGTTTCATTTCACATTTCATTTCTTGGGTTTTATCTATATTTCCCCTTTCCTCATTATGAATAAATAAATTTAGATAGAGACTTCATTGTTTTGTAATCTAATCTATATAAAAATTTCGATTGGCGTCTACAGTTTGGCGACTTCACTGAGGAAATCTTTCTCAAGCGAGTCAACCCTAATTTAGTTCTTTGCAAGTTTGTGTGTTTATTGTTTTAATTTTCTTTCTTCTTAGTACTTTATTTCTTGCTTATGTTTATGTTTCATTCATTCATTTCCTTTATGCTTTATATTATCTTATTGATATCATTGTGTTGGGAATTTTTTGGCTATGATACATAGAATAAACTCACTACCCAGGCTTCTAGGTAAAATCTAAGTTAGAGTGGTTGTGTAGCCTAGGTGCACATGACTCCAGTGTCTTGTGGATCGAAGCAAAGACCCATCTTAGAGTTGGTCTTTTTAAGGAAGTTGTTGACCCACATGGTAGTGCAGGACATCTATTTCTGGACAAAGGACCTATAACTCTACGTATTTTAGAATATTCAAACTTGGACCAACCGCTCAAATAAAAGTTTTTGAGTATCCCTTTAAGAGCCGCTTCTTGGACTATACTTTTGGAAATGTTATCCCCACGTAGGTCGTTCGCGTGATGATAATGTTTGTTAAAAGGGGATCTGAGACTCCGAGAAATATAGCAAAACCTAGTACAATCCTGTGCATGGGGTTATTGGGGTAGAAGATTTAGAGTCATCCAATCTTAGGAAGCCTACCAAAATAAGTTGTTTTGGTATCCATTACCTATATCATTCCTATTTCATTTCTCTGTGTACATGTTCTTATCATTATGTTGCATTCCACATGTGACATTTCATCCCATGAACATTAGTATTGAATATCAAAAGCAAAAAAATCATGCATTTGCATTGCATCTTCATGCGTGTATTTCATCATCCAGATACTCATTACCCTCTCTTTGTTCATTCAGTTAACAAGGCAAGCTAATTCCCTGACACCACCCACTTGTTTCAAACTCCCTCCTACAAGAAAACATTTTGAAAACACACAAGTAGTGATAGTGTTTCACACACGTATCGAATACAACAAGGAATAAATTCACTAATAACCTGGCCAAATCTGACCAACCATTGCTCTGATACCATAATGGAACACCCCTTATAATTCCCCAAATATTATATATATATTACACAATCAGAGTAAATAGAATGCATAACAAGAGGGCGTCACATGATATTTCTCTCAATATTAAAATCATACATGCACACTGGTCATAATCATAACACATATTTGAATCTCATGCTTTAAAACAAATCATGCATTTCACAGTGTATTAATTCTTATTCATAGATACTATCAATGATTACATTCCATACTATAATCATTGGATGAAAAAGCGATGAATCCATAACATACTCAAGTCATCAGAATTCATACATCGGCACCAAGGCCACATCAGCATAGTATCTCAATCATACAAATCAAAATAGACGAGTATACATAACAAATATATCATCAAAGTAGAAATCCAGATAAATCCCGTGTTACATGACCAGAGCAATGACTAGACTACCTAGTAACGGATAAACTATCTAGACTTTTCAACTAGTCTCGTACGAAGCACCACTATCCTCAGAACCTGGACGTTACCCACGTAGAGACAACATCATAATAGAAGGGTGAAAATTCACATCATTATTCAAAAGTATATAAATGGAAATAATGAAGAAACCGCATCTATTAACGAATTCCACACACTTCAAGTGATATTCAAAGATAACATGATCATACAAACATTACAAGTATAATATATTCATACATAGCATAATTATCATCCATTCAAACAATCCAATTAACCCATATGTTTAGACATCACAATTTAATTTCACACATTGCATATTCTATAATGACTCATGTGACAACAATGAAATGTGACTCAATATGCATGTGGTACCAAGTTTTTGGGAACATTTCGTGAACCCTGCTTCCAATTCTTTCATAGAATCCAAGCCCTTACTTCCGATCCGGACAAAACCAAAAGCCTCCGCTACTTATCCCCAATAGGATCGAGCCAAATTTCAACCCAATGTTTCACCGCTACTTATCCATCATGGATCGAGCCAATTTGTGAACCCAAAGTTTCACCGCTACTTATCCACACAAGGATCAAGCCAAATGTATGCATGTACAACTCATCAAGACAACATATGAAAATTAAGATTATTCACAAAACCTAAATTATCCAAACATATCATCACCATTTAACTCATGTGAATTTTCCATCAATTGCACAACATCATAATCCAACCACATCGATCATTACATATAGCATATACATATCACCACACATAATAATTAGCATATGTCATATCATTCCATCAATGTTATTCAAAAAATTCCATCAAATAAGATTAGAACATTTTTATACTCCAAAATTTTCCCTCCTACTTCTCAAGACAATCCACAACCTCATACTCAAGGATTCCACAAGGGTTGACCAGAAAAACCCTCTCCTAAGCACTCAATCCAAACTAGGGTTTTGCTCCTCTCAAGTCAAGATGGATATCCAGTGCTATAAGGGGTCATCATACCTCACCATATGCTTCAAGGGATCACCATGTCAAGTTTCAAGCCTTACAAGCCAAAGTTGCTCATCCAATTGCTCAGATGGTTGAAAATCAACTGTATTGGACAAAATGTCAATTGTGGTCAACATACAGTCAAACTTCACAATTTTTGGTGAACATCAATATTTTGAAGTAATATTCATCATTTTATCAAGGGTTTATCATGATTCATCAAGAAGAGTCAAGATTTGGTCAAAAGTCAAAGTTTCTAAATTAGGGTTTTTCAGATAAAAAGTCAACAGAACTTTGACCAAGCATAACTTTCCCATACTTTATCAGAAATTTTTCCACCAAATCTCATTTTGAAGGGAATTCAATTCTGTACAATTTCATGTCGCACAAGCTTTGGTTATAAATGCTTCATTTGGGAGTTATGAATCAAAACATTATAGGTCTTTTTTAAAAGTCAACAACAAGTAATCTTTTTTAAAAGAAGTGTTCATAAGCATGGAAACTTCAATGAAGATGAAACCAAAAGGGTTTATTAGAACACATCTTGAGATTTCTAAAAAGTCCAAGAACACCCAAAAATGTTGAAAATTGAGCAAGATACAAATTGTACAAGTTGAGCATTTTTGAGGAGGTGCATAAAGAGAAATACTTGAAAAAATTAATTTTTTTCTAAATGGGCCTAACTTTTCTTGGTGCAAACTTGTTTATTATCTGAATTAGAACCTCCAAGCCCAAGGCCATGTTTTTTATCTTTTATTTTTATTTATTTTGAATTTTTATTCATTTAAAACCAATTTAATTAAAATAAAAAATATAAAATCAAAACATTAAGTGCAAGATTGATTTTCTCTCATTCTTGAGGTCCAAGCAATCCAATTGATTTGATTATTTCGAAATAATGAAGATTGCCAAGAGATTTGATTGAAATTGGCTCCAAAAGACTATATTTGGTTTTATTCCAAATCAAATATTTTCTGATTGATTGACATGTGATTCTTTCATAATTCTTAACCTAATTTCCTCCTCTATATATACATAATACATCCACAAGTCTCAAGGACGAAACCCTAGCCTCAAACAGCAGCCCTAAAGTTCCAAAATTTTCATTCAAACTTGAAAATTCGTGTTTTAATTTCCAGCCACATTTGCATTTTATCTTGTTTTAATTGAAACTAATCGTTCTAACATGTTCATGAGATGCCACAGAGCAGACCTGGTCCATCGTTTGTAAGGTTTGGCGTCCAAATTGCGTTACACCATTGTTAGGGCATAACCTTGTTGTTGCTTCGTATCTCTGTTTTCAGGCACTTTCAGGCCAAACCGACACCACCACTGGGTCCGCAAGGGTCGATTTAGGGGGATAGCCATGATATCTTGCTTTGAATTTGACTATTTTGCAGGTTCCAGGTTTGGAGACAGCCGGAGAAGATGACCGGAGCTCTGTTCCAGCGTCTCTGAGTTCTCTTGACTCAGACGAGAACTTCTGACCCTAGGCGTGGCGTGCTCTCATTCTCTCGTTCCAGCATCTAGGTCACACGCGTGTGTTGTTTAAAAAATTCAAAAGAAGTAAAAACGTGTCAACGCTTCTGATATGAGGCTTGTGTTTCTAGAACAACTAAGCCTTCTGGCTCAGTTGGCAACGCTCGCATAGATAGCCAGAGGTTCTGGGGTTCAACGCCTACCGTTTCTGCCCCTTTGTTTTTCTAACATACTTCTAATCTATGCAGGTAGCATACACAACCTCCAGAAGTTTTGGAAAATAGGTTTCCAGAAGCACTGGAGGGAACTTTCGTCCAAGCCTCCAGAAGTTCTGGAAAATAGGTTTCCAGAAGCTCTGGAAGGAACTTCCGTCTGAGTTCGGAAGGAAGGAACTTCGTGCCCTCGAGTTACGGAAAGCGGGTTTCGAAGTTCGGAGGAACTTCGTGCCGACCTTGAAGTTATGGAAAGGGTTTCGAAGTTCTTAAAGGGACTTCCATCAGAAGTTCTGACCAAAAATCTTTTCTTTTTTTTTTCTTTCTAATTTTTATTTCTTTTAATTAGTTTTCCTTGCAAAATTAATTTAACTATTTTCAAAAATCACAAAAAATAATTTAGTTTCAGATTTAGGTTAATCAAACATTTAATTAATTTTTGACATAAAAATAATTTATTTTTCTCATGATTTAACTTATTTTTTATAATTAATTGGTAATTAACTTAGAAATTAGGTTTTTCTTAACTAAATCGATTTCAAAAAATATCAAAAATATTTTTCCTCTTACAATTAGGGTTTAGGCACTCTCTCTTATCATTAGACATTTTTTTTTGCAATTTATTTCTTTTATTTCGCATTTAAATATTAGAAATCAATGTATAGGTCGCAAGGATATTTTTGTAATAGCGTAGGATTTTATTTTCTGCCTTTATTTTCCGCACCTCCTATTATGTATCTGCCCCAAAACCATGTAATAGTGTAGGACCTTTACTTTCCGCACTTCACATTTCCGCAATTTATTTTCCGCACATATTAACTGCTAGTAACTAGGCGTGTATGGCAAGATTAATTCAATCAACGTAGCTAACCCTAATTACAAGATAAATATCTGAATACAACACATTCTTTTCACACATGCACCCATCTTAGGGTATCATCTCTCGTTGGCTTTCGAATAATGGTCATGTCCCTCGAACGTAGGGATATCTTAGCTAAGACGCTTACAAACATATCATCATAGTCCCTTCGATACAAAGATCATAGTCCCTCGGTGACCCTCGATGTTGCCTACGAATATATGATCTCGTCCCTCGATGTTGCCTACGAATATATGATCTCGTCCCTCGATTGTTGCCTACGAAAAGTGATGATCGTCCCTACGAATACGCTAAGGTATCCCTACAAGTTGCCTTCTATGACCATCCGATGTCCCTTTTACATCCAAGGAATAAGATTACCTACCAATAAATGGTATGGATGGCCTTATTCCAAAGGAAAGAAAATAAAACGGAAACGACCGTTCTGAGTAGGTAATAAGTCTTTTTTGCTTGCTCAATCAAAATACTCTTTACACCTCACACTTTTCAAAATCTTTTCAAAACACTTTGTATACATTCCATTGTGAATCATTACAAAGTCTTTTCCAAAGCAAAAAATTTCCAAACACTTCGTATACATTCCAGCGAGAATCATTACGAAGTCAAAGCGAAATGCCTTTTCAAAAACATTTTCAAACACACACACACAAAAAGAAATTTATAAAGTGAGCTAAGAAATTAAGAGCCCGTAGATAAATACGGATGGAAAGGGTGCTAACACCTTCCCTTTTCATAACTGCCTCCCGTACTCAAAATCTAACGAAGGTCTTTTTCTGTTCTTTTCGCCTTCTCTTAATTGGATAAAAGAAAATCCGGTGGCGACTCTTGTTATCCGCAACATTTGCGATAAAACGCAAAACAAACAAGTCATTTCTCTCACCGTGTTACCACATACTATACTCAAGTAATTAAACATACATTGAAATAGTATTCAAAACCAATCCAAAACACATCAAAAAACAATTGGATTAATTAATCACATATATGAAAATACTACAATAAGTTTAATCATATAAGATTCCATGTCAAAAGATTCTAAAAATAACATTTTTCATTCCAGGTCAACCAAAACCCAGCCTATCGCGCTAAGCGCACCTTCCTGAACAACAACCCCAAAAGTGAGAATATTTCATGTTAAGTGTGTCTTTTCTCGCGCTAAGCGTGGTCTGCGATATTGCACTTTTGCTGCTACGAATCAACTTTCTTCTCCCACTAAATTACCACATAAAATCCATTCCAATCAGCCTAATAACATCATTAAAGGGTATCCTAACATGTTTCTAATCACGGGTCATCATTTCTAAGTTGAAAAACAAAATTTCCATTCAAACCCTAACATTCAAAGACTCTAGAAATTGAAATGGAACAAGCTAGCATGTTCCTAATCATTACCCACAACATAAAATCAAACAATAACATGGATTCTTCACCCTTACCTCTTGAAGATTCCTCTTCACTTTTCTTTTTTCTCCTCTTCTCTTCTCTTCTTTCTCTTCTTTATCCAAATGAAAAATCTAATTATGATTCCCTTCTAACCCTTTACTAACTAGGATTGTATTATTGGGCTTAATACTTAACACCTCTCTATTACTTCTATTTTCATAAATAGGCCCAATACTAAATAACCAATATTCTACTTATAAAACACAATTATTTAAATAACACACATACTCAAATAATTCATATTTAAATTAAAATACCCAATTAAATTAATTATCACATAATATAATATATAATAATAATAATTAATAATTAACTATTAAAATCGGGATGTTACAGCTCTCCCCCACTTAAAAGATTTTCGCCCTCAAAAATTACCTCAAGCGAACAACTCAGGATACAAATCTTTCATCTGACTCTCAAGCTCCCAAGTCACATTACCACTAGCAGGACCTCCCCATGCTACCTTCACTAAAGCAATTTCCTTCCCTCGAACTTGCTGAACTTCTCTATCCTCAATACACATCGGTAAAGTCTCAACCGTCAAATTATCTATAACTTGCACATCAACTAGCGGCACAACATGAGATATATCTGGCATATATTTCCTCGATTGAGATACATGAAATACATCATGAAGATTAGTAAGTGGCGGCAGAAAATGAATTTAATAGGATACTTCACCAATCTTCTCAGCAATTTGATAAGGACCAATAAAACGCGGAGTCAACTTTCTTGACTTCAATGCTCTACCAACACCAGTCATAGGAGTAACTCTCAAAAACACATTATCACCTATCTTAAAGCTAAGATATTTCCTCCTCTTATCATGATAACTCTTATGACAACTTTGGGCAATCTTCATATTTTACCGAATCATCTTAATCTTATTCGTAGTCTGTTGAACTATCTTAGGTCCAACCATAACACTCTCACCTAGTTCGTACCAACACAAAGGCGTCCTACACCTTCGTCCATACAAAGCTTCAAACGGAGTCATACCAATACTCGAATGAAAACTATTGCTATAGGTAAACTCAATCAAAGGCAAATAACTATTCCAAGCACCTCCATGCTCTAGAACACAAGCTCTCAAAAGATATTCCAATAATTGAATTGTCCTTTTAGTCTGACCATCAGTTTGTGGATGATACGCCGAACTCAAATGCAACTTTGTATCCAAAGCACTTTGTAAACCATCCCAAAAATGCGAAATAAATCCCGGAGCTCTATTTGAAACAATGCTCGACGGAACACCATGCAAACTCACAACTTTCTCAATATACAACTTAGCAAACTTCTCCATAGGATAATCCATCAAAATTGGAATAAAGTGAGAAGATTTCATCAATCTATCCACAATAACCCAAACAGAATCATGACTACTCGGAGTCCTCGGAAATCCATAAACAAAATCCATAGAAATGCTATCCCACTTCCACTCAGGAATGGATAATGGCTGCAATAAACCAAACAGTTTCTGATGTTCAATCTTTGACTTCTGACAGATCAAACAAGAATACACAAACTCAACAATATCCTTCTTCATACCTGACCAGCAAAATAATTTCCTCAAATATTGGTACATTTTAGTAGCACCAGGATGAATACTCATACCACTACGATGTCCTTCATCAAGAATTATCTTTTTCAAATCACCAACACCAGGAACACAAACTCTATCACGACACCTCATGATAACATGTTCATAAATCTGAAATTCACCACTGCGACCTTGATTGATCAACGCCAACTTATCTACCAAAACCAAATCAAAGTTCTGACCTTCTCGAATTTCATTAAAAATACCACTAGTAAGCTTCAACATACCAGGCTTAACACAAGAAGAATTCACTTCAGAAACCAAACTCAAGTCTCGAAATTGTTCAAGTAAATCCAATTCTCGCACCATCAACATCGATATATGCAAAGACTTCCTACTCAAGGCATCAGCTACAAGATTCGCTTTACCCGGATGATAATTCAAACCAAAATCATAATCCTTAAAGAATTCTAACCATCTTCTTTGCCTCATATTCAATTCTTTCTGATCAAACAGATACTTCAAACTCTTTTGATCGCTATACACCTCAAACCTCGAACCAAACAAATAATGCCTCCAAATCTTCAACACAAACACAATTGCGGCTAACTCTACATGATGCATCAGATAATTCCTCTCATGGACTTTAAGTTGCCTCGAAGCATAAGCTACCACTTATCTATTCTGCATCAACACACCTCCTAAACCCATCAAAGAAGCATCACAAAACACCAAAATTGGTTCTGCCGGATTAGGCAAAATCAAAATAGGAGCGGTTGTTAACCTTCTCTTAAGCTCTTGAAAATTAGCTTCACACTGCAAAGTCCAAACAAAAGCTTGACCTTTCCTCGTCAACTGCGTCAACGTTAAAGTCAACTTAGAAAATCCTTCAATGAACTTACGATAATAACCAGCCAAACCAAGAAAACTTCTAATCTCAAAAACAAATTTCAGAGCTTCCCATGGAGATACAACCTCAACCTTAGAAGGATCCACAAAAATACCACCACTAAAAATCACATGCCCAAGGAACTAAGTTCCTTCAACCAAAACTCACACTTATATAGCTTAGAATACAACTTCTTCTCTTTTAACACAGATAACACAATCCTCAAATGCTCAGCATGATCTTCTTCACTCTTGGAATAAATCAGAATATCATCAATGAACACAACCACAAATTGATCTAGATACTCATGAAAAATCCGATTCATATATTCCATGAAAACACCATGAGCATTAGTCACACCAAACAGCATTACAGAATACCCATAGTGACCATACCTTATCCTAAAAGCGGTCTTATGAATTTCCTCAGCTTTCACATGAATCTGATGATAACTAGGCCTCATCAATCCTCAGAAGTAGATACTTGTTCTTAATTGTCACCTTGTTCAGTTGTCTATAATCAACACACAACCTCATAGAACCTTTCTTCTTCTTAACCAATAAAACAGGTGCACCCCACAGAGATACACTTGGACGAATAAACTTCTTCTCAAGCAAATCTTCAAGTTGACTCTTCAAATCTTTCAACTCATAAATAGACATCTGATACGGAGCCATTGAAACAGGACTAGTTCCAGGAACTAAATCAATCAAAAACTTCACCTTACGCTCTGGCGGAAAATCAACTACATCTTTAGGAAATATCTCAGGAAAATCACAAACAACAGGCAATTCACCCATAACTTATT
Source organism: Vicia sativa (assembly GCA_021764765.1). NCBI lineage: Eukaryota > Viridiplantae > Streptophyta > Magnoliopsida > Fabales > Fabaceae > Vicia > Vicia sativa. Next base: position 134,399,432 of record CM038797.1, read on the forward strand.
TTTTACCGAGATCCAACGATGCCAAAAAAGAAAACAACACAACACCATCTTTCAAAGATTCATCCACTTGCTTAGCAGACAAAAACAAATCATTCTCGACACCAGAATCAAGAAAGATAACCGACTTGTCAAAACAGTTGATAAAACATGATTGTATTCCAACTAGTTCATACCAAAAATCACATCCAATTGATCTAACGGAAGACAAACTAAATCCATCTGAAAATCTCTACCAAAAATACTCAACGGACGATTGAGACATGCAACAGAAGTACAAACAAAATCCATAGCAGGAATATCAATAATCATATTTCCATGCATATCAGAAAATTCAAGATTCAACCTCTTAACACAATCCGCAGAAAAAAGAATATGATAGCAATTAAAGGTGTACCATTAATAAAGCATGTACCTCAAATTAGTCTATCCTCAACAGCAGTATCAACACCAAACAATGGAAATACTTTCCCTTTAGCTTGCTCTTTCTTTGACTTGTCATACTTGTTACTAATGTATCCTTTTTCACCACTGTTGTAACAAGTCACATTTGTACCAACTATGCACTCAGGAGATTTGTGACCCATTTTTCCATGCTTGAAACACTTCACGTCATTATTTATGCACTCATAACCACGATGCCCCATAGCACCAAACTTGAAGCACTTGGTCGAAGTATAAGGTCCTACTTTACATACTATCACGTTGGCAAGACAAGCATGTCTCATCCAATACGATCTCATCTTCTATCAACAAGAGATTAAGGGTGATCAATTCCTCAATTTGTCAATAGGTAGGCGACAACCATAATGGAGCATAAACCGTTGTTACCAAACTATAATAGTGTCCTTCATTTGTGCTTAAATCCTCACTTTTGAAGTCAACAGAACACCGAATCAATGCTCCACCATAGAACAAATCAGAGAAGCGAAAGCTTCTCTCCCACTTGTTTCAAACTCCCTCCTACAAACAAGCGTTTTGAAAACACACAAGTACTGATAGTGTTTCACGCACATATCAAATACAACAAGGAATAAATTCATTAATAACCAGGCCAAATCTGACCAACCATTGCTTTGATACCATAATATAACACCCTATTCTAATTCCCTAAATATTATAAACATACCATCATATAGATCATACCTATAAATTTTGAGATTAATCTATAATGATTTACTATACGATCAAGATATCCAAAGATTAACATCAAAATGGACTTTCATATAACGTTAATTTTGATGTAATTCAATTATATAGTAAATCATTATAGATTAATCTCAAACTTTTTAAGTATGATCTATATGATGGTATGTTTCAATCCAACGGTTGATTTTAATAAATATTAATCTTAAGTGACGTTTTTGAGTGAGTGTAACTCATGGTGTAACTTTTCGAGTGTAATTTGATCTCTCCTCATATATATATATATATATATATATATATATATATATATTACACAATCAAAGTAAACAGAATGCATAACAAGAGGACGTCACATGATATTTCTCTCAATATTAAAATCATACATGCACACTGGTCATAATCATAACACATATTTAAATCTCACGCTTTAAAATAAATCATGTATTTCACAGCGGAATAATTCTTATTCACAAATACTATCAATGATTACATCTCATACTATAATCATTGGATGAAAAAGCGATGGATCCATAACATACTCAAGTCATCATAATTCATACATCAACACCAAGGTCACATCAACATAGTATCTCAGTCATACAAATCAAAATATATGAGTATACATAACAAATATCGAATCAAAGCAGAAATACAGATAAATCCCCTGTTACATGACCAGAGCAATGACTAGACTACCTAGTAACAGATAAACTATCTAGACTCTTCAACTAGTCTCGTGCGAAGCACCACTATCCTCAGAACCTGCACGTTACCCACGTAGAGGCAACATCATAACATAAGGGTGAGAATTCACATCATTATTCAAAAGTATATAAATGGAAATAATGAAGAAACTGCATCTATTCACTAATTTCACACACTTCAAGTGATATTCCAAGATAACGTGATCATACAAACATTACAAGTATAATATATTCATACATAGCATAACTATCATCCATTCAAACAATCCGATTCATTCATAGAATCCCAGCCCTTACTTCCGATCCGGACAAGACCAAAAACCTCTGTTACTTATCCCCAATGGGATCGAGCCAAATGTGAACCTAACATTTCACCGCTACTTATCCATCATGGATTGAGCCAATTTATGAATCCAAAGTTTCACCACTACTTATCCACACAAGGATCGAGCCAAATGTATGCATATACAACTCATCAAGACAACATATGAAAATTAAGATTATTCACAAAACCTCAATTATCCAAGCATATCATCACCATTCAACTCATGTGAATTTTCCATCAATTGCACAACATCATAATCTAACCACATTGATCATTACATGTAGCATATACATATCACCACACATAACAATTAGCATATGGCACATCATTCCATCAACGTTATTCAAAATATTCCATCAAATAAGATTAGCACATACTATAGTCAAGTAATCAAACATACATTGAAATAGTATTCAAAACCAATCCAAAACACATTCAATCACAATTGGATCAATTAATCACATATATGAAAATACTACAATAAATTTAATCATATAAGATTCCATGTCAAAAGATCCTAAAAATAAATGTTTTCATTCCAGGTCACGCTAAGCCCGACCTATTGCGCTAAGCGCATCTTCCTGAACAACAACCCCAAAAGTCAGAACATTTCACACTGAGCGTGACTTTTATCGTGCTAAGCACGGTCTGCGATACTGCATTTTTTCTGCTACGAACCAAATTTCTTCTCCCACGAAATTACCACATAAAACACATTCCAATCAGTCTAATAACATCATTAAAGGGTATCCTAACATGTTTCTAATCATAGATAATCATTTCTAAGTTGAAAAACACAATTTCCATTCAAACCCTAATATTCAAAGACTCTAGAAATTGAAATTGAACAACCTAACATGTTCCTAGTCATTACCCACAACATACAATCAAACAATAACATAGATTCTCCACCCATACCTCTTGAAGATTCCTCTTTTAGGGTTTCCTCTTCACTTTTCTTCTTTCTCCTATTCTCTTCTCTTCTTTCTCCAAATGAAAATTCTAATTATGATTCCCTTCTAACCCTTTACTAACTAGAATTGTCTTATTGGTCTTAATACTTAACAACTCTCTATTACTTCTATTTTCATAAATAGGCCAAATACTAAATAACTATTATTCTACTCATAAAACACAATTATTTAAATAACACACATATTCAAATAATTGACATTTAAACTAAAACACCCAATTAAGTTTAATTATCAAATAATATAATATATAATAATAATAATTAATAATTAACTATAAAAATCGGGATGTTACATACCGCACAATTATTCTCTAGAATATGAAATAAATCATGGAGTGGGTCAATCCGCTCAACAGATTGTTCAGATGCATGTGGTCATCGAACAACGACCAATCATCCACACCATACCTCAAGTTCCCTTTGGAAATCACTTCACATACCAGGCTGATGGCTCCCAAAATAGCGATCAAGTGCAGAATGATGAAGTTGAAGAAGTGAAAGAGAAGTACAATGCTATTTAGAAGAGGTTGAAGATTGTGGAAGGAAATGACATCTTTGGTTTTGACACCTCAAATCTTTTCCTGGTTTCTGAACTGGTTATGCTCGCAATATTCAAAGTCCCTGAATTCGAGAAGTCAAGGGACTTACTTGTCCAAAAGATCATCTGACCATGTACTTCCGTAAAATGACTTCTCATGAAAAGAAAGATAAGCTGCTTATTCATTATTCCCAGGATAGTCTGACTAGAGCTTCTTTGAAATGGTACATGAGCCTAAAGAGAGAGGACATAAACTCTACGAGGGACTTGGTTGAAGCATTCCTGAAACAATATAAGTACAACATGGATATGTCCCCTGACCGTAGACAATTGCAAACTATGACCATGAAAGACAATGAAACATTCAAGGAGTATGCTCAACGTTTGAGAGAGCTAGCATCTCAAGTCAACCCTCCTTTAGGAGAAAAGAAACTCACGGGCATGTTCATGGACACTTTACAACCAATATTTTATAAGAAAATGGTTGGAAGCATATCTTCTGGTTTTGTTGATTCGGTTACCATCGGTGAGCGAATTGAACACGGTTTGAAGAATAGCAAAATTGTCAATACTACTAGATCATCCAACAACAACAATGCTAAGAAATTCCCTGGAGTCTTCCAAAAGAAAAAAGAGGGTGAAACCAATGCTGTTGTAGCTGGTGGAAGTGGATCTCAGACACCACAACCTTATCAATCTGCAATTGCTCAACAACCACCATTCATGCCATACTATCCATACCCGTATGTTGCATCTGCTCAATACCAGCAATCCAACTTTTCTATGCCTCCACACCAACAACCATGGGTGGCTCCTCCTTATAATGCTCCTCAGATTTCTCAGTTGAATGTTAGGCCAAGTTATTCGTAGAATGCTCAGTCAAATGCTCCTCAGAATCAAAATATAGCCCCCCGTTATCAGTAGAATGAGCCTCATCGCATTGATCCAATTCCAATGACCTACTCTCAATTGTGGCCATACGTTGTCAATTCAAAGGCGATAAAGCCCAGACTTACTCATCCTAAGACATTAAATTTTCTTGTAGGGTACAACCCAAATGTCAAGTGTGATTTTCATAGTGGGGTAGCAGGTCATTCAATTGAACACTATATGGTTTTGAAGGAAAAAGTCCAAGATCTGATTGACAAGAAGATACTAACTTTTGAGGACGTCTCCTAAGTGGTCGCCAATCCCTTGCCATGAGTAACGCCAAGGCACAAGGGACTCTCCTAAAGCCAGTTATCAGACGGGAAAGCTCATCCTTGCTGCTGATAGTCACTAGGCCCTTTATTATTTCATGTTGCAATTTTCTTGTTTGTAATTTGTTAGTTTGCATTTGAACTTTGTTACCTTTTATCGTATTTTTAATGAAATGAGCATCGCATCTTTTGAATTAATCATGTTATTTTCTTGCTTTTATTTTCTTGCTACCACTCAAAAATTACAAAAAAACAACAACAACAATACTTCTTCCACCTCACTTTCTTTATGTTTACGCAAACATTGGAAGGAGGGTGGTGATGAACGAATACCCAATTTGCAAAAGCATGCTTTCAAATATGACTTTGCTGATGATGTACATGCGTTGCTTCAAATCCCCAAACAGGGAGATATAAGGAAGATAATCCCTCGTTAACCCCTTCGAGCCTAGAAGTAGGAGTTTCTTTCTGCAAATAGTTAAAACCCTCAATCTTAACCTGGGCAGGATAGTTATTCAGTTACAATGGATGACGCGTTCAATTTCCAAGAGAATCATGTCATTCCAGATACCTTCACAAAGATTCAAACACATCCACTTATCGTACACAATATCAAAGAAGTGCAGAACTGACTTGTGAGCCTCTAAGTGATGAGCCATCCCTTCTACATCTTCCTATCAAAGGGAGATTATTATACCACTCTATAATGACATGACATGATGTACTGGATATGGAGGTGATCTATTTGGAAGATGATCCCAAGTGATGTCCAAAAGGAGATGAATGACATTAGAGGATGCCATGCTAGATTTCTATTTCTGGAGATTGGAGAAACAATATATAAACCATCTATTTGTGGAAATAAAGGATGATGGTGATGATGCACATGTTTTGCATCATAGAGAATTGTGCTCATACTTCATGTATTTAGTTAACATATCCATATTCATCTACAAAAATGCTTATTACGCCGATGTGATTTACCTTAGATACTTCTTTGACTTCGAGCAGATTCATGATTACAATTAGGGGTTGGTTGTTTGGTTTACTTGTATTCAAAGTTTGATGAAATTTGTCTTGGGAAGACTGGACCAGATAGATAACAACAAGTTTCATGTTGTTTATGGTAATATATTTGCACCTTTGTGGTTACAAACATTCAATAACACTTCTTCTACGCCATTTATAATATTCCATATGTACCATTTTTAAACATGATCATCCAACACTTTTCACGCATCTTCAACTGTTTATATGTTGATGACTACTCTAAGGATCAACCATATGCTTGCACATTCGTCCCACTAAGAGAAAATTATGTGATCGAGCCTCTAAAAGTGTTTCTTGACGACCTTGCAACAAATTATATATATTTCCAATCGTACTACAATCATCGTCAGACCCGTCCCGTGGATGACATAACCCTATACTCTAGATGGTTGGATTGTGGGTCACGCCAGATGTATCCATATATTCCTGAGCGAGTCATGCGTTAGTTTGGATTTTTACACGTTGTTCCAAGAGACCCCATGTATATGCTCCTCCCGCTATGGTCCACAGAGATGTTGACGTGATGTGTGATGATTTTCATAATCATTTGGTACCATAGAAAGCATGAAGTGCATAAATTCTTCAGCAATGGAGTAGTGCATTCGACTACGTTCAATGTTATTTTAGAGTGTTATATATGCTCACAAAGATCCATCCCAACTATCTCATCGGGAGATATAAGAGGATGAGCATGTTAAGGCAGATCGTGTTGTACTTATATCTAAGGCACACACAACACTGTATTACACGAGACAAAAAAAAAAAACATAGGTGTCAAATATACCTATAATATTTGTATTATATATTTATAGTATTATGGTTGTAATTGATCATTTTGAAATTATTGACTTTAGATTGATTCTAATAATGTAATATTTTAATTTTATTTTATTATTTTAATTTTATTATATTTAACAGTATGATTTAATTGATAATAAATTTAATATATAGCTATTATAAACTATCTATTACATCAATATATTTATTATATTAATTTATTTCTTAAAAAATTTAAACCTTATTGCTTAAAGGTTATTTAAAAGAAATACTTTCGTAAATTTAAAAAGAAGATATATTTTTAAACTATTTTTTAATAAAATAAAAATATGACTTACAAATAAATATTATAAATATTATGATATGCATACAAAAATATTATTTCAAATTTGAATTTTTATAAGGTGTCTCTTTTGACGCGTGGGAAGGGCAACCCCTTCTAAATACACCCACGCACAACCTTTAGGCTCCATACAATTTTTTGAATTGCTTATCCAATAAAATGCACACACCACAGCAAGTCTTAAAAAGTGTATTTATACGCATATGTGCAATGCCCCATCATTCATCACTTGAGGCGACAAACATTCATTCTTCCAAAACAAATGAGTTTAGGTGCTGTTCATAATTGGCTACATGCACCTCCTTTGTGTCCATTTACTCAGACTAAGATTTACATATCAACCTCCATATAAGTGACAAATGTACATTTGGACCACCTACTTCTGGCACATGGATCAATCTTCATTTTTTAAACGTTGAAAAAGGTCATAGGCTAGTCTATATCTAGTCATATCATATGTATAATAATGCTCCAACTTGGAGGGACCATGTAGTAATTTGTGATAAAGAGACATCTTCTCTTTGTCTCAAAACAACTATACTTCATTTACCAATCTCACATGCTATGCACCCTATACTCATAAAACAAATACGACCGACCTTATATTCAATTCGCTTTACAAATTAAACAAGCACATGAGTAATGAAAGGTTGTATATTACTTAGTATATAAGTAACTTATCACTCTTCTTTCAAATCAGATTTTGAGTAATGAAAGGTTGTATATTGTTTCATTCTTCTTCATCTCAACTACTAACAAACTCGTCCAGCACGAGTTTTGGTATGATACCGTATTTGTTTAAATAATATATTTATTTTAAATAAAATTTTAAAAAAACAATTAGATTAATAATAAAAACTTTCATATATAAAAAAAGAATTTGATGAAAATATATCGACGGTATAAAGCAATTTTACATTGCTAATGAAATCAAACCGTTAATTTTTGTAAAAATCTGACTTTTTCTTTAAATCACATATAAATTTTTTTTTTAAGGATTGTGATGCACTAACCGTGTAAAATATTTACACTGACAATGCACTACCTTTAAGCTCATAAAAATATTTAGATCAATAATATTTTTTTTCCGTTTATCATTTTTGAATGATAATATTTGGATCATAAATAACATTCTTCGTATATAAAAATATTTAGATCAATAATAAATTTTTTCATGTATACAAATATTATTTTTGTTTAAGTATTATTTACAAAAATGTTTTTGTATATAAAAATATTTAAATCAATAATTTTTTTTTCATATACCATTTTTGAATAAAAAATATTTGAATATAAATATCATTTTTCGTATATAAAAGTATTTAGATCAATAGTAAATTTTCGTATATAAAAATATTTAAACCTATAATAAATTTTTGTCCGTATAACATTTTTTAATAAAACATATTTGGATTATAAATACCATTTTTTGTATATAAAAATATTTAAATCAATAATAGTTTACGTTTTAGTATGCAAATATTTTTTTTCTTTAGATATCATTTACAAAATATCTGAATCTCGTATACAAATTTTATATTTGTTTAGGTATCATTTACAAAAATATTTGGATCAATAATAAATTTTAGTATATAAAAATATTTAGATCAATAATAGATTTTTTTCCTATATCATTTTTGAATAAAAAACATTTGGATCATAAATATCATTTTCATATATAAAAATATTTAGATCAATAATAGATTTTTTTCCCATATACATATATTATTTTTGTTTCAGTATCATTTACAAAAGGATTAAATATGTTTTTGCTCCCTACAAATATCTTCATTTTCATTTTTAGTCCCTATTAAAAAATAATATATTTTGGTCCCTACATATTTTTTATACATGCAATTTTAGTCTTTGCTATTTTCTAAAATTTTAGATATTGTTTAATTGCTCTTATACTTTTAAATTTTTGAATAATTTTTTTAGTGCATGTTTAAAATACTATAATATTTCTTTACCATATTTTATAATTTTTTAAAATAACGAGAATTAAATATGAATTTTTTTAATTCAAAAAAATAATGATAAAAGTAAGGAAAACCTCACTTAAAAGTTAAATTTGAGTTCATTTTTTCCGACGCACTTTTTATAACGTTCTAAAGAAGTATGCAAAATAATTATTTAAAAATACATATTAATTTAATAAGAGAGACTAAAACTACGTGCATAATGATTTTGTTGTGATTAAATAATATTATTTTTTAAAGGGACTAAAAATAAAAATTGATATATTTATAGGGACCAAAAACATATTTAATCATTTACAAAAATATTTAGACACGTGGCTCATGATAAGTCCCTCTTAAAATGAATTGACTATCCAAAATAAAATCGTTAATCAAACTAAATCAAATTGAAAATCACAAAAAAAAAAAAAATACATTTAGTGTTGCAATAATATAACAAGTGTGAGTAGGTGGGGGAACCCTTATCACCTTAAAGTTTTAGGTGGATAAGTGGTATATCTCTCACAAAGGTGCTTATTCCTACACTATATATTAATGCTCCTAGTAACTCCCCTCAACATGGTATCATGAGCCTTTGGTTCCAGAAATGGACCAGAAGAAACTTGTAATGAAATGCGCCCAAGAAGTGGTGTCCAGTTGCAAGATGTCAATGGAGGTACAAGTGAGGGAGCATAGCAAGTGTAAGTAAGTGGGGGAAACAGTCTCACTTTGGATAGGAATGTGGAAACTTGATAATATATAAGTGAGAGATTCCACTCACCTATCACCTTAAGATTTTAGGTGGATAAGTGGTGTGTCTCTCACAAAGGTCCATATTTCTACATTATGTATCAATGCTCCTAGTAACTCCCCTCAACATTTAGTTCAAATGTATTTTGGGTCATTTTTCAATAAACCGTGCGGTTCGATTTGGTTTGTAATTTGTATTTTACAAATCAAACCAAATCAAACTGTATTATGTTACAACCCAAACATCACTTAACTGATATCCATCCCAAACCCAAACATATTATACTTTAATCGAATGGATAAAAATGATTTTCTCTCACTCGCACTTAAGGTTTCAGTTTCAACTTTCTCAAATTTTCCTAGCATTGTTGTGTCTTCCACTCATCTTCTTCGCCATGTACATCTCGCATCATCTTCTCTAATCTCTCATCTCTTATGTATTTTCTTTTTTATCTTGTCATTTTTATGCTATTGTTCTCTCTTTCAGTTTCATTTTTATTACATCTCTCCTTTCTTATTTCTCCATTCTTTTATTCTTTCGTTTTCATCTTCTCTAATCTCTCATCTTCTATTCTTTCTTTTTTGTTTCATTGTAATATTTTTTATATTGTTTTATGCTGATATTTATGTTTTATATTTCACTTTTGTCTAATTTTTTTTATATATATCAAATGAGAAGTTGTTGTCTAAATTTGACGAATTTTGTTATTATTTAGTAATGTATGAATGATTAGGCATAAAATTATGTTGTCCTTTATATGTGTATGTATGACTCAATAAAAATCTTGTAGAAAATCGAATCAACCAAACCAACTCAAACAACATTGATTTTATTTCTAAAAATCAATCAAACCTTTTTTTTTTCTTACGGCTCAGATGACTTTTTAAACCGCACCACAAATATCTTTATTTTTATACATAAAAGTTTGCCGCTAAAAATGAAAATGTATTTGTTATGGCCAAAACTTATCCAGGCTCTAAAAAGTTCAAATTATTTATTCATCTTAAAATAATAAATATAATTAAAAAATAAATTGTACCACCTCAAAAGAGTTGCAGTGTATTTTATTACTCTTTTGTTTTGTATTTTTGTATAAATTATTATTAAATATAAATATAATATAAAAAAGTTAATAAAAAGTTTTTTTAATTTGACTAATCGATACAACGATCTTAAATTCTTTTAAGACAATTTAACCATCACAAAAATATATATTATTTAATCAGAGTTTAATTATAGCAAAAGAATATATAATATAAATAAAACCCTAGCAGAGCTACGATTGTTTATATGTATAATTCAAGATAAACAACACAAAACGCAAGTGGCTGTCCACTAAAGAAATTTGTGACAATGTCACCTCCGACGAGTGTGAGGGTGTTCTCTCTTCATCTATATATATATATATATATATATATATATATATATATATATATATATATATATATATATATATATATATATATATATATATATATATATATATATAGAGAGAGAGAGAGAGAGAGAGAGAGGAGGATCAAATTACACCATGAGTTACACTCGCCACTGGATTAATATTTTTTAAAATCAACCGTTGGATTGAAACATATCATCATATAGATCATACCTATAAAGTTTGAGATTAATCTATAATGATTTACTATGTCATTGAAATACATCAAAATTAACGTTATATGAAAGTCCATTTTGACGTTAATCTTTGGATATCATGATCGTATAGCAAATCATTATAGATTAATCTCAAACTTTATATGTATGATTTATATGATGGTATGTTTCAATCCAACGGTCGGTTTTAAAAAAGTTTAATCCGAAGTAACGTTTTTGAACGAATGTAACTCATGGTATAACTCTTCGGGTGTAATTTGATCTCTCTTTATAATTTTATTTGACTTCCTCTTTCTTTCTTACTTACTCTCAATTTCAAAGTTTTTCTCTCAAGACTCTTTAACTTTTTATTTTATTAAATTGATCTCCCAAAATCCCAAATTTTATCTTATTTTACGTCGCTATTTACATGTTTGTGTTGTTTATCTTGAATTATTCAATTTATGAAGTTTGTTTATTTCCTTGCCGTTTTGTGTTTAATTCAATTCTTTTGATCATCATTTTGATTTCTTTCAAATTTTTATTTTTTTGTTAATTTAATTCTTTTAGTTTCAAATTTTAAAATATTTGTCATGTTTTTAATTTGTTTGAATCGATCAACAATTTCTTTTCGGCAAAACGTTGAAGAAGACATGTAATAGTGTAACGACTAATTTTGTAAAAATCATATTTTATTAATCTAATTTGTTCTCTTTAGTTTTTCTTTATAGTAATTTTGTTTTATCTAAAAGTATATGGTATGACAATTGACATGTAAAAAATATATTGACATACTTAATTATGGAAAAATAATTGATAATTCTTTCTCAAATATCTATATTACTTATAGAATAATTAATGTTAACAATTTCTATACGTGTTGTGTTTCTTCTATGGAACATAATTTTTCAAAATTAAAATTAATAAATTCCTAACTAAGATTAATAATGTTTCAAGAAAGATCTAATGTGTTGACTTTATCATCTGTTAAAAAATAAATTTTATAAGAAATTAGTTATGATAATTTAATAAACAATATTTCATCTTAAAAAGTCCAAAAAATAAATTTTATTTTAACTATATATATATAAAAAAAGTTATTTTTATAAAGGCCCAATTCCTGAAATTTGTTTTAGGTTTCAATATTGATTGAGATGATCCCGAATGACATAAAAACATAGTTGTTGAGTTTTGAAGTATGTACAGTGAACTATTTATCCCTTGATTTTTTTAAAAATCTTCAGAAAATTTTTTATATTAAAAATAAAATATTCAGGAAGGGACCACTTTTAATGAAATAAAAATATAATATGAAACTGCTCGGATTCGAAGAATATATAACTAAACTAGTTTACTCCTCAATTTTCATAAAAAATCAATGGAATAAATTTTATATTTTTGTAATAAAAAAATAACATGGCGCTTCCAGAAACTATATCTCAATTTTTTATACGTGAGGTGAAATTGTTGTCATAAAAAAATAGTTTCTCTAGTAGTATGTCAATGTAAAGTAACCAATTAATTTGTGTTTACTAGAGGAAGTCAAATATGGTGTTATCAGATATCTCATTAGGGAGGGAAGGAGTCGGTGGTGACAATGATTCTTTGAAATTAATGAATGGAGGGAGAATGATGTAGATAATGAGAGAGAAACGTGGATTAGAGATTTTGGGGTTCCTTGTCATGCGTGGAATTTCGAGTTTTTCGCTTTGTTGACTAATTCGGTTGGCACTTTCATTTGTTGTGACAAAATACGTTGAAGGCAAAGAATATGGATATTGCAAGGATTCTAGTGAGGATAATTGATGTTACCTCTTTGAATGTTACAATTGAAATTGAGATTTGTGGGAAGTTATTCAAGTTTAGGTTGATAGAAGACACATCTGGTCCATTGCGATTTTTGATTAATATTGTGAAGCAGAAGGTTGGATTGGTCGATACAACTCGGGAATTTGAGTTTGATCGGAACAAAGGTAGATAATAGTGAGGCATAGTATTTAGATTCTTTAGTGGATGAATCAAAATTCAGTGATGATAATAAAGGTAACATGGCAGATTTGGAACAACATTATGAGGCTAACAGTTTTGTTTCAGGAAAAGGGCACAAGTCTGGTCTTGTGGATACAAATTTTGACTGCTAACTAAATCCTGGTTTGCAGAAGGGTTTAAGCAGTTTTGATGATACTCTTGCGGCAGGAAAGGATCTTTCTACTATTATTCCTATAACATCGGACTCCTTTTCTCAGTTTCCTGAAATTCCTGCAGTCCCAAAATAAAATTATTTGTTGACGCATTCTTTAAACCTAAAATCAAGGCGGGGAAGAAGTTAGGGGGTGGGTAACAGATGGCATAACATGAATTCTATTTACGACATGGCAGGCCCTTTGACCATTAAGCGGAAGCAGGAAAAAAAGAAATGCTAAAATTGGTGGTAATTGAATAGTAGAAGCTCGACATCATAAGGGGTTGCCCGATTATTGTATCATCTTCGATCTCAGGTACATGGGGTTCGCATACAGGAGGTGATACGGTGCCTTCGGTGTTCCAAGGGGAAATCTCAACTGCAATAGATATTATGAGGAGTAATTCGATGTTTTGGGAGAATTTTAATTCAAATGTAAGGGGGAAACTTTGGAATGCTATCAATAATTTAGAGACTGTGGCAATGGATACTAAAAAGGATTACAAGAAGAGAATCGATGAATTCGAGAAATTTGATAAAGTTAAAACTTCGGGAGGGAAGGTGAATATGAAATTGTTAAAATGACTTTCGAATCGTCAATTATTAGAGGGGGAGGTGGTTCTGTCATGAGTCTTTGTTGGTTTGGAATGTCGGGTGGAGCTTTTTGGATTTTGCTGGATAGTTTTAAGATTTTAGTTTGTAAGTGGTTATTTATCGGAGAAATTACCTTTTCCAAGTGTTTCTTTTTTAGTTTAACAATTTTTCTTTGTTAAATTTGTCTTAAGGTGCATTTGGTTTTGTAATTTCTCCTTTCTCGAGTTTTATCTCGTGCTTTTGTAATCTGGTTCGAGTACCCTTTGTACTTCTTTCAATTTATCTTGCTTACAAAAAAACAAATGAACCTGAAGGGTTGTTGTCGATTTGAGGAGCATCTTAATTCGAAAACATGTTTTGATTTTGATTCATAAGATTTTATAAGTCCTTGAAAATGTAAACTTATTAGAAATTATCATCAACACGGTTCATGAGTTTTACTAAGGAGTTAGTAACATTAAGAACAACTAAAACATTAACATTACTGTGGTTGCGGTATAACGGCAAGCAAAGAGTTGGTATTATTTTTACTGGGTGATATATACCGGTTAGGTTATATCGTATCGTGTCCACAGAGATTGGTTATTGATTCGTCGTTCGACAATTCTACCGTTAATGAGTTTGAGATTAAAAGAAATGAAAATAAAAGACAAAAAGTAAATGAACAAAAAGTATAAAGGATAGACAGCTTATCCGGAACGAATGTAAACTACCCGTCACAGACTTAAATCTACCACCCATGTCATACTCGGCCTACGATACTCATCCGTGTCATCACATACCTCTCACAATCTAAGCTATTTCTAACCCAAATTGAGAATCCTCCTAAATCATCTCAATATCCATCCTTGGCATACCTCGACAACAAAGAAGTCAACTGTGTCACCTCCATACCCATTCCTGGCATACTTCACCGACGCAGAGGCATTAAGTTCGGATACTCTATAGTGAATGTTAGCTCTAAACCTATCTCTAGCATTCAGAAAATAACAGATAATCATCCTAGGTAAGAATCTAAGCAATATATCCCTAGCAAAGCTCAAACCCCTAACATAAAGTAAAAACCCAAGATAATCACCGACACAAATTCGTAAAGCAAACTTTATACAAGCCAAAGGCGATAAATATACAAGAGTTATGAGTAGAAATACATACAAACCCAACAAAAGAGAAATACACAAAGAGGAGAAGAGATAAACCACAAATCTACATTGATTGTCAAGCCAATCGAAGAGCAATCCACCTCCAATCGTCAAAGTGCAAGCTCCAATGTTATTTTCCAAGCAAATCTATCAAAAATATGAAGGTGATGGTGTTGGGACTCAAAAATACTCAACCCATAACCTAAAAATGTGTTTTGAGCCCCTTTTAAAGAATTCTGAAGTCGCAGGGCGCGCTCAGCGCGCTATTCGCGCTAAGCGCTCTATTCGCACTAAGCGCGCTATTCGCTAAGCGCGGTCTGCTATTTTCAGCATTTTATTTTTGCCGTATCTTGAGAACCGTAACTCGGAATTGCGCCCGGTTTGAAGCGTTGGAAAGCTTATTCAATGCTATATCTAACCATGAAGAAATATCAACCAAATTGATGATTTTTATTGTGTTGAATTTGAGCTTTATTTGTTGAGTTGCCCAAATCGCGCATTTGGAGCCGTGTCTTCGACACTTTATTACTCAATGCTCCAATTATGAATGAATACCTATAAAAGAGATGAAAAACTAGCAAATGATATAATATTTACACAAAAACTTAATTATTCTATTATGTACACAAATATACTAAAAGCGGAGATTATTCAACTAAATATCAACAAAAGAACGGATAAGTGCCACAAAATGTATATACAAAATAACTACATTTTGGCACTTATCAACTCTCCCCAACTTGACACATTGTTTGTCCTCAAACAAAGTCAAGTAAACTTAAAGAAACAAAAGATGATAATCAAATAATCACGAATCAACAAGTTTTTGAAAACGGAAAACAAATGTATGGTTCAAAAGAAAACGTACACGCAAAATACTTACTTACCACTATCCTACAACAATAACATATAAACGAAACAAATCCTAAGTACAAAAATCATGCAAAACATTCTAAAACAAAACAAACTCAATCATGAATCACACCTAGCAAAAATTCATCGGTAGATGTGTCATACCCCAAAATTTGCCCTCCATCTTCTCAAAAAGATTTCATACATCTATGCCCAAGGACTCCTCAAGAGTTGATCAGACAAACTCTCTCCTAGACAATCAACCCAAATTAGGGTTTGGTATCTCTCAAGCCAAGATGGATTTCCAACATCTCCAATGGTCTTCATGCCTCCTCATATGCTTCAAAGATTCTCCATGTCAAGTTTCAAGCCCCACAAGTCAAGTTTCCTCAGACAATTGCTCAGATGGTTGAAAATCGGGTGTATTGGACAAAAAGTCAACTGTGGTCAACATACAGTCAAAACTTCTGATTTTTGGTCAACATCCTCATTTTGAAGTTACATTCATCATTTGATCAAGGGTTGATCATGATTCATCAAGAAAACTCAAGATTTGCTCAAAAGTCAAACTTTCTAAATTAGGGTTTCTAGATGAAAAGTCAACTGAACTTTGACTGGTCATAACTTTCTCATACTTTCTCAGAAATTTTTCCACCACCTCTTGTTTTGAAGGAAATTCAATTCTCTACAACTTCATGTCTCACAAGAATGTCCAAAGAATGCTTCATTTGAGAGGTATAGCTCAAAACATTACAGGTCATTTTCAAAGTCAACAAAAAGTCAACTTTTTGTTTTGAAGATATTTTGAGCATGGTAACTCCAATTGAGATGAGACCAAAGAAATTGGTTAGAGGACTCTTAGAGCTTTCCAAAAAGTCCAAGAACACTCAAAAATGTGGAAAATTGAGCAAGTTACACCATCTACAAGTTGGGCAATTTTAGAAGAATGCACAAAGAGAGATACTTCAAAAAATCAAATCTTTTGCAAATGGGCCTACTTTTTCTTCATCCTAACTTGTTCCTCAAGCAATTAGGAGTGTCCAAGCCCAAAGCCACGAATTTTTGATTTATTTTTCTATTTAAATGCAAATTTATTCATGACATGATTCATCACGAGATAGAGGTCTACGTCGACGACATGATAGCTCGATCACAGACTGAAGGAGAACATCTTGATCATTTGCAGAAACTATTTGACAGATTGAAGAAGTACAGACTGAGACTTAATCCCAACAAGTGCACCTTTGGAGTCAGATCCGGAAAACTCCTAGGGTTTGTAGTCAGTGGAAGAGGTATTGAGGTTGACCCTGCCAAGGTTAAAGCCATTCAAGAGATGCCAGCTCCCCGCACCGAGAAGGAAGTCAGAGGTTTCTTGGGCCGATTAAACTACATTGCCAGATTCATTGCACACCTAACCGCTACTTGTGAGCCAATCTTCAAGTTACTTAAGAAAGATCAAGTAGTGGAATGGAATGACGATTGCCAGATCGCTTTTGACAAAATCAAGGAGTACCCAGAATCCTCCTATCCCGATGCCGCCGAAGGAAGACCTCTTATCATGTACTGTATTAGAGAACTCAATGGGTGTGTGTTGGGGCAACATGACGAGTCCGGTCGAAAAGAGCATGCAATATACTACCTTAGCAAAAGTTTACCGACGTGAAACAAGATACTCACACGAGAAAACTTGCAATGCTTTTGGGCTGTCAAAAAGCGAGATATGTTGACTCACACTACCTTATTGATTTCAAGATGGATCCGATAAAATACATCTTTGAGAAACCAGCTCTCCGGAAGAATAGCAAGATGGCAAATGATCTTGACCGAATATGACATCCAAGACACTTCTCGAAGCGATCAAAGGAAGTGTGGTAGCCGATCATTTGGCTCATCGCCGTAGACTACGGTCTATGCGTCAATTTCACGAAGATGTTTTACTAGTTACTGATTGCGAAGAACCAGGCGAAGGACCCGAACAAGGATCCCGATGGACTATGGTCTTTGATGGAGCCTCAACGCACTTGGCAATGGCATTGGCGCCATCATTACATCCCCGCAGCGGACACACGCCTTTCAGATTATATTTCATTGCACTAACAACATGGCCGAGTACGTGCATCATGGGTATCAAAGTGCTATTGACTTAAGAATCAAGTTCTTACAAGTGTATGGAGACTCGACTTTAGTGATCGATTAGGGCGAGTGGGGACGAAGCATCCGAACCTCATTCCGTATCGAGAGCATGTTCTGAGTTTGATTCCCTACTTTGAAGAGATCATTTTCAATCATATTCCGCGAGAAGAGAATCAGTTGGCAGACGCATTGGCTACTATGTCATCTATGTTCAAGGTCGATGGGACAACGAGGCTCCCGGATCATCATTGAGAAGTTTGACGAACCAACAGTATTGTTGTGAGCTTGATAGAAGAGAAACCTTGGTACTATGACGTGAAGAGGTATCTTGAGACTCAGGAATATCCCGCAGGGGCATTTGTCAATGATAAGAAGTTCATGAGAAGATTCGCTTCCAAATTCTTTCTCAAAGAACGACATCTTATACAAGCGCAACCACGACTTGTGCTTACTCACTGTAGACGAAAACAGAATGCATATCATGGAAGAGTTACAAGGCGAATTTGGTACCCACTCCGTGGACACACCATGACTAAAAGATTTTGAGAACAGTTACTATTGGTCCACCATGGAAGGCGATTGTCACCGCTACGCTCGATCTTGTCACAAGTGCGGTTATGCCGACAAAGTGCACGCACCTCCACGAATGTTTTGACTTCTCCGTGGCCTTCGCAATGTGGGGCATTGACATGATTGGAGAGATTAAGCCCACGCCAATGGACATCGTTTCATCCTTGTGGCAATTGATTACTTTACCAAATGGGTAGAAGCAGCCTCGTATGCATCTGTTACCAAGAATGTTGTGGCTCGATTTATCAAACATAATCTTATCTGTCGGTATGGAACTCTCAAAAAGATTATCACAGATAACGGTTCCAATCTCAACAACAAGATGATCACCGAACTCTGCACGCAGTTCAAGATCAAGCATCACAATTCTTCTCCGTATCGGCCTAAGATGAATGGCGGAAGCCGCCAACAAGAACATTAAGAAGATTATACGAAGATGCGGTGACTTACAAAGATTGGCATGAGATGTTACCATTTGCTCTTCATGGTTATCGCACTTGAACGTCAACAGGGCAACCCCTTCTCTCAGATACGGTATGGAAGCCGTCTTACCCATCGAGGTTCAGATATCCTCAACCAGAGTCCTCCAAGAGACAGAGTTAGGCGAAGACGATTGGGTCCAGAATCGCCTTGACCAGATTAACTTGATTGATGAGAAACGACGCATCTATCGCCATGGATGATTTATCGAAACGAATGATCAGAGCATTTAACAAGAAGGTCAAGCACCGAGTCTACCAAGTCGGTGATCTAGTAGTCAAGCGCATCATTCTTCCACAAGGTGATCCCAGGGGCAAATGGACTCCCACCTATGAGGGACCATTTGTAGTCAAAACAATATTTTCCGGCGGAGCTATGATACTTAGCACCATGGATGGTGAAGACTTCCCACACCCTGTGAACGCAGACATAGTCAAAAAATACTACGCATGAAGAGACCCGCTAGGTCGACGAACCTAGGCAAAAATAAGGGCATCCTGGCGAACCAAAAGGTTCGGGCAAAAATAAAGGATATATACAAAACATGTACACCCGGCAAGTCGAAAACCTGAAAAGGCGGCTTGGGCAAAAAGGGTATCCCAGAAAACCCGAAAGGGCGGTCTAGGCAAAAGTTAGGGATTTAAGCGACGACTATGTCTCTTCGGATCATCTGCCTGCACTACTATCGATTCAAGATTCAAATGGCGAAGATCGCTACTCACTTTCACCGAAAGAAGGAGATGAGATAGTCGAAATATATGAGTACTAGCATAGTTGGAACCTAACGAGATTGTTTCCGCATAGCTTTTACCTTTCTTGTGTACAAACTACTTGGCCATACGCCACCATCAAATAAATTTCTTTCTTTACAATTTCATTGTCGTTTGCAATAAGTCCAACGTTTGCTTTGAATGATTATATGCATTTGACAATAAGAATCTAATCACAAACATACGAAAAGTGAAACGTGCAAAAGTGCTTACTACAGGTTCCAGGAATTGGGATGACGACGAAAGTCACCAAATAGTTCCCCGCAGAGCATAAAGGTGTCACCCACAACACACCTTCCCCAGCGGAGTATAAGGGAATCCACGAGCAGTCATTCCACTCAATCAAGCAACGTTACATCAGTCTCCAAGCAGTAACACCTCATCCTCAGTGGATATTTCTCAATCCTCCCTCTTCTCCCCGGCAGCGGTATCCAGACTCAAAACTTGGTCAGATAGTGCATCGGAGGAAGCATACACCTTTTATTCCCCAGCCAGAGATTACAACGGACTCCAGAATCTTCAAGCCCGGTCTCTCAGCAACCATCAAATGCTCTCCAGCAAGATCTGCACTCGAAATCCCCAGTAGAGCACCTCCCTAAATTTCCTCAGCAAGGTCTATATACAAGGTCCACAACGGATCGCCTCCCAGAATCTCCTCAGCAGGGTCTATATACGAGGTCTCCGACAACGAGCCTCTCAAATCTCTACCTTCCTCAAACAATATCTAGGCCCAAGACTTGGTCAGATAGTGCATCGGAGGAATCCAGGATATCTTTCTTCTCCTTCAAAAGCAGGGTTCTCACCTACTCAATTCCCCAGGCAGAAGTCAGAAATCTTCAAACAGAATATCCGCATCTTCTCCAAGATGAATATGTTTTGAAATATCACAACGTTCATCATTCATACATTTCTCATAAAAGTCATAATTCATGCATATGTCATTCATATACACTGTCATGCATCATACTTCGCATAAGACTAACAAATATTCTATCAAAGTTTTTTCTTGTTTTGTTTTCTCCAAAAGTATACTACCGACGCAAAAGGTCGAGATTAAGCCCCAGTCGACGGAAAACTATCCGAAAGACCGCGCAAACAAGTCCAGATTAAGCCCGAGCCGACGGAAAACTATCTCGAAGACCGCCTTGGTTTTCCTCCACGACAGTCCAGATTAAGCCCGAACCGACGGGAAAACTACCCGAAAGACCACCTCTGGTTATCCTCCGATAACAGGCAATGGATCAACACCCGACACACAACAGGGAAACTATCCACATCTTTGCCAACTACAATCTCCCTCAGAGTAATCGACGCGAAGATTTTTTCTGACCTCTTCCTATTATCAACAGCAACTACGGAGTCTAGCGTACGACTCAGTTGCCTTGGATGGCATCTTAAGCCCATCTCCGACTATTTGTCAACATCTCTTCACTCTCAGAATGCTGCATATATGGTTAAAATCAATACAAACCAATAACCTCATTCAAAGTGAACACGAAGTCTAACGTACGACTCCCTCGAGATGGCATCTTAAGCCCATCTCCTCTCCAATCCAGGAACATTCACAGAGTCTAACGTACGGCTCGCTCCCCAGCATCGACCTTTCCAGATGGCATCTTAAGCCCATCTCCGTCAGCTCTCCTATTTAACGACTCCGAGTCTAGCGACGACTCGTCCCCCAAGTCTCCAACTTCTCCAAATGGCATCCGTAAGCCCATTCCGCATCATCCACCAACAAAGTGCAGTGTATTTCGGTGTTCAATCATCTTCACCTCCGTGTCACGAAAGACAAGCATGTCAATCTAACCCTTCCAGACAAGAAGATTGAGCAGGCAGCTGTCATACCCAAAATTTGCCCTCCATCTTCTCAAAAGATTTCATACATCTATGCCCAAGGACTCCTCAAGAGTTGATCAGACAAACTCTCTCCTAGACAATCAACCCAAATTAGGGTTTGGTATCTCTCAAGCCAAGATGGATTTCCAACATCTCCAATGGTCTTCATGCCTCCTCATATGCTTCAAAGATTCTCCATGTCAAGTTTCAAGCCCCACAAGTCAAGTTTCCTCATAATTGCTCGGATGGTTGAAAATCGTGTATTGGACAAAAAGTCAATCGTGGTCAACATACAGTCAAAACTTCTGATTTTTGGTCAACATCCTCATTTTGAAGTTACATTCATCATTTGATCAAGGGTTGATCATGATTCATCAAGAAAACTCAAGATTTGCTCAAAAGTCAAACTTTCTAAATTAGGGTTTCTAGATGAAAAGTCAATGAACTTTGGTCATAACTTTCTCATACTTTCGTAAAATTTTCCACCACCTCTTGTTTTGAAGGAAATTCAATTCTCTACAACTTCATGTCTCACAAGAATGTCCAAAGAATGCTTCATTTGAGAGGTATAGCTCAAAACATTCTGGTCATTTTCAAAGTCAACAAAAGTCAACTTTTGTTTTGAAGATATTTTGAGCATGGTAACTCCAATTGAGATGAGACCAAAGACATTGGTTAGAGGACTCTTAGAGCTTTCCAAAAGTCCAAGAACACTCAAAATGTGGAAAATTGAGCAAGTTACACCATCTACAAGTTGGGCAATTTTAGAAGAATGCACAAAGAGATACTTCAAAAATCAAATCTTTTGCAAATGGGCCTACTTTTTCTTCATCCTAACTTGTTCCTCAAGCAATTAGGAGTGTCCAAGCCCAAAGCCACGAATTTTTGATTTATTTTTCTATTTAATTTGTAATTTATTCATTTAAATGCAAATTAAATCTTAAAATAAATTATAAAATTGAAATTAATGGCAAAGATTGATTTTATTCTTTCCTTAAGGTCCAATTAACTCACAAATGCCAGCAATTTCGAAATTGGATCAAATTTGGCAAGATTGGATTGAAATTGGACAAATTTGAAAATTTGATTTCATGAGAATATCAAAATTTGATTTCCATTGAATGTTGATCAATTCTTTCCAAAAACCATTCCAAATCCATCCAGTATAAATATATGATGCATACCTATCAAGAAAAAACGAAAAAAATTGCTCCAGAAACCCTAACCTAAAATCAAAATTTCGTGTTCTTGAAGCAACTTGCAATCCTAGTTCCAGCCATCCACAGCCGATTTTGAGGATTCCATTGCATTCCTTGGGTTGTTTAGAGTCGATCCAGACTCTTATATCATCCAAAACCATCAAGAAACAAGAAATCCGAAATCGGTTTGTTCTTGAAATTTCAAAATTCGATTTCTAACATTCATGCATTATTAATCTGTTTTGATTGTTTGTTTGTGATTAAAATCAAGTTTGCAAGCGATCTGGGCAAGCCAATCGTGTTTCCATGGCCTGAATCGATATATACCATATCTAGGGTTCTTGAGCTCGAATTAGGGCTTTGCTAAAACAGAAAAATTGGACCACGAGACTAGTACCAACGCATTCGGAATGGTGCTCTGAATCGAACCATGGCCGTAGAGTTAATTTATATTATGTATGCTTGATTTTCGTTTTAGCCAGGGCTGTAGCGTCGAACAATGGCCGACGCAGAGTTTTCAAAATTTCAAACTGAGGAAGACGAAGCTTGGCGCGTGATTTGGAGCATCAGGAAGCGACACTTGTTCTTCTTTTATTCGATCCGGTTTCCAAACAGTGAAGCACGTTGGTTCAGCTGGCAAGGCGTGGGATCTGTGAAAGCAAGGTCCTGGGTTCGATTCTCCCCAGGACCATTTGGTTTTTACACTTTTCCAAAACTCTATTTTCCTATTTTCTAATTATTTTCAATATTTTCCATTCATTTTAATTTCTTTACTATATTTTATTCTGCATCAAAAATTACCAAAAAACATTTTTTTCTTTTTACATTATTTTCATAAAAATCTTTATTTAATTTAATAAATTAAAAAATATAATTTTTGCATGCATATTTATTTTATTTTTATTTTTGCATTTAAATCATTATAAATTGCATTTTAATTATTAAATCTTTCCCAAAAAATCCCAAAAAATTATTTTAATGTATTTATCTTATTTCCAGCATGTATTAATTTTTCCATATCAAAACTTGCATTTTTCTAACATTTTTTCTCTTGTTCGATCCATATTGCATTTTCCGATTTTCTTATTCTTTCACAGGTTGCACCGATTCAGACGATTCTTCCGTTTTTATTTTACTTTTCAATAATGTAATTGCTCATGGGTTGTAATAGCTTAATTTAGGACTTTTACTTTCCGCACTCCTAATTATGTATCTGCCCCAAAGCCATGTAATAGCGTAGGTTTATCTTTCCGCATCTTTACATTCCGCATTTTACTTTCCGCACCCTTATCAACTGTTAGTAACTAGGCGTGTATGGCAAGATAATAAATTGGACATAGCTCACACTAATTTCAAGATAATATATTCGAATTCAACACACTTTTCACACACGCACCCTTAGGGTAATTTCTCTCGATGCCTTCGATTCAAAATGGTCATGTCCTCGAGGTATTCTAGCATTGCCTTCCAAACAAATCATCATAGTCCCTTCGATACAAAGATCATAAGACCCACGATGTCGCCTCCGAATATATAATCTTGACCCTCGATTGTCGCCTACGAAAAATGATGATAGTCCCTTCGAATGTGCTAGGATACTTCCTACAAGTTGCTTTCTATGACCATCCGATGTCCCTTCGAATGTCCCGCTTACATCCAACGAATGGAGCTACCTACTAACTAATGGTATGGCTAGCACTATTCTAAAGGAATGTAGAAGTACAACAAAACGACCAATTCTGAGTGGGTAAATAAGTCTTTTAATTGCTTGCTCTCTCAAATGCTTTTCACACCACACACTCTTTTTCAAAGTTCAAACTCTTTTCAAAACGAAACATTTCCGAACACTTTGTATACACTCCTACATGAGTCATTACAAAGTCAAAGCGAAATGCCTTTTTCAAAACATCTTTGTCAAACACACAAAAAAGCAATTTTAAAAAAGTGATCTAGAGCAACTAAGAGCCCGTAGATAACTACGGATGGAAAGGGTGCTAATACCTTCCCTTTTCATAACCATTCTCCGAACTCGTAATCTAACGAAGGTCTTTTTCTGTACTTTTACCTTCCCTTAATTGGATAAAAATAAAAGTCGGTGGCGACTCTTGCTATCCGCACATTTGGATACAAAAATCCTACAAAGTCAGTTCACCGTATCACAAGATGAAGAACACACAAAGGCGAGGGATAAAAAACACTCCTCCACAATCTTGTAAACAATAGACTAAATTATGCATTCATCCAAAAACGTTTTGAAAATACAAATGCAAGAATCACAAGGGCTTTTCAAGGTTGTAATGTGGCTTGGTTAACAAACAAGTGATAAGTCCTAAAGCTAATCGAAACAAAAACTTGCCTAAACCTAAGGGAGTGATCAACTCGCAAAGTTCCAAACAATATAATTTCAATCAAACTTATTTTTCATCACAAATTTCACACCAAACACACCTCACTTATTAACACAACATTATTCATACTCTTTTTGTTTTTCTTTTTCAAAACTTTTCTCTTTTTTCTTTCTTTTTCTAATCTTTTTCTTTTTCACATTTTTTTTCTTTTCTTTTTCTTTTCTCAACCTCATATCAATCACAACATAAGCACATAAACATTCCTCTCCCCAACTTGAATTCAACCAACATCATTATGTGAATACTCCCTACTTTCTAAGGCAAGGTAAAAATCCATACAACAACGAGTTAAGGGTTCAAGAAACAAAGAAATCAACATCCATACAAAAAAAGTGAATTGACACTCATAGACAAGCATCAAGTTCAAATAAACATGGATATTGATAAAAGTTCAAAGGGGTTAACAAAGGTTCACACACTCACAAGGTGAATTGAATATTTGGCCAAGGTAGTTATGCTCAAAATCAACAAAATGCCTTGATCATTTTCTTGCAATCATACAATCAACACAAAACACAAGATTAAGCATAATAAAATCCAGTTAAAAAAAGAATGTGGACTCTCAACATATGTAAACAATGGAAAGCTTCCTCACATTTATGGGTAAAAAGAGGAACTAAAGTGATTCAATTCATGAGCAAGTAATGCAAAAAGAATGAATGGCATGGTAATTATACAAATGATAAATTTCCTAAACATGTTATGCTATAGAAAGCGATAAACGAGTACCTGCCATGTAGAAACTTTGAAAATTATCATTACCATACATCCGCGAGTTGAAACGATCAAACTCAGAAAATCACCTTAAAAGTCTTCAAGTTACTAAACCAAAATTTGAGTCAAAACAACAACAAAAGAATTAGAAAAACAATACTAATTTTATTCAATACAAAAAGCCTTGGTGAAAGTGGGAAAAAGGAAAACCAAGTGAAATTTTAAAAGAATTTACTGGCCCTGCATAGCAGAGCGCGCTAAGCGCCAGCAGAGCGCGCTAAGCGCCAGCAGAGCGCGCTAAGCGCCACACTGAGAAAAATGACAGCAACAAGTGCAACTGATATGCAAGCTCCACTTACACACCTATACAATCTCATTTACACATCTAAACAATATTTACAATACATACACACTTCCACAAGAAAAAACACTACAAACTTGTGGAAAATAAAAAATTGACATAACATAACAAAACAAAAGCAAATTACAATACGAAAACGTGGTGACAATGAATTAACAAGTTGAAAAGTGAAGATTTAAAATTAAGAACAAGTCCTATTTCAACTTGTTAAAACACAAGCCACTAAACAACATAAACATAAACAAACAAAAACATGCTTGTTTTACGTCGTAAGCTCGACGCCTTTATTGTGCGAGCACTAGTAACCTCCTCTCGTCATGCCATGGTATTGCCACACCGCGCAAACCTAAAGAAAGTGTCCTAACAACCACACAACAAACGTTACGAGTACGAGACAATTTACAACATCACTTGAAAACAAGGAAAACACACATATGTACAAGTATCGAAAGTAAACAAAACATGTACAAGTAACAATATACAAGTTCATATACAAAGTCTATACAACATATACATTAATTACAAAACTCAAAAACAACGGAATTATCGCAATACAAAATCAATAAAACCAATCCCCGGCAACGACACCATTTTGTTGTTGCGGTATAACGGCAAGCAAAGAGTTGGTATTATTTTTACTGGGTGATATATACCGGTTAGGTTATATCGTATCGTGTCCACAGAGATTGGTTATTGATTCGTCGTTCGACAATTCTACCGTTAATGAGTTTGAGATTAAAAGAAATAAAAATAAAAGACAAAAAGTAAATGAACAAAAAGTATAAAGGATAGACAGCTTATCCGGAACGAATGTAAACTACCCGTCACAGACTTAAATCTACCACCCATGTCATACTCGGCCTACGATACTCATCCGTGTCATCACATACCTCTCACAATCTAAGCTATTTCTAACCCAAATTGAGAATCCTCCTAAATCATCTCAATATCCATCCCTGGCATACCTCGACAACAAAGAAGTCAACTGTGTCACCTCCATACCCATTCCTGGCATACTTCACCGACGCAGAGGCATTAAGTTCGGATACTCTATAGTGAATGTTAGCTCTAAACCTATCTCTAGCATTCAGAAAATAACAGATAATCATCCTAGGTAAGAATCTAAGCAATATATCCCTAGCAAAGCTCAAACCCCTAACATAAAGTAAAAACCCAAGATAATCACCGACACAAATTCGTAAAGCAAACTTTATACAAGCCAAAGGCGATAAATATACAAGAGTTATGAGTAGAAATACATACAAACCCAACAAAAGAGAAATACACAAAGAGGAGAAGAGATAAACCACAAATCTACATTGATTGTCAAGCCAATCGAAGAGCAATCCACCTCCAATCGTCAAAATGCAAGCTCCAATGTTATTTTCCAAGCAAATCTATCAAAAATATGAAGGTGATGGTGTTGGGACTCAAAAATACCCAACCCATAACCTAAAAATGTGTTTTGAGCCCCTTTTAAAGAATTCTGAAGTCGCAGGGCGCGCTCAGCACGCTATTCGCGCTAAGCGCGGTCTGCTATTTTCAGCATTTTATTTTTGCCGTATCTTGAGAACCGTAACTCGGAATTGCGCCCGGTTTGAAGCGTTGGAAAGCTTATTCAATGCTCTACCTAACCATGAAGAAATATCAACCAAATTGATGATTTTTATTGTGTTGAATTTGAGCTTTATTTGTTGAGTTGCCCAAATCACGCATTTGGAGCCGTGTCTTCGACACTTTATTACTCAATGCTCCAATTATGAATGAATACCTATAAAAGAGATGAAAAACTAGCAAATGATATAATATTTACACAAAAACTCAATTATTCTATTATGTACACAAATATACTAAAAGCGGAGATTATTCAACTAAATATCAACAAAAGAACGGATAAGTGCCACAAAATGTATATACAAAATAACTACATTTTGGCACTTATCAATTACCAACACTTCATTTTGTGTTGTTTCTTACTCTCTAAAATACAAAAGTTTGATTCTGAAGATGACGGAGAAGTCTGTGTTCAAGAACAAGAGCAAGGTTTGAATTACAAGGACATATAATCTCTCTAAAATCGTCGATATGTTGAGAAATAAAAACACTATTTGAAGTATTGATGGGATTCTTAAAAATGATGTCAAATTAGTTGATTGTAGTTAGGGATGAATCGTCAGTAAAATGTTATGCATAAATGCAAGTAAAAAAGATATAAAGTCGTGTCAAATTAAAATAAATCCATATGGATTGCCAAATAAGAATAAGTTAAAAAAATTTGTCAAAATTGAAATTCCTGGCAGCAGATACGTGATGTCACAGAGAATGTTATGACACGATGTCGACACTCTAACAATTCACGTTAACTTAAATAGCGATAAAGAACACAATCAATTGTTTACCGTTCGGTGTGTAACTACACCTCACGGGGCTACCAAGCCGGAGGAAATTCAATATTAGTAGAATTAATTCAGGAATAAACCAACCAGTTTATCTCCTTCACTTAAGACCTACCCAATGCAACTTCAATCTAAGTTCTACTTAGACCTGAGTTCCTACTCACTCCCCCTCAATCACAGCAGTGATATTAACCTATTGATTAATTGAATTGTGAAGACACTCTTCAATAAACATACTTGATTTTGCTTCGAAGCTTTAATCAAGAGACACAACACTCGTGCTTTAAAGCTTTGAGTGATAAACAACCCTTACAACCAAACCCTAGTCCAAGGCACTTATCAATTGATAATTGCTTGGCTCACAAGAGTAACTAGAATACACAATTAACAAACTGCTAAATCTTCAATACAGTCCAAGAGGCGCAGCAGCAGAGTAAGGGTTCTATTCCTATTATAGAAGCAGTCCTGTAACATCAGTTTTGGGCTTCCATAATAATAGCTAGGGTTCACTTAATTTAACATAAAGACTTGGTATTTTTAACAAACTAATTTAGGGTTAACTAAGATTAACCACATAGCCACGTGAGCAAGTGATTCAATTACATAAATCATAATAGAAACAACTCAACAGAATTCCTGAAAAGTCTCAGGAAAAGAGAATCTGCAGAACAACAAATGTCACACAGAATGTCATAACATCGGTTATGACATCAGTCAATCTTCTGCAGAATTCCAGCATCATAGTTAGCTTCCAGTATGAGTTGTACTTGAATCATTCTTCTTATGCAGAATTTATCTTCAAACTCTGAATGTCATGACATCAGTCAAGACATTGTCATATCCTAGTTTTACCAAAAATTAATGTCAACCTAAAAACACTTACAAACTCCCCCTTTGGTAAATTTTTGGCTAAAACAAACTAAGCTATCAGAGACTTAATGCAGCAAAAATAAAATAACCAGTCTATGCTAACCAAGCTAAATAACCAGAACCTAATAAAGATAAATTCTACCCACAATTGCCCATAAATTCTTCTCCCCCTTTTTAGCCACAAAGGGGCCAAAGATACCAGTACAATTTCCCAAAATTCATTAAATAAATAAGTACCATCAAAGTTAAATATTACATCCCAGCCAAGAAATACAAAGTTCAAATCAAACAGAACCAAAAACAATAACAGAAGTAAAATCAACAAGAAACAAACACAGGAACAGTAGCACAGGATTACAAATCAAGTGCTTTCTTCTCCTGAAGAAGCACTGTGGTATGTAGCATCTTCGGAACTGCTACCAGCACCAGTTGCTTGATCGGCATCAGCATCTTCATCCAATTTTTCAGCAGAAACATCACCAGCTAACCTTTCATCCTCAACCTCTGTGTCTTTCTCCTTTTCCAGTGTAGAGATCAGCTCTTCAATGGTCTGCTTCCTTGCTTCAAGTTCCCTACAGGTCTCTTTTAGCACAACAATCACATTTGCCTTCTGAGAATTTGCCTTGACATTTGATGTCTCAGCAGATGTCATGACAATGTCTGGGACATGCTTCCCTTGAAATAGCTTGTAGTGAAAACTAAGGGCAGAAGCTCTTTTACACACTGAATCTCTATCAACCAGGATGTCAGGGTATTGATCAATTATTATACCACACAGGAGGGAGGGAAAGGCTATTGGTCCTTTTATTGCATAATTGTCAGCATGTTTTAAGGTTTGCTCAAATATGTATGTTCTATAATCAAACTTTGCTTTTGTACAAACAGCAAAGATGAATCTGCCCAGACCAATGGAGATGGTGGACTTGTGGTTTGTTGAAACCTAGTTGGCAGCACCTATCTTGTGAAGAATAGCAAACTTAACACTCAGTTTGCTGGCAGTTAACTTTCCCTTCATTGGCCAATGCTTCACTTGCTTAACAGTGATTGTTTGACAGACTTGATTATCAGTTTCTTCAAGCTCAGGTTGAGCATCATCAAATCTTCCCAAATACTTGTTGATCACACTTGGGGAAAACTTCACTTTTCTCCCTCTTACAAAAGCAGTCTTAAAATCTGCTGATCTTCCATCAGCACAACCACTTGTCATATTCACAATGAACTCCTTTACCAAAACATCATAACAGTTAGAAAACTTGACCACAGTTTTCATCAGCCCAGCTTCCTTGATCAGGTCCATTATATCCTTGCAATCAAGGGCACTCCTATTCAGCTCCCTTTCTAGTGCAATTCTCTTCAGACAGACATACTTCCATCTGCTAGCACTCTTAGGATGGTGGAAAGAAATGTTATCAATAGCCACCTCAGGAACCTTGGGCAGTTTGCCAAGGGATGGTTTCTTTCTAAGTGGAATGTCTGTGACATTCTCTTCAACATTAAAATCAGAATCTTGATCAGATTCTGAAGGTTCAGGGACCTTCCTTTTCCTTACAATTGGAGTTCTCTTAGGCCTAGAGATACTACCAACAGACTTCATCCTACCATTTCCTTTAGAGGGTCCAGCTTTCTGATCCTTCCCAGATCTTTCTTCAGTCATGCCTTCAGCTCTGGGGGTCTTATGAACAGTTTCAGCTACCTTCTCCTTGATAGGACTCTAAGAGGCATTCTGCTTCCCTTTCCTATTCATCATCCTCTTAGCAATGCTAGGATTAACACTAGCAAGAAGGTCATTATCAGAGAATTCTTCATCCAGATCAATGACAGGAGATTCCACAACATTTTCAGAGTTTTTCACTAGAGAGTTTTCCAGGTTGTCATCAACTGGTTTCTCTGGGGATTCTTTAAGAATTCTATCAGAGGAGCTCTCTAGAGCCTTTTCCAAGTTTTCATCATCTGGTTTTATAGGAGATTCTTCAAGAATTCCATCAGAAATATCATCATCAGAAATCACAGGGGACTTATGAGTGGTGTCAGCAGCACAATTTTCAGGGGATTTATCAGAGGGTTCATTGTCAGGATTCTCAGGGGTTTTCCTAACATTGTCATCAGATGTCTCGATATTCTGTGTGACATCTAGATCAGTTGCTAAACTAGGGCTAGCGGATTCTTGATTTAATGGAACAGAAACCCCAGGAACAGAATGATTCTCATTCAGAATCCTAGTGACTATTCTAGCTATGGCTTGATGAACATATCTAGAACCTTCCCTGTTTGTTATTTCAGGAGGAACAGAGGAAGTTGGTTCAGTGGTCTTCCCAGAAGGAGATGCTTGAGACCTTCTTGTATGTTTGGTGCGAAGTTTCTTGACCCTCCCAGGATCAGTTGCCATGGCACATAGAGGAGTAACCTCCAGAATCTCAGGCTGCATTGCTTCTGCGTTTGCCCTAGAACCAGAATCAGTGGGAGATGGAGAACCAGCTTCCCTTGATGATGAAGAAGACGAAGACATGCTTTGTTGAGACATCTTGTGGAAATGAGAAAATAATTGACAATGATTTTGAGCGTATCTGTAGAAGGAATGGAGTGTGATGCATTCAAATGAACAAATTGAAATATATATATGTCTCTTCCTATTCTTGGACTTTTGAAAAATAAGAGGGAAATAATTAATTAGCCCACTTAGAATTAAATGAAATAAAAAGTCTCTTCCATTCCTTGTTGTAAGCAATGTTAATTGCTAAAACTCTTCATATTGTCAAATATCCAACTTGCCCCTTAAATTCTAAAGCTGACTAGCATCAAGAGTTTTAGTAAAAATGTCAGCCAGTTGGAGTTCAGTGGCTACATGCTCCAATTTAATCACTTTTTCTTCCACAAGGTCTCTGATGAAGTGATGTCTAATGTCAATATGCTTAGTTATGCTGTGTTGAATAAGATTTTTTGAAATATTAATCGCACTCAAGGTTGTTACAGTAGAATGTCATGACATCCTGTGTGACATTGTACTCAGTCAGCATCTGCTTCATCCAGACCATTTGAGAACAACTGCTACCTGCTGCTATGTATTCAGCTTCAGCAGTGGATAAAGACACACAGTTTTGCTTCTTGCTGAACCAAGAAACAAGATTGTTCCCCAAAAAGAAGCATCCTCTAGAAGTGCTTTTTCTATCATCAGCACTACCAGCCCAATCAGCATCACAATAGCCAGACAGAATTGGTTCACATCCATGAGAATACAGCATACCATAATTGTAAGTTCCACTCACATAATTCAGAATTCTTTTCACCTAATTAATGTGACTTACTTTAGGTTCAGCCTGATATCTTGCACATACTCCAACAGCAAAGGCAATGTCAGGTCTGTTGGCTGTTAAGTACAACAAGATTCCTATCATGCTTCTATACAAGCTTTGATCAACATTTGCTCCACTTGTGTCTTTGGACAACTTTAAATGAGTAGGAGCAGGAGTCCTTTTATGATTGGCATTTTCCATCCCAAATTTCTTGACAATATTCTTTGCATACTTGCTTTGAGAAAGGAAAGTTGAGTCTTCCATCTGTGTGACTTGTAGTCCAAGAAAGTAAGTCAATTCTCCCATGAGGCTCGTTTCAAACTCAACTTGCATTTGGTTGGCAAAATGTCTCACCATTTTATTTGACATTCCTCCAAACACTATGTCATCAACATAAATTTGAGCTACCATTATCTTTCCTTCTTCATTCTTGACAAAGAGAGTTTTGTCCAAACCTCCTTTCCTGTAACCTTTATCAGTAAGGAACTTTGTAAATCTTTCATACCAAGCTCTAGGAGCTTGTTTCAGACCATATAAAGCTTTCCTCAATTTATAAACATGATCAGGAAAGTTAGAATCCACAAATCCTTTAGGCTGTTCTACATAAACCTCCTTATTTAAGTAGCCATTTAGGAAGGCACTTTTCACATCCATCTGAAACAGCTTGAATTTCAGAATGCAAGCAACTCCTAACAGTAATCTGATTGATTCCAGCCTAGCCACAGGAGAAAAAGTCTCATCAAAATCAATCCCTTCAACTTGAGTGTATCCCTGAGCAACAAGTCTTGCTTTATTTCTGGTGACAACCCCTTCTGCATCAGACTTGTTCTTATAGATCCACTTTGTGCCAATGATGTTTGTTCCTTCTGGTCTAGGAACTAACTCCCACACTTCATGTTGTTTGAACTGGTTCAATTCATCTTGCATTGCTCCAATCCAGTATTTATCAGTTAGAGCCTCTTTGACATTCTTTGGCTCAATCTTTGACACAAAACAAAAGTTTGAGATAATTTCTCTGGATCTTGTAATGACTCCACAGTTAGGATCTCCAATGATGGGTTCCTTTGGATGATCTTTCTGAATTCTGATGGAAGGATCTTTGTTAGCTTCCTCTGGTTCATACTTTGGTGAAGTAGGGACAGGACAGGCACATCATCCTTATCAGACACTTGTGGTGATGTCTCAAACAATGTCTCAACATCATATGGGACATTGTTTTCCTCATAGTGATCATAAACTATGACATTAATAGACTCCACCATAACTTTTGTCCTGGAGTTGAATACCCTATATGCTCTGCTGTTTGTAGAGTATCCCAGAAAAATGCCTTCATCACTTTTAGAGTCCATCTTTCTCCTTTGATCACGATCTGTCAGAATATAACATTTGCTACCAAATACATGGAAATATTTCACAGTAGGTTTTCTTCCCTTCCACATTTCATAAAGGGTGGAGGATGTTCCATTTCTCAAGGTGACCCTGTTGTGAACATAGCAGGCTGTATTCATAGCTTCAGCCCAAAAATGAATAGGAAGTTTCTTAGCATGAATCATTGCTGCGATTCTGTATAGTCCTGTTTTCCTTTCCACAACTCCATTTTGTTGAGGAGTTATAGGAGAAGAGAACTCATGATTGATTACTTCTGAGGAACAGAATTCATCAAACTTGCTATTCTCAAATTCCTTTCCATGATCACTTCTAATTCTGACAATGCAGCCTTCCTTTTCTCTTTGAAGTCTTTTGCATAATTCTTTAAAGACATCAAACACATCGATTTTCCACGATGAAGTTTATCCGGTGAATGGAAAAATCATCCACAACAACATAAGCATATCTTTTTCCACCAAGGCTTTCAACTGCATAGGGCCCATCGGATCCATGTGCGCAGCTCCACCTTGAGGTGGGATGTCTTGACATTGGATGTGACATTCTGGTTTGCTTTCCAACCTGACATTCACCACAAACTCTCCCTTCATCAATATGAAGTCTTGGGATCCCTCTGACAGCCTCCATGGATATGATCTTTTTCATCCCTCTAATATGCAAATGACCAAGTTTTTGGTGCCACAGTTTCACCTCCTTTTCATCTTTGGCTGTAGAGCACACAGAAGAAAAGTTAGTGTCCTCAGGCTCCCATAGGTAATAGTTGTCCTTTGATCTGACTCCTCTCATAACCACTTCTTGTCAACATTGTCACTGATCCCCATCTCAAATGTCTGAAGTGATCCAATAAGTTCATCAACCTTCAAGGTGCAGATATCCTGAGCTTCCTCTATAGCAGTCACTTTAATTGCAAACCTTTTAGGCAAGGATCTGAGAATCTTTCTCACCAACTTTTCTTCTGACATCTTTTCTCCCAATGCTCCTGAGGTGTTGGCAATCTCCAAGATGTTCATGTGAAACTCATGAATGGTCTCATCTTCTTTCATCTTCAAATTCTCAAATTTGGTAGTGAGCATCTGAAGTCTTGACATTTTCACCTTGGATGTACCCTCATAAGTGGTTTTGAGAGTGTCCCAAACATCCTTGGCCAGTTCACACTGATGTACTAGTCGAAGATATTTCATCAATTCCATTGAATAAGGCATTCAATGCTTTAGAGTTGCCCAGTGCTAGCTCTTCTTCTTCTTTGCTCCATTCTTCCTCAGGTTTCAGACTAGTAGTCCCATCTTTCTCAAGCTTGGTTGGATGTTTCCATCCTTTGTCTGCAGCTCTTCAAGCTTTAATGTCCAGTGACTTCAAAAAGGCAACCATACGAGGTTTTCAGTAATCATAGTTAGATCCATCCAGAATGGGTGGCCTACTTCCAAATCCTCCTTCCTTGTCCATAACGCCAAAAACTATTATCCCTAGATCTCACCCAGAAATAACAGGTGGTGTGCGCTCGATGCCAATTGAAATTCACGGCGGATCGTGATGTCACGAGAATGTTATGACAAGATTCGACACTCTAACAATTCACACGATTAATTTAAACATCGATAAAGAACACAATCAATTGTTTACCCAGTTCGGTGTAACTACACCTACATCGGGGCTACCAAGCCGAGAGGAAATTCACTATTAGTAGAATTAATTCGGAATAAACCAACCGGTTTATCTCCTTCACTTAAGACCTACCAATGCAACTTCAATCTAAGTCATACTTAGACACGAGTTCCTATTCACTCCCCTCAATCACGGTGATATCAACCTATTGATTAATTGAATTGTGAAGACACTCTTCAATAAACATACTTGATTTTTCTTCAAAGCTTTAATCAAGAGACACAACACTCGTGCTTCAAAACTTTGAGTGATAAACAACCCTTACAACCAAATCCTAGTCCAAGGCACTTATCAATTGATAATTGCTTGGCTCACAAAAGTAACTAGAATACACAATTAACAAACTGTTAAATCTTCAATCTGATCCAGTGACGAGTAAGGGTTTTATTCCTATTATAGAAGCAGTCATGTAACATCAGTTTTGGGCTTCCATAGTAATAGTTAGGGTTCACTTAATTTAACCTAAAGACTTGGTCTTTTTAACAAACCAATTTAGGGTTAACTAAGATTAACCACATAGCCACGTGAGCAAGTGATTCAATTACATAAATCATAATAGAAACAACTCAACAGAATTCTTGAAAAGTCTCAGGAAAAGAGAATCTGCAGAACAACAAATGTCACACAGAATGTCATAACATCGGTTATGACATCAGTCAATCTTCTGCAGAATTCCAGCACCATAATTAGCTTCCAGTCTGAGCTGTACTTGAATCATTCTTCTTATGCAGAATTTATCTTCAAACTCTGAATGTCATGACATCAGTCAAGACATTGTCATATCCTAGTTTTACCAAAAATTAATGCCAACTTAAAAACACTTACAAAAATATTACAGAAAGAATTGGCTTGCTTAACATAATATTTTTTCGAGAAACTTAAAAAATAACGTTTATTAAATATGAGACTAAAACGAAACAAGCGCAAACTCAAATATTTTTACTTTCTATTATCTCATAATTTTGTATGAAAGATTGGCGTGTCTCTATTTTTTTAATGATTTTGTATTAGCTTTCTATTATCATTTTCTAAATCAATTTATGATAATTTGCTACGTTTCACGTGTGAAATTATTTTAAAATAGACATATCATCAATTTTTAAATAAAAATGTAAAAGAATATTTAAATTTAAAATATGGGTATTAATTTATTGAGTCAGAGACATATCATCAATTTTAAATAAAAGTGTAAGAAAAACTAAAATTATCTAAATTTAAAATATATATCAATATGATTAAAACTTAATAATTAAACCTGTCCATATTCCTCATATTTTTTCCCCTTCACTTATAATTTCCATGTTTTTGTTACACGAGGGAAACGTTTTATTTATTCTAAAACAAAAGGTCAGAATTACAATCAAGACTTTACATAAATAGTAAAGATAAGTATAAGTACTAGTAGTAAACATACTTAGTGAAGGATAAGGATTTTGTGGCAGTACTTAAGTTGAGAATGAGTTTATAGACCAAATCATTATCCGAATATAATTTACTAGATTGGATATCTCCATCTCTTTAATCTATATATATATTTTTTAAAATTTATCAAGTAAATTGATTGTGATGTATATCATTAACAATTTAACATATTAAATAACATTTTATTAACATAATATTTTATAGTTTTATTTTTATGGTGTAACTGTGTTACACGTTTAAATTTAGAAAGCTGTTTTTACATCCACTCATTTCTCAAAAACTCCATTCCTCAAAATTTACCAATCCGTACGGTGCAACTTTCACACAGTTCAGTTCCTTATTTATACTAAAACCCTATAGCTTAATTTGTAAGACACAAATCGCAATAGCCATGTATGAATTCATGTTCAACACTCTCATTTCAACCATTCTCACCCTGTTAATTGGAGCTTTAATCTATCACATAAAGAAAACACATACAAAGAAATGCACTGCACCTCAAGCTGAGGGTGCATGGCCTATTATAGGTCATTTGCATCTCTTTGGAGCTCAGAAACTGACACACAAAACACTTGGTACGATGGCTGACAAACATGGACCAATTTTCACAATCAAACTTGGTTCATACAACGTTCTCGTACTAAGTAGCAGCGAAATGGCCAAAGAATGTTTCACTCTTCACGACAAAACATTCTCCACTAGACCCTTTGTTGCTGCCTCAAAGCTAATGGGATACAACTACGCTATGTTTGGTTTCACACCTTATGGTTCTTATTGGCGTGAGATGAGGAAGTTAGCTACACTCGAGCTTCTTTCGAATCACCGGCTCGAGCTTTTGAAGAACACAAGAGGGTCTGTGATAGATGTTGCAATGAGAGAGCTTTATAGGAGAGAAGGGCTTTTGGTTGATATGAAGGAGTGGTTTGGTGATTTGACACATAATATAGCTTTGAAAATGGTGGGAGGGAAGGTATATGATGGAGGAGAAGATGGTGAAGGTAGGAAGTATAAGGAAGCTATGAGAGATTGGGTGTGTTTGTTTGGTGTGTTTGTGTTATCTGATGCAATTCCGTTTTTGGGTTGGTTAGATGTTAATGGTTATGAGAAGGCTATGAAGAGAACTGCAAAGAAATTGGATAGTTTGGCTGAAGGGTGGTTGGAGGAACACAAAAGGAAAAGAGGTTTGGGTAATGATGGAAAGGAAAAGGAAGAACATGATTTTATGGATGTTATGTTGAATGTTTTGCAGGGTTCAGAGATTTGTGGTTATGATTCAGATACAATCATCAAGGCTACTTGTCTGGTATGTTTTCAGCTACAGCTTTTTTTTCCACGGTTGATGATAATACCCTAAAAGATTGAATATTACTTACCACTACTATATGTATTAGATTTAAATTATAGTTTGGTGAGTAAATTTCTCCATAATTATTAGGTTTTCAATGACTAGTGAGAGTGAGATTAAGTGAGAGATAGAGAGTTAAGGGTTAAGATAGAAAATGAGAGAAAAATCAAGAAAAAGAACCAAATCTCAAAAAGTCAAGAGTATAATAAATAAAAAATGAGAGAGAGTTCAACCTTTATCCAACTGATGTCAATTATCCAATTAATGTCAATGCAAACTCTCAAGCACTGATCACATCATATTTAAGTTGGTTGTTTCAAGCAAAGGACAACATTTAACTCAATATCGTTGCAATTTTGTTTGGATGAAATATGTGAAAATTCATAGGGAATGATTGACTACCTTTAAGATATGGTGCATTTCATACCTTTTTGTCTATCTCTCTTACCTTATTCATTCATCAAAAGATGATACTTCCGGACAATGTGGAAGCTCCGGTCCAATTTTAAAAGATGGCCCAATAAAAGAGAAGGTAGAAAAGTAATCAAAAATATTTGACACTTTAAAAAAAAAAAAATTTAAATAGTAAAAGGGTAAGTAATAAGGATTGAACCATTGAAACCTTCTTTACAACTACATTAACAAAAGTTGAATGATTAATATTTAGAATTAAAAGATAGTTTTAATGGTATGAAATGATTTTATATTGCGATCCAATGAAAATTCATCATTATATTATGTCATATAATTTATTTAAAAATAACAATATAATTTAAAACTTACGATGATTGTGATTGATTGAGAGTGAAAATTATTATGTCAATGTATATCCTTTATTCTCTACTATTTATATATTTATTTCAAATTTATAATTTATAAAAAAAATATTTTTGAGATTTTTGTTGGAAGTCCTGAGATATGAGTCTGGTTGTCCAAACCCAAGGCCCTCCATGTTCATATTAATACACTAAAGTTACTAAAATTACCAATCATCAATCAAAGCTAATCTCTTCCCAAATTCACAATGGTTCTAATATTTGTGGATTTGGTTTGATATTCTCTTTTAATAGTATATTTGTGAGCTTAAAATTTAGTAAACTTTAACTTGAAAGGGAGTGTTAAGATATACATTAGATCTAGGCTATACTTTATTGAATAAATATCTTTATGATTACGTTTGTTGGTTTTATCCCTATAATCAAATGATTTAATTGTAATTTTGTTGAAACTCAAGTGTAATTTGGTGTAGTTTTTGAAGTTAAGCACACAGTGGTAGTGTTAAAAGTCACCATTGATCCAAATATTCACAAATTCAACACTAACCATAAAATGGATATTCCAAATACTCATAGTAACTTAGGACTTCTTGTATGGAGACATGTTACCCTCTGAACTTTAACTTTTATGTTTTTCTGTCATATATTCTGATTCAGTACATCATCCTTCTTTTGTTATATATTACTACCTTTTCAGTTTGGCAGTTAACTTTTGAGTATGTACTGGCAGAATCTGATTTTAGCAGGAAGTGACACCACCATGGTGACTCTAACATGGGCACTATCCCTACTACTCAATCATCAAATGGAACTCAAAAAGTTACAGGATGAGTTGAACACTTATATTGGGAAGGACAGGAAGGTGGAAGAATCTGACATAAAGAACTTAGTATACCTTCAAGCCATTGTCAAGGAAACATTGCGACTCTATCCACCAAGTCCGATTATCACCTTGCATGAATCAATGAACGACTGCACTTTTTCATGCGGCTACCACATTCCTGCTGGTACACAGTTGATGGTGAATGTTTGGAAGATCCACCGAGATGGTCGTGTTTGGACCAACCCTCATGATTTCAAGCCTGAGAGGTTTTTGACAAGCCACAAAGATGTTGACATCAGAAGTCAGAACCATGAGCTTGTACCTTTTAGTTCTGGAAGGAGAGCATGCCCAGGGGCCTCATTGGCTTTGAGAGTGGTGCATTTGACTTTGGCTAGACTGCTACACTCATTCAATGTTGCTTCTCCCTCAAATCAAGGTGTAGACATGACAGAAAGCCCTGGACTCACTAATTTAAAAGCAACTCCACTTGAAGTTGTTCTAACACCACGTCTAGATACCAACCTTTATGAAAACTAGATTATAAATAAAAATATTGATTAAATGAAGAGAATCACAACTCATTATATTAGGCTTGTTTTTCTCTAAACAAGGCAACACTTTTCGGGTTGCAATAAGACATTTTATGGAGGTAAGGTAATAGCTATGAGTCATGATGTATTATGATAGTTCATATCTGATACAATCTTCTGTATTGTGATAATTCTCTGCTTTTGAAAATGAGTGGTTTAATAATTTTCATGTACTTTATGCCGTCCTCAAACAACATAAAACCAGAGTATGATTAGAAGCTTAAGCCTGAAACATCAATTGATAGGTACTTCATTCAAAAGTCGGGTTGCAATCAAAGTATAAAGACCGGGCAACACTGATATACAAACTCAAACATCAAGATACAACTTTTACTATGTAAAAAAATATGAATTTGAACATTACACCGTGAACTGTGGCATGTGCTGGCTGACCCACCAGCATTCCCTAACCACATGAAATGTTACCTACTCATGCCTAGTGCATCTTACAAGTTGATAGTTTGTAGAAGTTACATTTCCTGTTACTCCTAGTTAGCAATATATGTACAAGGACAGAATTCAAGTCATACACAAGTATGACTCCTAACCCGTGCCTGAACTAGCAATCAATGAGATAATGAACTCGCCTCAGTGCTATACATCGAGAACTCGCTTGAGTTAAAGTTTTGCTTCTCTTCACTCCACTTCAAAATTTCCTTGGCATATTTAAGGGATGCATCAACACTATCTGGTTCCAAACCCTTCACCACAGAAACATACAACTTTCGTCCAGTAAGCGATGAATAAAGCCTTTTAAACTTAACCGCTACGTAATGGGAAGCCAGCTGACCGAGGGAGGGATTACTATTAATGCTGTTGCTATTGCTGTTGGTGCGATTGCGGCTAGTTATTGGATGAAAATCAGAGAACCAATCACACTTGGTCAAAGGAACTTCTTCGACTTTCTCCTCAAAAAGATCAAATTTGTTCAATATCAACAGGAATTCCATTTGCTCAAAAGTTGGATGGGTGACAATGGTTTCAAAAAACTTCATACTCAATATCATCTTGTTAGTGAGATGACCATTTCCATCAACAGAAAACTGATCATAGTCACTCAAGGAAACACAGAAGATGACCATTTCAACATCCTCAAACATCTCTATCCACTTGCAATTTTCTCCTAGCCCCCTTGAATGCACTCTAATTAGCTGATACCTGCTAACCAACCAAAAAGTTATCAACCATTAGAAATATTCAATAGCAATTGAAATAACATCTTTTTAAACTCCAAATAATTATAAAGAAACTAGTTATATATCTGAACACTGGCCAGTTTGGTATGAAATACCTAGATTTGCTTCCAAGTCAAATTCACATATATGAAAATCGGTAACAATAATGAATACTTCAGAGTTCAGACATTATTTTAGATATGCATTTGAGAAATGCATCTTTCTTATGAGAAGCATAGTTTAGCGATTACATTCTGAACTTGATTCTAAAAATATTTGGATAGCCATTCCAGTATGATAACTGCCCTTCTATCCAATGATTATAAAATTGACCTAAAATATTAAATTAGAAAACTACATTTGGGACTTCACATCCATATCCATGTAACTCGAAGAAAGATCCTTTGGTTTTCTTAAATGTTTTATAGGGAGGACAGATACAACCAGGGCTCAACAAAAGCATTTTAATAGTGGGAGAAAAATATTTTTCATCAACTTCCTAAGCTCCTTGCTACAATTCTACCATAATCCTGATGTAAACTTTCATTTACATACCCATCCTATTGGCAGTTTTACCAGAGTTATTTTCAAGAAAAATAATTATAACAGCAATTGGGTTAATCAGGACCACAACCCATTTATCAGATATAACAACCGGCATAAATAAATTTGTTGTTGAAACAAGCACAAGATATTTACACCTACCTAGCCAAAGAATCATATTGATCAGTAGTGTCCACAGTTTCCTCGGGAGCTGATTGGGGAAATGAAAACTCCACACAAGCCAACCCATTTGATGAAGTAACTCCTTCAGCATAGAGGACATCTAAATCCGAGGGCTCATAATCTGTCCTTAATATTTTGACAGCCTGAACAAAATTTGTCATGTTTAGATACATTGTCCATTAACAGCACAAGATCTCAAAGATACTAAATTACTAATAATTTGATGAAGAATCAGATAAGAATCAATAGAAATCAAAGAGTGCCTTACCCGCTCTAAGAAATAACTGGCAACACTAGGCAGCATCTCCAATTCACCTTTTCTTTTGTATGTGGCCTTAATGGCAGCATCATTCCACAACTCCTCAATCAATGGTGCATATTCACGAGTAGCGGCAGGAAAGATAGCGTCCAATTTGCCTGATGCCATAGTTTTTAGCAACCAATCAGAGAATGCTTTCAGCCTTGGACCAATGGAATATATTGTCTTGTCATCAGGGTTAGGACTGGTTCCTGTATTAAATCATAATCATAACCGTCAACCTCTTGAAGTAAATGGACACATTAAATTTGAATCCTACTGGCCTCATATAGAGAAGTGTTTATCCCTATTTCAATAAAATCTGGGGAGATCCTACTATTTTACTGACTATCATGCAATTGCATATTATAACCTAAAGTGTTTGGAAGTACAATATTTATAATATTTCAAGCTCTAATTAAGCTAAAGATGTCTAATTACGAAAGAAATTTTAAACATGACATAGATTAATAAATCTATAACAATCAGAGATAAACATTGAGATTATACAACATGAGTTAATAAACAAGACCA
This sequence comes from Vicia sativa, assembly GCA_021764765.1. Lineage (NCBI taxonomy): Eukaryota > Viridiplantae > Streptophyta > Magnoliopsida > Fabales > Fabaceae > Vicia > Vicia sativa. The sequence goes on from CM038797.1 coordinate 134,443,317, forward strand.
ATAAATTGATCTGAAAAGCATATCTAATATTTTCAACATACCAATACTTTTCACAAGAGACTAATCTTTATGAAATATGAATCACGCTGTCCAAAATAATACACATACTAGTATTTCATATCTGTAATTTTCATTTTGATTAGAGAATGTCTCATTGAAATATATGACATATTTTAACAGTCCACAGTTGACACTGGTCAGAAGTAAGATAAGTTACAATTCTATTAAACCCTAAGCAGTATGAATGAGCTGCTTAATGTGCCAATTATGAAGAGATAGAGGTCAACACAGAACTATGAACTACAGCAATTCGACTAGGGCTTAAATACACATACAAGCATGCTATAAACATGTAAACATACAAGAAACTGTTTGGACTGGCATTTGACAACTAGATGGTGAATAAATAGTGTTTTAAAACGAAAAATAGCTTGGTATAGAGTCAAAAACAACAAGAATAATATTAAGAACATTTCAGAAAGAGACAACACAATCTTACCTGCTGTATCAAGCACAGAAGTTTGTCTTTCCTTTAAATCTGCCAATATTTCATCCTCAAATCGCTCGCGGCCCTCAAGGAGTATGCCAAGGTAAGTATAAACATTGGTCTGAATGGTCAATAATATATTTTCATGCTCATCTTCTGAGAAGGGAATGCTTTTGTAAAGAATCTTGGCCTGCCACAAATATTTGCAATACTATGAATACGCCAATTATTACTTGCAAATATAGTGATTCAGTGTTGTCAATTATGGATGGAAGAAAATAGAGGATTGTTAAAATTCCACCACACATTAGTATTATAGCGTGCCACTATAGCCGCTATTTGACAGTATTTTGTACTATATAACATATCGCAAAACAGAGGAGTATCATAGTGGTTTAACCACATTCATTTCAGCCAGAGAAAGAAGAGTACCATACTCCCTCCGGTCCTATTTATAAGAGAAAATTAGTTTTTTTTCTCCGTGGTATTTTTCAGTGTATTAATTAAATAATTATAGAGTTCCCTTGAAGGTTGCATTAACTACCCAGAAAGTGGTTCCTTGGTTTTCGTATTTTGGTAATTTATTTCTTATATATAGGACTACAGGGGAAAATGATTAACATATACATAACCTTTTTTAAGACAGACGCTACTACTGTGTCTGCAATATATTATGACTATCTAGGCTTAGAAAACTCCCAGAGGTTTCTCATATTAATGTTTTCTAATTTTATTTTATTTTGTGAAGGTTTAAGTTTTTCAAATTAAGAACAACAAATTTGATAACCCATGTTTACATTACATGCCATATTTTGAAAAATATCCAAAAGAAATTTGATTCACAGGCTCAATTGAAAAATCACCTGCTTAAAGATAGTGCTGGTTCCAGAGCCACTGCAACCAACCAAGAGAAGCTTCTGAACTATTCCATGCTCGAGATAGTCAGGAATTGATCTGTTGGCCAAATTGGAGTGTTGTTCTCCAAGAGAATTTGAAGATTTAGAAGGAACTGGCAGGGACAGGAAAGCACATACAAGCTTGGTTCCAGCCTAGCAAGTGAAAATAAATAGTAAGTAACAAATAACATTGGGATAGAAGAATATAATAGACAAATACATTTCATAGAAAAAGTTACCTTTCCCCATATATACCCTCGTGTATTCTTCTGTCCCTCTTCTTGATAGGAACCATCCTCATTGACCCAAAAATGTGGGTTGCCTGCACATTGAACTCCTGCCAACTGCACAACCAAAACTTGATTCCTTCAACAATTTTGTTTTAAAACAAACAAAATATATACAGTTATTAAGATAGAGTCTTTCAAAATTATGCGTGTGTGTTCAATTTTCAACCTGCAACATCCGAAGCTCCACTTTTGTTATTTCTCGACCATTTACGAAAACCTGGGTGTTTCCATTACTAGCATCTGGCTGAATGGAACTTCCAACATTCAGATGAGCACTAATTATACTGGAAGGCTTCTGTCCTTCCTGTGAAATCACAAACCAAAAGCAGCATCCACAATTAAACATAAAAAATCAAACAGCTTTCAAATCATAAATGCATGGAGAGAAATCATAAATATACTAATAAATATATACCTTCCCCCAAAATCCAGATACTTTATCGTACCAATAGTTTCCTGGCTTAAGCTTCTTTGGAGGATTCGGACAATTCTGCAAGGTAACCAGTTCTTCATAAGAAAGCGGCTTCCCATTCACACAAATGTACTCGGGTGGAAGCTGATTTACTTCACAAAACTTCTCAGCTTTCATTATCTGTCTAACCTCCAACTGACTAAGCAGTCGTTTAAGCATCCGAGAGCATTTCCCTAAATTCGGTCTATTAGATTCATCTATAGAAAATCCAATGCAAGTAACACATTTTCTACCTTCAGGCATAGACCCCATAGCTCTAAGCACACAATTACTACAATACTTTGCATCACAAACCAAACATACCTCCTTATCAGTAAACCTACTCCCCTTAAAACATCTATAACAAGACCCTTTCTTTCCCTTTGTTAGAGGCTCCCTTTTAACAGGTCTAGTCACAGTTTCCTCAACATCAAATTCATCCCGCAAACCATCATCATCTTCATCGGAGTCCACATCAAAAGTAACAGCAGGAACACGTTTAGCATCACAATCCTCCGCTTTCAAAGACGAAACACGAGTTGATGGATACTCTAAACTCAACACAGACTCAGCAGAACCCCAATCTTGCTGGTTCAACTCGTTAAAATCAAAACTCCCTTTCTCATTGTCATTCGAAACCCTCAACGCACTAAACTCCAAAGTACTCGAGCTTATAGTTCTAGTGCTTCTACTAACTCCACTCGGTAACTCACTCGAACTCGATTCTCCGAGCAACCTCGAGGAATCACCAACATCAGAAAACTCGCCGGAGACTCCATTTCCGTTGGAGAAATCAAACGGACCGGAGCTGCTTAACTCACCGGAGAGCTCACAGACATTACTCTGCGAACCCCGGTGATCGAAAGCAATAACGGAAGTAGGAGAAACAGTTCTCTCTGAAGCTAATTCAACTTGTTTCGAAACCCTAGATTCGGAGCTTAATGCTCTAAGCTCTTTCACAGTGTGGTGGTGGTGCGGTGGTAAGAGAGGCTGCACAACCGGTAAAGAGAGAGTTTCAGAGAGAGGAACCTGAGAAACAACTGCTGCCACCGGAATGTTGTCGACGGTAATCGGAAGTGCTCGGGGAAGATCATAACCTAGTGGAGGTCCGTCATATTCGACGGCAAAGGAATATTCCGGCGCCGGCGACATGGTTGCGTAGCCCTAATCGGAAGCTAAAGTAGGAAATGCAACAAAAATAAAACCATGAAAGAAAGAAAAAAAGGAAATGGAAATTAGTTTTATGATAAAAGGTTATTGCAATTTGCGAGAAGGATTTGGCATGTGTGTAAAGAATAATAGTGTGCAGTGCATAGATTAGGAAAATGAAATGTGTATAGTGTAAAGAAACGACAAAAATTAAACAAAAACCTTATTTTAACTAATACCCTAACAATAAGCATATAATCATAGGCTAAAAATGGCGGACTCACTTGGAATTTTAGATCTCATGTCCACCAAAGTTCCTTCTATTAAAAATCACTCTCCTTCAAAATCTGACCCATTGAAATTTATCCTCTCGAAATCCGTCGCACATATTCGTTTATAATAGATATAATTTTGTATAGTTTTATTTTATATATTTACTTATTTGTAAATATATATATAATATCGTATAAAATATAAAAATAAATAAATAATTAAACTAACGTTGTCCGTCATCCTGTCACTTTGACGGAACGAATTAAATTTTTTATATATTAAATATATTAATTATTTAATATATTTAAAAAAATGTATTACTAAAATATATATATTTTTAATTATCATATTTATTCATCTCATTTTTATTAATGAATTTAAACGGGATCGAACGGAGCAGAATTTGTTGTCCGTTTTGCCATCTTTTTATAATTGATGTCTATGTACAATAATTAATTGAATTGATTTAATGCAACACAATTATTAATTTAATTAATTTAACACAATAATATTGTAATTGTGTTTCTTCGCAGCTATCAAGTCAGTTGAATTAACGTAACAATATTATAATTGATTTTTCTACACACTTATTAACTAGGTTAATTAAATGAGAAAATATTTAGATTTTTTTAATGATGGTTGATGAGAAGTGAAAAAGAGAGTAGAACACGGGAATTGTGGAATCTTTGTGCTTTTTGTTTGGCGAATGTGGGGTTTGAAGGTGGTGACTGGTGACCACTTCTTTTTTTTTGTACTTTTGCGTAGTTCAAGTTGGCATCCTATCCTATCCAATTTTGTTTTTAATCTCAATTAAGTTATTAATACTAACTACTAATTACTCATTCTAATCTTTTAATTAATTTTTTGGTTAAAGTACAGTATTTGATATCTACTTTTAAACATTATTTTTCCTTTTTCAATACATTAGTTATATATTTTATTTAAATCACTTTCTCGTGTAATTTCCTTTTCAGTTAAGAATGGGTGGGTGGGGTGGTCCAGGTTTTGGTGCAAATTATACCCCACGAACAAAAAGGAGTCTATTAATTTGACATGTTTCAATGAAGAATGAGTTAATGAATGTTAGAATTTTTTAAGATTGTTTTTTCTTTTTTCTTCTCTATATTAAAAATTAGTTATATGAATCAGTTTGTGTTTTTTACTACGTTTTTTCACTTTCCGATCTGCTGTTTTACGAGCACGTTACTGGATTGTGATTCGACCTTTGGAGTCGACATGAGTTTTTCATTACTGTCTTGCGTGTGATTCTTTCCTTCATTGGAGTATTCTGCTTGTCACATTATATATGTGTGAGTGTAATACAACCATACAATGCAAACAAATCTTGTAAATAGGGAGTAGCATATTTGGATTAAGTGTGTAATTACTATGTATCAAAGGAGTAAGATAATTACTTAATCGATGTTGGGTTGTGAGTAAAAACCAAAATTGTCACTCGCTTTACGTGATGAACATTCTTCTCCAAAATTTTAAAATAAACAATAATAACACAATTATTAGGATACTTTTCGGACACATTTATAAGCAATAAAATTTTTTTTTAGATATATTGATTAATTGATGTATCTGATATAAAATAGTGACTAGATACATTATTTATACAATAAATCTAAAAAAGTTTTTGTTACTTATAAATGTGTTCAAAGTAGTATTAGTTTATATTGTATAAACACTAATAACAAAATTACTAGTATTAGTTTATATTGTTTAACACAATTACTAGTATTAGTTTACATTGTACTCTCTCTGTCTCAAAATAAATGTCGTTTAAGGTTATTATACATTGTTAACCTGAAATTTCTTAAGGATTCAAAGGTACGTATTAAATGCAGATGTCCTTGTGAACTAAGGGTTGATCCTTAAAGATAAAGGTGATCTGAACTGTTGATCAGAACTGGAGACAATTAGGTTGTTGATGATCATCCGAGTAAGTTGGTGAGGAGAAAAGGGTGGTGTACCTGCAAGGCACTCCGATGCTAAAGTAAGCAAATGTTCGAATCAGAAAATAGAAAGTATTTAGGGTTTTGAGTGTAAGAAAGTGATACCTTGCCCTCAAAGATATGAAGGTTTATATAATGGACATAGGAGGATTCTCATTGGCTGCTATATTTGGGTCGAGATACGCGGATCCACAAATATAGTCGTCTGGGCTGACTACGTCAAGACTGGGCAGATTTGCTCGTAACTAGCCGTTATGTCGGGCACATGAGGCATAACGGGCACAATTAGCAGTAACTAGGGTCGTGGTTTGGCTCAACACATGTCGAGCACGACACGCCTGAAACGTGCAGATGGGGCGTCCTGATGACATTGTCGGATCAGACTGGTTGCTATGGTTAACGGAAGAATGACCCGCTCGAATGCTTTCGGGCAGTCCAGAACAGTAGCCCCCAAGTTGTTGCGTCTGCTCGTAGACACAATGACTTGATATCGAGAGAGAAGCCAAAGTCGTTACATTTGAGGATGCAAGGGAATGTTGAGGAAGCGAGGAGTTAGAATTTGTAGTGTGTGGCCTCGAGTCGCGTGAAGTGACTGCTGGAAAACCTAGGGACTAGGGTATAATGATGATTTTCTTAGGTCCCTAGTTAGGCCTAGACCTACGCGTGCACATAGGGCTATAAAAATCAGAGGTTTCCATCATTCATAACTTTTTGTTTCTCACATTATTTGATTGTTTACACTCGTTTTCGCTCGACTCATTCGTCCATCAATCCGGGGACTACTTTCGCGGTGGTCGACGCCATCTCTGCCTACCAAATCTGCTTTTGTTCAAATTTCCAGTCCGTTCTACTTGTAAACGGTACGATTTTTACCCTTTTATAGAAATTTTGCTTGTTTGAACCTTGAATGTAGAGATACATACAATTAGGTTTTATGTTTAGAGTTTTTCTGGTGGTAAGCGGTTGTTCCGCCTCTTACTAGCGGTTTGTGCCGCTAGAAAAGCTATTTGTGCTTGGTGATCTAGGTCTGAGTATTCCTCACTCTAGGGAGGGCTTTTGGTCGGGGATATGATCTTTGTTCATCAAAGCCCTTTCACTTGATTAGTGGTGGAAGGGTGGTTTTGACGTTGATGTTGAGTTCACCTGTTCCCTCTACTTTTCAGGTGACACGATGAGCGACAGCAAGGATACTCGTGCCTGAGATCGAAGGGAGCCCCCTAGCGGTGGACGTCAAAGAGATTGATGAGGATGACCTAGAGGTCTGGGCCTCTTCCGACGTGGTGAAGCGTGCCACCTAGTTATTGGGCAATCCCAACGAGGCATTTTCCCAGGTGAGCTTGTATGTCGCGACTGGGGCTCCCGGTGAGGACGAGGTGACTGGAGAAGATTGGTCTGTGCATATCCCAGCTGAAGATGGTCGAATATGTTTGAGATATGAGGCTCATTACATACCAGTTTATGACGTATGGTTTCGAGAGTTGAGTTTTCGGGTACCCTTCACCGATTTTCAAGTGGGTATCTTTCGTCACCTTCGATTGGCTCCATCACAACTTCACTCGAATGCCATAGGGTTTATACGGGCGTTCGAGATTGTTTGTGATTACTTGGAGGTGGGGGCCATCCTTGAGTTGTTCTTCTATATCTTCTGTCTTCAGAGGAGCTCGACGAAGGTGGAGGGGAAAGTCCAATGGGGACTGGTATCGTTGAAGCATCAGAATGGGATGCTCTTCAAGGAATTTTAGGAGTCTGTTCACTTTTTTAAAGATAGATTTATGCTTATTCGACCGGTCTCTGAACGGGCAATATGTAATGTGTTTCAGGAAGTCCCAGGCCTGCGAAGGGACGGGACCTCGTGTTACAACGAGCAGGGAGAGCGAAAGTACGCGCTTGTTAGAAAGTCCAAGTTCTGGTGGTCGAAGAAACACTTTGACAAGACCCCGAACTTTTATGTGTGGGATCGAGGCGAGCTGAGCGATGAGGACTTAGCTAGTTTTGAAAGGTTATCCTCGTTTGTTGCGGGCTTCCCTCGTGTTCGACACATGGGCAAAGGGGGGAAACTTCTTCTGGACAAAGATGGGGATGAGATCTCCAAGCCCGGTGTAACACTGTGGGAGAACTGACTTGTTTGTTTTGCGTTTTATTACAAATGTTGCAGATAGCAAGAGTCGCCACCGACTTTTCTTTTATCCAATTAAGGGAAGGCGAAAAGAACAGGAAAAACCTTTGTTAGATTATGAGTACGGGAGGCGGTTATGAAAAGGGAATGTATTAACACCCTTTTCCATCCGTAGTTATCTACGGGCTCTTAATTGCTTAGCTCACTTTGAAATTTGCTTTATGTGTGTGTGTTTGAAAAGATATTTTGAAAAGGAATTTCTCTTTGACTTCGTAATGATTCTCCCTGGAACGTATACGAAATGTTTGGAAATGTTTTGTTTTGGAAAAGTGTTTAACTTTGTAATGATTCACGCTGGAATGTATACAAAGTGTTTGAAAAGATGTTTTGAAAAGGCATTTCTCTATGACTTCGTAATGATTCTCGCTAGAATGTATACGAAGTGTTTGGAAATGTTTTGTTTTGGAAAAGTGTTTAACTTTGTAATGATTCACACTGGAATGTATACAAAGTGTTTGAAAAGTTTTGAAACTAGTGTGAGGTGTGAAAAGTATTTTTGAATTGATTGGAGCAAGAAAAAGAGTCTTATTACCTACTCAGAATGGTCGTTTCCATGTTATTTTTCTTTCCTTTAGGGTAGCGTTATCCAGACCATTAGTTGGTAGGTAACTCTATTTGTTGGATGTAAAGGGACGTTCGTAGGGTCATTGTATGGTCATAGAAGGCAACATGTAGAGATACCTTAGCATTTCGTATGGACGATCATCACTTTTCGTAGGCAACAACCGAGAGACGAGATCATGTATTCGTAGGCAACAATCGAGGGTCATCAAGGGACTATGATCTTTGATTCGAAGAGACTGTGATGATATTGTTGGTAGGCAATTGTGCTAAGATATCCCTACGTTCGAGGGACATGACCATTATTTCGAAAGGCAACAAGAGATGATACCCTAAGGAGGGTGCAAGTGTGAAGAGCGTGTTGTATTCAGATATATTATCTTGAAGTTAGAAGTGATCTAGGGTTGATTTTAGTCTTAGCGTGCAAACCCTAATTACTAGCAGTTAGATATATGTACAGAAAAGTAAAGTGCAGAATGTAAAAGTGCGAAAACGTAAATCCTACGCTATTACATGGCTTTGGGGCAGATACATAATAGGAGGTGCAGAAAATAAAGGCAGAAAATGTAAATCTACGCTATTACATGATAAAAACTTTGCGACCTATACATCCTTTCTAGAATTGTAAATGCGAAATAATGTAAATAGTCAAAATAATAAGAAAATGTTAGTGAAAATATTTTGAAAATTAGTAGAAAAAGGCTTTTAGGTTAGCAACCCTATTTATATGAAGGAAAATATTTTTGGGATTTTTGTGAATTAATTTTAATGTGGAAAAATGCAATTAAAAGCTAATTTATGACTAATTAACAATTAATTAAAATATAAGTGAAAAATAATATTTCTTAATGTCAAAAATTAAATAAGTATTTTTCTGACCTAAATGCAAAAAGAAAATATTTTTTTGTGATTTTTGTAGTGTTAGAAAAAATATATGAAAAGAAACTAAATTGGAAAAGAAAAATATGAAAATAATGGGAAAAAAAGGTTAGTTTTGTGAAGAGTAAAAAATAGTGTAGGAGCTAGGGATCGAACCCTGGTCCTCTTCCTTGAACACCTCTGCCATCTAAGCTGGGTGGATTAGTTATTAGTAAAACGAAATAATATGTATATAAGAGAAAACAAAAATTTGAAATTTAATTAAAACAAGAAAACGTGCGCAGGAGTCTTTGTCTTCATTTGAAACTCCAGGGTTTTACCTACGGATTTCGTTCGTAGCTAAAACCTATAGTGATGGCTTCGTTCGTCACTATAACACCTGCAGTTTCAAAATCAAGAGATACATGATATAGATTCAAGGTAAGACCATGGTTCGACTGCAAATTTGCTTCTGAGTTCAATGGTACCCACGATTTGGTCTGATTTTGCCTAATTCAGAAAACCCTAATCTGAAACCATAAACCCTAACAATGGTGAAAACTTATACTTGCACTCAAACTTAAATCGAACCATACAGAAAGCTTCGAAATAGCATCAGGAACACAAATATATAATCAAATCATGTTAAAAGTGCATGAATCATTGAAATCGATTTTAAAATATGAAGAGCAAACCGTGATGTGCAATTTCGTGTTTTTGGATTGTTGATGCTTGGTAATGATCTGGAATGAATCATAGGACTCCCAGGAAGTTGTTTGAATGCTTGGAATGGCCTGGGTCGAAGAAAAACTTTGGTTGCCAATTGCTTGAAGGGCACGGAATTTTGAAGCTAGGTTAGAGTTTTTGGCTGCATGAAATTTCGTTCTCATGGCATCTGGGATCAGTGTGTATATATATATATATATATATATATATATATATATATATATATATACTAGAGTGAATTAGGTCAAGAATCATGAAGAAAATATATGTCAATCAATGAGAAAATATTTGATTTGGAATGAAACCAAATATTGCCTTTTTTATCGAATCTCATTCAATTCCTTTGCCAATCAATGATTTTCAAAATTGACAGCTTGTATGGCTTGCTTGGACCTCAAGAATGTTGAAAATCAATCTTTCCATTCAATGTTTGAATTTTATATCTTTTATTTTAATTGAATTGAATTTAAATGAATAAAAATTCAGAATAAATAAAAATAAAAGATCAAGGGCGTGACTTTGGGCTTGGAGGTTCTATTTGATATTAGAAACAAGTTTGAACCAAGAAAAGTTAGGCCCATTTAGAAAAAAAATTATTTTTTCAAGTATTTCTCTCTATGCACCTCCTCAAAAATGCTCAACTTGCACAACTTGCTCAATTTTCAACATTTTTGGGTGTTCTTGAACTTTTTATAAATATCAAGATGTCCTTTAAACACTCTTTTTGTTTTCATCTTCATTGAAGTTTCCATGTTCATGAACACTTCTTAGCAAAAAGATGACTTCTTGTTGACTTTTAAAAGGACCTGTAATATTTTGATCCATAACTTCCAAATGAAGCATTTTTTACCAAAGCTTGTGAGACATGAAGTTGTAGAGAATTGAATTCCCATCAAAATGAGCTTTGGTGGAATTTTTTTTGATAAAGTATGTGAAAGTTAAGTCAGGTCAAAATTCTGTTGACTTTTGTCCGAAAAACCCTAATTTAGAAACTTTGACTTTTGATCAAATCTTGACTTTCCTTGAGGAATCATGGTCAACCCTTGATCAAATGATGAATATTACTTCAAAATATTGATGTTGACCAAAAATTATGAAGTTTGATTGTATGTTGACCACACTTGACTTTTTGTCAAATACAACTGATTTTCAACCATCTGAGCAATTGGATGAGAAAATTTGACTTGTAACGCTTGAAACTTGACATGGTGATCCCTTGAAGCATATGATGAGGTATGATGACCACTTGGAGCCTTGGATGTTCATTCTGACTTGAGAGAATCAAAACCCTAGTTTGGATTGATTGCTTAGAAGGGGGTTTGTCTGGTCAACCCTTGTGAAATCCTTAAGTATGGAGATGTGAATTGTCTTGAGAAGTAGGAGGACAAATTTTGGGGTATAACATCTGGTCTCATAAATGTCAGGGAGCTCCTTGCTTGCGGGGATCCTAGGAAATATTTGGGTAGCTGTTTTGTCCTTAATATCTTGCTTTGTCATATAAGTGTTTAATCTTTGTGCTAATCCGTTTGTGTTTCTTTGTTTTGCATATAGGATGAATCCGGTCATGGAGCGTGTAGCCCGACAAGCTAAGAGGAAGAAATGGAAGGAGGCGAGTACCTCTCCGATGGAATCGGAGACAGTCGGTGCGACCGAATCCAGAAAATCGTCTTCCGGCCCGGTGGGGGGACTTTGTCTCTCCAGCAGATGGCGTCGATGCTGAAGAGGACACGGGCCGAAATAGATCTGACCAGGGAAAGGGATAAGGGGAAGTTTACCATTCCTCCCTTTTGGCATGATAGGAAATATTTTGAGACCTCAAGTGTGGTCCTTTCTCACGCCGAAAATCTTATGCTCGAAGGCTTGGATCGCTCGTCTAAAAGGGCTGTTTTAGCTGAGGATACAGGGGCGTTGATGAGGATCCTTTAAATAGCCGCCGATTTCTTCGAGCAAAATCAAGTCCCAGATGCCGAATTACTTCAACTTAAGGCCAAGTTGAAAGAAGTCGAGAGGAAGGGAGAGGAAGATCATAAGAAGTGGTCGGAGGATCACAGGGCCATGGTCGAGCAATATGAAGCAGTAGTGAAGGAGGGTCGTGAGGCTAAGGAGGAACTTAACCGTTTGAAGAAGGAGGTGGCCCCGGGAGAAGGAGAACCCACAGAGTTTTCGGATGTGAGGACTCGACCAGAGTTTATAAGTTGGGTCCATCAGGCCTATGATGATGTTGTGGTCGCTTCTACGGCCAGCTTTGACAATGTCGTGTTGTAGATGCGTGTCTTGAACCCCGACGTGGAGCTGAAGACGGACGGGATAAGGGTCCACTACTTCGTCGACTGGGGCGAGATAAAGAAGCCCGACTTCCTCATTTATATGATGGTAGAGGATACCCCTCCCTAGATGACCGTTGGAGACACCTTAACTCGGCCTGCTAGGGGGAATTAATGTGTTTTTGCTAATTTTGTCTGGGCATGGCTCGTTTATGTAATGGCAATATTTGACCTGTGTTGGTCGTTTTTTGATTGATTTTATTTTTTTGGGGTGGAGTCCCCATTGTAACTCCAAGACAAATCTGGTCCTTGTGGCATCAATTTATACTATCTTAATTATTCGTTGTATGCATGCGATACTTTATATTTCGGGGAAGGAACGCTTGTTGTTAGTGTATGGTCTTTGACAGTGTGGGGAAACTGGTCAAAGTGGGCCAGTTTGTGACTGGGCTTGGTTCGAAACTCGGGCTTTGATTTGAAGGTTCGAGATCAGTGGTGTGAACGTCCCTTCGTGAATAGGGTGTTCTGTCGGGTGAGGTACTTAGACAATGGGGATCGTTTGAGTCCCTGTGTCGAGGCAGAGATCTAGCTCGTTAGGTTTATGGAGTGAGTATCTTTATATGTGTTGTGATGTCACACAATGTTGGTACCGGGGCGAGCGTGTAATGTCGAGCTATAGGCACTTGGGTGGTTTCTTGAGGTGTGTCGACCGTTAGTATTTTAACTATAATATTGTTTGAGTTTTTCAGCGTTCCACGATCGAGTGAGTTGTTCCCCTTGCAATTTTTCTAGGTAGTATGCCCTCGTTCCTATTTTGGCATAGACTCGGTAGGGGACTTCCCAGTTTGCCGCGAGCTTCCCTTCGGTGAAGCTCTTTAAGTTTCGCTTAAGGACTAAGCTTTCGACGTCGAATTCCCGAGGAATGACTTTGGCGTCGTACCAGAGGGCTATTCTTTGTTTGAGCGATGCTTCTCTAAGGGCAGCCCCTGTTCTTATTTCTTTGACCAAGTCGATCTCTTCTCTTAGGGATTGGTCGTTCATCTCCACGTCAAGGGGAGATTCGGTTCTTCGTGAACGTTCAGTCATCTCTATTGGAATAACTGCTTCGGTTTCATACGCGAGCCAAATTGGGGTTTCTCTAGTAGATGAGTGGGGAGTTGTCCGATAGGCCCAGTGCACGTTGTGTAATTCCTCGATCCATTTCTTTTTTGATTCGTCCAACCTTCTACTGAGTCCGCGCAATATGACTATGTTGGCCGACTCGGCCTGCCCGTTTGTCTGAGGGTGTTCGACCAAGGCAAAGTGTTGCACGGTTCCCAGATGGGCTACAAAGTCTTGGAAATTTTTATCCTTGACTGCGTCCCATTATCAGTGACAATGGCTTGTGGGATGCCGAATCGGGCTAGTATGTTCCTCTTGTAGAAACGCAGGATGTTCTGGACAGTGATTTTGGCCAATGCTTTGGCCTCTATCCACTTAGTGAAATAGTCGACACCTACTATTAGATATTTGTTTTGGTAGGGGCCCAAAACAAATGGTCCGAGGATGTCGAGCCCCCACCATGAGAATGGCCATGGGGAGGAAAGGTATTTGAGCTCGTTTGGTAGGGCCAAGTGCATGTGTCCATGTCGTTGGCATTTGTCACATTTCTTGACGTGCTCCTTGGCGTCGTTCTGCATGGTCGGCCAATAATAACCAGCTCGAAGAGCCTTGCGAGCGAGTGATTTGCCTCCTAGGTGTTGGGCGCTTAAGCCTTCATATATTTCTTTGAGTATGTGCGGTACTCTGGCTTCTTCGACTCATTTGAGGAGGGGAATAGAGAACCCTATTGTAGTTTGTCCTTGACGTATGGCGGCCCTTCGCCGATGACGGTTGCTTCCTGGGGAGGTCCCATCGACTGTATTGTAGACGGGGTCATCTAGGAAATGTTCTCTTTGATGACAAAGATGTTGTGGCCAGAGCGACTTTTATCTATGCTTAGTCGAGGGAGTATTTCCTGGATCACCGACTTATTTCCTCTCTTAGTCCTCATACTAGCGAGTTTGGATAAAACGTCTGCGCGAGCATTATGCTTCTGAGGAATATGTTGTATATCCATTGAAGTGAACTTTTTTAGGTGGTTCTGGACGAGGGTCTAGTATTCAGCTAACTGGTTGTTTTTGACCTGATACTCTCCTCGAACTTGGGAAGCTACGAGCTGTGAGGATTTTGACTTCTCTTGCTTCTATGTCCTCGGCGAGCCGGAGGCCGACGAGGAAAGATTCGTACTCCGGTTGATTGTTTGAAGTAGGGAATGAGAGGGCGAGGGATACCTCAGTGACGATTCCTTCTTCGCTCTCTAGGATTATCCCTGTTTCGCTTCATGACGAGCTAGAGGCACCGTCGATGTAAATGGTCCATCTGTTGGTTCTTTCTTGGACTGTTGGGAAAGTCATTTCGGCCACAAAGTCCGCTAGAACTTGTGCTTTGAGGGCCTTTCTGCTCTCGTACCTGATGTCGAATTCAGATAGTTCTTATGACGATTTGAGCATTCTACCGGCCATATCTGGTCGGCCTAGCAGCTGTTTGATGGGTTGATCCGTTCGGACTACCACGGTGTGAGCTAAAAAGTAGTGACAAAGTCTTTTGGCGGCGTTGAACGGTGCAAGGGCGATTTCCTCGATTTGTTGATATCTTAGCTCGAAGCCCTGTAAGGCCTTGCTCGTGAAATAGATGGGTTTTTGACCTTCTTGCATTTCTCGAACGAGCGCGACGCTAACGGACTCGGTAGTCACGACCATATACATGTATAATACTTCTTCCTTGTCCAGTCGAGACAACACGGGCGATTGGAATATTGTTTGCTTCAAGTGGTTCAGGGCCCGCTCGCATTCCTCGGTCCATTCGAACACGACTTCCTTTCTCAACAGCTTGAAGAAAGGGAGTGCATGTTGGGCCGATTTTGCGACGAACCTAGGGGTGGCAAAATGGATGGATTGGATGGATATGGATTGGATTGTTAATGGATGGATCAAAACAATCCATTAATCCATTACAATCCATTAAAACTTCTTTAAATATATCCAATCCAATTCATCCACTTAGAAATAAAATCCATCCAATCCATCCATTAACAACATTTTAATGGATGGATATCCATCCATCCAAAAAAATAAAAATAAAAAAAGTTTCAGTTTTTTAAAAAATAATAATAAAAAATTTTCAGTTTATAAAAAAAACTCAATTTTTTCCGAAAAAATAAAAAAATGTTTTTTAAAAAAAAAGTTTCACTTTTTATAAAAAATTCCAGTTTTATTTCTAAATTTTTTTTCAAAAAATATAAATTTTCAATATTTTTCCGGAAAAAAAATTCAGTTTAAAAAAAAATTCAGTTTTTTTTTCTGAAAAAAAAATATTTAAAAAGAAAAAGTTTCAGTTTTTATAAAAAAATAAAAAATTTCAGTTTTATTTTAAAAACGTTTTTTTTTTTCAGTTTTCAAAAAAAAAATCAGTTTTAGAAAATAAAAATTGAAATAAAAATTTTTCTGTTAATATTTCGGAAACAAAATGAAATTTTCAGTTTTTTAAAAAAACAAATTTCAGTTTTTTAAATAGAAAAAATTTAGTTTTTTTTTCAAAAAAAAGTATAAAAAAAAAAAAATTTAAAAAAATCAAAAGTTCCAGTTTAAGTTTGAAAACTTTTTTTTTTTCAGTTTTCAAAAAAAAAGTTTAGTTTTAGAAATAAATAAAAAATTCCTGTTATTTTTCCGTATAAAAATAAAATTTTCAGTTTTAAAAAAAATTAAATTTAGTTTTTTTTTCAAAAATAAGTTTCAGTTTTTTTTTGAAAAAAATAAATTCCAGCTTAAAAAAATCAGTTTTTTTTTCAAAAAAATAAAAAGTATTTTATAAAAAAATATTTTAAAAAAAAAAGTTTCAGTTTTTGTAAAAAAATAAATCAATTTTTTTTAAAAGAAAATAAATTTCCAGTTTAACTTCAAAAACTTTTTTTTTTCAGTTTTATAAAAAAAGTTTCAGTCTTTTTTAAGAAAAAAACTGTTTTTTTTTAAAAAAAAAAATCAACTTTTTTTGGAAAAGAAAAAAGATACAGTTTTAAAAAAAGAAAATTCAGTTTTGAAATAAAAAATAACACTTTCTTTTCTAAAAAAAATTTCAGTTTTTTTCGAAAAGAAAAATAAAATTTGCAGTATTTAAAAAAAATCAGTTTTTAAAAATAATTAATTTATTTTTAAAAAAAACTTGCAGTTTTTTATTCCAAAAAAAATTCAGTTTTTCGGTTTTTCCAAAAAAACTTTCATTTTAAAAAAAAAATCTGTTTTTTTAAAAAAAAAATCAGTTTTTAAAAAAGATAATTCATTTTTATTATGAAAAAACTTATTTTCTTTTTGAATTTTTCTTTTTTCTAAAAATCTTTTTTAATTGAAAAAAAAGAGATTTATTTCATCTAAAGAATAATCCAATGGATTATTAAAATGTGGTGGATGGATTGGATCAATCCATTAACTTATTTTTTATTTAGTGGATGGATTGGATGGATTTTTTAGTGGATGGATTGGATGGATTTTGCTTTAATGGATTCAATTGCCACCCCTAGACGAACCGGGACAGCGAGGTCAGCATCCCGTTGAGGACTTAGATTGATTTTTTGGATTTTGGAGTGGGTAATTCAGAAAATGCCCGACATTTATCGGGGTTAACTCCTATTTCGCGTTCGGTGAGATTGAAGTCGAGGAATTTTCCTGCCCGGACTTCGAAGGTGCACTTTTCAGGGTTGAACCTCATTTTAACACTTCTAGGGCTTTGTCGAAGACCTTTCTGAGATGTCGAGCATGATCGACCTCCTCTTGGGATTTCACGATCATGTCGTCCATATACAGCTCGAACGTGTCCCTGAAATAAAACAATCGAGGATGACATCATGGGATAACTCAACGACTTGATTTCCCAAATTTTCAAACTTTGCATGACGCTCAACAACAAATTCCACTTGTTTCAATTTAAAGAGTTCAGCTTGGTGATTAGCATACAATGCAATTCTTAAGCTTTAGTGAAAGAGGACCAATCGAGCAGTTGTTGATTTTAGTGCATCCACTTAAACCAACATAAAGCATCTCCTTTCATATTAATTGACATCATAGATAATCGATTTTTAGGGGGCAATTGGTAAAAATTAAAAAATTGATATGCACTCTAATGGGTTTGAACCATTAAACATTGCAAGTTCTAATTTAAGGGTTCGAAAAGGGAGTAATGGGGGCAGATTGATGACCTTGTGGAAAAAAAGAAATAGGATAAGGTTGTGTGGTTGTGAAGGCAGTGGGGGAAGTGTAGGGAAGATTTGAGGGTATTGAATTGTAGTGTGTCACATGAAGGCATTAGTGAGAGGTGGTGGTGGATTGCTAGAAAGGGTATGTGGTTGTGGTGGCATGGGTAGATATATGAGAGTCGTGGGGTGAATGTGTATGAGCAAAAAATGAAGCATAATGAGTTGTAGTCATAGGAAGAGATGGAGGGTTATGGGTGATATCTGATGAAGTTGTCGTGTGAATAGTAGCAGATTTTTGCTTTTCCTTTTGAGCAGCAAGCTTGGTGAGCAGACCCATTATGTTTTCATACCTAGAGTCAGCAACTTATTTTTTATTGTCCATTCTGGTGTGAATTTTCCCAATATCTACATAGTTTTTATCAAATCTCTCATCCATTTGTTGTTGGGTTTGGTTGATGGCATTATCAAGGTTTATATTGTAACACCCTTCTAACCCCACAGTTATTATTCCGGTTCTCGATCACTATTTTATTCGGAAATTGATTATTCCAAAGTTAGTTTGAGAAGGGATTTTTGTGTTTTTCTCTGCTAAGCTGTTCATCATTAGTTATTACAGACTAGAAGATTGTCAAATGTACCTTAATCAATTGTAGTGCCTTTTTTATGCCCTTAACCAGGAAACACGGCAAAAATAGGAAAACACACTGAAAAATAGTAAGATGCTCATTTTATTGAATTGAAAGGTTGCAAATGCAGATGGGAAACAATCCCTGTCTACCGTGAAGTTGTGCTCCTCAGAGAAATTGCAATCTCGGCCTAACAAACTGCAAACAAACTTCTGCATACCCATTAATATCTTATCCTCGTTGTATAACAGAAATTCAACTCAAACCATCCCCTTACACTGACCATACTACCACACCAGCAGTTGTCCCTATCTATCCCTGCTTTCTAATTTTGGAATCCATGTTGCTGACACAAAAACCCTGTGTGTCTCTATCACTTTTGTATCTAGAGTTGTATTACAATCACAAGATCACCTGTCAGTGTTACTGAAATTATTTATGTCAGGGGTTCAGGAGGAATCTTGAAACAGGATTTTTACTGTTTGGGCCTCCAGGTTGTGGAAAAACACTAATTGCCAAAGCTGTTGCCAACAAAGCAGGAGCTAATTTTGTTCATGTTAAGGTCTGTTTTAATTTTCCAGCTTTTTTCTCATTACTTTAATATAATATGAAGATATTAAAATAAATTATGTATTATATTCTAACAGCTTTGTTGAATTTTTAGGGACCTGAGCTTCTAAATAAATTTGTTGGAACAAGTGAGCATGACGTCCGAAAAATATTTAGTCGTGCAAGGATATGTGCACCTTGTATAATTTTTTTTGACGAGGTTTGTGGATCTCTCTCCTCAAAAAATGTATTGCCATTGCAGTATTTTTGTTGTTTTTTGCATGCTTTAGTAAACCTCCATCGGCTCGTGCACTTGCTATGATCACTGTGCATTTTTGAATTTTTTGTTTTGTTTGATAAGAAGCATGTACATGAGACATGTTATTTTTCATTAACATCATCAATCTATGAAGGGCTTATATGAATTCACATTTTTGGAAAAGTAGTTTTTTTGCTTGCTCAGTAAGCATGTACAAGGCACATATGGTTATCTTATCTGTTACTAATATATTCAGTCTATGAAGGGCATATGTGAATTCTGGCAAAAAGTCAAGTTTGTTAGTATTGTATGACAACATGCTGTTTTTTTTCCGTTTTTCAGGTTGATGCTTTGACAAAGGAGCATGGTAAAGAAGGTGGTCAGAATATTGAAGGTGTGTTGAACCAGGTAAAACATATTCTACTTTTTGGTTTGAAAGAAATTTTCATATTGACTTCTTACTCTTTTAAACTGTTACATTGCAGTTGCTTATTGAGTTAGATGGTGCAGAGAACCGTAAGGGTGTTTTTGTGATTTTTTATGTCCTTTCAGATGGAAGTAGCAGGGATGGGTGCTCTCATTGAAAAGTGGGACTCAACTGAGGAAACTAGTGGCACCACCATCAAGACATGTCATTTTGAGGCAGCACTGAGAAAAATGTCTCCCTCTGTATCAGCCCCGGTATGGTTCATCTGCTAAATTTCGAGCACACTTTCCTTTTTCTTTTGATAAACTAGTGCTGGAAATTCATATTGGTTT
This sequence comes from Vicia sativa, assembly GCA_021764765.1. Classification (NCBI taxonomy): domain Eukaryota; kingdom Viridiplantae; phylum Streptophyta; class Magnoliopsida; order Fabales; family Fabaceae; genus Vicia; species Vicia sativa. The sequence continues at coordinate 134,462,868 of CM038797.1, forward strand.
TTTTAAGCAGCAAAGGCAGTACTATCAACATATTTCAAAGAGCCTTAAGTTCAAATGAGAAGCAGGGGTAGCATTAGCAATGACCTATCAACATATAAACTTTCAAGTTGAAGAATATTGTGTTGAATTTAAGACTATATTTGATTATAATTTATGGCACACTTAATCCTCTGAATAATGTAGCTTTTGTTATCAGACACTCAGTCATTTATGTGAGAATTTTTTAATCACCATTTGACAAAATACAAATTGAAGTTGGAGATGTGATAACAACTCAAATTGCAAATACTAACTACTGAGCAATCTAGTAAATCAAACATGATAACAAGTATAACAACAATAGTAACAACAACAACATGAACAAAAAATTTAGTATCTTCGCGACCCCATTTTCCTCAACGACGACACTCTAGGAAACTCGCCGCTAACACTAAGGCGAGGTAGCTGCGGATGATTATTTTGTTGTCCAGGAGCTGCACTCTCATTAACCTTCCAAACCTTAACAGACTTATCCAAACTCCCACTATACAAAATCCACCTTCTCTCATTCAACATCGCGTCGGGATCCTTCTCGGCCGCCAGACACTTCACCGGCCCGCTGTGCCCCGACAACACTGACATACAGACATGTTCATTACTCATTGATCTTTTCCACACACAAATCGCCATATCAGCAGAGCCACTAAATATCAAACTCCCAGCCGTCGCTAAACATAAAACCGCCAGTTTATGACCCCTCAAAACTCCACTGTGTTCCAAATTTGTTTCCCTCACCCAATAATTCACCAAACCATCCGAAGAACCCGCGTATAAAAATGTCCCTTCCGTATTCAACGCTAAAGCTGTCACTGCACATTCTTGTTTCAACAACGTTTGTGAAAAAAAATGCTTTGTGGCTTTCCCTTGCATTTCTCGTCGCCACATTTTAACTGAACCGTCGGCTGAACCCGTGAAAACCAAAACGTCGAATCCCACGACAAGCGCGTTAACCGCGTCGTCGTGAGCCGTCACTGATTCCAAGCATTTGTAATTCGAAGAACGCCAAACCTTAAACGTTTTATCCCACGAAGCTGAGTAAATCAACGTATGATCTTCCGTTAAACTAAGACACGAGATCGCGTCATAATGTTTAATCCATAACATGTTACGATGTTTTTTAACTTCCACGTAGTTGCTTGGTTTCATGGAGCATTTTATATAGTTCCTTAGCGTCGGCAATGTTGCAACTCTTCTATGAATCCGTTCGTTCCTCCCGGAGACTTTCCAAACACGAATTCTTCCGTCTTGATGTCCGGTGAGAATTTTCTCACCGGCAATAACAATTGCTTTAACCAAACCGCTGTTTGATTTAAACCCGGCGAATTCCTTCTGATTCTTCCAAACACGAATGTTCTTGCTGTCGGAACCGGTGTATAATAAATCCTTAGTTGCCGCGAGGGAGTAAATGTGACCTTCCTCGCGGACTAAGGAACCAACAAGAGCTTCTTCGCTAGAAGATGAGGCTTCTTCATTGAGATGAGAGGACCAAGGTGATTTGGATAATGGCGAGAGAGTGGCGTCGTATGGAGAGTTATCGGCTGCCATTACAGGATCCAAATGGGGTGCGTCGATGGTGATGACGGGACTGTTTTTTCTTAGATGATTCTCGGAGTTGTAGCCGTCGAATTCGTCTTCGCTCTTTTTAAATTTTCCGTATCTTCTACCGTGAATGCTGCTTCCGTCGCGGCTATTTCTTGATGAACCTGTCATTGTTATGGTTAATGTTGATTACTTAGTTTCTATCAAGAAAAGGTTTTGGTTGTTTTACAGAAAGGAAGATTAGGGATGGAGAATAATGGTTTGGTGTTGGAAAGGACAAGGTTGTTTGTTTGGCATGCAATTGTTGTTTGTTATGGCTAATTGTGTTATGCCATGTCATATTGTGTAAGGATTAGGGGATGTCTAAATTGGGGAATTGTGTGATTTTAGATGTGGAATCAGTCAACGTACTTGATTTGGTAAATTAACTAATATTGACGCCTTTTATTTTCTTTTCTTTTTGATAATTGCTGCCTTTTTGTTATTCATGCAACAGAATATTGTTGGTATAGCTTGACAGACAAGGCAATAAGTATAAAGAGTGATTTTGAATGAAATTAGAGCACAACTAATGTTTATTGGAATGATGTTAATGTGTTATAGAGGATACAGAGAGAATATGTATAGTCCAAATCAGTTAACCTACTAATTTTTTAAATTGCATTTTGTGATAACTTGCTTGCGTTGCAAGTCACTTACTTGCAATTATAATCAAATTGTCATTCTAGTTAACTTATATTGTCAATACTCTTCTAATTTACATTGCTTAATTTTTTTCATTTCCATCGATCTTTTGAGACCTCAACGTCTTGCTTTCTTTAATAATTTGGTTAGAATATTTGAAAGTTGTAGTTTAGTCTTGCAAAAATCAGGGCCAAATTGTTTTAATTTTTTAAAATGATTTTTGTAGTGTTACTATTATCTCATATTTTCCATACAACTTGAATGAGAGATTTAAATACAATATCAATGGTGATAAATTAACTTGAGTTATACTCTAGTCGAAATTGGTCATTACCGACTAAAAGACATGTTTGTATGAGCTATATTCGGTCGAAACATGCATTAGATTGTTGGTTGAAGTATGAATATCATTAGAGGTCGAGTTGAAGACAAGATGTTCGAAGTATGAGACTTAGGAAAATTTCGAAGCTTTCAGTTTTATGTTAACACTGCAGATATTAACATTATCGAAGCAATGGGAAATGAATAAGATCATATACTTATTAGGAACGCGTGAAAGTTTATCAGAGACGAAATATGCATGAAAACAAAGATGTGTCAGATGTTGCTTAGTCGATCGTTAGTAACAGTTATATTAGAATTAATATATAAGCAATTCATGTTTGTAAGATTAGAGGTCCGCAATTTTAAACAAATTTTATATACTCAAAGTATCCGAGTGTTAGCGAGAATGAGTGATCTGTATCAATGTTCGCATTTGTGTTCCATTTATAAATTCAATTTCTTTTACTTTTCAATATTTTTATTTACTGCATTCAATTTTGATTACTTTCATTTCGATATTTATTGTCAAATGTGTTTCAAACCAATGATTTTTGCATAATTCGTCAAAGGATTTTTTCGAGTTTAATCTCTTAAGTGAAATCAAACTTGTCTTTGTTTATCAAAATTTCTAGTTAACAAATTGGCACGCCCATTGGGACCAATGTGTGAAAAATTTCATTTTTTTCAAATAAATTTACATATTAGTTCTTCATTTATGAAACTTCTCAAGGTCTTAGGTGTGTGTGGGATTAAGGGTAACCAAAAAAAGACGTTAGAAAACCAACTAGAAGATACAATAGAATGGTTCATCCAAGAAATAATAATGCCAATGAATAACAACCATCCAATACTATAGTTGGAGGCACGGTCGCTGCGACTTCGACTAAAACGAACGCCTCCACAATGAGCATGACAGTCATACCGTCAATTGTAGAAGAAGAAGTGATATTATCCCATAAGTAACGATGAGTCTCCCTATGACTTCGAGACCACCATGGCAAGTGACTTCAGGCCTTATGCCCCAAGTTTCACAATGCTTATGTTTAGTCGTGACAGCCTTATGGCATGTCAACATCAGTGATGGCATGTTCATAGACGAATGCGTCAACATTTGTTGATAATGTAACAGTTGTGAATTCGCCATTCTTGGTATTAGGATTGGCTATAAGTAACCTCAATTGGGAGTGGGATTCGCTTCTTAAGCGATGCCAACCTTCACCACAAATTATGTAATGGTGATGAGACAACAGAAGGATGAGAGTAACCATGAAATAGTTAACTTGCTCACCCGTCAAATGAATATTATATTAATCCTATGCTTCAAAATACAAATCATAGTTACCAACAATTAGCGAATCAAATTACTCGAATCACTGATTTTTTTGCGCCCCTCAGGCACAAGTTTGATCGGTTATACAACCCTAGACTACTAGGCTGACTCAAATGAATGGGCAATTCATGAGGAAAACACAAACAATTAGGGCCTACAAACTTGTGTCCTAAGTAGTCAAACAATATAGGCCTAAATAAATCGAACAAAGAAACCCACCAACTTTTGGGGTTAGCCGAAATTAGGACGCCAATCAAGTTGTCCATCAAGCTCAGCAAGTAAACATGGCAGGGAAAAACAATCTTGCAGTTGCGGTCGAAAGAATCATGGCCCAATAGGCCAAATTATACCCCTATATCAAAATAGGTATTATAGATGGCTTAATTTTTTTCATTTCCATCTAAAAAGAGGTAGCAACGCAACTTGTTGTTCGTTTACCTGCTCTTTATGTATTATCTTGATTATATTTAAAATTAATTAAAAAGATACAATATTTCTCCCGATTGGATTAATGGTAAAAAATATAAAATAAAACAAGGTTCATTCATTCACTCAAATATAGTACATAGAGATTATGAAATATAGGACATAGAGATGGAAAAACTAATTCTCTTAAAAACTAAATTTATTATCCTTGGAGACAAACATTGTTATGCATAAACTTTTGCACTCTTTGTAAAAGATCAACTGCTTCTAAAAAACCGAAAGTGTTAAATGCAAATGGTATGAAAGCATGTTGATTGACGGAAAACGTTTTCTCATGTTTGGTCACTTTACTTGAAGCGACTTTGAGAGCACCCTCCCCCACAGTAAAACTACAGTCATCAGTCCCACCAATGGGGAAACTCCAATTAAGTATACACATGCATGTTTTCATCCTAACCACCCGTATACCAGAACATCAACTGACCTATGTATCGATCTTCTCTCCTGTGGGTCACACAAGAAATCTGCATGTGCCTCTTTCTTCACAGATACTCTGACACACCTAAATATATCAAATAAGACATATCTAACAAAATTGGGTCAGTATTTGAACCCTGGAAGCTCCTTACAATGAATTGTGTGTTATCCAAAAGTACTCAAACATGCCTTGCAGCAAACAGGGCAAAACTCATCAACAGGAAATAAGGTGATCATAAGATGACATTTAAGGATGGTATGATACTCTACCGAGGACATGTGTTGGTCTAGACCAACAACGGTGATGGCAAGGAGAAAATCTTGAGCATGTGCTGCTTGTAGACAACCAAAAACTGATTTTTGTCTTGTGCTCATTTCATACTTTACATTCATGTCCTCAACACTTTTACTAAAAATGTCACTCGCCAAAACATATTGTGCTTTAGGAGGGACGATGTCCTTTCTAGTAAAATCACTAAGGTCAAAATTTAGAATCATGACACTAAGATCATCCAAAGCTCTATCAAAATCAAAGTCGATACCACATATCTCACTATCTCTCAAAATATGATCTTTTAACACCCAATATTGGGCACTAGAAGCCACAAACGCGTACGAGGCATACTCTATTACCGAGTACAAACCCAATCCCTCAAATCTAATAGGTAAAGAAGTCATCCTTCATTGAAGATCTCTGAAGAAAGGACCTGCACCACCCACGATGTCAGCAACTATCATTCGCATCTCTTTATCAAACCAAATAGTTGTTTTCTCCATATGATTAGGTAAACATGTTCTAAGGTAAAAAAAAAAGAGTTTGGCAGTACCCATACAAGAATGAAGTAAAAAAAATCTCTCTAAGGATCCCTTAGTTATGGCATAAGATGAATTAACGCAATAGTCCTGACCACTCTCTTCATAGACAATCCCTCAAAAAAGTCTTCATCTCGACTAACACCATTTCCAAACAGCTTCATCAATAAAGCCAACTTCATCCTCGACATCTGCCTCCCATTATCAAAGGTAACAACTCGCAAAATTTACTCTCATTACACGAAGGCCAAAAAAATCTAAATTTTAAAAATATTTAATTTGAGACCTAATCTTGGACCGAACCTCATGATGTCAAAAATTTTCCATTTTAATTCAATTATCTATTTTATTTTATTAAGTTAAATTGTGCAAGTTGTTAATCTATAGTTTAATCCCTAATAAAAATAATTAATTATATTTATGCATTTTTAATATAATTAAATCATTGATATTTATAAATCGATGACTTTTAATAAAAAATATATTTTTACCTTTTTAAAATTTTATATCTTTTACAATAAACCCAAATGTATATTTTAGTTGTACTTTATTAGATTTCCATATAAAACTATTTTGTTCACTAAATTAATCATTAAGTTTTATAATGAAATAATGAATTATTAAACAATCTAAAATGAGTTTAATGAAAAAAGACAAATAAATTTCAAAAAAGTATCTTAAGTTTTACGCAGTATTTAGCAACTGAAGAAAAGAGTATTGTAAACCCTAGTATAACCTGAGAGAGCATATGAACATTTTAAAATAAAAGTTTTATATTGACATCCCACTAGACAGCCAGCGGAATCTGTTTGGTGGTTTTCATGGTAATCCCATAAATCTTATTGGTCCTTTTTGCAGTTGCCACGCCTATGTACTTTTTGTCCGTTTCACGTTACTAGTGTTTCTAGCCTTTGTTTATGAAAAACAACAGGCTTCTATATATATCCTATAAAAGAAAAACAACTGGCCTCACAAATCAATATTTATTATTTATTTAATGAATTTAGAAATGGGAAATGTCTCTTATAAAGAGGGGGGAGTATAAAAGGTTTGTCATATCCTTATATATATTTGAAAACTCCCACTCTGCCACATTCAATTTCACCACTCCCAAGCTTATCAACAGAATAATGGCATTCATGATTTCCAGAGCTGAATCAGGGACTGAGAAGGTTAGTCTTGATCACGAGGAAAACAAGAACTCTGCAACAGTTAATGCGGTCTCGAGCGAACTCCACTTGAAATCGTCTCAAACCTTAGACAAAGAAGTAGTCCTCCGACGCCTTCGCCATCACAAGTCCATAAACCGAATCAAAAGTGCTTTTGAAGGTCTCCGGGTCTGCTCAACTTCAACCCAAGAACAGAAGTGGCTACAACAAGATGATGTTTTTTCTTCACCTTAAGTATAAGCAAGCAACCAGCACTGCTTTAAGATATGAGCAACATATGCCTATTGGTTTATTGCAGAATGGCTTCTAATGTTATTTTTCCATTTACATTTTCAATATGGCAATACTAAAAATCGCATTATGTATCAACTATCACTGCTCATCATCATGTTGAACAATCCTTAAATATTCCTTCTGTTTCAAATTATTGGTTGTTTACGGTTTTTTCAGAATGATTAAGAAAACCAATAAATAACTTAATGCTAACACGCGCATAATGAACTCCAACTAACATTGATGTCATCTTAACATTACAATTCAGTTCAGTAGACCGACAGATGCGGCAAAGCTGACAGGTTAAAAATGTGTATATTGCAACATTAACATCTAACCTTGGCCAAAACAATCTATAAATTTATAAGGAAATTAAAATCCTTATTTCTGGCGTATGGAATTCTTCAAAACAGCAGACGATCTCGGAACCGCCAATTTTCTTTCTTTCAAGAAATCTAAGGCACTCTTTAAGCAAGGAGGAGGACCTAATTCGCTCAGAATACGGGGTTCAAAACTGCAAATCACAAGGGAAATACATAAATATAGGATAAATCATAAAATAACATTTGAAAGGAAATTATATAATTAGAGAGGATGAAACCCTGACCCCGAATCCTTGGATTTTCTCTTCTTTGAAATGGTAGGCTTTATTCCATCTTCCTCCTTATTAGTGTCGGTTAAGGAAACAAGTCTGCAAACAAATTATAGCCTTAGAGATTTATCGAAAGAATCATGCATAATTATCTAAGAGATAAAGAGAGGCAATTCATTACTTCTCGCGTGCAGCAAGCTTTTCGACAATGTTTTTGGGAAGAAATCCTACAGCTTTGTTTCGTTGAACAATGCTTTCGGGCAAAAATCCTGCATCATCATTTGGTTCATCCTCGGATTCAGTTATTGATACAGATTTTTTAACAGCTTTGGATGATTGAGGTGTTATGTTCTGAGCCCATTTTCTTCGACGCTCTTTATCTTCAGTATTAACCCTGCCACACAAAATCATACGGTATAGCTCAGCTTAAATTAACACACAGAAATTTGATAACTAAGTAAACACATGAGGAATACCTAATTGTGTTTTCTCTTTTAATCTTTCGAATCTCTTCGTCTAATTGAATACCCTGCAATACACATTTTTAGATTAAGTATTAAGTATTCAAGCTAATCACAAAACAAATGAAAAAACTGTAAATTCGATTCGAATCGTTGAAACGAAAAATTGAAAGTAAGGGAAAGAAACCTGTTCGGCTGTGAATTCCTCGGGGGCGTCGGAATCGTTGTCTGACATTGATACGATTATGAGTTCTTTCAACTTTTCTTCTTCGAAATTGAATCAGTAGAGAGAGTGAAATTAGGGTTTAAGCAACATCGAACGGGTTTTGTTTTTCTTTTGCTGTTGAAACTTGATTGTAGAAAGTGTTTGGATAAAAGCCCAAATTAAAAAGGCCTTCTCACTTAAAACAGGATTTAACTTCACACATCCACATTTATACTTAACATCCTCCATTTTGTATGCTTTTACTTTTACCGTTATACTCTTGTCTAAATTTATTAAATTTTAAAAAATAAGAGGTCTATCAGAAATTTGGGTACCATAAATTTCAAAAAAATTACCACAATTCTAAAAATTTCCATAAAAAAATTACCGAACTTTTTGACAAATCCGATAACTCATTTTTTAAATAAAATATAATGAAATTTTGTACGACTAAAAATTTCCATTTTGGTATAGGAAATTTTAGGTAGTACAAAAAAAAATTCCAAAATTTTCACTCTTGTCAGAATGGGAATAGGCCAGGCCGGCCTACAGGGACCTATGGCCTAGCCTATGGCCTATTTTCATTCTTGCCGGCCTACAGGATGGGAATAGCCTATATATATATATATATATATATATATATATATATATATATATATATATATATATATATATATATATATATATATATATATATATATATATTAGGATCAATTAATTACACAAGTACACTCATTTATAACCTTTGATTTATTTAAAATCTAATGGCTATTATAAAATAGCATCTTAGTAAAATGTTTCCTTTTTTCATAAGACCAATCATTCCATATATATTTTGCTAATAAATGTCATATATCTTAAATAAAATATTCTTTTTTTTCTAAAATGAATAATCAATTTCATACATAATAACATATATTGTCAAAGAAAAAAAAAACATGTGATTTAAAATTTTTTAAAAATATATTATTTTTAATTAGTACCATTTATATTTATTATTAAAAAATTACTATCAAATTGAAAATATTTGAAAGTGTTCTCATTGTTTTTGTAGGTTTATTTAAATTAAATTATATTCTATTAATTTAAAATAAATATATTTTTAATTTAAATTATATTATATTCTATTCATTTAAATTAAAGGAAAAATTTATATTTTTTTAAATAAAATGCAAAATAATATTAAAAATGCACATAATTTAAAAAAATATACCTAAAAAATAAGTAGAAAATATAAAACAAAATAAATTTTATTTATCACCGTTCATTTTGTCTAAATTGTATTTAAATTATGATTATAATTTTATTTAATTTAAAATGAACGATGAGAAATAAAAAAAAATGAGAAATTTAATTTAAACAAAATGGAAGAAAATAATTTTTATTTTGTAATTATTTGTATAGTATCTATTCAAATACTTATAAAATTCAAATACTTAGACAAAATGAACGATGATCAATAAAATTTATTTTGTTTTATATTTTCTACTTATTTTTTAGGTATATATTTTTAAATTATGTGCATTTTTAATATTATTTTGCATTTTATTTAAAAAAATATAAATTTTTTCTTTAATTTAAATGAATAGAATATAATTTAATTTAAATTAAAAATATATTTATTTTAAATTAATAGAATATAATTTAATTTAAATAAACCTACAAAAACAATGAGAACACTTTCAAATAATTTCAATTTGATAGTAATTTTTTAATAATAAATATAAATAGTACTAATTAAAAATAATATATTTTAAAAAAAATTCAAATCACATGTTTTTTTTTCTTTGACAGTATATGTTATTATGTATGAAATTGATTATTCATTTTAGAAAAAAAAAAAAAAATTTTATTTAAGATATATGACATTTATTAGCAAAATATATATGGGATGATTGGTCTTATGAAAAAAGGAAACATTTTACTAAGATGCTATTTTATAATAGCCATTAGATTTTAAATAAATCAAAGGTTATAAATGAGTGTAATATTAATATATATATATATATATATATATATATATATATATATATATATATATATATATATATATATATATATATATATATATATATATATATATATATTATATATATACACATATATTAGATAAAAAGGCTAAATAGACTTATACATATATATTAGAAAAATGATAAATAGGTCGGGCTATATATGCATATAAAGGTTGACCTATAAGGCTTCTTAAGTAATATAAATTTATTGAAAATCTTAATGAGAAACATGCTTTTAAATAGGCTTTCAGGCCAGGTCAGGCCAGACTTTTAAAAATGTCAGGTCAGGCTAAAAAAATGAGCCTATAGTAAGTCATAGGCCAGACTCAGGCCTTGTAAGTTTAGCGTAGGCCAGACCGAGGCCTTATAAAGTCTAGCATAGCCTAGCCTATTTTCACCCCTACTTGTCACCCCTAGATTTTCTTCATGGACAATGTGGAAATAAAAAATTGAGGGGTGTCAAGTTCAATATGAAGGATGGGAGGTTAAATCCTCGATAAACAACCATTTGGGTTTTGTGTAAATTCAAGGAGGAATTAACTTGTCATCCATTGACTTATACCTAGCACCCTACAATTTGTATGTTTTTATCATTATATTCTTGTCTAAAGTTACCAAATTTCAAAAAGTACGAGTTTTTATCAAAAAGTTTAAAATTATACCGGAAATATTTAAAAAATATCAATTTTTTTGAAATTATCATGAGTTTTTATCGGAAACTTTCAAAAAATATCATAAATTCTGAAATTTCCATGCATTGTGACTGGAAATTTCAAAACTATATCGAAAATTTTGAAAGAAAAAATATCAGAAATTTAAAAATTATTGGTAAAAACTCATGACAACTTTCACAACAATTTGGAAATGTTTGCATTTTTATCAGAATTTTCCAATAAAAACTCTTGTGTTTTTTACCAAAAAATTTCAAATGCAGATTTTCGAAAGTTTTAAATGAACACCGGAAATTTCATTCAGCATTTTTTTATTTCATTTCAAATGCCATTTTGTTATTTTTTTTATGAGGAGCATTTTTTGCATTGTGAAGATATTTGGGGGCGTCAAGTTAAACCCTCAAATTCAAGTGAATGAAAATGATAATACCCCTTATGTTAAACCTCTACCTCTTTCCCAAATATGTGAAACCAGTTTACCCTTTGGTTTTTTGGTAGAAATCTATTATCCTCGGTGTGCAACTACAGAGATTTATCTATCGAAGAAGAGTAAATTGTATTTTCAGGCCTTGAATATCTTTGAAGCTTCATTCTAGATAGTTCATAATCATGGATCAATATGTTAATCTTAACCCTTTTTACCTCGATTGTACCTTCATGTGTAACTCAAATGGTCATTTGTTTTGCAGTATTATAGTCATAAACACGAGAAAAACTCATCAATAACAAAAATGGTAGTGATAGTAGTTTTTGCTTTCAAATTGTGATGCATATTTTTTTTATCCTATTCGGTCTAGATTTCTTTGTCTTTGTTTACTAGAACACCATCAACTAGATGTGTGGAAACAAAAGAACGGTTTTTGCATAGTTCAAACATCACAATCCATCCTACGTATAAATATTTTCATTACTCATTCCAATAAGGATCTCACTCTCCATTAAAGGATATGATTCTATATAGTGAATCATTTGAAGTTATTCCTACCTTCAGAGACGATTAGACTTATAACAATAGCTAGACTCATATGTCACTTGTTGACCAAGCAACTTCAAATACAAGTGGGTGGGGTAAATAGTTTTATTTAGTTTTTTAAATAAATAAAAAACACGAAAGGTTAATTTAGGATGGTTGGTTTTAAGAAAGTAGGTAGAAACGGAGATCATGAAGGGGAAAACAAAAATTTAAAGAGATGTAGTTAAAGAGATCATACCATAAATTATATTGGCTTTGTCTCAAATCACACGCGTTACTTCAGTTCCCAAGAGTTTTCTCTTGAGATTTATATTAAGAATAATTTAAGTTTTTGCATTATGATCAACTTATTGGCCAAGTAACTTCAAGCACAAGAGAGGGGTGAATTGTCCTATCTAAACTTTGTGATTAAATTTGGAGTTTTATTACTTAAACAACAAAACATGTTTGATTTTTTTAAAGATCTAAGTAAAAATTTACCAGTCAAATATAAAGAAGTAAATTAATTTCAAAAATAGAGATATAAAGGTTTAGCGAGTTTGAACCGATGATTTATCCAAGTTCGGACGAACGTTGCCTTACTTCTGCCCCCAAGAGATTTTTGGAGATTTGGACTATAAACTTTAACCTTATATAGATTATGACCAGGAACCTTAATAAAATATGATCTTGATATATTTCAGGCTTATCCTCGATCAAAATGAGAGTTTTTATTCAAGATAAGCTAACGAACCATTTAGATATTTTTCAAGCTAATCTCGATGACTAAATTGAACTTTTTCAACAAAGTTCGAGAAACCAAACCATATATTTTGACTAGTTTATCTCACAAACCAAACTCAAATTCTAAGAGTAACTCACTCTAAAGAACAAAAACAACAACTCGAGCACTTACAAATTCTTTCACACAGGTAAAGCTTCACTCAAAAGCACCAAGGCAACTTATGTGAAAGAAAAATTATCCCTAGAGAGAGAAAGAGAGAAAATAGTAGATAAATTCTTAATAAATGTACAACTTTGGAAATTGGTGTGAAATGAAGAGGGTGTGGCTCTCCTTGAATAGACAATCGATTGGCTTAAGGCCTAATCGATTGGATGACCCATTTTTAATTGATTGTCTTATACAATAAGGAAATATTTGATAGAGTATCCTTACAAGTCATTAAGATGTTGTTCTAATCATTTAGGTATTATCTAATCAACTGGATTCATGCTCCAATCAAGTGGCTAAGTAAAAAAATGTTTCTAATTGATTGGCTTCAGTCCCCAATCAATTAGATAGTTTAAAACATCTTTCAAAAGAGAGTAGACAGTTTCTTAATCACTTAGATCTACCTTGAAAACATTTTTAAGATATCAAAATGATTAAAGAATAATTTTAAGTGTGTGTGTGATATATATATATATATATATATATATATATATATATATATATATATATATATATATATATATATATATATAGAGAGAGAGAGAGAGAGAGAGAGAGAGAAAGAAAGAGAGAGAGAGAGAGAGAATTGCTTTATCACTGAGGAGTATGTTCCTTACTTTTATAAAACTCTGGTCACTTAGACATACACGATCTGACGAGTTTTTACACTTTCTTTCATAACTCCGAGGCTTCCAATATTCTTTTCCAGATACTTCAATCATATATGCACTTCAATGGAATATTGAGTATATTTTCTTTATGAGGCTTAAGATGTTTTTCTAGTTGAATCACCATTATCAAGGAATTGAAAGTTATTGCCACTGACTTGACTTCAACAACCTTTAACGTTTTAATCAAAACTTTAGAAAAGGATCTTTTGTGGGTTTATTTACTTTATACCTACAAGCATATAAATCCATATTCTCCCTATTTCTTAATGACAATGCACCTCTCAAAGAGCTTATAAATGAAAAATAATATATATATATATATATATATATATATATATATATATATATATATATATATATATATATATATATATATATAATTGGAGTGTATAAGCTCTTTCTCAATTAGGTAGAGGGTACATTTCACTCTCCACGAGAGTATACTTATTCCCCTTTGGCAATAATAAAAAAGGTGACAAATAATCCAAGGACATAGTTTACAAATTTGCTTGGGTAAAATGAACGAGTTACTTGATAAGGAGAAAAGAGAGAGAGAGAGAGAGAGAGAGAGAGAGAGAGAGAGAGAGAGAGAGAGAGAGAGAGAGTATTCTAGCGCCAGACATAAGAAGAACACGGGATCATACTTCTCCTCAGAATGACAGTATCATGTTTTGAGATCAACTAGTAAGTAAGCTTTTTAGAAGTCTTTATTCCCTTGAATCTTTCTTTAACAAATCTTAGTTAACTTTGAAGCTTTTTGAAATTAGAGTCACTTATGAAATATATTTCTTGCTAGGATTCCTTCCAGTATATAATTATTTCTTCTAAGGAAACATTTAGAAAACCTATTTTTAGCCTCTCTGGTATTTTAGGCCTTGGATTGATATCACCCATTTGCTCCAATAACAATTAAGACTCATATATAGGTTAGTAAAAATAATTTTAATTGACTAAGCAATTAGTAAACCTTACTAGAGACTCAACTAGAGTTTTGTGATTTTTCAATCTCTATTAAGTGTTCTACCTTAATATCTCAAGATAACTTGAGAAAAGAAAAAATTCCCTTTTTTAAGGAATGATAAACCACCATAGTTTTTCCTTCTATATGAATCATTTGATACAAGGGTTGGTACAACTAGAGGACTTCTAAATCCATTACAAATTTATCATCTTAACATTCTAATATAATACATGGTCATAGTTGTTAAATGACATCATCAATGTCAACAACATCAAGAGATACAAATGCCACCCAGTAACCACTTATTCTTGTACATATAATATAGTAAAAAAGGTTCTCCTATCTTTTGATCATATGAGAAAAATCCTTACACAAGGATTCCTTAATAATATTGAATTGACAAAAATGAACATGTACAAGAAGGAAATGTTTGGTTTGAAAAATGTTGTATCATTATTCATTTTGAATGCATGACTAAGGAGAGTTTTATAAAATCGGGAGGATGACAAACATACACTTCCTTATGGATGTACCATTTTAAGAATGATCTTTATACATCATTTTGGAAGATTTTATAAAAACATAATGCATGAGAAAGCTAGAAAATCCTTATGGCTTTTAGTCGAGCTACATGGGCATATGTTTCATCGTTCTTTATTGTAACATTTCATAAAGAGTCTCGTTTTATTTATAAAAAACATTTCCCAAACTATAAAGCTTATTGAGAAAGATGCACTAAGGTTTAAATCACTCAATTAATTTTTGGGAACGAGTTCGCAAATGTTACTTCTTCAAATTGATTTAACCTTTATTGCATAGTAACAAACCAATGTTATTTTATGATGGCTTCACCAATTTCTTTTCTCTTTTAATCTTTCGAATCTCTTCGTCTAGTTGAATACCTTGCAATACGCATTCTTAGAGTAAGTATTAAGTATCCATGTTAATCCCAAAACAAATGAAATTGTAAATTCAATTTGAATCGTTGAAAGGAAAAATTGAAAGTGAAGGAAAGAAACTTGTTCGGCTGTGAATTCTTCAGGGGTGTCAGAATCGTTGTCTGATATTGATGCGATTATGAATGTTTCTCTTTCTTTCAAGTTTTCTTCTTCGAAATTGAATCAGTAGAGAGAGTGAAATAAGGGTTTAAGCAACATGGAATGGGTTTTGATTTTTTTCCGTAGTTACATTTTTTTGGGTTGAAACTTGATTGTAGAAAGTGTTGGATAAACGCCCAAATTAAAAAGGCCTCATGACTTAATCACAGTCCATTAAAAAACGTTGGGCTTTTGTGTAAATTCAAGGAGGAATTAATTTGTCATCCTCCATTTATATATGACACCTCTCATTTTGTATGCCTTTAGTTTTACTATTATATTCTTGTTTAAACTTATCAAATTTCAAAAAGTTTGAGTTTTTATCTAAAATTTCTAAATAATATCGGAAATTTTGAAAAAATATCAAAAATATCAATTTTTTTTGAAAAAATAACAATAATTTAAAATTTTCCATGAGTTTTTACCAGAAATTTCAAAATTATACCGAAAATTTTGAAAAAATACCATAAATTTTGAACTTTCCATGAGTATTTTTCAGAAATTTCAAAATTTCGAACAATACCAATTTTTTTGAAATTTTCGTTAAAAATTCATGAAAATTTTACCAGCAATTCGAAATATGTGCGTTTTTATCGAAAATTTTAGAATTTCCAATAAAAAACTCTTGTATTTTTTATGAAATTTTTTGAAATGCATGCTTTCGGGAATTTTGATTGAACCACCAAAATTTTCGTTCGGCCATTTTGTTCTTTTTTTTATCATGGACATTTTTTGACATTATGAAGATATTGAGGGATGTCAATTTTAACATTTAGGGTGGTAGGTAAAATCCTCAAATTTAAGGGAATGAAAATGATAATATCCCTTACGTTATACCTCATACCCTCTTCCCAAATACGTGAAACTTTCACTGAGATTAATCCTTCAAAGAAGAATAAACTGCATTTCCATGTCTTGAATGTTTTTCAAGCTTCGTTCTAGATAATTCCTAATCATGGATCAATGTGTTCATCATAACCCTTTTTACCGTGATTGTACCTTCATGTGAAGGGTGTCCAATATTTCTTTTGCAATATTATAGTGACAAACACAGAAAAACTCATCAATAACAAAGTGGTAGTGATAATAATTTTTGCTTGCAAATTGTGATGCACCTTTTTATTTGATTTGGTCAAGATTTAATTTTCTTTCATTACTAGAACAACATGAACTAGATGTGCAGGAACAAGGGGACGTTTTTACATAGTTCAAACATCAAAATCCATCCTATATATAAATATTTTCATTACTCGTTCCAATAAGTCTACTCATCTCCATTAAAGGATATGATTCTATTTAGTGAATCGTTTGAAGTTATTCACACATTCTTAGACTATTAGACTTATAAAAATAGCTAGACTGAGATGTCGTTTGTTGACCAAGCAACTTCAAATCCAAAAGGGTTAGGGTGAATGGTTTTATTTAGTTTTTGAAAAACCTTTTCATGAAAGGTTAATTTTAGAATGATTGATTTTAAGAAAGTTGTAGAAGCTGAGATTAAGAAGGAAAAAACAAATTTTTAAAGAGATGCGGTTAGAGAGATCGTACCAGAAATTACGTTGACTATATCTTAAATGACACAAGTTACTCCAGTTCCCAAGATTTTTCTCTTGAAAATTCCATTTTAAAAAACTTGAGATTTTGCAGTATGATTAACTTGTTGTCCAAGTGACTTCAAGCATAAGAGATGGATGAATTATGCTATTTAAAATTCGTAATTAATTTTGGAGTTTTAGTAATTACATAACAAAACATGTTAATATTTTTTTAAGATATGAGTAAATTGACCAATCAAATAAAAAGAATTAAAGTAAATTGCAAAAACAAGGATATAAAGGTTTAGCGAGATTGAACCAGTGAGTTATCCAGATTCGACCGAACATTGGCTTACTTTTGTCCCCAAGAGGTCTTCTGGAGATTTTGACAATAAACTTTAAGCTTTTACAAATAATGCCCACGAACCTTAATGCAATATGATTTTGATATTTTTCAAGCTTATCATCAACCAAAATGAGAGGTTTTATACAGGCTAAGCTAACAAATCATTTAGATATTTTTCAAGCTTATCGCAATAACCAAGTTGAACTTTTCTGATAAAGTTCAAGAAACTAAAACATAGATTTTTCTGACTAGTTTATATCACAAACCAAACTCAATTTACCAATAGTATCTCCCTCTATAGAATAAAAACAACAACAAGACTGCTTACAGTTTCTTTCTCACAAGTAAAGCTACATTCAAAAGCACCAAGGCAACTTATGTGAAATAAAACTATTTATAAAGAAAGGGAAAATAGATAGATAGATTCACAGTAAATATAAAGCTTTGAAAAGTTGGTGTAAAATAAAGAGGATATTGTTAGACGACGACGTATTATCTAGAGTGGGGTGAAAAGATCACCAACAAAAAATTGCAGATAAAAATTCTACTATTTAAAAGTAGTTGAAAAGAGTGCACACAGAAGGTTTTAATATAGATAAAAAGTGTCGTCTATACGAACCTAGATATTGGAAGTCAGATAAAAAAAATAAAGTGCTCTACATAATGAACAACATAATAATGAATTTATAAACATCAATCAAGTAACAAAGTATTAATTGTTTATAGCAAGTTATTAGTAAAGCTATTTCTAATGGTAACTAGCAAAATAGAAAACAAAGCAATTTATCGTACACTTGATATGTGGCCGAATTTTTCAGAATTTTCCTTTGAATGGTGATGATATAAAAAGCACTGATAATCAAAAGTGATTAAAAGCAAATCAACACCAAATTCAAAACAAAATTAGCTACAGAAAATTCTTACAAATCAATATTTTAATCAATTTGACAAATTGCTTAATGAAAAGTAAAGCAAGTAAAACAATAAGAAAAAAGACATAATGATTTGTTTAGGAAGTTCACCAATTGTCCTCAATAGCTATGTCTCCCCCCAATTCTAATTTTGGAATTAGGATAATTTTGAACTATGCAAAAAGTCTTTACAAGAGAAGTGTTCTAAGAGAAACCCTACAAACACTAACCATTTGTTGATGATTCAACCTTTTCTCTTCTTTTGATCTTGAGAAAGACCAAAACACAATAATTACCATTAATCAAATCTTACTACTCATTTGCATTCTTTATCTCCAA
The DNA here is from genome assembly GCA_021764765.1 of Vicia sativa. Classification (NCBI taxonomy): domain Eukaryota; kingdom Viridiplantae; phylum Streptophyta; class Magnoliopsida; order Fabales; family Fabaceae; genus Vicia; species Vicia sativa. Next base: position 134,481,647 of record CM038797.1, read on the forward strand.
AGCTTTCGTACACAATCAATTGTACCTTTTGCACACAAAACACTCCAACTCAATTTTCCATTCTCGTGATACTTCCTTTGTGTTATTTATCTCCAAAGGATTTCACTAGGATGAAATCCTCTCTTGAATGTCTTGCACAAAAAACCTATAAATATATCAACGATCTTGGAGGATAAACCCGCAATTTTTTTGGATGAAACCCCCTACAAATATCAATCCAATATTCTCGGTTATACAAGAACCTAATTGGACGTTATCAAACTTTGCATAGATGACACCAAAAAAATGATTATGTGTGATATATCAATGTTTATGCATAGGTTGAAGGTTGACTGCGAAGAGTAAATGCAGTAAGTGTTTACAGTTTCATCAAGTTTGAATGATGTATGAATGGTGTATTTATAGTTATGTATGATGTTTAACAAAAAGGAAATTTTAAAAAATATGAAATGAAAAAATATGACTCAAACAATCAGTATGTGTCAGCCTGATACACAGATGTGCTGACAAATAAACACAAAAATAGTCGTATATGTCAGCCTATGAAGGAGCATGTGTTGCCTAATCTAGATAGTGGCTACATACTTCAATAGGATAGTACATGTGTCAACCTATACACGACATGTGTCAGTCAAAGCATCACAGACCCCATAAGCTTTATTATTGAGTTGCATGTTCTAGACTGAAACATGTATGTACCGCCACATGTAATATAATTTTGTGCATAAATTGACTTTTAATGCATGAAACCACATTCAATTACGTTTAAGATGATTCCTAAGACTTCTTGTTGTACCCCAAAATTTACTCTTTTCATTTTGAAGTTTCTGGCTTATAATTGCATTATCATAAATATACTTGCATATACATGCATAGAATTCATCATAAGGTTACCTTGTTCGGGGTATCTCAGATTGTGGAAGAAACGATGCGTTTCGGCTATCTCGAATCGTTTTGAGCCAAAAATCGATATTTCTCGATTCGTATGGTTATCGCAAGATTTTCTGGTCAGAAAGCTATTTTGGTTTGATTCCATGAGCATTGAGATCATATAAATTTATTCTCCAGTTTAACAGTTTAGATTGGAGGTTGTTTCGTCAAGAAAAAGAATTAATTTGCTTATTTCTCAATAAAGTGAATTTTGGGGTTTTTAGTGTGTTTCGGGCGCTCCAGAAGGCGTATCTCTTAGCTCGTCGGGTATTTTCTAATGATTTTTTATAGGCAAGTCTATCACATTATTATCTACAACCTTCGTTTGAAATATGGACACAAATTATGTGATGAAGGTCCCCAAAGAAATTGATTTCTCAAGTGGTTTAAACTGAACTTTTGTGTTGTACCGTGCGCTCAGTGCACTAAAAACTTTGTAATTCCTAGCTGGATAAGAGAAACTGAGCGGGGCTGGTGTCTAAAATTTCGTATTGGAATCCTCTTCGACTTTCATTTGCAACTTTAGAGCAAATTCCGCACCATTTAAGAGAATTTTTTTATTCTCCGGAGTTGATTTTGAGTTGAACCGAGCAATTTTCATCTGATACGCGAACTTCAAAAAATCATATCTCGCTCGATTTTTATCGAAATGAGGCGGGACCAGTGCAAAAATTTCAAAATTCTTGTTGGCTTCATTTGTCTCAAATATTCACAAGTTGAAATTTTGATCAGAAGACCCTCGTTCGAGGCAATTTCTCCGAAGAGCGCAAACAAAATTCTGCATGTGTCAAACGCCTTAAAACTGTGCTAAAACTTCAAAAATCTGTATCGTCTTGACCGTTTGTCCGATTGAGTCAAAATTTAACTTTCTTAAGAAAAATCGCGTTCCGGACATTTTTCGTTTAGAGTCCGACTTCAAATTCTTGACGGATCGGGCTGTTTTGAATTAAGTACGAAAATTATCCAGATAATCGTGATTTGGGCTTAATTGTGGATCTAAGGCACTCTAAGGCCAAAATTTTCACACTATAAATAAATTTTTGCCTTCAAAATCCAAGGAAACATATTTATTTGCTAAAATATTCTCTCAAATCTCACTTTTTCCTCTCATGGTTCTCTCTAAACTCAAAGAGCAAAAAACAAAGAAAATTGGAATTTCTTTCTTTCCCTCCAAGCAAGCCACCGCCCAACCTCCTTTCTCCCTTGCCTTCCACCGCTCGGACCACCGGACTCCGCCCCCTAATCCGGCGAGCGCTCTTCTCGGCCGCGACTGAACGTCCTCCGTCTTCTCTCCTCACCGGACTGATCCGGTCGTTCTCTTCCGGTCTACCGCGCACACGCCCGACTGCCCACCACCTCAGCCTGCTCGTTCTGATCGGAGCTTTGTCATTCCGACCGCCACCTACAGCCCGGTACAGCCCTCACCTCTGCCACACAGCTAGTCCAAGGCCAATTCCGGCCAAAATTTCCTCTTCTCACCCTCTCCATTGCTCGGTCAACCTAGAGGAGTTCTTCCTCTTGATTTTTTTCTTCAATTTTCAAGAATCAAGACTTGATTCCTCCAATTTCTATTTAGATTTCGATTATTTTAATCAATTGGAAGAGGACTTGGTATTTTCTTTGAAAAGAACAAGGAATTCTTCTTCAATTTGACTCAAACTTCGAGTTCAAGTAAGTGATTAATTCAATTAAGCACTTATTTTAAGTTATTTTTCAATTTTAGTTTTTCTTGAAATTGAATAGTCGAATTGATTGTATTTTCCGTGTGGATTCATATTCTTGAATTTGTTTTGTCGAATTCTTTGATTTGATTCCAATTTTGTGACGTTAAAGTGTGTTGGTGTGAAGGAATATTGTACATAACACACATATACTTGTGTAATTGTTATCCTTTGATTTTATGCCACTAATTAGAGCATTTTGCATCATCTATCACATAATCATGCATTTGAGAGCATATAGATTGATTAAATTGCATTGGAACATGTGAATTAAGGCATAATTTGCATTCTTACTTGTGTCAAAATGTAGCATTCATAGCATTTTGATACTTAGGTGCATTTGTATTGTACATAACACATATACATGCACCTAAACTCACACTCATGACATAATTTGCATCCTTATATGTTCATACATTTGCATATGGAATAATCAATTCAAGTTTATGTGTCGGTGTTCAACTTTCATGACATTAAAGTGTGTCGAAACCTCACTTTCACTCACTTTTTCACATGTATGATCTCACAACACTTCCCCACATCACAAATTTGATTATCGTATAACATAACCCACGACATGCATTGCATTTTGTGTACGATTTGAATTAGACATCTATCATTTGCATATGGTAGGAAACACTTGCATTTCATTCATTCAAACATCTTAAAATGCACATAAAAACATGCATTTACATGCATTTTCACACACTTTTTTATTTCAAATTTCAATCAAACTTGTACATAGTTTGCATTTCATTTTGTTTTGGCTTTTTGATTACATGTCGTGAATTAAAATTCAATTCATCTCACATTTCAAAACCAAACAAAAATCGAATCGGAATTTAATTCAAAACATGAATTTTACAATTCCATAAGCATTTTTTTTAGCGTTTTCATGTGACGAAACTCACTTTTCCTTGAAAGTACGAAGTAACGGTACATGTTACCTATGTTTTGGCACATTCCAGAACCGATTTTAGAGGTTTCGGAACCAATTTTCAAGTGGAACGTGCCAAAATGGAGTGGCTTCCCCGACACTTTAAGGTCCGAAAAATGTCACTTCCACTCAGAATTAATTAAAACCGCTCACGTTTTTGAATCCATTGACGCTTTTGCAAGCAACCATGCGATTCTTAATCGATTCCGAGAACTTGACTTTTTGCTCCGATTTCGGAAAACCACCTTCCCATTCTGATTATTGTGATTTTATTTCACTTCTTACATGCTTATATTAGATTATAATTATATTTGTAATCAGTTTTGCATTCGGTGCTTTATTTCTAGCACTTGCTTTGTTAATTTTGACACTTTATATCATATGCAAGGTACTTTGACGTCTTTTACATGAGATATGGACTTCTAGCTTCCTTATTCTTGCGCTTGCACACATACATGTGCATTATATTGCCTGTTTTCTTGGATTGACACCTTCTTGCAGGTTGTTCGATTTTGAATGCGTACAAACGGGCATTCTAATGCTTGTGTGCGTACGAACGAGCATACTATTTGCATATTGTTTGGTTTTACTCCATTCTTGCAGGTACTTTTGTTTGAATGCGTACGAACGCACATACTATCGCTTGTACACATGTGTGTATATTTTATTATCTGCTTGTTTGGTTTACTCCATTCTTGCAGGTACTTTTGTTTGAATGCGTACAGACGTGCATTCTATCACTTGTACACATGCGTGTACATTCTATTGTCTGCTTATTTGGTTTTACTCCATTCTTGCAGGTACTTTTGTTTGAATGCGTACGAACGCGCATTCTACCGCTTGTACACATACATGTACATTCTATTGTCTGGTTATTATGGGTTTCTTGCAGGTGCTTTTGTTTGAATGTGTACGAACGCATATTTTAGTCCTTGTTTGCGAACGAATGTGCATCCTATTGTCTGTTTGTTTGGTTTTACTCCTTTCTTGCAGGTGCATGTGTATCAATTGTGTACGAACGCACAATTTGATACTTATTTTGCGTACGAATGCGCAATACCTTGTTTGCTTTGTTTGGATCATTATCTTTTGCAGGTTTATTGTTTTGGATGCATACGAATGCGCACTGCGTATATGCTTTGATACCTTCGTGCATTTCTCACCGGTTTACTCTTATTTTTTGGCTGCAGTACTTAAAGTTTTCCAGAGTATTGTTAGCTCGCAGTGTTCTATGGATTTGTTATCCGTTTGGTATCGGCTATACCTTGTTTGTCGCATTCTTTTACAGCTTTCCTAGATATCATGAGAAGTAGGGGTTTACCGCTTTATTTTCCATGATTAGTATATGAGCGTTGGGCTCAAAGTCGTTGTTTAAAGACCTGTAGCTACACATTCTGCAAATTGTGTGCTAATTGTGTTTGGTTTGTTTAAAATCCTCCACTGTGCATAGAGAGGTAATTCTCAGTAAGTGTTTACATTTGTGCTTGCATAGGTCAGAGTGGTTAGACAACCCAGGATGGCACCACCAAGCAAAGTCCCACTTTGATACTTATTGATATATATGATGATGATATGATGGGCACACGGAAAAGGTTCGCATTCGACCCCCGCACAGTTCTAGTCTGTGTCAGCTCAGCACATGCGAATCGTGTTACTTTCTTTATCGAGTCAATAATAATAAAGTGGCAAGAGTTCCATATTCTGGTTCTTCACGCCTTCCCGGGGTTCGCATTTACTATTGAACTTGCATCATTTTCTCTTCACACTTGACAATTCATGTCATGCGGTGATACCACTCACGAGAATCAGAATGTGTTGGCTCCTGGTTGCTTTCGGCCCTCGGCTTGCTGTCATAGGTTATGGGACTTCCTCCTTTTCCTGCGCTTCTATGACATTTGTTTGTGCATTACATTGCTTGTGTGCTTCTGCCAAAGCACTTGATTGTTTCATCCCTTTGCATCCCTTGATTTTACAACCAAGACAAATATATGATAGCTTTCCCTTAGGACCACTCGGTTAGGATAGCTCTCGAACCTAGACATTAGGATATACATCTTTTACATGTCAACATAGGTAGAAATTCCCTCACATCCTCAACCTTAGGTCCAATATTTGCATGACAACATTAGGGATAGTACTAGTTAGTCTCCCATTTTATTTTGCTTGTTTCTTTTGCATCCTTGCATGTATTAAAACTAAAACTTGCTTTATTTTTCTTTTGAAAACTAAAACACTTAATAATGGTTCAAAACTCCTTTCTTAAAGTTAAAAGAAACCAACCAAGACAAACTCTTTTTCGCCTACGGGCGCTTTTCTTTTGTGTTTAAAACCTTTTTCATAAGTAAAAAAAATACAAAATCCACCAAAACAAGTGAGCCGAACTATGACGCACTGACTTTCCCATTGCACGAGGGAATGCGTAGACATCTTGTCACATGACTCGATCGAGCAAAATTTTGAAAATACTTCCTTCTTTTCCCCGTGTTTTCTTTATTTTCCTTTTCTTTTCTCATGCATTGTAGCGATTAGGTGATGGATAGATATAACACACCCCTTAACTAGAAAACAAAAGTGGATACCGTAGAGTACTACGGGCATGTGGGGTGTTAATCTCTTCCCCTCGCGTAATAGACTCCCTTACCCAGATCTCTCGATCGTAAGACCACAATTTCTTCCCTTTCAGGTTTACTCGATGTTTTCCTTTCTCCTTCGCGAGATAAAAAATGTTCGATTGGGACTCTATTGATATACCTTATCAGTCAATGGTCAGCCGAGTAATTTCACTTCTAAATGCACAAGATGCCACACTAAACTCGGAGATACCGTCCAATATATATGAATGTTAAATTTTTGCAATTTTACATCACTCAAAATAAATCTAGAGGCATAGTTGCATATTATCCAACATTACATAATTAAGGCAAATTACATCACTCAAAATGAGATAATAATAAAGCAAATTATCCAACATTACATAATTAAGGCATAGTTGCACGTATTGTTCTAAAACCACCCTAAAAACCATATTGTTTAAACACATAGCTAAGCAACAAAACACCATACAATAAAACTGTTCTGGACTGCCCGAATGCCTGTCGGGCAGATCCTTTTATCTCGGGATACTTCTATCCGTCGGGATCCGATAACATATTGGGGGCTTCCACCTGTCCGTTTCATTAGCCACGCGACATCCTATGCTCAACACGCGTCGAGCAGATTTGTTGTTTATCTCGCTAAGGATTATGCTCGTTATGTCTCATCTGCTCGACAGAACGGCTAGTTATGGGCATCATTGCCCGATTTGACCTAGTTAGTTCAAATAGCTATATTCGCGGATCCGCATATCCCGACCCAAATATATCAACCAATGAGAGTCCTCCTAAGATCATTATATAAACCCTCATATTCTTGAGGTCAAGGTATCACTTTCTCACACTAAAAACCCTAATATTCACTATTCTTTCTTTAAATATTTGCTTACTTTAGCATCAAAGTGTCTTGTAGGTACACCACCCCCTCCTCAACATCAACTTGCTCAAAGGATCATCAACCGTTCCGGCCGTCTCCGATTCTGATCACTTGTTCATATCAAAAACCAATTACCAAATTGTTCTAAAATGAAAATGCATGTAATGAAAGTGATGACAAGTGAATTATATAAGCACATCAATATCCACCACGACGTCATTGATATGTTCTTCACCTCTATGCATGTCCTCATAAAAATCATATACCTTATCCCGACTATGGATAATAGATGAGAACATGTTGTTGATCTTGCCTTGGGCAACATCATAGTGCCTGTAAAGCTCATCATGAAAGCCATAAAAGACTATCTGAATCCCCTAAGAGTTTTAGAAAAAACTCAATATATTTTTGACATGTGCCACTAACGTTTAAAGTCTCAAATAATAAGTCATCATTGATTACATTTAATAAAAGTAAGCACAATAAAAGAGGATCGATTGACATCTCTTGATGACATTTTTTAGCTAACTAATGACATTTAACACCTGACTCATCTATTTGAGGGTCATGATAAATAAATACCTTTATTTGAGGGACTCATCGTTAGCTGATTGACTTGTCTAATGAGCATGGTTATCTTCGTCTAAAGAAACCCTAACGTGCGAGTCAAGGAATGAGAAGTCTTAACCAATTCCTAAAATATATGTGGTTAATAACTTCCTGAAATGAAGGGAGTTGTTGACGCCACTAAAGGTGATTCAAATTCTAAGTTCTAAAAATCTTAATAAATATATCTCCCCTCAACTAGAAAGAGACATACTTAAGTAATACACATTATCCATACTTTAAAGAGCATGGCACTCACTACAACCTTAATACACAACCGTCAATAATCATATGCTTGATATCAAGCACCACATGTCATCAGTAGACTCTTTAACCTCACATGAGCATGTCTATTAAATCACCTCATAACACAACCATACAGAACTTATTGTCATTGTGAACAAACCCTCATTTTCATAATGTGTTATAAACATGTAAAAACATTATAATCTCCCAGCCTTTGTCAGAAAACATATACACTTATAAATTTTGTACAGTTTTAAATATGCTTAGTTATAATATTTATTCATTTATTTTAACTAATTTATAAAATTAATTATTAATTTTAAATTTAAACTATTTAAACTATTTTTTCACATTTTGCACTCAAAATTAATGGCATGTGTAATTTTTTTAATAACTTATTATTTTTATTGATCTTCCACACTATACATGAAACTTTTAATAATAAACTATTATTTTGTAAGTCACATGTCATAAAAAATAATTACATCATCAAATATAAATGTGGAGCGACTAAAACTATTCAAATTTAAAACATAAAAGTTAATAATGTGAATAAACTAAAATAAAAATAAAAATATTAAAATTATAATTAAATTAATTGTTAATATTAAACCAACTCATCACTAAATTTTTTTATAAAGTACCGATAAATTATTTACCAATTAGAAATGTATATATATTCGATATATATCCAATGTCAAATTTTTAAACTTTCTAACATGTAAATTTTTATTGATTATTGATCGTGCATTTTGATGCACATTTTTCTATGTTTATATTTAAGCATTTTTATGGTTTTATTTATTTATTTATTTATTTTATTTTATTATGTTTTTATAATTTATTTATTTTTGCACTTAATTATTTTTCGTATTTTATTTTCAACATTAGCAGCTTTCAATAAAAAAATTCATAACTTGAGCTACAGGAATCGGATTGAGGCGTTCTAATAATCGTCAGAAGGCTAAGAGAACGATATACAACTTTCATTTTGTAGCCAGAAGTTGAATCAGAGTGTAGTAAGGTTGAAAGTTTCGTTGAAGTTCCTGCCTTTAGCATAATCTATTTTTGGGTCATTATTTTATGTGTCTGGGTTAAGTTTTCCGATCCAGTTTGTATTAGAATCAAAACCCTTATTCTATTAAAAGGTTATTAGCCGTGCTATAGGAAAATAACCTTCTTTTCACAATAAACCTTGCTTGTACGCATGAATGGAGAACTAATCATCCAAAGTTGATTTATTGTAATCTCGTTCCGACGCTTTGAGGTTTTTAATTTATCAATTCAATTGCGTTTCTCTTTCAATTCTATTTTATGAAATTGCATTTGCTTATTCTGTTATTTCATGGAATGTCTTGATTAAATTCGTATGATTGTATTCCTAATCTTTAATCGTAGTTTACGCCACTTAGTCATTAAATCACATTTTATGTCGTGTTTTCTTAATTCACGTTTGTATTAATCTCTTTGCTTAATTCAGAATGGAAATTCAAGTTATTTTATATCTATTGCGCTTGTCAATTGGTATTGAAATCGAATAGCGATCGAATAGGAGGATTGGTAAGGTAAAAACCAATGATTAGCAGGAACCTGAAAACATTAGATCGACTTATTTTTATAATCACTTATTTTAATCGCTTATTCGCTATGTTATTTAAAAATTGATATTATAATAAACACCCCATAATTGTTTCTGTTGGTTAATAACAATACAAGAATCTTTGTGATACGATACTCGAGTCAGTGTCGTTAAACTTCATTTTTCAAAAACACTCGTTTTGATCCGCGCGACAACAGATCAATTATGTTTTAGCTTTATTGAATACTAGTGTCTAGACGAGCGTTTTTTTAATGTGCATTCGAGAAAATATAAATAATATTTTTTATTAAAATTTATTTATTTTTAAAATATACAACATGTAGAAGGATTTTCATGAGGAATTATGTGGAAATTAATACACACTATTATAAGGGTAAAAATGATAGTAAAATAGGTTACACCAAAATAAACTATAGTGCGTAATCTTTTGGTCAAGATAAGGGCTTTTTATCAACATGATATAGAGATTTCGGTAAGTCATATTTTTCGTGAAGCTAACATGTGTGTTGATGGACTAGCGAAAAGTGCTATTTATCAACAAACTAACATGACTAGATTCAGCGATTACCTTAATTTCATCAAAACAAAATTTGATAATGATATTGTTGAGAAACAATTCTCTCATTTCATTTCGGTTTAATTTGTCATTTCTCGAGACTTACGCCCCTCATGTAAAAAAAACAATATTCTCTTTACATATTGAAATTATTATAAGTACATACAAAACTAATGTTTAATGTTTTGTTGTTGAAATGAATAGCAAGTACTATTATTAGTGCGGCCGTGAACCATTTGAAAAACAATAATTATTACTCTCCCTTTCTTTAATATAGTCACTTTAGAAAAACTAAAATACAATTACTAGTACTACTACTAGATAGTATTGATAAAATGACAAACGACTTATAACAAATAAAAAGAATTATTAACTTCTACTTAGTAAAAATACATTAGGTCTCTCTCTCTCCCCCCGTCAGTCAAACACCGTATGATTTGCCTTTTTTGACTTCTACAAATCCACTCTTACAAACACGTAATTTCCTCTTAGAACAAAGGGCAGTTCCGTCATTCCAAACATAAAAAAAACAAATAAACATGTCGATACACACGCATTTTCCGTTACAAAACCACACGAAACAAGTGTGAACAAGTCCAAGGTTCTCTCTACCCTACAAAAAACAAAAAACACTACAACTTGTTCATTCCTTCATTCATGTAGCTTCTCCATTCCACTATAATTTCCCGTTGGAAAATAAACCAAAATTTTCATTATCGTACTGTGTGCTGAATTTACTTCTTCAACTGCTACAACATTTAAAGGTACTATATACAATTACTTCAATTTTTCAATTTTCAGTTTTCTCTGTAAGCATTAATTATAATAGATGGCTTCCCAACTGCTTATTTACGCAAGCTTTAACTTCTCATTTAATCCATCACCTGAAAATCTCATTTTTCTCTAATATGCTTCAATTTCTTGTTCAGTGATTACCAAACAAAATGTTTCTTCTTTACAAGATGAACTTTGTGATCATGCTCTCAACAGTTTTCTTGTTGAGTATTTTATGGAACACAACAAGTGCCAAGAACAACCAGAATTGTTTGAGACGTTGTGGAGATGAAATTGTTCAATATCCTTTTGGATTCTCGGAAGATTGCGGAATAAAATTGGAGTGTGACGATGATAAGGTTCAAATTGGTGAGTTTCTGATTCAGAATGTAACTGAAAAGAGTTTGTTAATCTACCTTCCTGCGAAATGCAACCGGAGTATGGAATCTATTCGACCGCTTTTCAGTGAGAATTTTGCTCCGACAAGGAATAATAGTTTTTTGGTTCAAGGTTGTTCTGCTCCGCTTGGTGGATGTGTGATTCCGGCTTCGAGTTTTGTTGGAAATCAGATTGAAGTTGAGAGCTGTGATAGTAAAAGTAGCAATATAAGCTGTTTTAATGAACAAGAGGGAGAGGCTGGTGTTTTGAGTTATGAGGAATTGAATAAGACTAAGTGTAACTATTTGTTCTCGGCTGTTTCGGTTGAGCAGAATAAAGAGATTTCGTTGCAGTTTCAGGCTGTTGAATTAGGGTGGTGGATTCAAGGCTCTTGTGACTGTTCTGAGAATGCTACTTGTTCGAAGGTGCGTCTAGAAGGAAATGGTTTAGGATTTCGGTGTGAGTGTTTGGATGGTTTCCAGGGAGATGGATTTGCTAAAGGCACCGGTTGCCGGAGAGGTGAGTTTGGAATTTTTAGTTTTGTATTTTATCTTATTTTATGTGTGTTTTTCTGAAATGAGTTTTGTTTCATTATTATGCTTTGATTGATACTTTGATTCTTGTTCTCAGAATAATCATAATGCTACATAAAAATAATGACAATGATGCTTTTTGACAAATTGGTTGTGCTGCTTTAGGTGTCTGCCAATCAAGTTGCTGCACTTCAATTCTGTTCAAGTTGTTTAAAAGACCAGTCAATTTCGTCTGCTACAAATGTATTATCTTAAAATCTGACATGAAAAATGCAAATTTAAAAGTGGATTTGATGAATTGAGAGTTTAAGTTAGCTGTCTTAATCTTTATCTAACAGTCAAAATCATTTTTATCGTGAATGTTCTTTTTCAATGAGAAATTTGGTCTTGCAAATCATCCATACCAACCTTTACTTTTTGTGATAAGCATCAAACTAATATTTGGTCATTGTTTGTGGACCTTGAGGGTCCTCTTAGGCTCCTTTATTTTGAAGTGAAATATGAAAGTAAAGCAACAATTGATTGCTTGGCTTGGCTTCTTTTTCAAATGTTATGCATACTACTTTTGATGCTTCTTGATAATGAAATTCATTGTCATGGAAAAGAGGATGAGGATATAGGAAATGAATGTTCTTATCTTGAATTAGTTGTTTTTGGTGTGCTGTTTGTTTTGAATGGGAACTTATTAACAAATCAGTAATCCTTAAAAAGTCAACATCAGTGGCTGCACATGTATGGTAGCTAAGAATAAGATTGACTTGAATTTTGTTTTGTTTTATTGGTGGTCAAAAGAGAGAGAGAGGTGATGATACATTCACAGAATCACAATCATAGATTCAGAGGAATTAAGATTTAGGATATGATCTTGCATAAATATTAATTAACCACATTACTTGTAACTTTAAGCATGCAGACATAATTGACAGAGTAATTTTTTCACCTTTCATACTTTGCTGACAGACGAAATTGAGTTTCATGCCAGTTTTTCAAGTAAACATCTAACTGACAATGAGAACTAAATGTCAAACATTTGCTGAGCTGTGCCATGTTATTTGCAGCAATTTTTTAAGTTTTGTATGACTTTGAATAGTTTTTATATTTAATCTGGATTACTTATTATTTAACATTTGCAGAATAATATTTAATCAAAATATCTTAAGATTTTGTCTAAACTAAACTAACTTTTTATGATCAGTGAAATGTGAAAAGTTCTTTGTGACTCATTAGACAAAAAACATTTTAGATACTGCATATCTAGGTCATCTGAACCAGTTGGTTTAAGAATAACTATCAATACTCTAATGCTGATTAATTTTATTTTATCTGTTCAATTAGTATATATTGTCACCTTTTTAATTATTTGTCTATGGTTGCCTTATCTTCAGCTCCAAGTTGCAGTGCTTCAACACTAACATCCGGAGGATGTGGGAGTGCAACCAAAATCGGTGTTGTTGTCGGAGGTATAACCTTACTTTCATTCCTCATACCATTGGTCTTACTATTACATACTGACAAAACGTTGAGGACGAATATGACAAATAATATTGATTCATTCTATGTGATTGCTTCCATTTAACAGTGATTATAACCGGAGTTGTGATCGTGGCTGCCCTCATTCTTTTATGCTACTGTGCTAGGCGCCGTTTTACTTGGTTGAGAAAGCATACCAGAGTAAAGCGTCTACTACGTGAAGCTGCAGGAAACTCTATTGTGCCTCTCTACACTTACAAAGACATAGAAAAGGCCACAAATTCTTTCTCTGAAAAACAGACACTTGGAACCGGGGCTTTCGGCACAGTCTATGCTGGAAAACTTCACAATGATGAGTTTGTTGCAATCAAGAAGATAAGACATAGAGACACTAATAGTGTTGATCAAGTAATGAATGAGATCAAGCTCCTTTCTTCAGTGAGTCACCCGAATTTGGTTCGTCTCCTAGGTTGCTGCATTGAAGAGGGAGAGCAGATACTTGTTTATGAATATATGCCAAATGGAACACTGTCTCAGCATTTGCAAAGAGAAAGAGGTAAAGGTCTTCCGTGGACGATACGACTCACCATTGCTGCTGAAACGGCTAATGCTATAGCTTATCTCCACTCTGCAATTCATCCACCAATTTACCACAGAGACATAAAATCCAGTAATATACTACTGGATTTTAACTACAAATCTAAAGTAGCTGATTTTGGGCTTTCTAGGCTTGGTATGATAGAGACATCACATATTTCAACTGCCCCACAAGGGACTCCGGGTTATGTGGATCCTCAATACCACCAGAACTTCCACCTTTCTGATAAAAGTGACGTGTACAGCTTTGGAGTGGTTTTGGTAGAGATAATAACTGCCATGAAAGTGGTTGATTTTGGTAGACCTCAGAGTGAGATTAACTTAGCTGCACTTGCTGTTGATAGGATTAGGAGGGGTTCTATAGATGAGATTGTGGATCCCTTCATTGAACCAAATAGAGATGCTTGGACTCTATATTCCATTCATAAGGTGGCTGAGCTTGCATTTAGATGTCTTGCTTTTCATAGTGACACAAGGCCGACAATGATGGAGGTGGCCGAAGAGCTGGAGTACATCAGACGCCGTGCATGGACAACTATGGAGGAAGCTATATGTTTGGGTTCATCGGTTGGGTCAGCGAGTTCATCGCCTCGCGATGGAAGTGAGAAGTCGGTGAGTGGTATTAAGTTGAATAAAGTAGGACAAGAAATTGAGGGATTGATTGTTCCATCCAAGAATGAAAACCTGATGCAATCTATGGAATTGGAGGTGAAAGACAGTTCCCCTGTATCGGTGCATAATCCGTGGTCAAGTGGAAATAGCTCGCCTTCAACAAACAGCCTGTTGGGAAATATCGTTCGGTGACGAGCCGCCAACGATGTGAATAATACTTAAGGCATATACATAAAAAATTTCTTTTCTTTTTCAGCTGTCATTGATGTTTTTATGTGTGATATACAAAATTTTCTATGCAGACAAGTTGTAAACTAACTATAAATAGTTACTATTGTATATTATGACTCGAAAAGGCCAACAACTTTAGGCTACATTATTTAATTAAGAAAGCGCAGCTAAAGAAAGAAATGTGCAAATTCGGAGAAGTTTTGATGTATCAGTAGTCTAAGTAATGCCTAAGAAAGGCAGCACTTGACAGTTTACACTACATGATTATATGTTGCACCCATCTATATCCATTCTTCAATTTTTCTTCAATTTAGTCGTCGGTGTTTTCGCCAAGTCTCACTTTTGTAAACATGACAGTGTCAATTAAATTTCTTAGTCATTGGTTCTTAATTATAATCAAAGCTGCACAAGAATGTTGTTTCCCCTTTCCACTAAAGCAGCCATTACTGATTGACCAAGAGTTTCATGAACTTAGTATTGGCGGATAAACAGATATACATTGTTCAAACATATAAGTATTTAGTGACGAGCAATGTAGTGAACTTATAAGCATTTAAGTGCACGTAGATTGTATAAAAATAGACATTTGAGCTAACAATTCCCATTGATATCTTGTTTTAGACCCTAATCTATAACAGGCTTGTGCAATGTACATAATTTGTCTGTTGAAATGTTGCTCATTGACAGATCTAACAATTTACTGTAAAACAGTACAAAGAAAGTATTGTGTATGTTGTCATCTAACCATGACTTCTTGGATCAACAACTAGATGCACCTTTCTTTTTTCAGCACTAGTATATTGGCCTACAACGCGTGCATGAGGCACCGACGCTTCACCACGAGCAAGTGCGTCAACATTGTCAAGCAGATACTGTCTTGGAAGTCTACCTACTACATTGCCCTCTTCATTCCCTTCTTTATCAAGGAAGGCAAAGTGCGGAATACCCTCCACGCCAAACTCGTCAAGCTCTTGTTCCCATTTGGTGTTATCCACATTCAACATCACAAAGTTCACTTTATTCCTGATTTATGAAGTAAAACAGTGTCGAGATTGAGAATTAGTACACGAAAAACCATAAACTAAATCAATGTTGTACAAAATGTTGGCATTTGAGTTTCCCTCAAAATAAGGCATCAACATAAGTTTGAAATAAAGTGATTACTTGTACTGCTGCTCTATTTTGTAAACATCAGGAGCTAATTCCCTACAAACCTCACACCAATCTGCATAAAACTCCACAACAGTAGGCTTCCCATTTGAAAGAGCCTGGAACAAGAAGCATCCAAAACCAACGTTCAAACACCATAAGAAAATATGTAGTGATAAAAACTAGCAATAACAACCTCAAATGAACTTAAAAACCTGTTGTACAGATTGCAACCCTATAATTGGACATAAGAAATTCACTTTTAAACCTAGTTTTTAAATTTATGTTTGTGACTAATTTTTTTCCTTTGAAAGTGAATTGCTATACCACTATAAGGCCAATAAACCATACCTTCAAAGAAAGACCCGTTTTTTAATATTGAGTCTTGGACATAATCCAACTCAATAAATTTAAATTGACTTATTTGAATTCATCTATACAACTAAAACAACCGAGCCTTATCCCACTAAGTGGGGTCAGCTACATGGATAAACTGCTGCCATAATATTTTACCGAGAATCATGTTTCTATTACGTTAATTTCAAGATCTTTCTTAATAACTTCTCTTATGATTTTTCTAGGTCTTCCTCTAACTATTTTATTTCTCTCTATTTGATCTACTCTCCTTACCACAAAATCAATAGATCTTCTTTCTACATGTACAAACCACCTAAATCTATTTTCCACCATCTTTTCTACTATAGATGCTTCCCAACACTCGTTAATATTGTCATTTCTAATCTTAAATTTTGCCACACATCTAACGTAACATCCTCATATCTGCTACACTTTATTCTCGTATTGATTCTTAATCGTTCAACATTCAGTCTCGTACGACATCGCAGGCAGTCTGATAAGATTTATCCTTCAGATAAAACTCTTGAAACATTCCTTCATACATAAGTATCTACATGATTAAAGAATTTTGCTAAAAACATTTTCTAGACTGTTTAAGAGAGTTAATGAAACAAATTTCAACTTATTTATATAAATTTTCAATAGCAGCTTATGAATGAACCTGTTCGTAAGGCAATGCAGCAGCAGAGAGATCCCTCAGAGAAACACCAAGATCCAATCTCGTAAACACGAAAAGCCCCAAAGCAGCTAAAGTAGAAGCAATTGCAACTTTTCTGCTAATATCCTTATTCGGCAATTGAGGAAGGTCAGTAGAATCAACGCTCGAACTTGTTGTCTCCTCTTTGCTACTACTAGGCTCAACCACACCTCGTATTTCCTGAGGCTGAAATGAAACCATGAATTCATAAGAATTAAACAAGAGAAGTCACAGTAATGGAAACAAGTTTTTTTACCGGTGTTGTTGAGGGATTATCTTTTTCGTTAAGGTTTGGATCTGTTTGGCAGGCTATGGTGTGGAATTTAGGGAATTTGATGCGGCGGTGGCTGTAGCGAGGATGTACGGTGGTTTGAGAAGGTTGGAAGCATGGCCGGAATCTATGGAGACCGATTGGGTTTAACGATAGGCGAGCCATCCACGGGGTGCCCAAAGCAAATATCTGCGGTTGCTTGTGAAGGTAAGTAACTAGTAAGCAATTATCCTCAACTTCATTACAACTGCCTGCCACCGATAACTACAAAATCTATTACAAAATAGAAACAATTTTTTTAAGATTTTATTTCTCATTAATTTTTTATTTTTTTTGGGTTTAAATACACTTTTAATCTTCTATATTAATTTTTTTTTTTAATATTTAGATCTTCAATATTATATTTTATATTTTTTATGGTCCTCCATGACAAAATAGTCTAATTTGCATAGGTGAATTTAAATTATAAAGTAGAATTTTTTAATTGATATCACGTCATTCAAAATATTTAAAAATTTATTATTTTAATTTTTTAAAATTTTCTCTCCAATAATTAAATATTTTAATTATTTTTGTTAGTTTTGTTTATAAATATTTATTTAGAAATTCTATATTATAAATTTTAATTCTAAAATATATTTTTTGGACCTATTTTTAATAACATAACAACAATTAAAAATGTCACGTCATCAATTCAGTGTCACCTATGTAAATTAGATTATTTTATTATGGAGACTTTAAAAAATATGAAATATAATATTGAAGAATTTAATAGTTAATTTTTTTATTAAAAAATTAAAATATTAAAAAAATCAATATAAAAAAAGGACCAAAAGTGCATTTAAGTTGTTCTTTTTTTTAATTGCGAAGATAATAATCAATAAATTAGTGTTTATATGTTTGTTTTGAAATTATAAGAGGTAACAAATAATTTGATTTGTATATAAGTAATAGTCATTGTAAATCTTTTATTTATTAACTAACTTTAGAGTCTCATTTATGAGATTAACTATTCTACTACCATAATAAATAGATAGATAAATGTTAAGTAAATTTAATATATATATATATATATATATATATATATATATATATATATATATATATATATATATATATATATATATATATATATATATATATATATATTATTAATATGAAGTTCATATATGAATTACATACATTAATTGTCAAATATATAAAAAAGTCAAAGTTACTTATAAATTGTTACAGAGGGAGTACTCTATATGCAATTAATATAAAGTTAAACAATTATAAATTTGACCGTTACAAGTAAAAAATCTTTACATCATGTATATCATTCAAGGTTAGTCATACGTAAAAAAAAAGGAGGCCTTAATTGTAAATTCTAATCGAAGTATTCTTCTAATCGGAAAAAGAAACGAGTGAGACCTCGCCAGCAACTAGACACTTGATTCAAACTACCAGTGCATTGTTTGCCTTCAGATCTAATCAGATAAATCTCTACATCTCACACGCCAGGCTATACGAAAGTAGTTTAAAATATCTACCATATATAAACTCGAGGACACACTATTTCAGGTGTTATTTCATTCTCACTCTCGAACTTCATTCCTAAGACTTCACTGACTTAAGAGTTGGAGTGCTAATCTTGCAGGTCATTTCTGCTCTGACGTATCGAAAGCTCTCACCGTCAAATCGGGATAGCTAATTCATTTATCACATATATTTCTTGTTCCACTTAATAACAATGACGCAGTCTATGAGAATCAATTATTGATTCTCTCGAGTTCTTGTGAAAACCACGGTCTATTCACTGCTCATATGTTTCAACCAATCTTATTATTGCTCTTGCATTCAGTCGATCTTACATGAATCATGACAACATTCAAGTTCACTCTACTAACCGCCCAACATAACCTTCCCAATCTAGCGAGAAAGACTTTACCTCTTCCAATGGCAGAGACCGATCAAATTCTTGTTATCCTCCCATTATAACTCCTTAGAATTTCCTCAATCGATAATCTACTAGAGCTCATTTCAAATCTTTCTGACTTCTCAACCTTCCCAACGGTTGTTGTAGGGTCAAACCTCCAAACAACTTACATCGCAATATCTTATTCACAAGCAAGAGATGCTCCGGAGCTTCAAGTAACTCCAAGACAACATAGGCAAGCAAAGAGCACACAAACTGCTCAATATCTTTAAGTTGGCACTTCATCAAAATTACAAGAGGTAACAAATAATTTGATTTGTATAAGTAAAAGTAGTTGTAAATCAAATCTTTTATGAGATTAATTATTTTACGTTGTTGTCCATAACGACTCCATAACAACCATAAAAAAAATGTTAGTCACATTTCTCAGGTCGAACACTTGATACCAATGACTAGTGCATTGTTTGTTCTTAGATCTGATCAGACGACTCTTTGCATCTCATGACGGGCTAGACAAAAGCAGTTTAAATTGTCAACCATATATAAACTCAAGGACGCATCATTTGAGGTGTTATCTCATTCTTATTCTTAAATTACATTCTCGAAACTTTAGCGACTTGGACATTGGAGTGCTAATTTTGCATGTCCTATTCTCTGACATACCTGAAGCTCACGCTGTTTAACAGAAGAGCTCATTCCCTTATCACACATATTTCTTGTTCCAATTCGAAACAACAACGTTATTTAAGGGAGTTTAATACTAATTCCCACAATTTCTTATGAAAATCATCGTCTCTTCACTGCTCATCTGCTTCGATTGATCCTTTTTCTACTTTTGCACTCAGTCAATCTTACATGAATCATGGTTACACCGAAAACTAGTCGAATAACTGTCCAATGTAACATTGATGTCGTTGTTGTGATAATTAACACTCTCGATTAAACGAGAGAGGCTCCACCTCTTTCAACGACAGAAATCGATCCAGTTATGGTGACTTCTCCTCCAATTCCAACTCCTTAAAATTAACTTCCTTTAACAGTCAACTAGAGCACTTCCAAATTCTTCAGACTTTTCAACGTTATAAATAGTTTAATGGTTTTTCAGAGTTCTATGGATTATAGAGTCGATAATGTGTTTGGTGAACATACTCTTTTTATGGTGGGTGGAGGCATGATGGTCGATACTTTGATCGAGAAAAAGTCTTGGGAAACGGTCTTAGATGACGCGTGGTTATTGTCGTCACTTATAGAGTCATGAGGAGAAGAATTACGACCGTACTGATGACAATGATATCTTTTTGAAAAAATTTACGCTTTCTTTGGAAGCGACACGACATCAACAGTGTTGTAGAATCTCTAATTGGGTTATGATATGAGAAGGAATTTTCTATTGATTCTCTTTAATACATATAAGTCTCTTGTTAAAAGGACTTGCATTAGACTAAGTTGTAGGTGTTCATCATGAGTTTGTTAGAGTCATATACTCCGATTGTGGCTTGGAATTGTTGAAGGTTATGTGACAATTCCAGTCAGGGGGACTCAACCGTAGAGGAGAAGAATTGATACTGCGGTGGTTGAAGTAAAATATTGATGTTGGAACGAAGGAATTGGAAAATATTCTTGAGTGACCACCGACTAAGAAGTTGGAATCTAACGTGCCGCAACAATCAACGAAGTTATTAAGATTGAAGTCTATACATTTTGGTGTTGATGAGGTTCTTTTATTGTGAGAATGAGAAACATTGCGATTTCTTGAAGCATGTAATGTAAATTGTTTATCAGATATCCGAAATTAGAACAATATTGTGTTGAGTCGTTGATCCAATCACTTTAAACTCTACCATTATAGAGAAGTAGTTGTAAGATGATAAACAATGATCTAAACTATTATCAAAAGTGCTTACGGCGGTCAGAATAACTATTATAAACATTTGTGATAAAAGAAAAAGAAGATCAAAGAAATTTAATGAAAATTTGTGAGAATTAGAAGATAATTCTATAGACAACATCGTTATTCCGTATTGAAACAAAGAATAAGTGATATGTAAAAAGTGACCATCTTAGAATGACTAATTTCTTTGAGAAAATGGATACGTGCAAGATAGTACTCCAACGCTTAATCCACTAAGGATAAGTGAAATCATGCAAGTGTGAATGAGAAAAATACTTGGGCGTGACTTCGAGTCACACTTATATAGAAATGAATGATACGAACTATCACTAAGTAATCCAACGTTGGCGTTGGCGATGTTCGGAAGCGAAGATACAAATCTCCGGTCAATGAAATGCTTTCTAAAGCGGAGATACAATTCTTCGGTCAATGAAATGCTTTCGCTAGATTGGACCACACAATTGGATGAATCTTATTAGACATTTTGCAAACCAGAAACAAAATTCAAATCCCTTATAAAAATGCCGAGTCTACTTAGGCTATGAACAATGGGGGTGTTGAAAAAAATTCAATAGTTGAATGCCTGCAATGAGGTGTTGAAAGTGAGGTGAATTAATTGGTGTTGAAAACAT
This sequence comes from Vicia sativa, assembly GCA_021764765.1. Lineage (NCBI taxonomy): Eukaryota > Viridiplantae > Streptophyta > Magnoliopsida > Fabales > Fabaceae > Vicia > Vicia sativa. The sequence goes on from CM038797.1 coordinate 134,503,221, forward strand.
TGAACATGTTAAATGAGGAGCAAGTGGGACCCGTAGAATATTTTACAAAATCTTATTGGTTGTTGTGAATATTTAGATTTTTACTGTGTTGTGAATGGTGGTGAGGTATGTTGTTGAATTTTATTACACAAAACCATTGTAGTGATTAAAAGTTGAATGTGTATTGAATTATTAAATGAAAGAAAAAGAAGATGATGTTGAAGATAAAAAATGAAAAAAGGTAGGGTTTTGAATATTTAAACCATCTTAGATAGCCTTATTATATTATTTGGACTCTCTTAATATCTAACAATTATGCATTTATTTCTTTTATACATTTGGTTGACACGAATTTGTAAGTTTACGGTGGTGAGCGTTGCAAAGTGGTTATAAGTTATGCATATGAATTTGTAAGCCCTGGTAAGATATATCAGTTGCATGAAATGCAATAAGGATGACCGAAAATTTTATTCGTCAAGATCTATTTGACACCAAAATAAACAAACTTTCAAGAAATAAGATGTGAATAGAAAGGTTGCCAGCTGAAGCCTAAAAAGAGCACATTGCTTCGCACCAAACTAATTTTCAACCTCTGGCGTACAGCATCCATAAACTATTGAAAATGCAAGTTTTTAAAGCTGCTGTTACGGATTACCTCGTTAGAGCTCATCTAAACTAAGATGCATTCACATATCATTATGATATAACACACAAAAAAAAGAAAACACAAAATGCGAACACATTGTTACAACTACAAGAGTTATTACATGATCAATTTTCATACAAACATACAAAATTGAATTGAATTTTAATAATAATAATAATAATTATAATATTCATGAACAACACTGCATAGTCACAAGTCATGACTTTTGAGGTTCAGGCCCCAAAATACCATTAACCACCGCCGAAGCAATCAAAACACCGAAAACCTCCGCTCCCGCTACCACACCCGCTTGCGCCAACCCCCCAAAACTCACCGACGTCTCTATCCCCTTCTCAGCCGCCTCCAGTCCTTGCTCCGCCGTCTCAAGTCCCCGCTCCGCAGTCTCCAGTCCTTTCTCCGCGCTTTCAAATCCTTCCCTCACAATCTCCTCAGCCTTTTCCTCCGCTTTCTTCAGACTCTTCCGTATACCAAAAAGCGGAATATCCTGCGCCAAAGACACCGATTCTCTCGCCGTCAACGCCGTCGACGCCGAGAGTAGAAACAGCAACTCCCTTCGCCCCCGTGTCGGAACCGCCGTAACAGACTTTTTAGCTTGCGCCTTGCATGTAAACGACGTCGAATTGTAAACGACGAAACGGTTTAACGAGAGAGCTGGAAACGACGAGATTGCATATCCAACCATTGCTCCAAAAAAAATACACTGATCCTCTTCGCTTGTGGCTACTAATTCTTCATTCTTCTACACAATACAAAAATCATAATTACCAAAATATCCTTTCTTAATCAATGATTTTTATTCTGACACGTTAAAGTATAGTTCGGTAACCGGTTCGGGTTTATTATATTCGGATTCGGGTTTGTTATGTCTTTTTTTTTTTTTGTTTTTTTCATTTTTCATTTGTCACATTTTGCGCCATATAGCATTTCTCTGAACAAAACCCCAAAACCCAAACCCTTGTTGAGCGAAAGATTACTATGGTTGAAGAAGCTCCTACTGCATCTGAGACTTCCGTTACAATGCCTCAAACAGTGGAAACTGTAACGGTCGTCGACGGAACCCTAATCAATGGTGACAAGAACGGAATCACTGTCAACGCTGCCGTGGAGTCCGCCGCGGTGTCGGAAACTTCTGCTCTGGTGTCCGGTAGCGATGGTCAGAAGTCTCTGGACATGGCGGTTGAGCTGATGGATAAGGGAAACAAGGCCATGAAAGAGAACGATTTTGGTGAGGCAGCTGATAACTATAGCCGTGCTCTCGAGATCAGGTTCAGTTTCTTTCAGCTGATACCAAGATTATTTGTTGAGCTTCTTCTCTTTGATTTGCTTATTTCGTGGTTGCGATATCGGTTTTGCTGGTTTAGTTATGCATAAGCTTTGAATTTGATCTTTAGGGTTAAATGATTGAGAATTGAGGTTGAAACAATCTTCACATTCTCAGTGTTAGGTTATAGATGTTCTTAGAGTTTTATGGATTCGGCACACATCATAGTCCATTGAGATTTCAGGAAAGCCTTGTGTTGATATGAAGTATGATGTAGTTATGCACTGAACTTTATAGAAAATTGTAGTTAATTGATACTTACATATTTTAATCCTACCAACAGAATTTTTATTATCGTCAAATCAACCCGATACTCTTATAGGACCCATGAACAAATCAATCACATGTCCACAGAAGAACATTTACATATTTTCTAAGCTTCATTTTGCTCTACTCAGTACTCACAATGTTCTGAATGAGTTTTAATCAACAGAGTGGCCCATTATGGAGAACTTGCTCCTGAGTGTGTCCACACATACTACAAGTATGGCTGTGCTCTGTTGTACAAGGCTCAGGAGGAAGCCGATCCTTTGGGTGCTGTTCCCAAGAAGCAGGATGGTTCCCAACATGGCTCTAATAAAGAAGGACCTGTGAAGAGTGCTGTGAATGCTGAATCATCTACTGCATCTTTTCCAAGCAATGTTGAGCAGGATGTGACTTCAAATAACCAGGAGTCAGAAGTGGATAATGGTCAGTGCTTCACAAGGAAAGAACATTTTACTAAATTTGTTCTTCAAAGCATGTATATGATATTAATGTGCTGTTGCAGTCTGCGTTATAGTGCCCTCCACTCATCAGTCATTGCATATAAGAGAAAGTGTTTCATAGCATTGTTTTTAATGAAAGAGTAAATATGTGATGTTCTTTATTCTCTGTTTCTGTGGACGTGAGTTACCTTGATTTATGAACTTTTCACTCAAGAAAGGGGAGAGCAAAATGTTCTTAGGTTTTGTGTCCTAATCAAGTCACTTTTTCCTTCTCTTTGATATGTGTGCATGGTTATCACTTATTGTTGTGGGGTTTAAAATGACTCTTGAGTGTGTGGCATGTGTGCATCAAGTCTGTGGGATTCAAATGCATTGTATGCTGGAAACTTGTGAACACTACCTTCTGAATTGTAGGGACATGAGTTATACCTTGATTTATGAACTCAAGAAATGGGAAAGTACAATGTTTTAATTGTGTTCTAGTCAGGTCACTTTTTCCTTCTCCTTGACATGTGTGCATGGTTGGCATTTATTGTAGGGTTTAAAATTACTCGTCTGTGACATGTGACAACTAAGTCCGCAGCATTCAAAAGCACATAGTTAATGCATTTTATGCTGGAAAGCCGTGAACACTATCTCCTGAATTGTAGAAAGTAGAAACTTTGTTTCACAATGTTAACTATTCTAACCAAATTTACAATAGCTAGCAAAGATCACTGTTTGATTGTATATTAAGTGCATTATTTCATACGCTTTTCTGTGCAAATTTATGATTTCATAATCACTTAAGTTTTAGTCTGCATCGAAAACAATTTCTCATTGTTAGTCATGTTCTTTTGAAATGTGAAACAGTGTCTGGTAAGAACGACCAGCAAGATGATGAGGATAGTGATGCCGAAGGCTCGGCAGAAGGCGACGAAGATGAGTCTGACTTGGACTTGGCTTGGAAAATGCTTGATATTGCTAGAGCCATTGTTGAAAAGCAATCTGTCAATACTATGGAACAAGTGGATATATTGTCAACATTGGCAGATGTTGCTTTGGAAAGAGGTATTTTCATGCTCTTATGTTTATTTTAAATTTGGCCAATACTTTCTTCTCCAAACACAAAAAAAGGTGGATATAGTTATTCTAAAGATGTAATTCTTACTGGGATCTGTTTTTTACAGAGGATTTTGAAACATCTCTCTCTGACTACAAGAAGGCACTATCCATCTTAGAACAGCTGGTGGAACCCGATGATAGGAATATTGCTGATATGTATCCTTGTCTTAATTCTTATTTTGATGCGATATTCCATTACTTATGTTTAGGTTTGGTATTCCACTGCTAGGGCCTTAACTTGTGAAATAAGAAATTTCCGTATATGCTTGTGTTTGGAGGTTGGTTCTAGGCCTGAAGAAGCTATTGCTTATTTAGAGAAGGCTACATCTGTTTGTAAGGCACGTTTACTTCGTCTCACAAATGAAGTAAAGAGCATTTCAGATTCTACATCTCCCGCGTCCAAGTTAGAGCGGGATGAACAAACATGCCCTGGATCTGAGTCTAATAAGTCAATTGTGGATAAACAAGCAGAAATTGAAACTCTCACAGGTCTCTCAAGTGAGCTGGAAAAGAAGGTAGACTTCATTAAAAAAAGTTATGAGGCCTATTTGTTACATGTTATTTTGATATAACTGTGAATATATGGAATTGCAGCTTAAAAAAAGTTACGAGGCCTATTTGTCATATGTTATTTTGATACAAATGTGAATATTTGGAATTGCAGCTTGATGATCTGCAACAGTTAATCTCAAACCCAAAATCAATTCTCGCTGAGATCCTAGGAATAGCAGCTGCCAAGGCAGGCAATGGAAAGGAACCATCTCAAGGAAGAGTGAGCTCCACGCAGTTGGCTACTGCCCACAGCAGTGGAGGTTTTGACTCCCCAACCTTTTCTACTGCTCACACCAATGGATCTGCTGGAGTCACACACCTTGGTGTGGTAGGAAGAGGAGTTAAGCGATCTTCAAATGCAAGTGTGGCAGAAGCTGGCATACCCAAGAAACCAGCATTAGAAACAACTGAAGACAAAGGCGATGGTGGCAACGCATGATGTATACTAGTGTCAGCTCTTTTGTATGGAGTGCACTGTCTGAACACTGAATGTTACCATACAATTTGGCGACTCTTTGAATTATGGATCGGACAATTCTTGCAAGTTCCATGATTGACTGATTTCAGGAAAGTGTTATGCCATATTTTCGTTACTGTAGGTTGATGTGTAGCTAGCTGATTTCGTCCCATGTTTCTAAAGACTGAAATGTAACACACTCTAAAACTTGTAATCACTGTTCATCATTATATGCATGTTCGATTAGGGTTAGTTTGTTGAAAACAGGGGAGGGGTTGAAAAGAATTTTTAATCGGAGGAATGAGGGAAAATGGAAGGGAGTTGAGGGATTTTAAAATGTTGCGGGTTGGTTCAATGAGAGGAAAGGTTGAATTTTAATGTTACATCTTTCACTTGGATAAAGTTAAATTAAAATATGGGAGTATTTAGTAAAAAATTTAAGCGAATTTTCTACTCCAAATTTCCCCTTTAGGAGGGGAACTAAAATTACCTAAATAGATTTTGCTCCCCTCTTTATTTTGAAAACAAAAATCCAAATTACTGAAATTTAAAATAACTCCTTTCTTTCAAAGTGCTGATGGAGTCATGAAAGAAAGTAAAATCCAAAGTGTGTTTGGAATGAGTCACTCAGTGCTGATTGGGTCATGAAAGAAAGTAAAACCCAAAGTGTTTTCCTCGCTGTTTCTTTTCTATTAAAAAAGAAAAAGAATGAAAGATTGGTTTAGTGCTGACATTAGCTTAAGGGCTATCGTCCAATTTCACGGATAAGTCACACTTCATTTCTTTCAAACGCACCACGTAAAAATACGAAAAATATCTTCAGTTTTCAGAAGTGTATTTCAGAAAGCATCCTTAATTAGACCATTGATGAACAAGATCCTATATAATAGAAGAGAATTAATTGGAGATGTATTTACATGAGAGATCCATAGTTGTATCTCCGGAAGCACCCAAACTGTAGATCATAGTTTAGCCTAAGAAATTTTAAATATTACGCAGAAATATTATGGAGTTGCACTTACATAATGGATCAGTAGTAGCATTTCTGAAATATATGGATATAAATACACGTACTCGTCTCTTTTCATTCCCCACTTTCAGAAACACATTTGAAAGAAAATCTCAAAAACCCTCTCAAACCCCCCACCTACTCCCTTGTGCGAAAATTTCATCAGAAACTAACAATCAATAATCAAGCATCATATAACGTCAATGTTGAAGCTTTATCAATCAATAAGAATTAGATTTTGAAGTGAAATTGTAAGTGTTTTTGGAGCTCTTTGAGTTAATATAAATGCATTTAGAAATTAAATTTTAGGCTAGGTAAATGAAATATTTTTAGTGTTTGAAAGCTTAAAAGTATGGTTAAATGTCACAGTAAGGTTGTTTTTCCGATTAATAAACATTTTTTGAGGTCTTAATAGTCCGACCTTCGTCATTGACTAAGCAGAAAGTTGCAAGTAGTACCAAAGATACATTTTTAGAGTTTTTCAATGTTTACATAAAAAATTAGAGATACATCTTCGGTATTGGTCTGTCTGAATTTTTTCCTTTTTTTGAACATGAATCATGTGTAACATTTGTTTCTTACTTCTATAATAGTTAAGGCTTAAAAAACATCTAGGTTGAGATACAGTAGGCTTGTACATGTTTCGGTTCAGAGGAAAAAGAATCAAGCATCTCAGACTCCTTCTATCTCTAGATAGATTATGGCGGAGGCGACAACATGTTCTAGTGTTCACGACTCTCAGCCTTTTTTGTCATTCCGCAGCAAGCAAGATTCTCCTATGCATGTCTCCCCACATCCATCTTCATATAGATGCACTACTTCACCTATTGTATCTGAGGCATGAGAGACATCACACTTTCAGCTAACACTTGACGTTACACAGTCAGTTTCTGATGCCCCCGCCTCAGTCCCAGGCGGCACCTGAGGCATCACACTCGTCCCAGCCCCTAGAAGATGATGTCTCACCTACAAAACCTCATAGTTTTCGAGCAAGGCCTTTCGATTTATCATTGCTCTCTATACCCGGACCATATTGTCAAACATATATGTGACGGAGAAGTAAAAATTGGTTCAGATTATTAATTTTTGTAGTGTTTATTTTATTATCAAGTTTTATTTGGTTGATCATTAATCATGCACGAAAAATCAATCACTTGCCAACACTTAGTGAGCCATGGTTTCAAAATGTCTTACAACTTCAAAGTTGAAAAAATTACCCTATGTGGATATATTATTGTTAATCATGGTATGACTGAAGCTTTTGTTGAGAGATGTCATCATGACAATCACATTGGGAAATGTCGTGTGTCTACTGCCTTAGACTTAAATATCTAGTTGATCACTTGATCTTAAGTATATTGAAGAGAAGCTGCGTGCCACTACATTCGACCTACTCTGAGGGAACCAGACGACAGAGTTGTCAATTGTGTGTATAGATCGCTTGGTCTTTGATGATATATACACTTTCTAACATACGTCAACCACCGTGTGACGATTTCATTTGACAATATTATGCTGTATACTCTAGATGAGTGGCTTGTGGGTCGCACAAGAAAGATGCTCATCTGCCTGAGCGCGTCATGCATCAATTTGGTTGCATGTCTGATGCCATGTTTGATGATTATGTTAATCATCTAGTGCTAGACGAGGCACAAACTATCATAGCACCAGACAACTGGAGCTACATGTACGTTAACATCTTATAGTTCTTCAAGTTATCTCATTCATATTTGATACAAAATGATTCAGGAACTCCACATAGGTCAACTCATTAAGAGATTCTAGAGAATGAGCAGGCTAAGGGTGATCATGGTTATATCGTGGAGATTAAACATACACATATTGTTGGAGGACTACTTTCTAATAACTCTGAGGTTAGATATGTTTTAGATGTCATCATGGTAGAGGCTCAAGAGGCTCTACAATATAGAAGACAACACAAGAACGACAAAAGGGTGTGGGGCCAACTCCTAGTCTGCCATATAGTTTTCAAATTTGTATATTTTGTTGTATTTTGATTATCCTTTAAATAATATTTTGTGTATCAACTTTAAAAATATGTCTTTGTATTCATTTTATAATTGAAACATAAGAAACATTACATTTATGACCTCTATTTGCATACATTAAGGAAATATATCTCAACACATTCCCAGATATGTTACATAGGAATTCTATCTCAAATATGGTACATAGGAATTGTATCTCTCAAAACATGATTTTTTAAAAATTATTAGGTTATTTCTCGGGTCGATAACTATTCTCTTTATTTCTATAGATAGTATAATTATGTAAATCATAATAAAATATGACAATTTATTAACCAATTTCATCATTTTCTTACGCACCACGTAAGATTCTAAAAATATTTCTAAAAACTAGAAATATATTTCCGGTGCGCATTCACACACATAAAATTTATTTGTTTTTTGAAATTCATTTTATTTTTCAACATTTTTTTTTAAAAATACACTTTCGATGTAAATCGAAAATTAACTTAAGATTGAACAATAAAAACTTATGAAATTAATTAAGTTAAGGGTTAAATATGTTTTTGATCCCTATAAATATCTCTATTATCATTTTTAGTCCCTATAAAAAAAAAAAATATTTTAGTCCGTACAAATTTGCTATGCATGCACTTTTAGTCTATGCTATTTTCTAAAATTTTGAAAACTATTTAATTACCCTTAAACTTTGAAATTTTTGAATAATTGTAGAGAGCATGTTATTATTTAAATGACCAAATTTTATAATTTTTTAAAATGAGAAGAACTAAATATGAATTATTTAAATTTCAAAAAATAATGATAAAAGTAATGAAAACGTTGACTTAGAAATCAAATTTTGAGTTTCATTTTTTTTCGAGAAACTTTTTATAACTTTCTAAAGATGCGTGTAAAATAATTATTTAAAAATACACATTGATTTAATATGAGAGATTAAAATTACATGCATAATAATTTTGTAGGAATTAAAAAATAATATTTTTTTAATAGGGACTAAAATTGATAATTGAACTTAGGATTGAACAATAAAGAGCTAGTATACACAGTCGCTATACATAACTCCAAATGGGAATTGTATTTCTGATTTATACCAAAAATGCATTTCTAATTTATATTAAAGATGGATTTATAAATTATTTTTTATATTTTAAAAGATGATACCACAATAGTTTTATTTTTTACATTTTCGGATTTCAATAATGTCCCAGTACACTATGGATGATTTAAGAAATCCCCAGGCGCAATTTTATAGGAGTTCTCATGATTAATACCCCGCTGGAAAGATAAGTGGAGAAATATTGTTTTAAAACTCTTAAAAAATTAAATCCTTTTTCAAACTTTAATAAAAAAATTAAAAGCTTATTGGCCATATTCAAGCAACATGTGATATCTTGAATTTGGTCTTGTTAACAGTTACATGTGATTCAGTCCTGGTGTAATATAATTAAAACTAGAATAAGTGAAAATGAATCTAAGAGTGCTTTTACTAGGTCTCTTTGATTATTGGAAATGATTGTTGGAAAACACAAGTCATGATGTAATATAATTCTTGACTATCATCAACAATATTTTAAAAATTGGATCGGATTGATTGGTCGGATTTAATTATTAGATCAGATTTGTCTTCAAACCAGTGTGAACTAGTCAAAATTGATGTAAACTGGCAAAATTGAGAAAAACAGTGGTTCAGTTGTATATTTTATGTATTACTCCATCTTGTGAAAAGAGTTAAGAGAGAAAATATTAATTTAAGATGTATTTTATGTATTACTTCATCTTGTGAAAAGAGTTAAGAGAGAAAATATTAATTTAAGAGAGAAAATATTTATTCTTTTTAAAGATATCTTCATCTTGTATTTCTTTCATTAAAATGATTCATATGTTCCAAACAAAAATATTTACGAAACAATGAATATCAAAGAAAAAACAAACAATGAATATCAAAGAAAAAAGTATCAATTGAATAACAGATATAAAATGAATCAATTATGAAGAAAATATCAGATATCTGTAAAAGGGAAGGTACTTCACAATCCCAAATTACATTTTTGTCTCTTTATTCACATTATGAATAACACTTGTTAAATCATTCTCCCTCTTACTGAACGGCTCAAGTTTTATAAATGCATTATAATTTATAATAGTGAGTCCACTACCCATAGAAGGATCACTTTGGCTGAAGAAGGGATTCGGTGTAAGAAGTAAGGTTGAGGTGATGCTATAGTGGATTGATGAATTGTTGATTGTGGGTGAAAAAGTGTATTGGCATATTGATAGGTGGGTGAAAAAGTGTATTGGCATATTGATAGGTGGGTGAAAAAGTGTATTGGCATATTGATAGTAGTAATTGTTAAGAGGAGAATTTATGATAATGAAAGCATCATATTATCAATATATTTTGATGTTGGGAGAAACAAGTAGAAACTAAACTAAAAGGCTAAACTACTCTAAAAATAATTTCTTCATTACATTCAACAATAATCTATTGTTAGAGGGAATAATCCTAAAGTTAAAAAACAAACACACTTATATATATTTAACTTTCCACATGTTCAAGACTATTTCTCACACTCACACATTCACCTTACACTCACACATTCACCTTACAAGTAAGATAATTTTTAATTGTTAATTTTGAATAATATTTTGAAAAACAAAAAATACTAGATATAAATTTTGTACATAAAAGTGATCTAGAGAGGGGTGGCCAGTCCCAACACTGTTATTTACGTAAAAATATTTTGAAAAACATGAATAATGTAAAAGAAAATCCTCACTTGACTTGTATATTTTTTAAGGAGATATAATAGTCCTTCAAAAAGTCTAAAACAAGGCGGTAAAAAAAAGTGAAATTGGGTGGCTCAAAAGTGCTTGAAAGATAATCATCGAGAACTCAAAGAAATGATATTATCAGTCTCATCATAGCCACCATAAAGAGAAAATAAAAGAAAAAAGAAAAGCATTGGCATTCAGAATGAGTAGGAGGATATTTTAATCCTGTGTTTAATCATATGGAAAGGTTCACTGATTTCATCATCATGCCATGCTTCAAACATCTAACAAATTCAAACAAAAGTAACTAACTAATTCTCTCAGACAAATGCCTCGATATGTCGTCACGATTTTGAATGGATCGGACTCGTCATCAATTCTTCATCATCACAGACAACAAAACATCTTATGTTACATAAAATTAAAACAAACTACAGAAAAACAAAACTAACAGCTTAGGTTTTGGAGGAAAGAAACACAGTAACTATGACTCGTCATCAATTCTTCATCATCACAGACAAAATTCACAACTAACACCTTTCAACAAAACATCTTATCTAACATAAAATTAAACCAAACTACAGAAACTTCAAACCTATGATTTTGGAAAACCCAACGGAGGCTATGATACTCGTACGTCTGGAGATATAATTTGACTTTATAGTGATCCGGTTCTGTTTAGGGTTTGTGGGAACATTTGGTAGTTTTAATTAATGGGCCTTAACTTGCAAATAATGGGTCATGCTTTGCGAATAGAAGGAGAACTTAACCTCACACTCCCAAAATTTTGTCCGGCACCCCCCAAAAATTGTGTGTACTATATCACTCTTTGACTAAAAAAGAAAAAATCCCATATTGTTTGTAACTTAGTCATAATCAACTGCTTCTTTTTTCTGTCAAAATAAAAAACTACTCCTTTTGTAACATCTCAATAAATATTTTGAAATTCTTCCATTTATGTATCTCATAATTGATTATTGAATGTGGATAATCGATTATGAACTTTTAGAAGTCCATAGATTGCTTCCTTTTTTGAGTCACCTCTTGTTATATAATAGAGGGCTTTTTCTCATTTCCAACACAACAAAAAAATGAATTAAAATGCATTTCTTTCACTCTCCTATTTCTTACCTTATTTATCACATATGCCTTAGTGGTTTTGAGAGTAAAATTTTTGCTCTAATATATCTTTTTATCATTTAACTTAATTTTAAGTTTCACTTTAGTCATGTATCTAATAAATATTACATGTCAGTCCTTTAAAAGAAGTTCCATAACCAACTTAATTCTGAAAAAAATTTCACGTACCCCTATATTTATTCTCATACCCCTACAATTTTAACATTTGGACGAAATTGCCCTTGCATAAATGCTAATTACCTATTTTTTTTCCACTTTTACCATTTTACCTTCTGAAAAACGAGAGAGAAAGATAATTTTTTGACAAACCGGAGAACCCAGACAGCCTAAATCCGGTCTTCATTTTTCACTCTGGAATACTAGTAAGTTATCCAGTTTACGCGCTGTTGTATTTTTACAAACCGGATAACATGGTTAGTGGGTTATCCGGTTTGTGTTTTTGAAAATTTTAACACTCCGGATAACATGGTTAGTGGGTTATCCGGTTTGTGTTTTACACTTCGGAAGTCACCTCCCAGGGTTATCCGGTTTGCTTTCATTCACCCCGGATAACCACTGCTTGGGTTATCCGGGTTGTTGCTGCGTATTTTGTAAAATTTTCCGGTTTTTTGACTCTCTTTTTTTTTCCAGTGGTTCGCAGACGAGGAGCGGGTGACAATAATGTACGCAAAAGAATAGAGGAGCAACGACGTGTCCGTCAAGCAGAAAATGCAGAGGGACATCAGGCGCCTGCAGGGGATCAGGTGCATCCACCTTTTCCAGGAGGACCCATCGATACTTCTCTCTTTATCATATATGATGGTCACGTTGCTCGTCATCTTTGGTTTGGCGAGGTAAGTTAATATTTATCATTTTATTTTGAATAATTGTTATTTGTTAAAATTTATATATTTTATAACATGTTTGGTATAAATAATTTTCAAGAGAGGCGTCCTAAAAAGGAGTTGAAGGTTGCTGCACATGGAAGCAAATTGATCGGTTGGGTTCCACATATGCTTCCTCCTATTATAGAGCAATGGTTGGGGAATTCTGGTCTATCATCTCTTCAAAGAACCAGTTTGTCGAGGATTGACCAACATCTGGTATCGGCATTTGTTGAGCGATGGCATCCTGAAACATCGTCATTTCACATGTCATTTGGTGAAATGACCATTACTTTGGACGATGTTTCAGGTCTTCTTCACGTGCCTATTAGGGGTGAGTTGGTTGACCCTGCAGAAGGGTTTACTAATAACGACGCTATTAGATTAGCGATCGATCTTATGGGAGTTTCATTGGAGGAGATTGCTGAGGAGGTGCAATTTTGTAGAGGTCCTTATTACAGATTGGATTGGTTAAAGATTATTTTTGAGCGTCAGCGGGCGGCCAACAGGTTTGATTGTGCTGCCAGAGCATACATGATGCTGTTATTGGGTTGCACCATTCTGACTGATAAGACATTTACTCTGGTGGAGACAAAATATTTATCACTATTTAGGGATTTGGATGGATGTGGTAGATATTGTTGGGGAGCGGCGGTATTGGTTAATCTTTACCGCTATTTAGGTGATGCTTTCTTCTATTCCTGCAAACAGTTGGGTGGATATGCCTCTCTATTACAGGTATAAAATATATATATATTTTTTATCTTTAGTTATTTATATATATATATATGTATATATATTATTATTATTATTTTTTTATCTTTAATTATTTATGAATTTTATTTATATTATGTGTAACAGTGTTGGATCCACAAGTATTTTCCCTCTATTGGGAAAAGAGGTTTATCTGGGATTTGCGGTGTAGGTAGTCCACTTCCGAGGGCGATGAAGTGGTGTTATAGGCAATCGACTACAAAGGTCGAGCAACATAGGGACCAGTTAGATGCATTGACACCGGATGATGTCATTTGGCGTTCTTTTGAGGATCACCGACACATATGTCCATTTGATGATATATGTCTATACAAGGGTGGTCTGAAATGGTATGGTACAGTAATGCTATATCTACCCGACAGATGTTTGCGTCAGTTTGGATACAAACAATACATACCCTACCATCCTCATGCTATTGAGTCTCTTGATGTGGACATAGACTGGTTAAGCTATGTTCAGGGGGTTTTGGATGTTATTCGGGATGCAGTTTTTGTTGTTCGACCCTATGATGTAGTTGATGAATATATGGGTTGGTATTATATGGTGTCACATCCTTGATTGGTAGCACCGCCAGAAAATGAGGAGAGAGAGATCCTGCTGTGTATTTGAGGACCGAAGACGAGAGGTTAGCCTATATATCAGGTGAGCTTCATCGCTACTTGCAGCGTCACAGTGCAAATGAGGAGGACGATGAGTTCATTGAGATCTTCCGATCCTTACGTGTAGCTCAGGGCGGACCACTACCTCAGGGAGGGCCGATACCTTACCCATCTCCATGATTTGCCTTGTTTATTATTTTTAGACTTATTTTGTATTTTGTGACATGTATTATCCTACGATTTATGTATTTCTGTTAGACTTATCTATATTGCTTTGTGCACTCTTTTAATATTTCTACTTTCCACAATCCTAAATATAAAAATTAAAATAAAATCTAAAAAATAGCATGAAAGATATATGTCAACTTAATCCAAAATCTAGCATGAAAGTCATATGTCAAATGAATATAAAACAAAACAAAGACATCTGAATCCAAAATCTAGTGTGAAATAAAAATGTCAAATGAATACAAAATAAAACTAAACATAACAATTATAGTTTAATAATACGTGGCCCTACTACGGTGTAAGAGCGCCAATGTTGTAGTCGTCCGCCAAATCCTATCATCCAAGAAGTCGCCTTTTTGTGCGGAATTGTTTCAAGCAGTGTGACGGTGGTAACGGAAATCCTTCGTTCATGTTTACCTGGTTATAAGTAATTGAACAAATAAGTTTATGCGTAGTAAAACAAATAAGTAAAATAAGTATATATGTAACTTAAAAAATAAGTATAAGCGTAACTTAAAAAATAATTACCTGTACCCAATGATTTCCATCTACAAATCCAATGCGTAAATGGACACATTAGGTGAATGTGAAGTCGTCATAGGAAAGAACGTTAGAGAAGGAAAACCAAAGAGACAACAATGACATTATACCGATTAGCTATTACATAAGCCATTTCGTAATGTCATCCATTTCTCTAGTGGTTGAGGACCTAACTTTGATATCATCAACGAATCTCTCACTATCGAAAAACGAGGTCCAAATAACTTTTCACTCTCTTCTAGGACCTTTAAGTTCATTATCCAAATCACGACGAACAATTGACCATCCATCCGATCCATAACCATGAAACAATGCAATGACTCTAAATCCACAATTTCCATCCTTCATCACATCAACAATGTCATCAATAAATGGTCGATATATCTGGAAATTGTGTAATGTATTTACTACATGGTTTTTCTCGGAGGTTTGGGATAACGTGAACATACCTCTTTGAAGACTTTTGGGAGTTCGAGTGCGCTCGATCAACATACTCGTGATATGAAGGATCACGATAAACATCATATCCCGAGTTTCTTCCCATTCTTCTTCACTCCTCCCTTGGTTTTATTTTTCAGTGCCAACATTTTTGATGTAGTGGGATAAGCAATTTCACACACCCTACTCTTTAATGCTCTTTTCCCGACAACATCTGCTGCCCTGTACTTTTTCCAAATTTCCTCAATTGCATGGGTCATGTCCAACTCTGATCCATCATCTGCATCCACCTCTTGTTTGCCTTCCATACTTAGCTTTCTCCAATGAATGTGAATAGACTCAATTGGTATTGGATCACCACTCAGTGTATATCTCCCTAACTCATGAGCACAAGGTAACCCATACACTTTTCTATGAGTACACCCACACTTTTGGGTGTCTGTACCAACAATATCAACCCTCACCCACTCTTCAGCAATATGCCTCAAAGCGACTCTAGATGATCCACGCAAATTTCCATAAAATGGGCTAGTGTGTGCATGTTCAACTTCATAAAAACTCTTCTGAAATGAAGCTCTAATGTTTCCCAATTGTATCTTAAGATTGCCATTCATAGCCTCCTAACATTTGCACATATCACCTAAACTATTCTCCAACATTTGCTTCAATTTCCAATGTGCGGATTCAACCCTTTAAATAAATTAAAAAACAAGTAAGTCGACAATAAAATTAATATAAAAAACATTGACTAAAATCAAGATATATTAACATATGCATACCTATTGGTCGTGGTGTTTCCCAAATGCAACACTTGATTAGTCCATGCTTCGACGAATCTATGTGTATGCGGAGACAACCATATATCTTTCACATAATCAATAAATGTTGTAAAGTCAACACATGCATGCTCAAGTTGTTGCAACCGTTGTTGATACTCCACCTCACCACTAGCCCTTACAAGTTCATACCACATTTTCTCTATCGACTCCCGCATGTCATCCACAACATATTCCTTACACTTCGCTTTCACATTTTTGTTGATGTGAAATCGACAAAGCAAATTGGTTGTTTTGGGAAATACTGTTTCAATTGCTTTCATCAAGGCAAGATCTCTATCAGTCAACACCACTTGTGGCCAAAAACCGTCCTTAGTAAATAACTGTTTCAACTTATCCAAAACCCAACAAAAAATTTCAGTCTACTCTGATTCCATATATCCAAATGCAACAGCAAATGTCAACTCAGTGGATGTCACACCAACTATTTCAAACAGAGGTTGTCTATACTTATTTGTCTTGTATGTGCTATCCATAATCAACACAACATGAAACATATTCAACAACTTCATTGATTCTGGATGAGCCCAGAAAATATCCCTCACAACTTCTGAATCATCTTTTTTCCTGCTCCAGTATACATAATCTGATTCCTCTACCAGCTTAAATTGGTTGATTCCACTATCTTTTTGTATTTTACTCTTGTGCTTGTATATTTGCGTGATCCAAGTGACATTTTCTGGATCTCGCTCCTTCAATGACAAAAGTATGTGTCTTGGTGGAACATGACGTTTTGTCAAATCAACAATATGTTGTTGTTGTTCTGCATTAAGTCGACTTACAAACGGATGCCCTGCAAATGTATCAGGTAACCCATGATTGTGAACTCCACATTTTACATCAATCATCCATCCGGAACCATCTTTTGACGGTGTGGATCTAATTTTAAACGGACAACCACATTTCTTACTAACACTCTGTGTTTCACTTTCTCCTTCTTTGTATTTTCCACCTTTATCACAACCAAATATTACTTTATCACTTCTTCCTCTCTTGCCTGTTTTGGTATCTGAACGTGTTATTATAATGGTCACTTTATTGCTGATTCCAATCTCCTTAACCCATCTTATTACCTCTTCTCTTGTGGCAAAACGCGCGAGTAAGCGGATCGGTGGTATCTACGCATGTCTGATTTTTATTGCATATCTGAGGAATAACACCTGTTAAAAAAATTAAAAAAATTAAAAAAATTAAAATTATAAAAAAACGAACCGGATAACTGCACAACAAGTTATCCGGTTGGCAATATTATACAAACCGGAATACACAAATCAAGGTTATCCGGTTTTTTAATATTGTGAACCGGATAACTCAAGGTTGGGTTTTCCGGGGAAAAATGCGTTCCGGATGTAGATATCCCATGTTATCCGGTTCCTGAAAAAATACATACCGGATGTAGCCATTCTGGGTTATCCGGTTTGTTAAATTTCTGCTCCTTTGGCTTTTCCGTACGCTCTCAGAAAAAAGTAAAAATAAATAAAAAATCCATATAAAAATAAAAAAAGTAAAAAGGGTAAAATTGAAATATTGAAAAATGTGTAGGGATATCGGAATAAGAGTAGGGGTATAGGGTAAAATTTTCCTTAATTCTTTCCGTTAAATAAAAAAAATGTTAACACTACAAAAAAAAATAGCAGTTTTCAGGTGAATTACACCTCACAAATGAAAAAATCACCCTCTAACGTCATTATTACGTAGTATACCAATCACCCCGCAAAAACATTAATCGCAATATTTTGCCAGATGGTAAAGACTTCGCAACGTTGTCAGCTGAAATACATTTCACAATGTTGTCACATGAAATTCACCCCGCAACCCATTTTTCATAGTTCATAGCAGAACGCACAGGTGTCAGAGCATAGCAAAGCGGCCGGTTGCAGAGCAGATTTGCTAGAAAAATGCAGGGTAAAATTCACCTGAAAATTTTGAATATACAAAAATTTGCTAAGTGAATTTCACCTAACAAATATATTATTCTGTTTTTTAAGAATAATACTGTAAAATATATTATTCCATTTTTTACAAATATTAATAATAGTCTGTTTTTTAAAATATTAATAATAATATGTTTTTATAAATAAAATTATTCTATTTTATTAAAAATATTACATTTTGAAAAATGTTCTACTCTATTTTTTAAATATAATATTAATAATAATATTCTGTTTTTTAAATATAATATAAATAATAATATTCAGTTTTCAATAAAACATTTATTTATATATAAAAAAACAAAATAAGATTATGTTTTTAATATAATATTAAAATTTCCTATTTTGAAAATATTTTATTTTTATTTTTTAAATGTAATATTTATTTATACATAAAAAAAGGGAAAAAAAAATTAACATAAATATCAACTATAACATAAACATATTTATACAATGATACATTATAATATAAACCTAGAAACATAAATCCTAAAAAATCTAAAAAAAACATTTCAACAACTTAATACAATGTATATTATAGCAATTTTTGCCACTATGATATAAACACTAAAAACATAAACTCTAACATTTCAACCAAATCATATAAATTTTATACACAAATTTCATCATAATATTTCTAAAATAACAAATAATTTAGTTTTATTTTACCGTAATAATGGGTTTAATGAAAAAACTTTGAAACCAACTACAAATTTGAGGCTTGAAGGTTTTGATTTGTGATAAAAATGGAAATTTGAGAGAGATTGGGTGTTTGAGAAAGATAAATTGTGGAAGGCTTGTGGAAGAGAGAAAGAATGTTTGAAATGATATGATATAAAACTGGAGTGTGGAGAAGGAAAGTGAAAAGCTAGTATTTATAACAATGTTGCGACATGAAAACCACCCCGCAATATTTATTTTCATTGAGTCTTACGACGTGATACTCACCCTGCAAACTTTGTGTCAATCAAACAGTACTCAGTGCCATCAGTAAATGCCAAAGCTTATCACATCAATTTTTTGAAAAAACGCTTACGGGGTAATTTTCACCTCGCACAATTAGGGGTGAGAATAGGCTGGGTCGAGTTAGGCTTTACCAAGCTTGAGTCTGGCCTGCTAAAAATTTTAAAGCATAAGTCTGGTCTGTGGCCTATCATAGGCTTAATTTTAAGCCTAAGCCTGGCCTTTTCGAAGGCTTGTTTGGCCATTAGCCTACATAAAAGCCTGTTTTATTTTAACATTTGTGAATAAGAAATTTAACTAATATTTAAATAGACTAAAATTAAAAGATCAAGGAGAATAAATACTTATTTCATTGACTTATTCAAATTTACCTATCAACCTAAGTTATGAGATACAACTTGTTTGAGAGAACTTATGAAAACGACATATGACATTTTTCATAAGTTTTTTTCAACTTATTTTCATAAATTCTTCAAGATAAGTAAACTTTATTTTTAAATTTTAATTTAAAGCACAGATAAAATATAATAATAATATTAAATTTATTCATATTTATTTAAATAGGCCGGCCTGATAGGCTTAAAAGGTTTTTTTCATAGCCTATGACCTAGCCTTTTTAACTAAATAGGCTTATAAAAACGCTCAGGCCTTTTCTATTTAAAAAAAAAAGTCTGGCCTGGCCTGGGCCTGTGTAGATTGGGTTGTAGTGCCCTGTTAGTTGGTCTGGCATATTCCCACTCCTCCGCACAATTAAGACATGTTGGGGACTTTCAGTTACAAGAGGGGAAATATTTTTTATAAAAAAATGTGTTGCGAGGTGAAAAATAGCCCACAAATACATTATTTTGTGAGGTATTTTTCACCTGGAAAATTCACATGACAAATTCAATGTTTTCTTGCAGTGGTTTTTTTGCCTATGTGACAACTAAGGTGGAATTTTGCTATATGATATTGCATTTTTAAAATATTTTGAATTTACCCTAGTGTCATTTCATTTCACCTTTTCTTACTGGAAGCCCTAATTTCATTTGTCTAATTGGGAAAGAAACAAAGCTTTTCTCACTACAAAAAAACAACACTCTAGTGTCAACCAAAAACCCTCGCTGATAATGCAAGAATGATAACCCGAAAATGTATCGTGTATTTGAATCAATTTACATGAATTTTATCTGTATTTTAATTAACTTACTCTTTATTCGTATTATTCCGGTATTTTCTATGTTTTCAGGAATTTAATGTTTACAAGGCATGTGCGAAGAAAGTCGAGAAAAGTCGAGCAAATCGTACTTAAAATCCACAAAAAGGAACAAATATGCAAATATGTGGTGTATGGCAAAATAGGGGTGTACTATTAAGTAAAAAAGGCTTTAAAAGAAAGAAATAAGAAGAAGCGCAAGGCCCAGCCCAACGCAACAAGCCATAAGTCCACGCAAGGGGTAATGATCGTTACACCCTCGCCATGCAAGCCCTAACGACCACGACAAAGCAGGAACCAAGGCTTCATTTCGAAGCAAAGCGTGACGACCGTCGCACTCTCTTCAACAGTTTGTAGCGATCGTTACGAAGGCAATTCCGGAGGAGAAAATTCCTCAACGTTCCTACTTCTAAGCCAGCTTCACATCTATAAATAGGCTGTCGTACTGTACTTTTCACACGCTTATTTTCTCTTTTCACTTTACCGTTACTCTGCCAAATTTTCCAATGATTATTTCTTTGACTTTTATTTACCGATTCTGATTTAGTTTATTTATTTAGTTTCTGCTTCTATTTTCTCGTAACAATTTCCACATCGGGGATTGCTGCGAACCTTTGTTGATTCTAACCTTACGTTAGAATCGTGTTTTTATATTCTTTCTCGCTTTTACTTTTGGGAGCAATAAGGGCAGATCTCACTGACCTGTGGGAGACACTTGGCGCTTAGCCAAATATTCTGCAATTTTATTATCAGGTTTAATTTAATTGTTTTAATTTATTATTGTCAAAAATTGTCTGATATGCTTGGGTTTAATTTATTCGATGTTATTTATTTCCGTTGAGCTATTATTAAATTTTATAACATGCTAGACTAAATTAGTTTACCGGTATGTAAGGTCATATAGACGACGGGGTTCAGCAACGCCATTTGATATATTCCTTTTAAAATAACGCTTTTTTGGTTTCAATTACTAGTTTTAAACATCAAATGTTTTATTACGAGAGTAAAATACAGATAGAAGTTAGGATCAATAAAAATGAGAGTTTGAGATAATAACTGGACAATAGTAATTGTGCATTAACTTAAAATACAACGAGAGCGCTTTTAAGTTAATTATATCTTATTCGTTTTCAAAAACTATTTCCAAACTTTAAATGATACAACGAGAGCTCTCACTTAGGTTTGATTATAGGACCTGACTCAATAAACAAGAGAGTGTGAGAAGAGGCTTTTCAAACAAATATTTTCCACTAAAGACTGTTTTAATAATCTGAGTTGACTCAATGGGTTGCTAAATCCCCGAAGCTCAACCATTACATACCGATATCTCTCCTTGAATCTAAACTAGACTTTATTTAGTTAGATTCCCTAAAACCCCAAATTAATTACATTATTAGCCTTAGATTTATGTAGTAACCTAAGATAGCGATAGTTCGACATTTAGTCCCTTGGGATTTAATTATCTTTAAAACTACATGCGATAGGACTGTATACTTGTGGTCTAGATTCTTTAAGACACACAAAGTCGCGATCAAAGAATCAACGCTAATAGTCTTTAGCATCGACCTAGTGTCGGTGTCGAACGATCTCTACAAAGTTCGAAATTAACAACAGCGCAAAGTTGACGCTACACTAGTGTCGACTATGTTAAACGCTAAGGAGTCGCTAATGATGGTTCATAAGTCTACGCTAATATCTCGTTAACGTCGGCTTTTTGTGCCGCTATAATACGCCACATGTTTAATTATATATTATGTGGCTAGCGCCCAAAACAAGATTTTGCCTTCATAGTATATTGACGGGTTTAATTATGCCATGTCATTCACTAGTGTCTCTTTTAAATAGCCGATACTAAATTTGTTTTATTTATTTATTGTTGCTGAAGTCAGTAACTATTTTAAGTGAAACTTGCTTTTAATTACACCTATAAATTCTAAAATATGATGTAATACTAATAGTAAACATAATTTAACCATTTTGAAATGAAATTAATAAATTTTTAAGTACACCAATAAATTTCAAAATATGACACAATACTGGTAAATCTCCACAGTGATACAATACTGATAAATCTTCATAGTGATACAATACTGATAAGATAAGACTATAATCAAACGAGTTTACTTATACTTAAAAGTAGCCCATTAAATATGCCAAGGTGTACCAAAATAAATATACTTATAATTCAAACTAGACATAAGACAATCTAGATATAAATCAACTCTACTGATCAAGATCATCATCATCTTCTCTTAGAAGCCGTAGGAATTTTTTCTTTTGTTTTTACATTACAATTCTAATTAAAGTTACTAAATAGTTTATGTTTTTATTTTAGTTTTACTAAATACATTTTAGTAAATAGATTTTCATTATATTTTGTTTATTAATTTATAATATTTTACTTATTTTATTTTTATTATTTTACTAAATAGATTTTAATTCAATTTTTATTTTATTGTATTATTTTATTTATATATAATTTTCATTTTATTTTATTATAAGGAGGCAAATGAAATTATTTGGCACTAATATTAGTGTCAATTTAAACCGTCATTAATATTAAAAATAATATTTATTGAACATAGTAAGTAAAAAAGGAGGCCGATGAAATTGATGGGAGGAAATGAAATTATTTGGCACTAATATTGGCGTTGGCCTAATCCCTCGTAAATATTAAAATAACATTTATTTAACACAGTAAAAAAGGAGACAAAAAAATTGAGGGAGAATGAAATTATTTGGTACCAATATTAGCGTCTGCTTACAGCATCGCTAATATTAAAAATAAATACTTATTTAATACAATAAATAAAAATGAGACAAATGAAATGGACGGGGGTAAATGAAATTATAAAGATCAAGCATTAGTCGGCTTGAGCCGATGCTAGAATTAATGTCCTAATAAAACATAAAACAAATGTCTATTCAATTAGCGTCGGTTTATGCCGCTGTAACTGCAACGCTAATAGCGTCAGTGTCGAGGCTGAAGCTAAAAGGTTGCAGCTAAAGGATGATTTTCTTATAGTGTCTCTAAGAGCTTTGAGGGTTTAAGAAGTGTGAATTCGGTCCAATACCTTTAGCGTTTCCACTTGTGGTAATATTTTGACAATCCTTTCTTCTGATAGATTTAAAGTTTCTAACATATTTCATACTTTCTTTCTTTATCAATAGTGTGATTACGTTTTAAAAGCCAACATCATAGCATAACGATTTTGTTAGATTTAAGTAATGGAAAAGTAATGGTGGTTTCTTCCTTACTAGTGCAAGCAAAGGCATACTAGAACTTTGATCTATACACGTTTTATTGATCTTTGTGTTTGGTTGGAGAGGTCTCCATATTTAAAACTCTTAGGTTGTTTGTGAACTTAGCTAATTATTAAAAGCTCTAACTCGGTTCATGAGCATGGTTTGTAGTTAAAAAAACTCTCAGTTAATTGTGGAGGTTTATGTAGTTAATACTCCATATTAATTGGGAAGTTAGTTATTGAAAAACTCCAATCATTGTATAAGAAGATTTGTAGGTATAACCTATTAAAAGCTCTCATCAAAGTGAAATCTCTCAAGAATGAATTCTTAGGGAGAGAAGTAAGTCACTTCATTAGATCAAGCCTCTATAATTCTGGTGTTTTTATCTCGCCACTTAACTTTTTACATTCCAGACATTTATTTCCCCTGCAATTCTATTTTCTTATTTACATTGCTTTTACTCTATTTGTTTTACAAAAGCCTTTTAAACTTTATATGTTAAAAGATTTTGTTTTGAAAATAAATTTTCAATCCCATACAACTCACCTCTCCTTCTTGTGTTTGGAGTCTTGTGCCCAACAAGATTTTTCCTAATTCTAAAATATAGGTATGAAACTGGAAATAAGGATACTAGTACCACCATGAACCCTCCATGTCGATAATTTGGAATATTTTATTTTGATAATTTAGAATATTAATTATTTGGTTAATCATTGATATTTAGTTTGTATTTTATTATTTAAAATATGTTTAAATGCACTTTTAGTTTTTCTATATTTTTTTCTTAACTTTTTAATTTTTTATAAAAAAAACCAACTATTAGGTCCCCTATATTAAATAATGTGAATTTTTTATGGTACTTTGCCATTTGTCAACTATTTTAATGACATGACACCCCAAGAGTTGACCAATCACTTATCATGTCATTAAAACCAATTTATTATTTATTTTTAATTAAATTTTTTTATTAATATATAATAATAATAATAATAATAATAACATTAAATATAATTTCTTAATAATAATAATAATAAGGGTTAATAGCCTTCTACTCCTGCCATATGAGCGTGTTTTAATTTTGCCCCCTTTAAAAAAAACTTAGTAGACAGACCTTAACAAATAAAGATTCCAGCTCTAAAGATCCTGATGTATTTTTTAGAAAAGATTATATTATTTTGCCTATGTGGCAATCCACGTGGCTTTTCTTTTTATTTTTGAATTATTTTTTAAATCTAAGTGCATTTTTATTAATTATCATTTATTTAATTTTTTTAAACATTACTTTTTTTTCTTTCTTTTTTATAATAATTTTTTTATGTTTTATTAAATTATTTTTATTATTTATTACTTCATTTTTTTTTTACGTTTTTTTATTTATTTTTTTAATTTTTTACGCTGAATTATTTTTATTTTTTTACGCTGAATTATTTTTATTTTTTTAATGAATTTTTATAATTATTTTATTAAATTATTTTTATTTAATTAATATTTATTAGAATTATTTATATAATAATAATAATAAAATAATACTGATATCGTAACTAATTTTTTTACGTAATTTTTCTATTATTTAATTTTTCTATTATTTTATTCATAATACTGATACCTTAACTAAATATTTTTTCATATTTTTTCTATTATTTTATTCATAATAAAAATTTAGTTATGTCAGTTACAATATTAATATACTTTTACATATAAGTGACATAAAATTGATCCAAATAATAATAAATTAATTAATTTTTATATTCATAACTATTACAGTAGAAATTCTATTCATAGTGAATTATTTTTAGTTTAACTTTAAAAGTATTAAAACATATTATTTCTTATTGTCAGGTTGCTTTTTAAACAAAGTCTTCTCCATATTCCTTTTTAGGGTATGAATTTAAATTTAATTATTTAATAAATTTAATTTGAAAAAGTTAACTCTTTAAAACAATAATAAAATTATTTATTTCTAAATATAAGAAAATTAAATCTGAAATAAAATATACTAATACCGTAAAAGTGGAATACAGTTCTAAAATAGAACTCTATTTTTAAAGTATTTCTTCAAATTTTAAATTATTAACGATTAAATTTAAAATTGAATTAAACTGATTGAGATTTTAGTAAATAGTCCCAAATAATAAATAACTTTCTATTATTATTATTATTATTATATAAATAATTCTAAAAAATATTAATTAAATAAAAATAATTTTATGAAATAAAATAATTACACAAATTTATTAAAAAATAAAAATAATTCAATGCAAAAAAATTAAAAAAACGTAAAAAAAATTAAGTAATAAATAATAAAAATAATTTAATAAAACATAAAAAAATTATTATAAAAAAGTAAAAAAAATAATGTTTAAAAAAATTTAATAGATATTAAAAAATAATTCAAAAATAAAAAGAAAAACCACGTGAATTGACACATAGCCAAAATAATAGAATCTTTTTTAAAACAATCCATTAGAATTTTGAAGCTGAAATCTTTATTTTTTAAGGTCTGTCTACTAAAATTTTATTAAGAGGAGCAAAATCAAAACACGCTCACATGACAAAGGCTATTAACCCTAATAATAATAATAACATTAAAAATAATTCCTTAATAAATACTAAATGATATACAGCACATGTTCGTTCTCAACTCTTTCTCAACGTGTTCTTGTTGTTTCCAAAAAACATGTTATTCCCCTTTCTCAACCCTAACCATTTCTCTCATTTTCTACTAATTATTAGGTTTGTATTCATAATCTTTTTGCCCTATAGATATGCAGTAGTTTTCAGATCTAGGGAGTTCTATAGTTATGCAGTAATTTTCAAATCTGATCCAATAACTATGCAAAAACAAATTAGGATTTACAATTAGAATATGAAAGAAAAAATTTATGTCGGTTCCTGCTTTTTTGAGGAAGAACGGTGTGGCAACCGATGCTGTGGAACGGTGAACCGGCGATTGAGGAGTTGTTACGGCAAAAGGGGTGTGTTGGTATATTTGGCACCTTTAACTATTCTGCACTAGATCTGTTTTAAGATTTAGAGTCTGGAGATTTTGTGAGATCTATTTGGAGTTATTTTTAAAAAATTTTTTTTTGGAAGATTATTGAATATGTATAGTATTAGAAATTAGATGATTTTTGCAGCAAGAAGAGGAAGGAAGTTGTATTTTTTTTGGAGATTTCATGAGATAAGCTTGAAAAAATTTAGGAAAATTATTTTTGAAAGATTACTCAATCTATTTGGGTAGTATTTGTGTTCATCAGTACTAGTGTTGAAGATGAAAAATTTGGGTAACATCTGTGTTAATTGATTTTTGGGAGTTTATGAAGAACAATGATAAACTCTGGATTTATTATCAATAGGTGAATATGAAGGGATGAAGAAAATTGTCAATAAATATTATGGATCGAATAAAATATGATGATGAGTAAAGAAAACGATGAGTTGTATGGAAAAAATATAAAATATTTTTGAAAAATAAAATGTTAAATTATAAATTAAAAATAAATAATAAATTAATTTTAATGATGTGGCAAGTGACTCATCCATTCATTGGATGCTATGTTATTAAAATAACTGACAAATGGCTGAGGACCATAAAAAATTCATATTATTTAATATTGATGGATCTAATAGTTAGTTTTTTTTATAAAGAGACTGAAAAGTTAAAAAAATTATATAAGAGGACTAAAAATGCATTTGAGTCTTTAAAATATTTGAAATGTATGTTTGAAAATTTTCAAGATTGTTTTAATTTATTATTTATGATTCTTGTTAAAGTTTTGAATATATTATGAGTTTACGGGGATACATGAGCTTGTTTGGAGTAAGCTATGAGTTCAAAAATTTATCTATGCTTGGTTTAAGACAAGGAATATATATGTAACACATTGTTAATTGTCAATTTTTGGACATTTTCTTCTATCATTTATTGACACTTTTTAGCTCTTTTGTTGTTTTTAATTAGGTTAAGCACATTATTTTAGGTCATTTTGTGTAAATGTAAATAATATTGAATGTTTTAATATGTTTGTTAGTTTTTCAATATTTTATATTCAGGAATCGAAGCTTGAATCGATCAAAATTGGAGCATCAAATTGCAAAACTTTGGAGTATAAGTTTCAGCAGCAGTGCCCGACAGTGAGAATGCAGCGCCCGACAGTGGTGAAGGCAGCAACGTGAACATCGTCCGGTGGTGAAGGCAGCAACGTGAACACCCGACGGCGAGTGCAGAGCGTCGAGCGGTGGTAGATATTTTTACCAGCCAAGAACAGCCACATGCGCAGACGTGGGAGGAAAAGAGAGCACCGCCCGATGGTGTAAACTAGCACCAGGCGGTGAAGCCTGAGAAGGAGTTGGTATTTCTACCATACTTAGTAGATATTTTGGGAGATCTCATCATTCCACCATACTTATCATTTTTGTAATCTAGAAACTTCATCTTTTGTAGATAAAAACCCTTTTCTCCATTTTTACTCAAAATCAAAGCTTTACAACATCAATCTTTGAGACTTCAAGATTGATGTTCATAAAGGTTTGTGGTTTTCTTGATCATCAAGCTACCATGGAGATGGATAACTAAACTTCTTTTGTGTCAATATTAGAGGTAGTTAACCTAACTATTATGTATTTCTTTTGATCTTTTTGTATACGAACTTGGTTGATGATTAATATATGTTGAGTATCTTTGCTTTATTTGCTCTTCTTATGGTATGGATCATGATTGAGAAATATGTTTCAAACTTGACCTAAGATATTCATTTACTAAGGAACAAATGCTAGACATAGATATGTAAGTTAGTATTCACTTGTATCAAGCTTAAAGATTATCATGTTAATAGTTAGAGTGACATATCATTTAAAGATTAACATGGTAATACTCACAATATTGGTTAGACATAAACAATATTGAGAGGATACGTGAATATATCGATCATCAACTAGTACATCCGCTTGGTTAATCAAATATATATGAAATTAGGTTAATGAAACTAATCTTAACATGCTTTTACCATTTGAAAAACAAATCCAAAACTCTTTTTAATCCAAACAACTCTCTTTGATAAGAACACTAAACTTGTTTGCATGTAATTTACGATTTTTGTGACTAAGAACCAAAACCCTTTTGGAACCAAATATTAAATACACTTAAACTATAGAACGGAAGTGATATCACACCAATCCTTGTGAAAAACGATAATTTAAAGTACTTGTGGTAGAAGATACATACAACATACATATCCAGGTTTGGACATGGGCATGATAAAATCCATCCTCAGCCTGATTTGTTGCCATGCCATGCAAAGACGAACACAATTAGTCTTTCTTGATCTACCCATATAGAAATAATGTTCTCCTTCACGTTCTGGTTTTTTTACGAGCGTTATTGCCCATTACGAGATTAGTGTCAACAAAAAAAGAAGAAATACTGTAAGTATAAACACAATACTGATATTACAACCACCATATTCTTAAGGCGGACTTTTAGTGAATTTGTGGTGTATTAAGGAATTTATTAGAGGTTTTAAGACGACTTTGGGTGTTCGTGTTAACTTCTTAAAGAGTGGTTTTATCGGAGATAATGTAGATCATGCATTTCTTACTTCAGTCGAGGACTTTCTCCACTATGAGATATCTTTTCTTCCTTTTAAGTACATTGGCTTGCTAGTGGGAAATGAGGTTGCTTGTAGGGGATTCATGAATTTGAAGGGATATTTCGATGGCTAGATAAGGTAATATCTCTATCTCCTCTTATAGGGTTGGCATATCTAAGGGCTTTAGTCGAAAGAGATTCAACTCATTGGGGAAAAAAGGATTGTATCTAAGACTGGTTTTTTGATGGTCACAACAATATTACTTTGTTATTCGTGGGTCACAACCAAAGTCACGATGATGCACTCAAATGTAAGTTTGGGATCTATGTTCCTGCTTGAAATCATCAACCATGGGTGGTCATATCACAGGTAAAGAAGGGAAAGCAAGCTTCCTTGTAACCTCTCTGAGATCGAGGTTATCAGTCACCCTTCCATCTCCATCTACAATCCTTCCTTTGAATCTTCCACAACCATCTCTCTGAGAAATCCCAACAAAGGGTAAACAAATATAAAAAAGAAAGAAGATGTTGATTATTACCTAAAAAAAAGTTACCCTGCTAGATTACACAAACAAAAGCCGCTACAAAGCTGCACGATTATGCGAATTAAGAGTAAGTTTTTGAGCTTGAAAGAGAAAAGGAAAATAAAAAGGTTATTGGGGGTGCGAAACGCAATTAGGTTTCGTCTTTAATTCCCTGTATGTCTTTGTTGATGTTAGCGTCAATCTACCCTTATGATTATTAATTCAATTATCACGATGGTTTAACTAGGCCAGTATACCTAAACTCTTGGTGTATTCGTCACTATTCTAAGATATTATCCCCTAATATCTTAGGCAAATTCGATAGTTAAACTATACGATGTTTGTTCATTAAACTCTAAGTCACAACCTTACAATTTCCTATCTCTACCTCAATTATTAGGCTGAACAGTTAACTTCGATCTGATTCATATTGTTAGGGTTAGTAAAAAACATGACTCTGAATCGACAGATGGACATTCATAAATGCATGTAAAACATTAAACACAAATATTAGGTCTTTGTATTATCTACGCTTTTGGTTATTCATGAATAATCAAAAGCGTAGAGAGTACAAAGACCTAACATATGGTTTCAACAAATCCATACAGGTTCATCTAGATGAAACCTAACCTAAGAAAATTAGCAACTCATAACTATATAATTCATAAAGGAAAGATACATGGATCACTTGTGAGAATTTTGCTTCCGGTGGTGAAAACCTTCGCTCCAGAGCTCCATAGTAATTCTCCAAAGTGGGCCAAAATATCTTTATAAAGCTTCAAAACGAGTGAAGCCCCACATGGCATCGTGCCATGATGAGTTGAGTATCGTGCCACGATGAGGCGCGATGGGTGCAATTCAAATTGCTTCCAATTTGCTTTTTTTCACACAATTTCTTCATGTTTTCTTCTTTCTTCCTTATTCTTAGTCTTCTTCCAAAAACACTAATTCTTACTAGAACTTAATTAAAATCAACTCAAACTTAGTGAAATAAAGGACAAAATACTATAAAAATCATGTGCTGAAAAGAGTGTCATGAGAGAGTTATGTGAAAATCTCAACTCTTCAATTATTTTTTAATTAATTTATTGTATACATTTGAAAATGAAAAAAAAAGTGTGGATCAAATTTCACTGGATATAGGGCCCGTTTATTTTGGCTGTTTTAAAAAATGATTTTTATAGTGTTAAATAATTTTGGATAAAAAAAATTTACAAAGAATTTTTTTATAACACCTTCAAATAAAAATTTGGGTTGAATGATTATTCTTAAAATATTATTTTAGATATTTCGTCTTATTATTGAAATTTTTTTTGGATATCAAAATTTCAAAAAATCACTTAATTTAAAGCTATTTCAAATAGATTTTCATAAAAATCATTTTTGAAATACAACTTTTTGAAAAAGTTACGATTTTGATTATATTTTGGTCTTCAATAATGTATGTTTATATTGTAGAATGTCAAAATTAGTGTTACAATCTAGAAAAAACGAATATAAAAAAACTTGTAATATTTTGAAAAACGGTTTTGTAAAATCTATTTTAAAAAATATTAAAAAAATAAATATTTTTTTAAAAATGAAACAAACTAGCACATAATTAATGGGAGAGAATCCATTCTAGTGAATAGTACTGTATAACATATGAATGTGAGCTTTCACTTCCTCTAAAGACGCGCAAACATCATCCACATCTTAAAAATTCATTATAACCAAAATTGAACCAGCCAATATAACAAGTGAAATAGCTGAAAAACACACTAAAACCAAACTATAGTTTTGTTGGATACATATTATGTACAATATTAATCAAAAAATCAAAATTAATTTAACATAATTAAATAAAAATAAGACACTAAACGATTAGATGTTAGATATTTTTTTGCCGGTAACCGCATATATGGTCTATAAACTCTCCAAGGTTTGAAAGGAACCTAAGGAATGTGGAATAATATCTAAAAACAATGCAAGGCGTTATTATCTTTAGCAACAAACTTTCACAGCTAGATGATGGCATAAGAAACAAATCATAATCAAAGTGTTGATGATATCAAAGTTCTAGATATCATAGGAATATAATAATTCACTTCGTTACTATAAAACCATGAGAGTTAGAAGTTAGATCATATACTGGTACAAGTGATTCATCATAATTCATACTAAATTCTTAATCAACATTGAAGGGTTGCACAAACATGTGTTACCGTCTGGAATGTGCAACCTGTGGAAAATACACATGGGGAGGGTGTGGCAAACACTTGACCACCCTCTATGGGAGTATTGATGAAGGAATGCATTGCATGTGCCGGTCATGGCCTGGTGTTGTTATTCGTTCTCAACAACGCGCAAACACAACCAGTAACCAACCATCGTCATCATCTAATGGTACATCAACTTCTTTAGTTTTGTTTTTTTTTTCTTTTTTGGTTGTATATCTATTATAAAAATAAATTGATAAGATTTACCTTTTTTTTCAGCGAATGAGGGTACACAAAGTGCTTGAAGTTGTTTCGGATCGGTGCAGAAATTCAGCAGTTATTTACGTTTGATGAACATGCAGAGGGAAAGTGATTGATATTGTTGGGTTAATTCCATATTGTATGTTATAACAAAGTGTTAAGGATGTTTTGATTATTAATAAATAACATAATGTAGGATTGATGATCATGTTATAATGACCAACAGTTACCTGCATTATTTTCTATGTTATAATAAAGAATAAGTTCCTCTGTTGTATTTGTGATGTGGCAATTGATAACCGATAGAGTACTCATCAGTGGTTATACACTCTTTTTGTCAAGTTCACGTTACTAATAACTCAAAATAATCATTATTTGGCTAAGAGTGGAAGAAACCAAAAATTACGACAACTTACATACCGGTCCATGAACTGGAGCTGAAGAATGGAACTGCATAGCTGTTCTACTGGTTTACTTCTAATTCACAATATCTCTTTGTTGGGCTTAATAAAATTCTCTTAATAAAGTTCTCAGATAGAAACAACGAATCACATGAACATTCCAAGTGAGAATGCCTATTTATGCACTATTTTTTACAATCGTGTTTTTTTAAAATGACTTTTTATTAGTTGTTGTTGTTGAATGCCTATATGCAGGTTACATTAGCATATAACATTGTCATTAGTGCTATATAATACAAACTCAAGGAATTGAGTTTTGGAGAATTTAATACATACAGAACTCAACAGTTTTGTTAATACAAGCGAAACTTTCACGTAGAAGAGATATAAGGCTCACCGAGTATCAATCTTTCATCTTGTACATGTGAATTTACTCAATCCATCAATGAGGCTCCTAGTAGGCGATCTAATTTAATAGTGGATGATTGAGGTATTTTAACAAACCGTTGGGGGACAAAAGTGGAGAACAGATTATTCATATACTTTTTAATGAATCAATCATCTCTGAGAGAAATTTCTCAAATGTTACAACACTTGTAAAGTCATTTATGGATTATTAGGAGAAACAAAGATAAAAATAGAGATTAAAGAAGATGATGTTGGTGGATTGAAATTTCTTAAAATTAATTTTGATTATGCCCTTTGTCATATATGTTATTTTTGGTTTACCACCTTGTAATTTTTTTTTTTTGTAAAAGTAATATTGTCATTTTCAAATACTAATATTTTAGTCTATAAAATTAAAATCTGCAGGTATATCCGCATTTTTCCTGCGATTTTCTTTCGAATTTAACTGCGGATTATCTTGTCATTTAAAAAACCTAACAATTTAGTCTTTAAAGTCAAAATCCGCAGGTAACTCCGAAAAAAAATCCGTAGATAACCCTGCGGATTTTGACTTTAGGGACTAAATTGTTAGGTTTTTAAAACGGCAAGGTAATCCGCAGGTAAATCCGAAAGAAAATCCACAAGAAAAAGTCTCCACGTGTTTAATTTTTTACTGAAAATTTGCTTCAATGGTAGAAACTAGACAGATGTTGGTCGATTTGGGTTTCAAAATGTGCTTCAAACTACAAAATCTGGGTTTCTATTCCAAAGTGAAGTTAATGGTAGTGCAAATCTCGTTTATATGAATGGCAGCCATTGGTAGTTGTTTTTGAGCTTCTAGATCTGTGAAAACAATGAAGATCATCTTCTTCCATTGGACCAAGCTGCAATAAATTGCTAAATTTATAACTCAAAATCCACAACAAACCTTTAAATCATATGCAACAAATCTTTAAATTCTATGTTCTTTTTTAGGAAATCTTGGTATCTGAGCTTGCGACCGACTAATCCAAGAGGGACCAATCCCACCTCCCACTAGCGGGGACCCCGCTTAAAGTTAAAACAAAGTTTTGTATCAACTGGTCCAACACAAGGATTGTTAGCACCCAACATGATTCAAACTCAGAACTTTGAGAGGAGCACACTCTCAAAACCCAAGCCTTCACCACTATGTTAAGCCACAAACTTTGAAATTCTATCCGTTCCGTCAATACCAATCACAAGGAGCAATATAAGAATGTAACTAGCAATAACACTCAAAAAATTTATGCTAATGAAATGGTATATGAATTTATGCTAATGAAATGCTAGTTGGAACATTCAT
Source organism: Vicia sativa (assembly GCA_021764765.1). NCBI lineage: Eukaryota > Viridiplantae > Streptophyta > Magnoliopsida > Fabales > Fabaceae > Vicia > Vicia sativa. The sequence goes on from CM038797.1 coordinate 134,537,233, forward strand.
GAATCTCTGAAACTCAATCACAATTTCTGATTCATCTTTCCTTTACATTTTAAATCATTAGATAGTTTCATAAATCCCTAATTTTCCTCATGTTAATTTTTTCAAAGAAGTTTTCAATACAATATCAATAAACTGAAGTTAGGAATTTATGTGCGTTAATTTGTTTAAAAAGTGCTAGCAATGCTGTATAATGGAATTTATATTAAAGTGGTTAGGAACACTCATAAAAAAATATCTTTGAACACCTAAAAAACCTAAAAATCAAGAAATCCCCAAAATACAAAGAAGATGAAGTTGATATTAAAAAACCATAAATTACATTTTAGTGACTGATTCTTCCGTTGCTAAATCGGTCACAAACGTTTAATACTACACACCCATTGCCACGTCAGCTTAAATTGATTTCGTTACTACTATTTGGATGGAAAGGACTAACTTGATACTATTTAAAAAGTTGAAGGACTAAAACAGTCTTTTTAAAATTTAAGGGACTAAAATGGACCCCGAGATATAAATAAAAGACTAAAAATATATTTTATCTTAATTTAATAACATGCTCTCTACCATCATTAAAAAAATTTAATGATATATATATATATATATATATATATATATATATATATATATATATATATATATAGTGATTAATAACCCGTGTGTCAGATACAACTAAAGACCAAAAGAATAACATAAACACAACAAAAAATAAAACTAAATCAAATCAAAAAAACATACGAGAGGATCCCCACAATTGAAAACCCGAACTATTCCACCTTATTGGTGGCAAGTTAGATCTTAAACTACCAGATCCACCATCAACGAATTAAATAATATCAAAACAACACCAATATAACCAAATACCAAAACTTACCTAAGAGCTCGGAAAAATACTCGATATGTTATAAGTGTCGGTAGATGATAAGATTCTAAAGCCATTTAGTCAAGGTGTAATAGATCACCCTTGATCTACCTAGTAGCCATATAAACTAAAAAAATACTCTTCTCCTACACCTCTTTCTACCCCCCAACATGGGTTCCCAACTTGTTGTGTCAGTATCATCCATTTTCGAGCAAGGAATGAGATCCATTGTGAAGGGTTCCCTCATTACTTCTAGGCTACTCTAGTAACATTCTTAGGTGATCTCCTGATTCCCTTTGAACGTACCCATGTGCTTGTCAGATAATGGGTATTTGAGGCTTAAATGAAAGGGGATATGGCATTTACCATAAGATAGTTTACTTTGATGGTTCTTACGCACATCCCTGAATTAAATGTTGTTTCAAGTGTGATATGGCCATTGACATGCACCTACTCACTTGAAAGGCCAGCCATATATCCTTAGAAATCTCTAAAGCTTTTGGGATCAAGTTAGAGCCCCTAGAAAGCGCTCAAGAACATGATGTTTGCTTAGCGTCCAGGGTCAATCAATACTTGCTTCATATCTCAATTGGCATACTGAATAGTACAGGCCATGGGATCATTATTGTGGGCAAGAACACTAATTGTGTCTTCTCTCGAAAAGGTGTTTATGGACTCTCGATCCTTGCCTAGAGTTTAGTGAGCTTTAATAGGTGTGATGGTTGTTGTTAACACATGTCGAGTGTACTTTCTTCGGGAGAAGTTATATTCTCCCCCTCATCTCCGATAATATCTCCAGTGATAATTGGTGGTCTTCTCAGAACTTTGCTCAATCATCCTCGTGAGAAAATGATGAAAGTAAACTAAGTAAATGATGGTTGTGACCCATGTTAGTTTTACCGAGTCCCACGAGCACCAATTATCTTGTATAAATGTGTAACAATCTCTAGTGATTAACGAATAACAAAGGATTTAAGGTTTATTTTGAGGTTTAAAGCAAGCTCATGTGGAGTGAATCTTTATATGTGAGTATTTTTGTGTGTAAGTTAGCTTGCTCCATCTCCATTGCAGTCTTGGGCTATTTATAGTCACTCTGGTTTGGATCTAAAACTTTTTGAGATATTGCAATTTGCAACCACTCAGAAATAAGAATTAGTAGTTGATTCCCTCAAATTTAGGGAGTGCAGTTAATCCCCACGACTCCCTCGGTGTCGTTGTTGACCCAATATAAGTTACATGCACGATCATGCTCTATGGATTAAGGCATATAAGATTCATGCGACATATCTGAAGGAAGAACGTCCTATCCAAAAAAGGGCACTCAAACCAACAAATGAGTGTTATGGACTAGAACGATATTCGCCAAGCATCAATAACCCTTCAAACTAGTGGTGTTTGTGGTTCATGAACTAGATTGAACCACATTAATAGTTCAAACTAGTTATTAAAAATCATTTCAATAAAAGTGATTAATTTGTTAAACCAGTTACAATTCAGTTTATAACTAGTTCAAACCAATTTATAGTTTCAAACTAGTTTAATATATTATAACTAGTTTTATTAAAAAAAACTAATTTTTTTAATTGAATTTCAAAGGTTTGTTTTTTCTTTTTTAAATATTTTTTTATTTTAAAAAAAATATACAGTTTTTCGGAAAATATTTTTTTGAAAAAATACTTATATTTTCAGAAAAAATATATTTTTCCAGTTTTTTTTTAATTAATTTTATTTTTGGGAAATTTTTTTCTTGTTTTTTAAAATTTTTTTGGAAAAAAATGTATTTTTTTAAAAAAACTTCCAGGGTTTTGTTTTTTTTGGAAAAAAATTATTTTCAGTTTTTTTTAAAATGTTTTTCGGAACTTATTTGTTCTGTTTTTTATTTTCTCCAACTTTTCTTTATTTTTCAACAGTTTTTCTTACCGAAATTTTCTTTCCTGTTTATTTTTATTGTTTTAAGTTTTTCCCAGTTTTTGTTTCCGAAAAAAATTCTGTTTTTTTTTTCATAAAAAATATTTGTTTTTTGAATAATATCTCAGGTTTTCTTTTATTTTTTGGAAAAAAATTATTTTCAATTTTATTTTATTTTTCAGAAATTATTTTTTCAAAAAATAATATTCAGTATTTTTACTCCAAAAAAAAGTTTTTTTTTTTTCAGTTTTCTTTTTAAAATTTTTTCCCTTTTTCTTTTTAAAAAAAAAATATTTTTTTTTTCAGTTTATTTTTTTAATTCAATTCAACCAAACAATTAGCTATATTTTGAACACCGTTAATTTCAACTATATCATTATGCTAAATGGAAACCAGAATATAGTTTTCTCTTTTGTTAAACAAAAAATAATTAATTATTGGATATAGATAAACCAAAATATCTCTTCAAGTTTCGAAAGGTCCAAATTTTTAAATGGAATAATAAAAAAACTATGCAAGGCGTTATTATCTTTAGCAACAGATTTTCAAAGCTAGTGGGAGGCATAAGAAACAAATTATAAACAAAGTGTCGATGATATCAAAGTGCTACAAACCATGGGAATATAATATACATCCCTACTATAAAAACTGTGATCATTAGATCATATTCTCGTACAAGTGATTCATCATCAACCAAACTAAATTCTTAATCAACACTGAGGGATTGCGCAAACATGTGTTACCGTCTGGAATGCGCAACCTGTGGAAAATACACATGGGGAGGGTGTGGCAAACACTTGACCACACTCTATGGGAGTATTGATGAGGGAATGCATTGCATGTGCCGCTCATGGCCTGGCGTTGTTATACGCTCCCAACAACGCACAAACACAACCAATAACCAACCATCATCTTCCTCTAATGGTAATGCATCAACTTCTTTAATTTTTTTTTCTTTTTCTTTTTTGGTTTTGTTTCTATTATAAACATAAACATAAATTGCAATGTTTTGCTTTTTTGTTCTTCAGGAAATGAGGCTGCACAAAGTTCTTGAAGTTATTTCCTATCGATGCAGAGGGAAAGTGCTTGATGTTGTATGTTATAACAAAGTGTTAAGGATGTTTTGATATTAATAATAATGCAATGTAGGATTGGTTATCGTGTTTAATGACCAACATTTATCACCTGCATTATTTTCTATGGTCATATAATCGTGCTCCCGCACGGGTGAAAAATTCATATTTATTTAAAAAATATAATAAAAAATTATGAAATTAAAATATTATAATAAATAATATAATTATATAAATATAATTATAAATTTGACAAATGATGTATTTAGATACACATTTAAATTGAATTACGTAATGTTAAAATAGAATCAATGTATTAAGTAATTTAAAAAAAAAAATTGTGACATAGAGAAAGAAAAAAATTAACATTTAAAAATAATGATAATAATTTGACAGTGACCCGTAAGATAAAAAATTATATGTGTGAATGATATGTAGTATTATTCAATTTTATAAAATATATTTTTAATTTTATTAAAGTTAAAATAATAGATTAATTAGTATTTAATAGGAAAGTATAATGAAAAATTATGAAATCAAAATATTATAACAAATAATATGATTATACAAAATAAAATGGTAAACTTGATAAATAATGTATATATTTAGATACACATGTAAATTTAAATTGAATTACGTAATGTTAAAATAAACTCAATATATTAAGTCATTTTAAAAATAAAAAAACTTGTGACATGGAGAAAGAAAAAAAACCATAAATAATGGTAATAATTTGATAGTGACCCGTAAGATAAAAAGTTAGTTATATGGATGATATGTAGTATTATTCAATTTCATAAAATATATTTTTTATTTTGTTAAAGTTAAATAATAGATTAATTAGTATTTTCAATGATAGAACAAATAAAAAAGATAAAATATGTCATAAAATGTAAGTTTAAATAAAATAAAAAGAAAAGAGAAAGTAATGTAAGATTGGAGAAATTTTTTTTTTTTAACTTGGACTAATGAGAAGTTGACAATTGGTGCATAAAATTAAAAAAATTAAGAGTTATTTTATTAGTTATTAAAATATCTCTAGTGTATTTTTTATTTAAAAAAAGAGTAGTTTGAGTTATTTGGACAATCTTTTAATATACATCAGAATTTAGATGATTTTATTAATATTAATAAAGAATGAATTCCTCTATTCTTGTAATGTGAAAATTAATACTAATTGATAAGATTACTCATCAATGGCTCCTGTTTTTATGTGGAGTTCACTTTATTGAAATTAATTTAGTAAGGAATTATTTTGATTTTTTTTTGTAATAATCAGATATTTAAAAATAAATACACAGATAATCTACGAAAAGTGAACAGTGAAGCGTGCATAGCTCCTTTTTTATTTTCCACCTATTTATTGTTATAATGTAGTACTATAAAAATAATTTTGTTTGAGCAAGTCAAATTATCAATTGCATTCAAATAACATTACATCTCAAAATAATTTTTACAATAATAAACTAAATTTTAGATACAAGAAATGACAGTGAAAAATGAATATTCCCCTATTATAAAGATTATTGATAGTTTATAGAAACTAATTACATAAGAGGGGTAGGGGGTGTGAAAGCAAACCATACAGATAGGATTAGCAACTTCCCAAAACATTTTATCCTATTCCTTTTATTTGCAAATCATGGGCCATTATATCCGGGTTAAGGCCCATCGAAACCCCCGAATGTTCCCAACAAACCCTAATATACAACGGAACCCGTTCTCTATAAAATCGAATCATATCTTCAGATCTACAAATATCATATAGCTAGTCATAGTTACTGTGTTTCTTTCCTCCAAAACCTAAGCTGTTAGTTTTGTTTTTCTGTAGTTTGTTTTAATTTTATGTAACATAACATGTTTTGTTGTCTGTGATGATGAAGAATTGATGACGAGTCCGATCCATTCAAAATCGTGACGACATATCGAGGCATTTGTCTGAGAGAATTAGTTAGTTAGTTGTTTGAATTTGTTAGATGTTTGAAGCATGGCATGATGATGAAATCAGTGAACCTTTCCATATGATTAAACACAGGATTAAAATATCCTCCTACTCATTCTGAATGCCAATGCTTTTCTTTTTTCTTTTATTTTCTCTATATGGTGGCTATGATGAGACTGATAATATCATTTCTTTGAGTTCTCGATGATTATCTTTCAAGCACTTTTGAGCCACCCAATTTCTCTTTTTTTTACCGCCTTGTTTTTGACTTTTTGAAGGAATATTATATCATCTTAAAAAATATTGAAGTCAAGTGAGGATTTTTTTTACGTTATTCATGTTTTTCAAAATATATTTACGTAAATAGCAGTCTTGGGACTTGCCACCCCTCTCTAGATGACTTTCATGTACAAAATTTATATGTAGTATTTTTTGTTTTTTAAAATAATATTCAAAATTAACAATTAAAAATAATCTTGTGTTTTTTGTTGTGTCTGGTCCACAACCCTTTGTGTTTTCTATTGTGTATGGGTCGATAACGTTCTCCTAACTCATTGACGTGTACCACTTTGAGGTTTATATTGTGATTGGGTCAATTGCATATGCCATCAAAGCTTTGTCGTGGTGGGTGATCGAAATTTGATCGGAAATTCTGATGCTTGCGACATGAGTGGGTCATTTGGGTTAGAACACACAAAAATATTGAATTCTTTTAAGAAATTATTTGCAGTCCTTTAAAATCATTTTCAACTCAAGGTATTAATCACTACAATTGTAAGCAGAAGATACCAAATTTGTATTGAAAAAGAATATAAACTTACAAGAAAATGAAGTTGAGTTACATATTTAAAGTGACCAAAATACTGATGTTTCCACCTAATATTATTGAATGAATTTGTGATGATGGAAGGAAGCCTCATTTTGAACTAGACGAACTCATCAACAACTTAAAAATAACTTCACCACATTACAAAGAATCAAATCTGTAAAATCTAGAGCACTAGGCAAAGTTGATGTATAATAGATATACCACCAAAAAACAAAAAAACAAAAATAAAGAAGTTGATCTACCATTAGAGGATGAAGGTGGTTGGTGAGTGGCTGTGTTTATGTGTTGTTTAGAACTTATAACAACACCTGGCCATGAATGGCACATACAATGCATTCCCTCGTCAATACTTGCATAGAGTGTGGTCAAATGTTTACCACATCCTCCCCAGGTGTCCTTCCCACACGTTGAACATTCTACCCTGTAGCACATTTTTGTTCAACTCCTCAATATTAAATGAGTTAGAATGATTCAAGATGGATCACTTCTACCATTATGTATGATCTAACTATCAAGGTTTTTATAGTAGAGGGATGCATATTATATTCCCATGATTTCTACCACTTTGATTTCATCAACACCTTGTTTATAATTTATTTGAAATATGTTTTTTTTTTCTTTCTACAATCATGTAATTTTGACTATATTTAAATCAAAATAATAAATATATATGTTATTGGATTTCAAAATTTTAATTAATAGAAATGAGTTTAAAATAAAATTTACTAATTTAAAAAAATCAGAAAAAAATTTGGAAAATAAAAATTATCACTTTTTAAACAACCACTATAGGTGACAGCCTGTTGCTGAAGATAATAACATCTTGCATTGTTTTTGGGTTATTCCATTTTAAAATTTGGAGTTTGTATCCATTCTGAGTTTCCTATTCCTTTCAAGCCTTGAATAAATCTATACATAGACTAATGCTTTGTTTGGATTAGAAATGAAAATAAAAAGAAAGTGAGCAAAAGTAAAAGGAAAGTTGTAAGAATAAAAGTGAAAAGAAAGTAAGATGGTTTTTTAATTATGTGGTAAAAAAGATGAATAAGTCATAAAAAATTTATATATTTAGTAAATGACACAAATATCTCTATTTAATATAGTAAAAAAAAATTATATCTTGTCCTCACTTATCTATTCACCAATTATAACTTTGTCTTTATTGTTTCTACACACCCATATTATTCTATTTTAATATTAATAATTATTCTTAATAATTATTAACTAATTATTTAAATTATAAAACTAATCATATTCTCTTTAATTCACCGTTATACCACAACATAGTACATAATTCACATAATCACTAATAATTCACAAATGTTCATAATAAATCAATTAAATATGTTCGTACATAAAATCTACCGCCCGGGCTAAGAGAGATAAAAGAGATACGACCCGTTAGATCGGTAAAGCAAGGGTGTCCCCGCAGGACATATAACGCAAATCTTCAGGCCTAGGTGTGCCTGACCTAGCTATACAGGTCAGGTTGTATTCAGGCCTAGGTGTGCCTGGCCTAATTGTATAGGTCGTTGTATCCAGGCCTATATGTGCCTGGCCGAGCTGTATAGGCCGGTTTATATCCAGGCCTAGGTGTGTCTAGCCTAGCTATACAGCTCAAGTTGTATCCAAGCCTAGCTATGCCTGGCCGAGCTATATCTAGCGAGTTGTGCCTGACCGAGTTGCACCTGTTGAATTGAGCCAGGACCGGATGGTTACATGAGGCAGTTACGAGCGTTACAAGTATTAATGGACGGTTACACCATCATTGTCATTAATCATGACTATGCTATACATAGAGGCCTAATGGCCAAGGAGAAGGGGACCAAGAGCTTACTCCCCACCTCTCTCTCTAACTCTCTACTACACATATAAGAGAGATACCATACATCTTATCTAAGGGCTCCCGACTGAGGGGTAAGCTAGACCCATAGCTTGGAGGCCATGTAACCTCACTAGAGCCTCTGAATCCCTTAATATCCTAAATATAGTTTTTTAGCAAGAACAAAATATATAATTCTAAATATTGAAATGTTATAATAGACATGAATCCACTCATGTACTTCTTAGGCATTGAAGTTTCTCAATCCTCATTAAGAATTGCAACCAACCAACATAAATATGCATTAGACATCCTAAGTGAAACTAGTATCCTTGATTGTCTTCATATTAATACTCATATGAATCTCAACGTCAAACTTCTTTCAAGTTAATGGAATCCATCAAAAGACCCAGGAAGATATCAAAGTCTTATGGATATACTCATTTACCTTACCGTCACCAGACCTGATATTACATTTGCAGTGAGTATTGTGAGCAATTTATTAATGCTCCTTGTGATAGCCATTGAAATGCAATTATTCCAATTCTCAAATATATAAAGAATGCACCTCAAAGAAGACAATTACATGAAGATACTGGTGATACTAAAATCACTTATTATTAAGATGTCAGCTAAGATGGATCATCGTTGGATAGATGATCATTTTCTGAATATTATGTTCTTATCGGATAAAATATAATCTCATGAAGAAGCAATAAACAAAACATAGTTGCATGATCTAGTGTTGAAATTGAATATTGTTATGACAACATCCTCAAAGGAGTTTACACATTGCATCCAATTTGCTTTTCAATGAGTAGACCATGCACATAGAAATAAATTGTCATGTCATTATGTAAGAGACGAGATACTTTTAGGAGAAACAACCACAAATTTCTTTAAGCCTGGAGATCAATCGACAAATATGCGCATTGATTATCTCAAGAATTATCAAATGTATTATATTTATAATAAACTCAACTCGTATGAAATATTAATGATCCGCCTTAAAAAGTGTTAAGAATATATTATGATAAATTAAAATTGATTAACTCGACTCATACGACATAGTATATTAATAATTTACTAAAAAAAATTTAATCAAGGTGAAATATGTAAGAAAACTTCTTCCTCCACCTGATTATGTTGAGTTAAATCTCTGAAAAACCAAAAATATTTTACGGATGTGCATATGCAAACGCGCCTTTAAGCATGTTTTGTCGGATATGCACATTAGAAGACACCCTTTTTCCACGTTTTAATACTTAAATGTTGGATTTAGAATTCTAGAGGTAGTTTCAGATATGCATATCTGAAACCACCCTTGCCATATTAGATTTCTTTATGGTCACCCCTTTCAACTATTTCATTCATTTTATTTCCCTCATAAACAAAACTCTCAACAAAATTGCAATCATTCTCAATCAATTTTTCGTCTCCAAACCAAGTTTCAAGTGTTTGAGCATGACAAAGATAACATAAAAAGCTGCAATTTGAGATAAATTTTCCTCATTTCGTCTTACATTCCTTGCATTAATGTTGATTTATGGATGAAAAAAACGTCACTTCAAATATACATATTCGAAATCAAGCAACCATAATTCGGATGTGCATATCTGAAAACATGTCTATTACAGAAACAAAATTATGTTTTAACAAAATTTGTTTTTTGCTCGTTTTAGATATGGTGCATTCAGTCAATATTCCCAAAAGCGTCGTAAAGGTTTTGAACATGGTCAATGAAGATTCTAAGCGTAATGAGGCGAAGGACGTTGATAAAACAATTGATGTCGTGATAGATGTTGGACAATAATTTACAAATGATAAGAGTTTCACCTCTCGTCAACATATTCTTGAATGAGTTCGAATGGAATCTTGAAAACTTAGGTTTGGCGTTATGATTGGAAGGTCCGACAATGGCACTAGATGAAGGAAACCATTTGTTGCGATGACATGCGAGAGAAGTGGGAAATATGTTCCAAAATTTCAGAAGTTAAAACATGATGACACAGGATCGAGGGTGAGTGTCGATTTAAATTGTGCGGTTCTTGTAGGATGGATGATTTGTGGAGGTTTAGTATCATTTCTGATATGCATAATCATGTGTTGGACGCTAAGCTATAAGGATATCCAATTGTATGTCGGCTTAAGCTGGAAGAGGAGTCTATTTTAGAATTGTCGTTAATCAAAGTTGCGACGAGAAACATACTTACCGGTTTGAAATGAAAAAGACTAGAAAGTGTAATAAATATCAAGTCAATTTACAATTATCGTTATAAACAACACATTGCACAAAGAGGTCTGAGGTCCGAAATGCAACATCTTTTGAGACTTTTGGACAATAACCACTATGTTTCCAACTACAAAGTTTATGAGGACAATGTCCGTATTCATGACATATTTTAGACTCATCCTGAATATATCAAGTTGTTAAACATATTTCCAACCGTCCTTTAGAATGTAATTGAATCATTTTTTGAATGTATTATTGTGCACAATGTAAAATCTATATGATTCAAAACACACACACACACACACACACACACACACATATATATATATATATATATATATATATATATATATATATATATATATATATATATATATATATATATATATATAAATTATTTTACATGATTTAGTGTTCTTGATTTTATTTACCTCTATGTGTCTATGCTACTGATTCTGCGTGCCATAACATTAAAAAAATGTATCTGTATAATTCGGAAATGCACATCCGAAGAAACATTGTATATTTTAAAAAATACATTATGGCTAATTTCACATGTGCACATCCGAAGTAACCTGCTATTAGAAAATAACATAGAGGTGGTTTTGGATGTGCATATGTGAAATAAGCCCTGATGTATTTTTTTAAATACAAGATTTTTTCGGATGTGCTTTCCGAATTATGCGGATGCAATAAATAAGATTTATTTGGTCCAAATTGCACTATAATATCTACAAATGGGGTCTCCAAAAAATTTCATCAACATCACAAATCACTACCAGAAACGACTCAAACATATCACCACCTTGCTTTTTGTCTACTTCAGTGGTGCGAAGTCGCTACTTTAATTCACGTTCTTGCAGGACACGCCGTTCGCCGAGTTTATTATCATATTGAATTCTCTCCCGTAATTTCCAGAGAATCGAACGATGGTCAAGCTTGGGTATCGTTCACCTTCACTTGACATTGAAGAAAACTTAAAGTTCACTCCGTTTGAACTCATGAACGACGACGATTTAGAGGTTATGTGGAGTATTTTTCAATGATATTCTTCTAAAGGTCCGATTGAGGTGAATGCAAAGCTTTAAAGATTCGAAAAAAATATTATCAAAATGTTGTAACGTCGTCAACTACCCGTTTATAATAATATGTAATTTTAAAATTCTATAGAACTATATGTGTAATTTCAATGAATTATGTTGAATCTATGTTATGAATTATGTTGATTCTTCTGTGTCAAACATAATTTCGAATCTACATATCCGAAATAGATAATCAAGTGAGTAATACGTTTTGTTTTTTTTTTCAAAAATTTATGAGAAAACACCGAGGTGTAAAAAGAAATTTTCATTATGTAATTTGAGAACAATGGGTTAAATGAATAAGGCCCGTGTAGAGAGCTATCGCACCGACGGAACATATGCTGTGTTGTGTACAAGAACAATCCCTCTAACTCAAAGCAACAATTAAATACAATATTTCATTCATTGTCTCCATCACATTTATATTTCCATCATCCACTTTCCCCATTCACCTTTCACTTTCCATTCTTTATATCCTCTATTCATTCCATTTTTTAATTCCCTTTTTGCCACTCACTCTTTCATTTTGATCCATGTATGTTACTAGAACAAAACTGATCATGTTTGACATAATATAAATATAAAAAAAAGGATAAAAAGGGAATATCCTATGGTATGCTATACTACGCTATGATGGAGGAAGTTCCGGGAGCGTTTGGCACCAGCGCTGGCTTGTCTCTTCGTTTGGGTCAAACCGTTTTCTCTTCTGCTTCTCTTTGCTTCATGTGCTTGGACGATGGTTTCTACTCCTTCACTTCTTTCTCGTATGCTCTCTTTTCTCGATTCTGTTTTTTTTTTTTTATGTATTTATTGAATTTGATTTGTTTTACTTGCTATGATGATTAATGGATTGATTTCAATTTCATCTTTCATGATTTGTCAATACATTTGATATGAAGTAGAATTGCTTTTGCATAGTACAACATCTTTCAGGAGAGTTTCAATAAAATCACGGTGCCACTGTGTTTAATTTAGATTCGTCACTTCATTCTCAAAGTGGAGTTGTAAGTATGATGGGAATGGAATGGGTTTCAAGTTTGAGATTTTTCTGCATACCTAGTTATTCTAACATGAGAATTATGCGTCAATATAGAAAATGCATTGTTTAAAATCTGTGGAAGGAAGAAAAAAAAAAGACTCAGGCTTTTTCTTTATACATGCTATTCAACAGGTTTTTGGTAACAGTAATGGGTTTAGCAATTCCCTGGAGCATAACATTGTTCTTGGTAGATGCTTACTCTGTCTTCATACAGTGTTTGCCGATTCAACGAAGGCTCATAATGATAATTGTTTTCGGAGACATGGTACCTACAGTTTTGTTATTAATAAAACTAAGTTTGTTAGGCCTCATTGTTGCATATAGTTTAGCTAATGAATGATATAATTTCGATTTTCTAGGTTATGTCGTATCTCTCGTTAGCTGCAGCGTGTTCTGCAGCAAGTGTGACAGATCTTCTTCATGAAGCCGGTAGATCGCGTTGCCCGGCAAAGTTATGTGGTAGATATCAATTGTCTGCTGCTATGGCATTTTTGTCTTGGTTTCTTTCATTAGCTTCATGTCTTTTTAATTTTTGGATTTTACCTTCCCTGTGAGAATATTTATCATACATGTACGTCAATGAAAAGGGTGCAAATGACAAAGTCATTTCCTCTTGTGAATAGAATTTTGGTGACAATAGTCAAAAATGTATTAGCTCTTCACATTATAAAAACTCAATATAATATCAATCAAGTGCTATGATGAAATGATGATTGTTATACATTTTTAATACAGTTACTAGTATGAACCGGCATAATAAAATAGAGTTTTTCTTGAATATATCTAGTAAAACTAGTTGACACTTATCCTACTTGTTTAAACTATTGAATCAATACCAATATACAGAACTTAAATAATGTAGCAGTACATGACTTTCTTAGAAGTATCATTTTCTTTCACACACAAAGTCTTGCCTTTTATTTGTAATAAAAAATTGAAACTTCATTTAGACATAAAATTGTTGTCAAACACCATAATATAGCAATACGTAAATGACTTCATGTTCCTGCATGAGTAACTCTAGTTACTCGTCAGAGTATAATTTTGCTTGATAACTTATACCGGAGGATTTGAACGCTGTAGTTGATACAGAAGCGAGAGCTGGATCAAAGCCTTTGATAGAGTGTCCTCCTATCACAGAAAATCCTTTCCTGGTCAATGAAAGAGACGAGCAAGACTTGAGAAAAAAGAAAGAAATTGAAAAGTTGAAGAATTAGAGACAAGCTTTTTAAAAATGCATGATAAGTATAAATAGTATAAATAAGATAACTTACATTCCATTTTATGTAAGTTCATCTCAAAAAGAGAAGTGTTTATAAATTAAAGGTAAAAGTTTTAGATCATATCATTTTCACAAGTTCAAATCTGTAATACAAAACTATGGATAAATAGAAAAAGATACAAAAAGATATAAACCATCAAGTTCAAATTGAATGATTGAATAAAAGAGAATTTTAAGGATTTTATGAAACATAGAGATAAGACCACATGCATTGTTGTATGGAATGAGAATGAAGTGAGTATAATAGAGATGAAGTGTTGCATTGGAAGTGTAATAAGATTAAGGAGGATAAAATTATAAATGATAGGTAGATAATGTAATGTAATGTAATTAATAGAGATCTATTTGCTCTTTTTTTTAATTAAAAGTTGAAAACTTAAAAAAAAAAATCCCTATCTTTTTATCCCATTTTCCATCATAGGTGAACATAAACTCAATTCACTCTACAAATTCAATTCATTTAAACTTCCCTAAACTTAGTTCACACACAAATTTATTTTTATTTATACTTCTGCAAATTCAGCTCAAGGACATTTCTCCATGCTTAATTCATGTAAATTTGAATTTTTTGTACATACTTACACTTTAATATTATAAACATGCATGACTTCAGTTCTTGATAAGTTTAAAAATTAAAGGTGAAGTAGATGGGCTTAGTTATAAAGAACCAAAATTGTAGATTTAATTGTAGAGTTAAAAATTGTTAACTTATAAGTTGACATCCTCAACTTAAAAGCAGTTTTATAGTACTTTAGATAAATTTATAACAATAATGATAATTTGAATATTTTATTAAATTAAAATGAAATTTTGTTGATTGATTGATGAAGTCTAAGTTTAGGACAAAAAGAAAATCTTGAGGTGTTATTTTGATGTCCTCCGTTGTGAAGCTGAAGCCCGCAAGAGCTGTTTCCTGCTCGTTTTCAGTTGCCTCCATACACACCCAAACGCAAATCAGCAGAACCATTTCACAACAGTTAAACTCCCCAACTCATCAAACCCTTCACTGTCTCATAGACCAATGTTTCTCCCTAAAACAACTCAAACTTGTACACACACAAATCATCCTCCATGGACTCACCACCCAAGTTCTCACATTAGGCAAACTAGTCTCCTCTAGTGTCCAATTCGGATGTCTTCGTTACGCACACCACCTGTTTGATCAAATTCCTCAACCCAACAAATTCATGTTTAACCATTTGATAAAGGGCTATTCTAATTCTAATGACCCAACTATGTCTCTGTTGCTCTACCGTCGAATGGTGGGTACTGGTCTTTTACCGAACCAGTTTACTGTCCCTTTTGTTCTCAAAGCTTGTGCTGCAAAAGCCTCTTATTGGGTTGGTGTTTGTGTTCATGCTCAGTCTATTAAGCTTGGAATGGGGTCTCATGTCTGTGTTCAAAATTCTATCTTGACTGTTTATGTTGCTTGTGATTTGATACTGAACGCTAGGAGAGTGTTTGATGATATTTCGGAAAGGACAATTGTTTCGTGGAATTCAATGATTGCTGGGTATTCTAAAATGGGTTGGTTGGAAGAAGTCGTTTTGTTGTTTCGAGAAATGCAACAAGTTGGATTGGAGCCTGATGTGTTCACCTTGGTTGGCTTGCTTTCTGTTTCGTCAAAACATGGTAATTTGGATCTGGGTAGATTTGTGCATCGTTATATCATGGTTACTGGAATTAAAACTGATTCGGTTGTCACCAATGCACTTGTGGATATGTATGCTAAGTGTGGGTGTTTGAAATATGCTGAAAGTGTATTCGTTCAAATGCTTGATAAGGATGTAGTTTCTTGGACATGTATGATTAATGCTTACGCCAATCATGGGCTTATTGATTGTGCTTTGAGATTTTTTAACCAGGTGCCTGTGAAGAATGTGGTTACTTGGAATTCGATAATTTGGTGTCATGTTCAAGAAGGACTTTACGCCGAAGCCGTTGAACTTTTCTACAGGATGTGTGGTTCTGGTGTGTTGCCTAATGATGCTACCCTTGTTGCCTTTCTTTCATGCTGCAGTCACATGGGTGATCTAGCATTGGGACAACAAGCCCACAATTACATCTGTGATAATAACATTACATTGAGTGTGACACTTTGCAATGCTATAATAGACATGTATGCAAAATGTGGTGCTCTTCAGACTGCCATGGATATCTTCTTTGGGATGCCTGAGAAAAATGCGGTGTCGTGGAACGTTGTTATCGGTGCACTTGCTCTGCACGGTTTTGGAAAAGAAGCCATTGAGATGTTTGAGAAAATGCGGGCAAGTGGAGTCTGTCCTGATGAGATTACCTTTACAGGGTTGCTTTCTGCTTGTAGCCATAGTGGTCTCGTGGACATGGGAAAACATTACTTTGACATGATGAGTTCGACTTTCGAGATTTATCCCGATGTTGAACACTATGCATGCATGGTCGATCTTTTAGGGCGACGTGGATTCTTAGGAGAAGCAATTTCGTTGATACAAAAGATGCCTATTAAACCAGATGTTGTTGTTTGGAGTGCTTTACTCGGTGCTTGTAGAACCCATGGGAATCTAGCAATTGGTAAGCAAATCATGAAGCAGTTGTTGGAGTTGGGACGATACGATTCCGGGCTTTATGTGCTTCTGTCAAACATGTATTCAGAGTCTCAAAGATGGGATGACATGAAGAATATTAGGAAAATATTGGATGAAAATGGGATAAAAAAGTGCAGGGCAACTAGCTTCATTGAAAAGACATGTAGGGAATCCAGTTAAAGATTTGGATGTAGAGGAAATATGCTACTCTTATAATTAATTCATTACAAGTTTGATGGATGGAAAGGCATGGATTCATAAAATAGTATTATCATTTTCACTTCAAACTTTTTCCAAGTCAGAGTTTAACATTACTTAATTAACTTGATCACATTCATTGAATTGTCCTTTTAAAAAAACATTCAATGGATTGTACAAGAATATTATATAGTATCATATAATTAACTTAAATAGAACTTTCTTATGAAGGAGCTAAAGGCCCCTACATTCAAGGCATTGTGTATGCCATTTTTGTATACTTTACTCAACAAACCAATGATTATTTCAATCTGCATGTGTCCATGCTTTAAGCCTCCAACATTCATATAAAGAAAATTCAAAGTCCAACATACTCATGCTTCTTTTGAAAGGGAACTCCACAATGAAATATTCTACCCAATAATTGAGTAGTATACTACATAATAATATTGCACTTTGTTGGCTAAATTAATAGGACTAGGAAAGCACACGAATGGTAGTAAGGCAAAAATCAAACTCCACCAACCGGCAATAACACATGAACATTATAACATGTTATGTATTTAGACTTAAAACATTTTTGTTATGTCTAACTATTAGATTTTCATGTCGTGTGACATTATCATAAGATTTTTGTTTCACATGGAATCAATGTATACATATTTTGAAATACCATTGAATCAATATTTATCATAAAGTTGAGCAAGTCAATAGGCATGAAACTTCCTTCATGCTTAACACATTTTGCCAGCAAAGTTTGCGCTCAAGTATTGACCACTCAAAACATAGGAGACATTAATTGTCAATTGGACGGTACAGTATAAGAACTGTTTTGCCGCCACACCAAATTCCATCTATAATAATCAATCATCCATTACATTAGTGACCGTAATAATAAAAAACAATTGTATGGATCAATTTGTTTTATATCTCAAATTTACAAAGCGAATAGTTAGTTCTTAAAACTAAAAAAATATGAAATGTGTGACACGTAAATCATGAAATGCATAGGCCATTTGACCTCTTGTTGGGCATTTTAGAATGCATTTCCCATTGTGATGTGTGAGTTTCAAGCATTTTAACATTATACTTTGAAGAACACACTTTTACTAAAATATCTTAAATCATTCGTCTTTTTCATTTTTTCATCCAATATTGAACTCTTACCAACACTTGATATATGGATGTATGAAAAGTTGTTAAGGTAATATATGTGGTGTTGTTGTTGGGTTTTGACTCCTCTCTTATGCGAAGAAAGATTCAAATATAAATAATTTATTTGTCTTACTTATTTAAGTGGATAGTGTCAATTTAGGGTTAAGAGAAAAATAGAGAGGAAAAAAGAATTCAAAAGAGAGAAAGGAGGAGGGAAATTTATTCCTGTTTTTTATGCACAAGCCTCACTAAATCGATTATCCCTAATTCGTTAGCCATCAAATCAAATTGAAATTTGGTGGACATTTTCACAACACTTATATCTAACTTTTGATCATTGGAATTTTCAAAACGAAGTCTGAGCTGAGAAATAATTGATTCTTACTAAAGCTGCAGATTTGAGTAATTTTTCAGCATTTAATTCTTAGTTATAACCCAGGCTCATTCATGTAATCGAGGTTGGAGAATTCATCAAGAATTCTCTACAGAATTAAAGAATCCAGGTCACAAGGTGAAATAGTTTGTGAGAAAATATATGAGTCTACATCCTTTTCTTTTATTTCTTTAAGTCTTTTGTAATTGAAGCACTACTTAAATGACATTTATCACATTTTTTTGTCTATTATCTTTAGAGTTTATGTCTAGTTTGTCATTATTCAAACATTTAAATCCAAGTCACAAACTTTTTTCTTGGTATATTTTTGCACGAATTGTCCTTGAAATTTTTTCAAGTTTAATATCTTAAGTGAACCAAACTCGTTTTTTTTTTACTAAAACTATCAAAAAACGCCCTCAATATCACTTAATACTATATACTCCAACTTTGTCTCATTATCTTCATTATCATCATAAACTTCAAATTTTGGAAGGTCACGAGATCATTCAATCCTATTAGGTTTTCGTTTTTAAAGGGTTTTCCCTCTTATTTTTAACCACACCAACACTAATTTCCTTCTCTTTCTTTTTTTTATCTTTCTCTTTAACTTTCCCTTTTCTTTCCTTTCTATTTTCTTTCTTTTAACCATTTTCATTTAAAAAAACGTTTCCTTCCATTGCCTCATCTTCGTTTAACTCATTAAATTCACTTTGTACAACACCTTATTCTCTCTATTCACCAATTTTCATACCAAAAGTATCTTCAAGTCTAAAAATTTCATCCGAGTCTTCAAAATGAACATCCAATGAATTCTCTCATTTGTATAATCTATTTTAGAATTGAAACCTAGTCCCTTATCTAATCAAGCATTAGAACCTATATTTTTCTTTGGGGACCCTTATTCTAGGCGGAGATACCTTTTTTCTTGTTGCTTTCCTTCTATACGAATCTTTCTTTTGACCTCTCTTATGTGTAGTGAGTAAGTCACCATTTTTCTAACAGCTCCTCAACCACATCCTTAAAGTGGATGCGTTTGTTAGTGTTATGACCATGACTTTTATGAAAATGATAGTGCTTTGATTTATTTGTCTTATTTGGGTAAATACTTTTGATCTCGGCTTCTTTATAGTCGGTGTTCATGCAATGTTGCCAAATTTCCTCCCTCAATATGTTTAAAGGAATGTATGATGAGAACCTAGATTAAGGTCATTGGTCTTCATCATATGGACGGAGATTAGAGCCTTCTCATTCATTAAGTTAGGCAGGGGTTCTCTGATCCTCGACATATCTTTCCTTCTCTAGCTATAAGATCTTCCTCATATTTAATATAGGGGTGGACCTATCGAGCATATCATTCAAGCTATTGACTCCCTCAAGCCCTAACACCTCACAGAATAAAGAGTCTGACCTCCACCCCTTTTTGAATATCTAACATTTTAAATTGTCTTTCGTCCCCTAATTCTACTTTTACCCTTATGTTCACTATATTTTCATAGGGACTTTTGTAGGGGTTTTGTTAATGACAACTATAGTTGTAGATTTCCACTTTTTCACTGTGAATTGGGTGATGAAAGAGACACATAACTCCTTTCATCTGCCTTGAACCACGACATGGAAGCTATCTTAAGGATCCATATGAACACCTTAAATTTTATAATTCCCCGAGCATGTTAATAGTCCTATAACTCTTAAACTTCAAGGTCTTTTGAAGGGATGGTGGGATACTGTTGTTAAGGATATGACTTGGAAGCGGGTTACTCTTTCGGATATGGACTACTGCTTCAATACCATGTCGCTTCTCCCTTTGAGAGTGGCATGATGATAATCAATGACAATGACATTCATTTAATGGTGTGTGACTGCCACCTCTTCCTCTAGAACCATGAGGCAGAGTTTGGTGTCCTCAATGTAGGTTGCGATATGGAAACCTAGGGTCATCCCTACATGGTGAAACAATGCCGACGAGGATAGGCTCTGATTTGCCTCTTTGTTTGCAATATAATACAAACCCAAACCCATAATTGTTCAGGGGAGAAGAGAACTGCAAATTTTCTTCAATCTAAAGTATGATTTCCAACAAGGAAGTGTGGATTTCACTGTTGAACTAGGTTATAGACGTTGTTCAACAAATTTTTCACTTCATGTGCATCTAAACTAGATTGCATTTGTTTGAAAGTATGAAATATTTCATGCTTATTAATTATAGGTTATGACAAATGTTGCTTCAAAGTCTGACCTTGGAATAATTGTAGAGGAGATTGAAAGGTTAAAAGAGCTTGAAAGGTTAAAAGAGCTTGAAAGGTTCCATTTTTTACTGTTGGAGGTGCTACATTTTACGACATTGGAACCGTAAAAGGAGTAACTATAACCAAAGTATTTTTATTCTCTGGGAGAAGTGGAGCCTCCCTTATTGGATCTTGGGCGTCGATAAGGGAAATTTGTGTGACATGTGTTGTTATCGACGACCAAATGAGTCGTTTTTTATGCTATTATGGAAAATGGACTGGATCAACGATCCCTATAAGGAAAATATCATTATTTTGAAAGCGATAGTGGATCTTCATTGAAGTTCACGATAATCAAAATTCAATTTTCACAGACAACGCCAATGTTTCGTGTAAGAACCATAGATAGGTTTCTATCAAACAAACTAAGCTCTAATGTGGTAGAGTGAACTTCCAGTACGGCAAAGCAGGGTGCACCTGTGTAGTCAGAAATCTTATATACAAGTCAGTGAATGAGTGAGAAAGTAGTTTAAATGTATATGTGTGTGTGTGAGAGAGAGACATAGAGAGAGAGAGAGAGAGAGTACTTGAAATGATGTGTGTTGTGCTTTTATATAGGACAAGCGATTAAAACCTCCTTCATAAGACCTGATGCTTCATGTGATGATTGTCCAATTAGACCCTATGGTGGAAAGTGAGATGGAGTTCAGAATCATTTGTCCTTTGTTGGGGTTAAATCTCATATATTCTGCACACACATTTCCATTCAACTCTTGTTTATTGGGTATTTTATCGCGAGTCTTGCAAGTGGCCCAAAACAAGTTCATAATGCTCCTTTTTTGGATGAAATACAATACAATTTTATTGTGCGATACATTATGGTGTGTGTCTCTAGCCTCTTCCTTTAGAACTAGTAAGTAAAGTATAGTATCCTCGATGCAAGTTGCAATTTGGTGATCCACGAATTTCCCTTTATGGTGAAACGATGTAGAAGAATAAAGGCTCTGGTTTGCCTTTCTACTTGCATTGGGATACGACCATAGGAAAGGAAACACCAGTGGGAGAAGTGAACTGCAAGTTTTCTTCAATCTAAAGTATCCTTTTCAGCAATGAAGTGGGAATTCCACTGTTGTATTAGGTTATAGATGTTGTTTGACATTTTTTTCCCTTGCACACCTAAACTAGCATGCAACTCTTGGAGACCGTGGAACATTTCATACTTAAGAATTATAGGTTACAACGAAATCTACTTCAAAGTTTGACATTGGAACAATTGTAGAGGTGGTTGAAAGGTTGGAAGAGCTTGAAAAGTTCTATGTTCGATCCTCCCTTACTGGATTTGGGGCTTCGATTATGATAGTTGGTGTGACAAGCGTTGTGTGCAACGACTAAATGAGTCATTTTTGTGCTACCATGTTAGAAAAGACTAGATCAAAAACCTTTGCAATGAACAAAATTAGTGTTTTGAAAGAGATTATGGCTCTTCATAGAAATTTGCGAGAATCAGAAGTCGATTTCCATGTAGAAACTAAAGATATATGTAGATTGAATGGATTTGAACTGCGAAGTGGTGGAGTAAACTTCTCTATAGTGCAGTGAAGGTGGATGTTCATGGTTAAAACTTTAAAGCACAAATCAATAAATAAGTGAAAAAATAATTTAAACGTACGAATTATTGAAGGCCTAAAATAAAGTGTGTTGTACTTTTTATAAGATAAATAATTAAAATAGTTTGTATGAGACTCGACGATCCACGTAAACAATTAAAATAATTAAAATAATTAAAATAGTTTGAATAATAATTAAGATAAGGGGGCAATAATTAAAGTGTGTTGTACTTTTTATAAGATAAATAATTAAAATAGTTTGAATAGACATAAAGATAAGGGGGAAAATAAATATATCTATTCTTTTTTAGTTGTCTTAATTATAATTTTTTTGATAAATATGACAAATAAAAAAGAACAGAGAGAGTATTTAATTAAAAAAACATAAAATACTAATGTGAATCCACAAAATAAATAATTGTGGGAAGGAGTGGGTTTGTGTTATGATTTTTGAAAAACTGTACTTTGTACTCCCATAACTAGTCCTATACCTATACCTTTAATATAATTTAACTATTTTTCCTTTTCACTTTTACTATTCATAAAAAAAAGTCAAAAATTTACTGTCCAAAAAACTGATACAGAACACATTTTGGAACACTTTTGGGTAAGTATTCTGGTTTGCTTAAACACAAACCAGAACAGTTTAATGATGTATTCCGGAAATAACAAAACACATTCTGAAACAGTTTGTATAAGTGTTTCGGTATAAAGGACAAATTGTAAAATAAACCGGGACACATACGAAAAGAGTTCCAGAATTTTGAAATATAAACCAGAACAGTTTGTAAATGTGTTCCAGTTTGTAAGATATGTAAATCGGAACACTTTGCATATGTGTTCGGTTTGTCAGAACTGTAAACCAGAACAGTTTTCAGAAGGGTTCCGGAACGCGTTTTTGAATTTTTGTTTTTGTTTTAGATATGGAAATTCCAGTTCCAGTTTGCCAAAAAAACGAGTCCTCCATAGATATGACAGATGTATTCACTATAACACAAACATTCGCTACACGAGAAGATGTTACAAGTTGGATCAAAGAAGTTGGATTAAGAAATAAAATCACCGTTATTATCAAGCGTTCGGACACTGAAACCGGCAAGAGAGGAAGGAGTAACAAGATAATTTTTGGGTGTGATAAATGGGGAAAATACAAGGATAAAAGTGAAACTCAGAGTGCAACTAAGAGATGTGGATGCCCGTTCAAAATTAGATTGACTCCGTCAAAAGATGGGTTTGGATGGAAGGTAGATGTAAAGTGTGGAGTTCATAATCATGGATTACCTAATAGGCTTGAAGGTCATGCGTTTGTTGGCAGGTTTACCTCAGATGAAAAACAACTTGTTTTTTATTTAACAAAGAGACATGTTCCTCCTAGACACATCTTGACTTCCCTGCAAGAGAGGTATCTTGAAAATATCACTCGAATCACTCAAATATATAAGCAGAAGAGTGTGATACAAAAATAGATAAGGGGTCCAAGAACTGAGATACAACATTTGCTAAAGCTAATTGAGGATGCAGGGTATGTCTACTGGAGTAGAAAAAGAGATGGCTCAGATATTGCGAGAGATATTTTTTGGGCGCATCCAGACTCCATCAAGTTGCTGAATATTTTTCCCATTGTCTTAGTTATGGATAGCACATATAAGACAAATAAATATAGGCAACCTTTCTTTGAAATTGTTGGCATGACATCAACCGAGTTAACTTTTGCTGTTGCATTTGCTTATGTGGAGTCTGAGCAGACATATAGTTTTTGTTGGGTCCTGGAGAAGCTGAAGGAATTGTTTGTGCAGAAAGATTTGCGTCCAAAAGCGATTTTGACAGATAGAGATCAAACATTGATGAAAGCGGTGGAAATTGTGTTCACTACTACACAAAATTTGATATGTCGTTTTCATATTAACAAAAATGTTGGGATGCGATGCAAGCAATATGTGGTGAAAGAAATGCAAGAGACCATTGACACATTATGGGAGGAAGTTGTATGGGATAGTGATGAGGTTAAGTATTCTCAAAAGTTGGAACAACTTGAGCAAGCATGTTTTAATTGTGCGTACTTTATTGATTATGTGAAAGACACATGATTGATTCCACATAGACATAGATTCGTTGGAGCATGGATTGATCGAGTACTTCATTTGGGCAACACCACGACTAACCGGTATGTATTTCATTTTATTGTTTTTATTATCTTTTATATATATTATGCATTAATATTTACAATGGTTTTATATATATTATGAATTAATATTAGGGTTTTTATTATATATTATGCATTGATATTTTTATATATATTACGCATTAATATTTTTTGTATGTATTATGCATTAATATTTACCTATTTTTGTCATGTTATATATTTATTATGCATTCATTTTTAGGATTGAATCCGCTCATTGGAAGCTAAAGCAAATGTTGAGAAATAGTCTCGGTGACATGGTCAAATGTTGGGAAGCTATGAACAACAACCTGAGGATACAAATAGGCAACATTCGTGCTTCGTTCCAAAAAGTTTTAATGAAGTTGAGCATGCACATGTTAGTCCATTGTATGGTAACCTGCGTAGTTTTGTTTCTAAAGCTGCTTTGAGACGCATTGCACAAGAGTTAAAGAAAGTTGATTATGTTGGAACTTCTAGAGAAATATGTGGGTGTACTCATAGAACAAATTATGGGTTACCTTGTGCTTGTGAGTTAGGTAGATATGTGCTTAGTGGTTTACCTATACTTATTGAGAGTGTTCATGTTCATTGGAGGAAGTTAAGTATGGAAGGTGAGTTGCAGGCAGAAGGAGAAGATGGATCGAATATTGACATGAATAATGTAATGGAAGAAATATGGAAAAGTATAGATCATCAGATGTTGTTGAGAAAAGAGCATTAAAAAGCAGGTGCAGTGAAATTGCTTACCCCGCAACAACTTCCTTATGTCCACCACTTAAGAAAATAAAAATCAAGGGAGGAGTCAAGAAGAAAGCGAAGAAACCAGTTGGGTCTCATGTTTACAGGGACCCTTCACAACATGAGTATGTTGAACAAGCATCTCAAACTTCATAAAAGTTGTCTCAAAAATCAAAATCAAAGAGGGAATCAAAATCAAAAAAGCCTGCACAACAAGACTACACTATTTAGTTTCCAAGTCATATCAGGTCATATATATTTATTATGCATTAATATTTATAGTGTTAATTATTTTAGGTTTATTATTAAGTTATGTATTTGTAATGCACTAATATTTATAATGTTAATTTCTTAGATCATATATTCAGGATATTGTGGATGTTGAATCAGATGGTAATTCTAGATTTAGAGTCATTGCATCGTTGCATGGGTATAGTTAGGATGGTTGGGCAATGGTTCGTCGAGAGTTGGACATGGAAATAAGAGAAAAGAAGAGTTTGTATGAGGAGTTATTCGGAGATAGACTATCTAAAGTGAGAAGCGGATTGATGATACAGTCCACTGTTAGACAGTCAGAGGAGAAATGGTTGACACTACCAGACATGGGTTACTTGATAGAGAACCGCTATAATGTCATTCTTGTTCGTTTAGGCAATCCCTGCTTGACATTTTTCCCTATGACATCATCACCTTCACATAATCCTACTATTTGGTGTATAGGTTTAGTCAACGGTAACCATTGGGTTCAGGTAACATTTTAGTAATATTTTTTATGTTACTAAACAATTAATAATATTTAAAAATTATCTAAACAATTAATAATATTTAAAAATTATCTAAATAATTAATAATAACATAAATAATAAATGAATTACCTACAGAAGAGTCGGATAACCAACAAGTTGTTTGGTGCCAAACATACATGCATCTCCAAGTGAATCATAAAGTGTCACCAAAACAGCTGCCCCCAACTGTATCTTCCAAGACCCTCCAAGTCCGCAAAAAGAGATATATATTTTGCTTCGACAAGCGTAAACATCTTGTCGACAAAAATGGTACAACCTAATAACATAATCAGGTAAGCCCTGGTCGCATATGCCTAGTTATCAGCAGTTCTATGGGCAACAAATATATCATACAACCACTCCAGCTTGTAGCAGACACCCCTGTTGGCACGAACTTGAGTCATGACTTCTATACGTGACACTCCTAAATATGTCCTAGCAAGCTCAGCAACATCATCTTCAATGACATGTTGGGGGTCCAGAAAATACCTCTAATAGGGAGGTGAAAAAGACAAGATACGTCATCTAGAGTAATCGTCATCTCACCAAATGGCATGTGAAATGACAGTGTCTCAGAATGGCATCTTGCTACAAATGCAATGATCAAATTCGGGTCTATCTTTGTCATACTAGATCTTTGCAAATGTGCAAGACCCAAATTTGTCGCCCACCTATCTATCTCTCTAGGGAGTTGTTGGGGAACTCATTCCTTGAGTTTTTGGCTGTGTACAACACATTTTAATTGTTTTTTAGGTCCTCTTTCCTGGAAAAAAATGTTGAAAAAACCCGTAACATATTGATAAACTATGACAAAAATTAAATTAATTCATTTCACATTAAATTTTCATTTATTTACCTCTCCATACCACAAGTGTCGAGCACAATGTTGCTCGTATCTAACTAAAAGAGATAAATCTGATGGTCCACCCGGAAATCCCCTAGGCTCCTCAAGAGGATGTGACCCGGATCCAGATGCACCGTTGTTTCTACGAGGGAGGCGTCCGTCAGGGCCTAATCTTCGAGGCATTTTGAAAATTAAAAAAGAAAATTAAAAAAAAAACTATAAAAAAGGGCAAACTGGAACACTTGTGAAAAGTATTTCAGAATGTATTTTGGAGCATTTAGTAAAAGTGTTTCGGAATGTAGTTTCCAAAATCGGAACACTTTTACAAACTGTTCCGATGCGTTTTTGCAAACTGAAACACTTTCTAAACCTGTTCCGAAAAAATTACAAAAAATCACCAAAACCGGAACACTTTTTTGAAAAGTGTTCCGGTTCATATTTTTTTTTCCGGAACGCTTACGTAAACTGTTTCGATGTGTATTTGTCTTAACCAAAAGACTTTAGAGAACTGTTCTGGAATGCAAGCTAGTGAGAGAGAATTCAAAATATTTTTGTAACGAAATGTGAAATCTGAATTTTTTTTAAATCTTTTACTACTTATACGAGGAAATTTTTATTCAAAAAATAATGTAGTAGGAATACAGGTTTAAAAGTGGTGGTAGAAAATACAATTTTCATTTTTTATACCTTCCAAGGTTGCAGGGTTGGTGCTGGACTTCAACCCTAGAGATCAACATACGCTAGTGTTTTACCGGCTTAGAAAAAATTTGTCTTTTGCCAAAAAGACATTAGCCAATTTATGTTGGATTGTTTCTTTTCTACTTTATTTATTTATTCATCAATTTTCAATTATTGTTACTTTATCCATTACGTTTTCCAAAGCTTTACTCGTCGTGGCATTCCCTCTATCTTGCACCAAAGCATAATTGATGTTCATTTTTCGCCACGTCCTCTACTCTCATACACCACACACTGGTTTTTTACCCTCCCAATCACTTGAGTAATTGATACTCCACGTGTCTAGATTTGAATGGAGGATATTGCTGCATTTGATCGTAAGCAACAAATTTGTAATCCAACCTTATTTATAAATTATAAATAAATACGGAGTACAATTCAAAGCTTCAGGCGCCAAAAAAAACATCATATTCCACTTCAAATGATTTTAATTGGGTATGGACTATGTAATATATTTTCAGGAGTACTCCGTATTATATATTTAAAGTCAGATGGAATTTTGATCCATACTCGTATTTTATTTGAAATGATTTTACTTCATCTATGTATTTAGGTTAATGAATTTCATTTTTATTATATAAATACAATTGTAATTAAAAACAATAGGTACACCATTTACATTTAATACAGATAGAAAAAGGAGTATCTACTAAGAAAGGTTAATTCAGTTGGCTTAACGTTATAAACTCAACTTTTAATGATGATGTGAAACTTTTTTTGGTGATAAATCTAAAAATAGGTCTGTAAAAATTAGTTGAGTGTTAAAGTGTCTTAAAGTTCACCACTAGTATTGATTTCTGTGTGTGAATATAAAGGTGGATGGCTCATTGTTTGTTTACACCTGAAATTTGATTTTCTTAATACACTCATTGTTACGTACTGTATTGACTTTGAGGTCGAATAAATAGCGGTGTTTCAATTAGTAATAAACTCTTAATATTATATATAAAATAAATTTTAATTTATTTATTTTTTAAAACTTTTTATAATTTTCTTTTTCTATTTTACTAGTATTTGTACCACTACGAGGCACGGATAGAAATCTTATGTTAAAAAATATTTTATGACTTCTTACAATTTATAATTGAAGCTATGGTAATATTAAAAACTCTTTGCTATAAGTAGTAAACATAAAAAAAAAGTATTAAAGATTATATAAGATTAATGTGGTATCATTCTTTTCACTATTGAATTATTTGGATCAAGAAATCCTAGATATTTTAAAGAGTATCAAGAGTATTATGCTAAATTAAATAATATAAGTGTTAGTATCATAATTTTAAAAACCTATAGAAATAAAGTGAAAATCGCTTATAGAAATAAGTCATTTCAGTAAACTATTTTGAACAGTCTTATAAGTAAAGTGTACTTATGCTGATAGATATCTCAAAAAGTCAGTCTAAACAGCTTCTAAACAGTTTTTCTAGTTGTCTTGATGTTCAAATATTGGTTTTAAAAAACAATAATGTATAACATTTAAAAGATAATATAAAAAAATTAAATGTAAAATTTAAAATATAAAAACCTTAAACTTATTTTCGATGTAAAAATTGAATTTAATAATACTACATTAATACTTTTACATTTTTAAGACTTTCCATAATTCGAATAAAACCCTAGATTCAAATCCATAAAAAATGTACCACGTGAATTTTCAAAAATGTTCATAGAAACTGGAAGTATACTTTCGATTCGCACCTTATATCATGCAAATCACGTTGAAAAGGGTTTGATGTAAATCGGAAGTATATCTCCAGTTCCAAACCGTAAGTATATTGTCGATTCCTTGACGCACTTAAGGGCGCCAGAACCTCTTCCACTCCTCATAACGGCAAACTTTTTAAAAAACCAACATAAACTCTCTCAAACATTCCTTTCAGCCCTTTTTCTCAAAATCAATTTTTTTCTCAAACCATCAAGCAAGCAACAACCATCTTCAATCAATCAAGTAAGTGATTTAAGATATTTTTAGAGTTTATGTAATTTCTATTGAAATTAGTGAAATAATATTTTAATTGTGTTATTTTATGTAGTTTATATCATTAGGAGTCATTAGAATACTATATATAAATTTTTTTGACGATCAATGCATGTTTTTTTTGACACATTTGGGGTTTTAGGTACGCCTGCTACGTAACTCTGTTTTCGTAAAAGAAACCGGAGGTTTATTTCCGGTTTTGGGTAAGAACAAAACCGGAACTATACTTTCGATTTTTGTCTGCAATTTTTTTTGCCTTTTTATCATTGTAAGCCATATGCTAACATTTTGTTCTTACTTCTACTGGAGATATGTCTGAGAGACTGTCACGTTTGAGGCATGGTCGGGTTTCACAACATGCTTCTATGCAGAAAGAGAGGAGTGAGACAATACAGGCTCGATCGACATCCGGACAGGCTATGTCGGATGCACATTCTTCTGGTTCTGATTCTACCCCTTCTACATCTTCCTCCCATAGCAGACGTGAGTCTCCAGTCCATCCTTCGCCGCCTCCGTCCTACCACAGACACACTGTAACATCTCAATTTTTAATAGCTAATTATTAATTATTATTATTATACATTATATTATGTGATAATTAATTTAATTAGGCGATTTAAATGAATATTTGAATTATTTGAATATGTGTGTTATTTAATTAATTGGATTTTATGAGTAGAATTATGGTTTTTTGGTATTGGGCCTAAGTTTATGAATAGAAGTAATATGGAGGTGTTAAGTATTAAGCCCAATAAGACATTACTAGTTAGTGAATGTTAGAAGGAAAAAGATAGTTAGTGTTGTCATTTGGAGAAAAGAGAAAAGAGAAAGAAAAAGAAGAGAAGAGAAGAGAAGAGGAGAAGAAGAGAAAAGAAGGTGAAACCCTAGGAAGTAAAATATTCAAGAGGTAGGGGAGAATCTTCATTATTATGCATTTGTATGTTGTTGGGTAGTGATTAGTAACATGCTATAGGATTGGGTATCTCAATTTCTAAGTTTTGGTTACTCAAATTGAAGTTGTAATTTGGGGTTTTTGATGATTAAAACTAAATTTTATGATATGAATAGATTCCCTATAGTGTATTCATGTTAGATGATTCTTAAATGGAGATAAATTAGCATTAGAAACTGTTTTATGGGTAAATTTCGTAGGCTGAAATGAACTGTCCGTAGCAGAATTTTTGCTGAAAATCGTGAGGTCGCTGAGCGGGATGGGCTGAACGCAGAAAAATTATTTCTTTGTTTTATGCATGAGTGGCTTATGGGATTGCTTGCTTATGATTTATCATTAATTTACATGAATTTTAATAATTGTTTTGATGAACTTTGGATTGTTTTTGGGTGTGATTTTATTGATTACATGCTACTTGAATTAGTGTATGTATGTTATGTTTTGGATGGATTGTTGAGAATAACATGCGTTGGCTTGAATACTATATGTTATTTGTGATGTGTGATGATAGTATATGCTATGTGCATTGCTTGTTGTTGATTAAACATGATGTTGTGCAATTGGTGGATAATTCACATGAGTTGAATTATGGGATATGCTTGAAAATTGAGGTGGTGAGACTTTGGGTTCACATTTGGCTCGATTCTTGAATGGATAAGTAGCGGTGAAATGGTGAGTTTACAATGGTGGCTTTGGTCTTGTCTGGATCGGAAACGTGACTTTGGTTCTAAGTTAATGAATCAGAAGCAGGGTGAACTAAATGTTCCCAATGGTACCACATGCATATTGAGTCACATTGCATTGTTGTCATATGAGTCATTGATGAATATGAATTATGTGTCATTGTGATACTTGATTATGTGAACAATTGAATTGTTTGGATTGATGAAAATTATCCTAATTATAATAAATACGAATATGTTATACTTTGAATGTTTGTATAATCATATTATGTTGGAATATCACTTGAAGTGTGTGACATTCATGAATATATGTTATTTCTATATTGCTTCCAATTATATATATTTGGATAATGATGTGAATTCTCACCCTTTTGTTATGATGTTGCCTCTATGTGGGTAACGTGCAGGTTCCGAGGATAGCGGTGCTTCGCACGAGACTAGTTGAGAAGTTTACTTATATATTCTTTATAATAGATAGTGAGTCATTGCTCTGGTCACGAAACACGAGGATTGTCTGGATTTCTGCTTTTATGAGATGTTTGTTATGTATTCTCATATATTTTGTATTTTCATGTTGAGATACTATGTTGATGTGGCCATGGTTCCGATGTATGAATCTTTATGACTTGATTATGTTATGGATTCATTGTTGTTTCATCCAATGATTATAGTATGGGATGTAATCATTGATAGTATATGAGATATTAAATACTCCGTTGTGAAATGCATAGTTTTATTTTAAATCATGAAATTCAAGTATGTGTTATGAGTATGACCAGGTGCATGTTAATGTTTGTTTTGTTGGTTTTCCTAAGTATGGAAAATAACATGTGACACTCTTTGTATGCGTGCATTTTATTTTACTCTGATTTATACCATGATTATTTGGGGATAGAAAATGAGTGTTATATTAGTGGTATCAGAGCAATGGCCGGTTAGATTTATTTGGCCAGGTTATTAATTAATTTAATTCCTGTTGTATTTGATTTGTGTATCTGACACAATCAATGTTGCTGTATGTTGTTGGATGTCTTTAGGAAGATGGTTGCAGGAAGGAATGATGATGATATTGCTGATACCTTGAGATTGTTGGCTGGATCCCTTGGGCAGATTCCACAGGCGAATGCTGGACACCAAGGTGAGGAAGATGAGTTTCGTGCTTTGGGAAAGTTTCAGAGGAATAATCCTCCTATCTTTGAGGGTGAGCATGAACCTGACAAGGCTCAAGCATGGCTGAAGACAATTGAGAAGACCTTCAGAGTTATGAATTGTACTAATGCATAAAAGGTGCAGTTTGGTACTCATATGCTGGAGAAGGAAGCTGAAAATTGGTGGAGCAACACTGTTCAGAGATGTGATGAGGAAGGTGTTTTAGTTTCTTGGGCTCTTTTCTGTGATACGTTTTAGAGAACTATTTTCCAGAAGATGTGTGTGGAAAGAAAGAGGTGGAATTTCTTGAGCTGAAACAGGGTAATGGAACCGTGGCTGAGTATGCTGCAAGATTTCAAGAGCTGATTAAGTATTATCCTAATTACAATACTATGAATGCTGATAGATCTAAGTGTTTGAAGTTTGTGAATGGTTTGAGGCCTGATATCAAGAAGGCTATTGAATATCAACAAATTACTCATTTTTATGAATTGATGAACAAGAGTAGGATTTATGATGAGGATAGTAGGGAGAGTGCTTCTTACTACAAGAATGTGAATGATAGGAAAGAAAAAGGTCAATTCCGTGGGAAACCGTGTGATGATAAGAAGAAAGCTAGTGCTGGCAAGAAGCCAAGTGGGGGAGGATCTTCTAATCCTAGCAAGTGTTTTAAATGCGGCGTGGAAGGACATCGTGCTTCTGATTGTGGACAGGATGGTGGAAAGTGCTTTAGGTGTGGCAAGGCGGGTCACAAGATTATTGATTATAGGTTTAGTGCGGATGTGACTTGTTACAATTGTGGTGAACAAGGTCATGTTAGTACTAAGTGTGAGAAGCCGAAGAAGGAGCAAGCCAAAGGGAAAGTGTTTGCATTGTCTGGTGTTGAGAATTCGGGTGAGGATAGACTTATCCGAGGTACGTGCTTTATTAATGGTACACCTTTGATTGCTATCATTGATAGTGGTGCAACATATTCTTTTATTTTTGCAGATTGTGTTAAGAGGTTGAATCTTGAATTGTTTGATATGCATGGTGTTCGTACATAAAATCTATTGCCCGAGCTAAGAAAGATAAAAGAGACATGACCCGATGAACTGGTAAAGCAAGCGGGTCCCCGTAGGGCATATAACCCAAAATCATCAGGCCGAGGTGTGCTTGGCCTAGATGTATAGGTTGGGTTGTATCCAGGCCTAGGTGTGCTTGGCCGAGCTGTACATGTCGGGTTGTATCCAGGCTTAGCTATGCTTGGCCGAGCTGTACAGGTCGGGTTGTATCCAGGCGTAGCTATGCTTGAACGAGCTGTATAGTCCGGGTTGTACCTGCCTAGTTGTGCAGGCGGGGTTGCATTTGCCGAGTTGTATCCAGGATGAGTGATTATTTGGGGATTGAAAATGGGTGTTACATGCACATCCTCACCAGCGCAGATTTTTGAGACGGGATCCTCATCTTCTTCATAGGCGGGACCATCTAAGATGAGACATGTTGCTACATCCCCAGCTCCTGAGGTACCGGTGGCACCCGAGTCACCGGTGCCACCAGAGGCACTAGAGATACCGAAGGCACCAGCGGAGGCAACGACGACACCCCAGGTCCCTCGGGTCTTTGGAGGGGACCTTCTGACTTATCTCTGCTCCCTCTTTATCCCACCCATGTGGATAGACGTATATGAGATGGAGACGTATGAAATTTACATTTATATTACAATTATTACTTATGTTATGAATATTATTATGAATTCTAACAATGAATTTTTTCTTGCAGGATCACGATACACTGAAGGTCATAAACCAGGGGAGAAAGATTAGCAAGCTTATTCCCCCTCTCGAGCCATGGTTTGATGATCTTTTACGCCTTACAGGGTTAAGAGATTTTGACCCTCCATGGATATAACGTGATCTACTAGGGGACAATCAACGCTTTTGTAGAGAGGTGACACCATGAGACATCTTCGTTTCATCTACCACATGGCGAGATGACGATCACACTCGATGATGTTGTGTGTCTGCTTCAGCTGCCGATCAGAGAGGCCTTTCTGGATCACCAAAATTTGGAGAAAGACGGGGCCATTACTTTGTTGGTTGACAGGATGAGAGTTACCGTAGATAGCGCCCTGAATGAGGTTTATAAGACACGTGGTTTCCACGTGAGATATAGCTGGTTGAAGGGTTTTTTTTACAGATGAGCTTGTGCGTGCTACAACTGGTAATGATGATCCCGAGCAAGTTACCCTTCACAGGGGTATGCCATTAGAGCATACCTCTTGTATCTTGTTGGCACACAAATATTTGTGGACACCAGTGCCACTTAAACTGATATCATGTACCTTAGGTTCTTTGGTGATCTTGAGGCGATCAATGGGTGGAACTGGGGGGATGCCTGCTTGGTTTATTTGTATACCAAGTTGGATGAAGGGATTAATTGGAATATGAGGCAAATCACCGGCAACATGTCACTCATGACGGTATACATTATTTCTCTTAGTAGCCTCTGTTAATTATTCTGATTCTGAAACTAACAAGTTTAATTTTGTTATTTCAGGGATTGATCTTACATCACTTTCCCCGTATTTCAGGATGGTCACTTACTGAAGGTTATACTGAGAATACGTCGCGTGCCTGCGCATACGAGCCGCTCAGAGGGAACCAGGCGACACTGTCGTTCCGGGTTTACTTGGACCGGATAGTGCATGAGGACATTCACTTCAGTTCCTACACCGACGACCGTGAGACGATACTGTTTGATGAGGTTTCGCTATTTACAGGTTGGTTGGTCTGCGGGAGTCGCAAGACTGCTCCTTATATGTCCGAGCGGGTGATGCGTCAGTTCAGGTATACCCAAACCATTTATCAGGATCCTGCTATATGTGCTCCTTCGACTATAAAGAGGAGGGAGATGGATGAGCTGTTTGATGATTTTGAGAACCATCTTGTACTTGATGAGGCCAGGAGTACCGTGGCTCTAAACTACTAGAGTTATGCGTACGGTTACATGATGTGGTTCTTTAGGGTGTCTCATCCATACATGATACATGATGCTCCTGAGAACCCACTCAGGTCGGTTCATCAAGAGATCTTGGAGGAGCAGGAGGCGAGGAGGGATCATGCTCATGACGTGCTGCCTAGGTGCTGCTGTATCATGGAGCTTGCTAGGGATGACATTGATAGAGGGTTGTTTCCTGACGGATACGATGTTAGAGGAATTTTGGAGGCCATCATGGCAGAGGCTCAGGGTGCCATGTTATACAGGAGACAACGAAGAGACGCCTCGAGGGCGACAAACTGGCTCATCAGCCGTCATACTCAGTAGTTTAGGTTGATTGTATTTTGACTTTAATTTTTTGATTTCGTATTGTATCGAATTTGTATTTTGGATACCATTATTATGAAATGCATTTTGGATAACATTTTTTGTATGTTATTCGATTTATACATTGTATAGTTTGTTAAATTTCTAATTTGTATAGTTTTTCAATTATTGTCTTACTTCTATTTTTCTACTAACTGACTTGTCAAGAACTAGAAGTATACATCTGATATGGAACCAGAAATATACTTCCGATTTTAACTCAAATATTTTAGAAAATAATGCGCACCAAAAACATATTTTTGATTTTAGAGGAATATTTTCGAAAATACATAGTATTTAATTTCACCCCATAAAATAGATTAAGAAATTCTAATGCTCGAATAGACACTTAAATTAGGACCCATAATCTTAATCATGATTATGATTTATGACTAATATAACAAAAGGAAGATTCTGAATGCTTTCAATTATTTAAAAGTAACTATACAATTGTATATGAAAAAGGCATGAGAAAGAGAGATTTTCACGTGTTGGAAGAAAAGTAAACGACAAAAAAAAAGAAAAGGCACATCCCTTGAATTTTATTCCCTATTGCTACTCATTAGTCATTAGATAAGATAATCATCCACTCTCATATATGCATTGGCGTGCTACTAAAAATCAAAAAGAATTTAATCTTAAAAAAATAAAATAAAAATAATCTAGTGAATGAAATTTTATATTTTAGATGAATAAATCAAATGTCACATATTTGAATATTTCTAAAAAAATACTATTCATATATTAACAATACTTTCTAACAAAAATACTAGTATAATTAAAAAAGCATCGTACCATATTAAAAAGCTTCTGAAAAAGGAGAATCCACAATGACCCTAGGAGACTGTCCTTTGAATTTAGAATTGGGGCAAAAGTGATTTCTAATATGTAATGTAAATCTTTAAAATAGAATTACAGTACACCTTTATATGGCCAAGTTTTGATCCGTGATGTCAAATAGTCCTTCCCAATTCCACAGTTTCACAAACTTCACCTTCCCACTTTATTACTTTCAACTTCACATTTACTTTTCACTCTTAATTTAGAAACCACAACAAGATCCAACTTACCTCATTCAAGCTACGCTGCAAGGTTAGGTAGTAGTATCACTACAGTATTACATGATCCTTCACGTGATTTGCTTGTGCTCTCCAGAATTTCATAGTTTCACTTAGTAATAGTCATAGATAATATCGAATTAACTAGATCATTGAACAATTTAAATTATACTCTTTCTTTATAATTTTTTTTAATATTAGGATCATTTCGAATTTTTCGTTATTTTCCTTTTATAAAATTATTGGTGTTTTATGATTTTGAAATGCCACTATTAAAGAATTGTTAGATCAAATTACATATTAAATCATCTATTTTGAGACATTTCACAATACTGTTTAATGTTACAAAGATCAATCATACATTGTATAAATAACATTTTTAGTATAAAAAATCACTCAGCATAAAAGTATAAGAAAATGAGATGATAATTGTTCTATTTATAAACAAAATTTTGAATCAAATGTGAAAAATGTAGGGGTTTGAAGTAGATCCTACTCAAAATTAGTCGTTATAAAACTTGGTCAACAATAAAACGCAAAAATTTAATATAGATGTTCATTTTAAATATCAAAAAATGATAAATCACCTAACCACAAATTCAACTCGAGCTAGACACGGATAAACACTTAATATTTTACGGTGGTGTGTCCCTTGCCATTCATAAAATTACATATCCTTCAAATATTTCAAAATCACCAAAAATCAATTATAAACATCTAAATTTACTTTTAACAATTCCAAAAACTAAACCAAACTTGTACGTCAATAATTTCTCCTTTCATTCCTTATTAATCTTTGATTTCCAACAATTATTTTATCAAATTTCCCATAATCATGGTTATATTAACAAATTCAAACGTACTGTACATAAGTGACATTTAGCTGTCGTCATGATTTTCACAAAATCAGCATCAAAAAACATGAACATCACATGAGTATAAGTAATTCAACTCGAAACAAAAGATCTAACACTAGTCCAATTTTAACAGATTGATTTCACTTCACCATGATTTCACATTTTGTCCAAACCCAATGGCAAAACTGTAAATACACACCCAATCTCGAAACTAGGGTCAGTTTCGCACACTAAACGCTAGCTAGTAATACAACCTGTCAACAACAACTTACAGCCTGGAAAGCCATTCCCGCAGCTTCTAATAAAATAAATCAAAATTCCACGTGGAAATTACTTACTATATATATATTCTCTATCACGTTCCATTCTTCTTCAACTAATAACAACATTTTCCATTTTTCCACGACTCATATATAACTCGCCGGACTCACTGAGTCATATCACAATGGGGAACTGTACCTCCTCCGATTCAACTCGCGTCGCAACGGCGAAGCTTATTCTACAAGACGGAACGTTACGAGAGTTTTCCTATCCGGTCAAGGTTTCTTACCTCTTACAGGAGCATCCGTCGTGTTTTATATGTAACTCCGACGAAATGGATTTCGACGACGTCGTAACCGCCGTCGACGAAAACCAAGCGTTGCAACTAGGACAGCTTTACTTCGCGCTTCCGTTGAGTTGGTTGAGGCAACCGTTGCAGGCTCAGGAGATGGCTGCATTGGCCGTTAAAGCGAGTTCCGCTCTCATGAAAAGTGGCGCCTCGCATAAATGCGGTTGTGGCGGGAAACAGATTCTGTTCTCCGGTGATTGTGACGCTAAGCGTGTTTCACCGGCGAGTGTTTCCGGCGGTGGTACTGTACAGAGATCGAGAAGAGGGAGAAACAACCGAAGCGGTAGTGCCGGAGTTGAGAAGTTTGCGGCGTTGTTGAGTTCGATTCCGGAGTAGGGGTAGTTTCGGAAGTAATTAATTGATGTTTTTATTTTGTTTTTTTTTTATTTTGTAGATAATTCTTTTTTGAGATTTTTTTTTTATGTAAGCAATTTTAGATTCTTTAGATTTAGATTGAAATTTGGATACTTCATTAATTTGTCTCTGCCTTTTTAAATATCTTACGTTTTACTTTTTGACCGCAATTAAGTTCTATATTGTTTGCAATTAAATTATTTTTTAAGTGGATTAACTAAACCATAACGCCAAAATTGAGTTTGTAATGTTTAATAAATTAATCCATTTAAAAAATGACAAGAATAAAGATTTAAATGAATATTTATTTTTTCAATTATAAATTAAAGTGAGAAAAAAATTAAATTATGAACCAAAACTCAAATGCTCTTTGTAGTGTGTTTGATTTTGAATGGGAGAATTGATTTTGGTTACACTTTGAATAAAAGTTAATATGATTTGTCTTTAATAGTATCTTGGGTTCTATTTTTAGAAAAAGACAAAAGTGATTTTGTATAGATGCTTAGATCTATTCCTCTAGTTAGGGAGGTCTAAAATTCTTGCTTAACTTGTAAGAATACTCTTATCATCTTATTTAATTATTTTTGAATTTACATGTTTGCTTTTTATTTATATAAAATAGGTAATCTTGCTCTTAAAATGGATTCTATTTTAAAATAAAAATCCATATAATTGAGTTTGAGAGATAATAACTTTATCTATCACTCTGTTCTATAATTCAATTCATCATTTCACACATATCAATATATATATAAATATATATATATATATATATATATATATATATATAAAATTAAATTTAATTAATTAGATAATATTATTAAAAAAAGTATATTGAAAATTAAGTCATTCATTATGAATCAGAAGGAGTATAATTGAACGTGCACAAATTCCGATATCATATGCTATTCAAAATATAATTAAAATAAAATAAATTTTTTTTAGAAAAATAATAAATTAATGTTTATAATTCTTTTAATATATAAAAAATTTGAATTATAATACCAATATGATATGCACATTTGTATTTAAAATATAATTAAAATAAAATAATTTTTTAAAAAGATAATAAATTAATGTTTATAATTCTTTTAGTATATTAAAATATTTGAATTTATATATATATATATATATATATATATATATATATATATATATATATATATATATATATATATATATAGGAGGATCAAATTACACCGAAGAGTTACACCATGACTTACATCGCTCAAAACGTCACTTGGATTAATATTTTTAAAATCAACCGTTGGATTGAAACATATCATCATATAGATCATACCTATAAAGTTTGAGATTAATCTATAAAGTTTTACTATACGATCAAGATATCTAAAATTAACGTCAAAATGGACTTTCATATAACGTTAATTTTGATGTAGTTCAATGACATAGTAAATCATTATAGATTAATCTCAAACTTTATATATGATCTATATGATGATATGTTCAATCAACGTTCATTTAAAAAATATTAATTGATGATGTGTAACTCTTCAGTGTAATTTGATCTCTTCTATATATATATATATATATATATATATATATATATATATATATATATATATATATATATATATATATATATATATATATATATATATATATATAGAGAGAGAGAGAGAGAGAGAGAGAGAGAGGAGGGATCAAATTACACCCGAAGAGTTACACCATGACTTACACTCGCTAATATATATCAGTAACTTTGTGTTCTTGTTAATATTCAATATTTGATCAATAACTTCATGTTATCGTTAATATTAATATTTTGATCAATAACTTTATATTCTTGTTAATATTTAATATTTGATCAGTAAATTCATGTTCTCATTAATGTTAATATTTTGATCACTAATTTAATATTCCTATTAATATTTAATATTTTGATCAGTAACCTCATTTTTTCATTAATATTAAATATTTATTGGTAATTTTATGTTGTCCTTAATATTCAATATTTTGATCAGTAACTCCGTGTCTTTGTTATGTATTCAATATTCAATATTATTCAATATATTAATTGTACAAGTATTGTTTTAATTGTATAAATTTGAATTTGTAATATAAATTATAACATAAATATTTGAATAAGTAGTACATTTTTTCTTACATTATAATTTAGAATATAAATATTTGAATCTTGCTGAATGAAATTTAACTAACAAGTTATTATTACTTTTAAAAAGGTGTCTTAACTTAAATTAAAAATAACTTGATATATATATTTTTTAACAGAGTCAATCGATTGTACATATTTTTTATGTTAATTTTAAAAAAAATTAAATAGTATCTTAAATACAAATAAATTATTGTTTAATAAAATAAATTATTGTTTATAGTGATTATAACATAAAAGCATTTACTGAAATCAAAATGTTGACTATGTTTGTCATCTTACAAAAATTAGTTAAATTATTTTTCAGTATAAAAATAAATCTTGTAACTTTTAAATAATACAAATAAATAATTAAAATTAAGTAGTGGTTTGAATAAATAAGGGATCAAATAAGGAATTTTTTTTTGGAATAACCACTTTTTAAAAAAAAAAATACAAAAATAACCAACTTTTGAAAAAATTTACGCAAATAACCAAGTTTCAGGACAAAAGTACAAGCAGGAGCCATCTGGGATGGTTCCTGCACTGAAAATCAGGAGCAGGAGCCAAGGGAGATGGCGCCTCCCTTCATTTTTTGACCTAAAAGCCATCTCAGATGGCTCCTATGTGTAAAACACAAAGGAAAAGCCATCTGAGATGGCGCCTTAGTGTCTTTTTAAAAAAAAAAAATTTTTTTTTTCAATTTTAATTAAAGTGCACGACAATTTTGTGAAATAAATCTTGTATTATAAATTTTGATTACAGCAAAAAGCGATTACATAAGTTCATTCATGGCGACCCGGGACTCGTAGATGACCACCGGTTCCACATGCGCGTCCTCTCCTAACTCGTCTGATGCGAGGTTCTAGATTCGGTTGTTGTTGGGTCGATGGGACCTGATCATGGGTTGATGGCTGCCCGTAGTGAATGAGATCAGGATCCATGAATGCCTCAAGATTTACATTGCTTGTTGCACCAGTTTCATATAAACGTGTCCCCATGTTCTCGAAGCTTGGTCGTTGCGGTTGGGGGTTAGGTTCCATTTGAGGACTATAGCAGTTCTCATCCATATATGTGGACTGTGAATGTGTGGGGTAAAAAGAAAATTGGGTGTTAGGAGTCTCGTACCCATATGAATGGCGGGGGGTTTGGTACGACGATGGTTGGTGGAATGTTGGGTTGGTTGGGAGTATTCTTCGGAAGCTGTGCAGGGTGAGGTGAGATGTAGATGGACCCATATAGGGGGGTTGGACATATGCCCTTTGTTCGGTGTATTGAACTTGGGTGTGTGGCATATGTGAGTATTGGGTGGGTGGGTGATGAGGTTGTTGTTGGGGTTGGGGTTGGGATTGAGTGGTGGTGGTTCTACGTCGTCGGGTTGATTGGCGGGAAGTTGATGGTTGTTGGTAGTGTTGTTGGGATGGTTGTTGGTAGTGTTGTTGGGGTGGTTCTTGTTGTTGTTGGTAGTGTTGGGGTTGTTGTTGGTATTGTTGTTGAGGTTGTTGTTGGCGGTAGCGTTGTCTTCGTTGTTGTTGTGACTCTGGAGGTTTCCCCCACTGGGTGCGAGGGTCGACCAAATATCGAGGTTGGGAAACATGCATATCTGGGCTGTGCGGTACCAAGCAATGTCTTGAGAGTGTTGCATAATCTCGTCATCTTCATAAACGGGAAATTGTAAGATATGGTCTGCTCGGTTTTTCCACATCCTACAATACTCCCTGGAAAAATTCCTCCAATTGTTGAGTCCCCATTGGGCATCGACCCTTTTTAGATGCCAAGGATCCAAGCATATCGGATCGCGGGGTATGTCTTGGAACATACCAAACTGCATCTTCACACGGTCGCTGTGGTGCATCTCCACAATGTTGAACCGTATAATTGCAGTCTTCGCGGTCCAAACCTCTGCATCTTCATCATTTGGTACATGGTCCAAACCCAAGTACGGTCTCCATGTAAACTGTTGAAAAAAATAATAGAGATTAATAATAATGATAAAAATAATATACGTTAAATTTAAAATAATTTGGAGTTAATAGAAATGACGTACATCGGTTGGTCCAAGGTGGTCTATTAGATTACGGTATAGGAGAACATTGTGTCTCGGATTCTTTCCGTAATCCATGCCCACTACGCTAAACCTAAATGAATTAACATTTAATATATTAGGATTTTATATATGTGAAAGATATAAATAAAATTTAATAAATAAACAATGTACTTACTTTGTTGCGTAGGGAAAAGTGAACGGTAGGTCGTTGACGGGATTGAGTGATTGCATTCTCCACCAACCCCATGTTTGAAGTAAGAAAGCACATCCATTGAAAGTTGATGTGTCTTTCATACAATTTTACACAACGAGGAGTATAGTGGGCAAGAACAATGGAACCCCAACTATATCTTCCTATCTTATTGACATCTCTAAGTAAATTCAAATACATAAAATTGACACTATTCAGTACTTTCGGGAATAAAAACTACCAAACATTAACATAATGTAGTTTCTAGTTTTATTATTTTTGTTCTTCGTGGAATTTTCATCCAAAACAAGAGAATAATAATACTCTAAGAGTTGAAAGAAATATACCTTGGCCTCTTGTAGGACCTTGACCATATCTCTACCCAACAACTCCTCGCAAATATTGTTAGGTTGTTGTATCGGACCATTCACCGTCTTGCCATCGATAGGAAGACCCATCAACATGTACACGCCCTCTAGTGTGACGGTACACTCACCTATAGGTAGATGAAATGTATGTGTCTCGGGTCTCCACCTTTCACACAATGCAAGAATGAACTTTGAATCGATCGTGTAGTTGGAGATTTTAATAACCTCTCCAAAACCGGCATGTTCAAGGTATGGAACGATGAATGGATCAGGAACAACATAGTGATGTGAGCGACATCTAAATTTTTTCGTGTCCTATAGATAATGTGAAAATAAATTGTGTAAGAAAGTGTAAATAATATTTAAAATGTAATAAAAAAAGAATATAACAAAAAAAATTCAAGAAAAAGAATGAAAACAAAAAAATGACAGGATACTTACATAGCTTGCAATGTTTTCCCTTGTTCCTCGGTGAGATTTTCCCAACGTCAAGAGACTCGTGATTGAAATTTCTACTACTGATTTGAGAAAGAGAGAATTGTATTAGAGATAGAGGAGGAGTGAAGAGTGGTGATGGAAAAAACACAAATGAGAAGCCATATTTATAGGTGATTCAAGAAGAGAGGAATAAATGAGGTGGTTGGGGCCTTGCATGCATGGATGACACTTGTCAAGGAGGAGCCAAGTGGGATGGCTCCTCCCCTTTAAATTTGCACTAAGACGCCATCCTAGATGGCTTGTGCCAGGCTAGGTGGCAGGTTGCATGTATGCAGGCTAGTGTGTCAGCTACGTGGCAGACCTATTTATGACTAGGCCTGCAAAAAGCCAAAGGAGATGGCGCCTCCCTTGTGTTTTTACACATAGGAGCCATTCAACTTGGCTTTTTACAGACCTAGTGATAAATAGGTCCCCTAGCCACCCTAGGCGCATGTGATTTTTTCAATTATAAAACCCTAAT
This sequence comes from Vicia sativa, assembly GCA_021764765.1. NCBI lineage: Eukaryota > Viridiplantae > Streptophyta > Magnoliopsida > Fabales > Fabaceae > Vicia > Vicia sativa. The sequence goes on from CM038797.1 coordinate 134,581,358, forward strand.
CGAAAACCCTAATTTCCAACACTAAAATCAGAAACCCTAATCAAATCAAAAACCCTAATTTCAAACACTCAAACCCTAATCGAAATGTCATCTGTACCACAATATGTTATCACTGTAAATTTCAATGGCGAGATATACAATTGAGGTATCCGGTTTTGTTCAAAAACCGAAAATTTCAATTTTGTCTAAATAGCAATGCGGATTTTTCAGTATTTCAAAAAAGACTGAAAATAAACTTCGTCGAGGTCCGACGTCAAACATTTTCTACCAACATCCTGCTTTTCTTGGTGAGAACCAAGTAACATTTTACCAGTAGCTGTTGAAGACGCGAGATCCGCAAAACATGTTTTGTAATCATGAATATTCAGGTGCGACTCGATTCGGTTATGCGTCGTGTTCCGGGACACGAGAGGGTTGATCCTACGGAGGAGGAACAAGCAGGTGGATGTTCGACGAAGAAGAGGCAGAGGAGGCAGTTTAACATCATGGTAAATGAAGAATCGAGGCGAGGAAGAAAGCCACGCCTCCACATCGATCTTCACGCCACCTCCGTACATGACCACCCTCAACATGTCCACAGATGACCCTTCATCTGATATATTCTACAACCCTGAAGTGCAGTCAGATGCAAATTTAAAAGTCAAAGACAAATTTCGTTCAAAAGAAGATTGCGTCCGAGCAATAAAAAAGTTCCACATGATAAACAACTATGACTTTCATGTGGATCGAACAGCAGCAGAGAGATACATAATCATTTGTACTCACCACAGTGTAACTTCCATCTAACTGCATCGTATAGATTGCGTAGTGATTCCTGGGTGATAGGTTCTATGACGGAACACACTTGTGTTAATTCCACACAATCACAGGATCACCGGAAATTGAGTCATGATCTCATTTGTCAAGAAATCTTACCTCTTGTTAGTTGCGATCCTTCATTGAAGGTGAAAACAATAATATCCCACATCACTACAACATACAACTATACCCCCTCGTATAGAAAGGCCTGGTTGGCAAAAAACAAGGCTATCGAGCAAATCTATGGAAATTGGGAGGGTTCGTACAAAGAGTTACCTCGCTACATGAATGCATGAACGTATGCTCTGAGCAGTTGATGCTCTAGAGGCGCCGTTTTCCCAAGACGGTACCTGTGTCAGCGGACATGGTATATTCAGTAGACTTTTTTGGGCTTTTCGACCTTGCATCACTGGGTTTGCACACTACAAACCTATCATACAGATAGATGGAACATGGTTGTACGGGAAATACAAGGGCACCCTACTGATGGTCGTGGCACAGGATGGCAACAATAACGTGTTCCCAATCGCCTATGCTCTTGTAGGCGGAGCGGGTTGGAGTTTCTTCCTAAAGCATCTTCGAACACACGTAGCACCACAACGTGATCTTTGTCTAATTTCTGATAGACATGCCGCAATTGAGAGTGCGTACAACAATCCCGCCAACGGTTGGCACGACCCACCGTCTACACATGTTTATTGCGCAAGACACATCGTTCAAAACTTCATGCGTGAGATCAAAGATTACCGTCTTCGGAAAACTGTTATGAATGCAGCATACGCGCTAACACAACCAGGTTTTACATATTATCGCAGTCATATCAGATTGGAAAACCCAGATGCAGGTGCGTGGGTTGATAATCTGCAGGTGGAAAAGTGGACACGGTCATACGACAATGGAGTGCGTTGGGGCTACATGACAAAAAATCTAGTCGAATCAATGAACGGCGTCTTCAAAGGCATAAGAGCACTCCCAATAACTGCGTTGGTTAGTACAACATATTTTAGAATGGCCTCCTTGTTTGCGAGAGAGGTGAAAAGTGGAGCGGTGGTACAATCCGGACAAGTGTGGAGTGAAAAAATTTATTAAGGCCGAGAGTGCCAAAGCTAGCACTCATCTTGTTACAAGATTCGACCGACATAACCATAACTTCATTGTCAAAGAGATAATCGACCACAATGAGGGTTTGCCTAGACAAGAGTACAGGGTTAAACTACCATCTCGGTGGTGCGACTGTGGAAAATTTCAAGCCTTTCGAATGCCCTGCTCTCATGTCATTGCGGCGTGTGCACATGTTCATCAGGATGCACTAGTACTTCTTTCTCCAATTTACAAGTCTCGGACCTTGCTCAACGATACAACAATGCCTTCAACCAAGAGCAAAAGCAGATTATTGGCATGCGTACAAAGGGGAAGTAGTTTGGCATAACAGTCAAATGCGGAGAAATAAAAAGGGTCGTCCCAAGAGCAAACGTATAACAACGGAAATGGACGACGTTGATAAACTAGAAAGAAAGTGTGGTCTATGTCGTCAATCCGGACACAATCGAAAAAATTGTCCCAGTATACAACCTCAACATCCTAAAATTTGTATTTCATTTATCTGCACTTTTAATATTGTAACAAATCTTCTTCTTTCCATTAATTCTCATTTATTACAAACACCAATACGGAGACAACAAAATTAAAAACTACACGATTAAAAGAAACAACAACATGAACTATGATCCATCAACAACACAAAAATTTATTTAAGACACTACAACCGTGTTAGCTGGCAATTTCGATCCAGGGTATAATTGGCATAGGTGAATAAAATATGTTTGCTATCACATGGAAAGAAGATTGATATTTGTTGGTGATAGGTAAACATAAGGCCTTTTCGTTTTCATAAAGAAAAGATCTTTCGATTGCCAATGGTGAGCGACATTTCGAACTAAAGTCTTTAGTAATTTTGGGATATGAAGAAATTCCTTTAATAAGTATGTCAACATTGGGGCGGTCCAAACAAAAGGATTAAAGTGAAATACGAATAGTTATAGAATTGAATTTCGAATGACTTCAAGATTCGAATTTTGAATAAAAGGCGCCATTGTAAGGGACGTGGAGATTGGAGAACGAAAGAGACTTGCATGTCTTAAACGTGGCGCAATATTATAGTAAGACCGTTAGGGACAGAGCATTATAAATAGGTGTTTTCTATTAGATTTTTGGGGTGTTCGTTAGATGTACTAAAAAATTCTCAAACACTCAAACTACCGTAATCGAAAGGGAAACGAGTCAAGGAGATATCATGTACGTTAAGAACATCATGTTATTTTACAATTTAAATGCCAGTTTATTATCGTTTGTTTCCAGTTTCCTGCAATTTTACCTTTAAAGTCTTTCGATTCTTTTCTTTTTACCTTTATTCAATTCGCCTTTAAACACTTATTATTCTAGAAACCTATTTACTTTCAAACTTTTATTGTATTTCCCAGAGATTGTTACTTTTTAAGAGTATCCTTACCTTTATATTCAATTGTCAACAATTAAGTTTATATTTCCATAGACAAGCAAATCATTATATTTCCATAGACAAACAGTCATTATATTTCCATAGTCAAGCAACAAGATATTTCCGTAATCAAGTTTAAGAATTGATTGAAGATCATGGGTTTGAACATAAAAATCTATTATGACACATGTGTCCTAGGATCAATCTAGTCGATCCCGTAAGTAACCAATAATAAATAGTAAAAATTGAAGACTAGCGGTTGTTTACGAAATCACCGTAAACAAATTGCACCTTGAGACAGTGTCATATTAGAAACTATTTATTAGAATTTTATGAACATTGCAAAATTTGAATTGGTATATGAACCTTCAAGTGGTAAAATAAAAGATAATAATCAGATATACCCGTAAGACAACGTGCAAAACAATGACAAATACAACCAACCAAGATAGGGGACAAACCTCCCTACAAGGAGCGTCAACGGTCGTTTCAGGTTCGACTGATGCCTCTAGTACTATCCCTGTGGGTAGTTCGAACGCGGCCCCATTTAGTGTGACAGAAATACCATCTGCCATTTCAACTATGCCGCACGCAGGAAGTCAATCATATTCGACTCCCACTAGGCCTCCAGGTTTCGACCCTTTAAGGCCCAGAGATCCACAGTACGGGATGCCAACTTCGTTTATGGCAGGGTTACATAACGCGCCCATTTTGTCCCCAGTCCGAGGATCTAGTTCAGGAACGAACCATTTCCCTACAAACTCCCAGAACTTGGGAAATCGTAACCAATGGCCTACCCTGACAACTAACAATCAGGCAGCATTTAGACAACAGATGGATGATAGTAACCATGATATGGTAGGAGTTTTAGCCCGCGAAATGAATGCTATTTTGGTCCTTTAATTGAATATAAATCGAACAAACCAAGAAAACACGGATGTCTAGGATAGCAGATTTCTTGGTGCCCCGATGCACAGGAGGCGAGGCGTAATCCGGTGGTGATTCGAACGAAGAACCTACCATTGAACAAGTTCGACCCCTATACGAGGGATCAAGAAAGAAAGCGTGGGGCCAAGATTAAGGCCCGGACGTTCAAGAAGATCGGATCGAGCAGCCTAGACCGTTAGTGGTTGTTAACAGGACCGAATGCGATTTAAATTGTCCATAGGGTCGAACGACAATTTAGTGGCGAAAATAATCTAACCGCTATGATAGAAAGAATAATGGCCCAAAATGGTGTAAATTCGGGTTTAGAAGGCCAAATTATACTTCTCCTATCGAGGTTACATTCTACAAGCAATTACCGTGGGTTTCAAAGTCCCCAAATTTACAAAATTCTGGGTGATACCGGTGAGTCGACAAGAGAACACATAGCGAGATATTTGATGAGCGGGGATATATCAAATAACGAAAATCTTAGGATAAAATATTTTCCAAGTTCTTTGACAAAGAACGCGTTACGTGGTTCACCACATTACCCCTCGGATCCGTGGATACTTGGCCCTATTTGGAAAGACTCTTTCATGAGCAATTCTACATGGGCCAATCCAAAATCGATCCGAAAGAAGCAAGCATTAAAAGAAAGTTCGGAACCCATAGATGACTATCGAATAGATTCCATTGTTAAAATCTAGATGTTTCTGATGGTGCTCGAACATGAATTGGTCGAAATGGCTGCGGGAGGCTGGATTATTCCATTCGAAAAACCGGATACCAGTATCTACGGATATGGCCCAATTGGTCGATAGAGTTCGACAAGTCGAAAGATTAAAAGCGGAAAAGGTTAGGGCTAGTAAGAATCATAAGAAAGAACGAATAGCCTATATAGGCGGAAGAAGAAAACATAGATGATTTCCAAGACCCATACAATTTCGACCGGTTCGAAATAGACCTTCTTGAACTAAAAGAGGCACCCCTTACGCTTGCGAGTTACGCTTCCTTCCAATGGAAAGGACAACCGAAAATGAGAAAATGAGAAATATCCTAAGAAAATATACACTTCGACATAACTAAATGTGATGAAATCTTGATTTGCTTGTTAAGGATGGTCGGTTAATAGTTCCTCCGAACCTTAAGATTCCTCCATTGGAACAAAGGAAGAAGAGGGGTTTTTGTAAGTACCATAATTTCCTAGGTCATAAAACCTCACAATGCTTTCTTTTCAGGGATTTGATACAGAATGCAATCAAGGATGGCAGGTTGAAATTCGCGGACAAGGGAAAAAACCCCATGAAAGTGGATACGGATCCGTTCCTGATGGCGGAAACCAACTATCCGAGCCTTTGAAATCAACATGATCGAAGTTCTTTGAGAACAAGGTTAAAACAAACGTGGAGTTCGAAGAAGATGGAGGTTTCGTCCTGGTTAAGAAAGGAACTACTGATAACCCTCCAAAAGTGCTCAAGGCAAAACTAATGAAAGAGGCAATACAGGCTACTGAGGGCCAAGATATCGTCGACAAAAATTTAACTAAGGCTACTGAAGGTCTCAGGATAAAGTTCGAGAAGGTCAGAATTTCTGATGACCCAATGCTGGGAGTAAACATGGTAGATTTCGAGCAGCCACGCCGAAATGCAAGTGGAGCGATGCTTGGAGAAAGAAAGAGAGCAAAAGAGGGAAAGTTTGCCAAAGAAAGATGCAAGCCTGCGTGAGTACCTATTTCACTGTCATAAGAAGAACCAAGACAAGTTGCTGTGCCCAAGATGCAGCATCATTTGCAACCCCAGGATAGCTGCTGAATTTGAAAGGGGGAGGGGCGGTGAATTGGAGACAAGACAATCGGTTATCAGGGTATACCCGGTGATGAAAGCTTCTTTGGAATTTATAGTTCGATGCCACAAGATTGGTACGGAATGTCCGATTTGTCCCGGATGTGCGGTTTATGATAAAGGAATATGAAGCATTTGAAACAGTCCGTTCGTTTCATTGGGGCGCCAAAGTGGAATCCCTTGAGCCGATTTGGGCGTAACCATGCAGAAGACCGGACAGCCCTTATCCTAGGGAAGCAAGGAAGGTATCTTTCAAATTACTGCGAAATCCCTCCGATAGGTGGTGCAGCAAAGAATGACAAAGGAAGGGCAAATGGCGATTTCGACCGGAAGAAGCTGCATACTGGAGGCAATTTAATTCGAATAGAAGGAGGAAATCAGTGGAAAATTATAAAGGAAAACCCAATGTCACGATCTCAATGGCGCAGACACCAACGTAACAAGAAGGTGGCGAAGGAGTCGAAGCCCATGGAAATTGGCGAGTCTAGCACCAACAATCCAAAGTCAACTCCACGGGGCAAACCCGGTATCCGAAAGTTATTCTCACCAAAAGGAGATCGAAGAACAAAGGTGAGAAGAAGATCTAATGATGATTTCGAGTCGGAAGAGTCTTTCTTTAACGCTAATTGTAATGTTGTATCGGTTTTACCTTGAGTTCGAACATAATACAGTATGGGTTGGAGAAGAAGCAGACGAAGAGGAAATGGCCAAACATAAGCGGTATGTTACTATATAATGAATAACGTGCGATCGAAGAGCGAACGCTTTTTGAAAGACAGACGAGGAATGAAGAATCATTTGAAACCTCGCTCATCGGGGCCAAAGTGGAGCAACGGTGTAAATAAAGTCTTGGTTGACGGAGGAGCTGTCAATTTGATGCCCAGATTCATGCTAAAAAGGATAGGGATGCAGGATTCTGACGTTCGACCTCATAACATGGTACTCTCCAATTATGAAGGTAAAGTCGGTAAGACACTAGGGGTAATACAAGTGAATCTCACGGTTGGTTCCCTGACTAGGCCAACCATGTTCATGGTAATAGCTGCGAAGGCCAACTACAACATGCTACTTGGCAGAGAATGGATCCACGGAATTGGAGCTGTACCCTCTTCAATGCATCAAAGATTAGTGCTATGGAGAGAGGATGGAATAGTCGAAAATATAGAGGCTGACCAGAGTTATTATATGACAGATATTAATCACGTTGATAAGAGGAATTTTGACCGTAACATGGCCAACATTGGGCCATGCAACCCACCTGAAGAGTACTTCGAACCAAATGAAAATGCCTACTATTCTCTAACACTTCGTCCTAATGGCTTCCAGTGGGATAGAGAACTGATGTGGGATGGACAAGAAGTTGAAGAGGGTGAGACTTCGACGATCCGGCCAACTGGCTGGGACAACGAAGGGTGTTATGATTGAAACCAACTACTATCAGAAGCTTTCGGCCTATCTGGCTGAGAATAAGAAAAAGACGGCTCTCGAAGCCGAGATACAAAATATGGCTGCACAAGCCATAGACACTAAAACAAAGTACAACGCAGCAAAAGAAAATCCTGAGGGCACCCATAGCATCCCACCCAATGAAGGACAAACTTCCACACCAATGGATCAGCGGCTAGACGCTATCTATGATCAAGAGCCATTAGGTTTCGAAAAAGATCCAGGATCAACGAACGCTAAGATGTCACCAAGACCCTTGGAGGAAGTTAATATTGGGGATGAAGTCGAAAAAAGAGTAACGTACATTAGTGCCAAACTCAATCCCAGTTTGAAGCATAAGGTGATCGAATTGCTCAAGGCTAATAAAGATTGTTTCGCTTGGGATTACGACGAAATGCCTGGTTTGAAAAGAGAACGGTGGAACATAGGCTTCCGATCAAGGATGGCAAGAAGCCCATCAAGCGCCTAGAAGATTCGCACCCAATCCTCTCAAGATTAAGGCGAAATAGAGCGATTGCTCATTGCAAGTTTATCGTAACCACGAGTACGTCGAATGGCTTGCTAATATTGTACTGTTATTAAGAAAATGGTTCTTTACGTTTGCATAGATTTTAGGGACTTGAATCTGCTACCCCAAAGACGAATACTCATGCCTATAGCGAAATGTTAATTGATTCGCGGCGGTTATGAATACGAGTATGCTGAGCGGATACCGCTACAATCGATTTTCATTGCGGAGGATGATGTCCCAAAAGCGACCTTCCGATGCCCGGCGCTTTAGGCACATATGAATGGGTAGTAATGCCCTTTGGCTTAAAAATCTTGGGCAACATACCAAAGAGCAATGAACACAATATTCCATGACTTTATCGAAACATTTATGCGATTTACATAGATGATATAGTGGTCAAATCGGTTTCGATGAGGATCATTTAAATCACTTGAGCCAATCATTCGAGCGAATGAGGAAGCATGGCTTAAAATGAACCCTCTTAAGTGTGCTTTTTAAATGCGGTGGGATTTCCTTGGCTTTGTGGTTCACAAGAAGGGCATCGAAATCAACTGAATAAAACAAAGGCCATCATGGAGACCAAGCCTCCTTCAACAAAGAAAGAAGCGCAATCCCTTTTGGGTAAAATCAACTTTTGAGGAGATTTATATCCAACTTGAGTGGGCGAACCCAAGCTTTCTCTCCATTGTTGCGCATAAATCGTGGCAATTTTGATTGGACGGATCAACATCAAGAAGCATTTGAAAAATCAAGACTTACTTGATGCACCCTCCGATCCTAACCCCTTCTAAAGATAGGCCAATGCGATTGTATATTTACGCCTCTAATGCAACCATAGGAAGCATGGCCCGGAAAATGAAGATGGCATCGAAAGAGCCATTTACTATATTAGTAGAGTCTTAAATAATGCGTAAACTAGGTACAATAGTATAGAAAAACTATGTCTTTGCTTATATTTCTCGTGTACAAAACTCAAGTATTATATTAAACCCGTTGATGTTTATGTTTCGTCACACTTTGATGTCATTAAACATATGTTGTCAAAGCCAATTATGCATGAGGATTGGTAAATGGGCCTTAGCGCCATCGAATATAATCGCCTTTAAGCCTTTACAGGCTATGAAAGGACGGTGGTTTCAATTTCATAGTGACCACTCTATGAATGAGAGTTTCGCACTAGATTATGTCGAAACTCACCATGGAAATTATACCGATGGCTCAACACATAAAATGGAAGTGGTGTCGAATATGTATCATTTCAAGGAATTCCAACAAAATTCAAGTATAAGTTGGAAGGCCCTTTATGTTCGAACAATGAAGTGAATATGAAGCACTAATTGTGGACTTGAAGCTTTGTTGGAATTGGGGCACAGTCGAAATAAGAGGAGACTCGAACTAGTCATCAAGCAAATAACCAAAGAATACAAGTGCATCAAAGAAAATTTGATCATGTACTTCGTTATTGCTAATCGATTAATCAAGAAATTTGAATATGTGGATTTAAAACACATTCCTAGAAGTGATAATCAAGAGGCAAATGACCGCTCAAATAGCCTCGGGATATAGGATATCAAAAGAAAACTCCAATACCTCATAGAAGCTAGGGAAGAATAATGGCTACAAAGTTATCACCCTTAGATTTAGAAAATGCGAAATTAGGTTATTCAAACCAGGAGGAATTCAAGTTTTAACATAGATGCTTTAGCAGATCTGATTGGACTCTATAGTAAACTATTTGAGAAATCCTTCAATAAATACAGAGAGGAAAGTCAAGTATGAGCATTGTCTTACGAGTGATTGGGAATGAATTATTTAAGAAGACCTCGGAAGGAGTGCTACTCAAATGTTTAGGGAAAACGAAGCATATTTAGCCTTGTCTAATGTGCACAGTGGAGCATGTGGGGCACATCAAGCAGGCCACAAAATGAAATGGCTCTTGTTCAGATATGGAATGTATTGGCCCACTATGCTCAAAGATTGCATAGAATTCGCCAAAGGTTGTGAAGAGTGTCAAGTCCATCGGCATTCAACATGCTCCGCAAGCGAGCTACATTCGATTGTTAAGCCTTGGCCTTCGGGGATGGGCATTAGATTTGATTGGTGAAATTCGCCAACATCATCTAAAGGAAATACATTCTTGTAGGAATAGACTATTTCACAAAGTGGGTCGAGCGATTCCTTTAGTGAATGTAGACCAAGAAACTATTATAGAATTTATTCGAAGCAAGTAATATCTGATTCGGATACGAGAAAGTATCACAATGATCAAGGTTCGGTTTTCACGCGAAAAATGCAAGAGTTCGCACAAGAAATAGGATTCAAATTACTCACATCAACACCTTATTACGCCCAAGCAAGCGGTCGTAGAAGCGCCAATAAAGTCATAATAGGTTTGATTAAGAAGCATATAGGTCGAAAACCACGAAATTGGCACAAAACCTTAGATCAAGCTCTATGGGCCTGTCGAACGTCTCCTAAGGAGGCAACGAATACCACCCGCTTCGACTTACATTTGGGCACGGCGGTGTTGCCAATCGAAATACATCTACAATCAGTAATCCAAAGATGAACGAAATACCCATTGATCAATCTGGAAATGATGATGAATGAATTAGTGGATATAGCGAAGAAAGGCTACGTGCTTTAGAGGTTATGAGAAGACAGAAAGAAAGAGTAGCTAGGGCATACAATAAAAGAGTTAAGAACAAGAAGTTTTTAACCAATGATCTGGTCTGGAAAGTTATTTTGCCTATGGATAAGAAGAATAGAGTACTCGGTAAATGGTCACCCCATTGGGAGGGACCTTTTCGTATTTTGAAAACATTTTCGAATAATGCCTATGAGATAGAGGAATTAGCGGAAGATGAAGAATCTTAAGAGTAAACGGAAATACTTAAAGGTATAAACCATACTTGCAGGAAATTCGAATCACTTCAGACTAAATAGATATTGAAGATGGAATAGAGCTAAGAGAGAAACATATAAATAACAAAAATGAGTCATGTTCGAAATATAGGAATACATAATAAAGTTTTCTTTTAACTTTTCCAAGAAGTAAAAGGAGCATCTCGTTTCAATCTAGCAAATTTGCTTTTGCACAAGTTGATTATACATTGATTCGTGTGTTTGATCCTTTCGAGCTCTTCGATTTCTTGGCTTATACCTTCAGCCGTCTCCATTTGTTTAAGACTCTGTGAGATCAGCCCTTGATCATCTGCAGACTTCATAGTCGTTGTAGAGTTATCAGTTCACCTTTCGCCGCGATTTTCTGTTTAAGCTCCTCAATCTGAGACTCCCAGAATAAGATAGACCGACCTAGAACATCGTACCTATCTTTTGCTGCAATTTTCGCAGACTCTAAAGCTTCTGCCCTTTTAGTAAGCTCTGAAGTCTGGTCATAGGCGTTAGATAAAGCTTCTCGTTTGGTTCGAGTTTTAGCTTCGATACCATGAAGCCTGATGTATACAGTATTAACTTCATCAAGGAGGAGTTGCAAATCATAAATGATCTCGACCACGCCGGAAGGGCAAATACTAAGATCTATTTGTGTCAAAAGATTCTTCATCGAAAAGTAAACCCCAGGATTGTCTTGTAAGATGGTGAAGAAATCAACTTGAAAAATAGTAGTATTAACCTCTTGAAGAAGCTGGTCAAGAGAAGGGAGAGGCGTATCCTCTTTTGATTGACTCGAATCACTAGATGGAATCGCGCTCGAAGAAGGACCACATTGAGATAGCATCAATTTGAGGTATTTTAAAGGATTATTCTTCTTCATCTCGCCTTTTGCTCTTGAGAGACTGGAGGATTTGGCTTGACGGCGCAATGAAATAGGAATTTCCATTTCTGCCTGTGTTTCCTCATCAGAACCCTCTATTCTCCCATCTCCATCTTCCGCTTGCATCCCTTCATCTTCGTTGTCACTGGCAAAGTAGTGACTCACGGTGCATTGTCTCCATCGGTCGACCAACGAATCGCCTTTTCGGAGAAGAGTCACTAGGAATATCAATGATAGGGTTTCGACCCCAATGTTTGGTTCATCTACCTTCAAGTTCTCCACCAACGAAGGAGAAGTAGCCGGTGATCTAAGGTTTCACCGAGGCGGTTACTTGTTGATCTAAGGCTCAGTCTCCACGGTAGCCACGAGAGATGAACCTTTGTTTAAAGCATCCTCATTGAGCCTTCCGGTTGAGGAGAAGGTACAGGGTTCGAACTTTGGATATTAGGAAGATTGACAGGAGCAGAAGGAATACTCTGCATAAAAAAAAAAGATCAGGGATCAGCGTGCATTAAAGTTGTGTAAGTTAGTAACGAAAGGCGTCGAAGTAACTTTTACCTTTTGTCCATCGAGTAGCATTGCTGCCAATTTGCTCGAAGGTGATTCTTGAAGATAGAGGTTCAAGAGACTTTAGATTTGGTTTGAGGAGCATGGGCAGGAACTTCTTTGCTAATGGACTTAGCGACTTGAGAAGCTTCACCAGATGGCGATGGCTTTGTCTTCTTTTTCTTTTTAAGGATTGAGGTATCGTCGCTTCCCTGTGGTTCATCTTCTGGTCGAAGAGTTTCATGCTTTCGTTTCTTGGGGGACTTTGGGGGCAAGCCACTTGCGAAAGTGTGACTAAGATGATTAACCAATTTAGAAGGAATTTCGAAATAGTAAAGAGGTAAGCATGAAAATACCTTCTTTTCCTTTTTCTTCAAAGTGTTGTCTACCTCAGCAGGAGGATTTGTAGTGATGATGGTTGGTGTTTGTGAAGTTGAAGTTGAGCCGACTTTAGGCGCGACTTTGTCTTTTCAAGGACTTCAAATCAATAGTGAAATGATTAAGAACATGGTTAAGATAAAACAAAAATAGCATTTTGAGGGAACTTGATTTTCTTTCGGTTTCGCATTCCGAGATTTGAGACATGGTGACAAGTCGTAGCGAAGGTGCCCTTTGAAGTTGTATAAATCATGTTTCGCCACGTAACCCTCTGGCAAGTTTTTTGGTATCATTTTCGCGTGAAAAGATCCCTAAAATATAACCACCGGATACGGGGAAAAAGGCAAGACCACTCAAGTAGGTAAATTGGGAAATTTGGGAGGTTATGTTTAAAAGCCCATTTATACCTATCTTCGTGTTTTACGTAAGAAGGACATCGAACTGTTGGGAGTTGTTTTTCAAATTTTCCTTTTAAAGTTTTCTTGTCATAAAGTTCGATGTATGTCCATTGGATTATACAACTTCAAAATATTTTGGAAAGCTCAATTTCTTTGACATGAGTAAGCCTACCTTTGGGTGTTTTCTGCACAAAGGAAAAAGCTCATTAAATATTGTTGGATTCGGTGGTATCAAACATATTATTCGAATAATATTACATCACCAAGTATGGAAATCTCTTGTTTTATAGAAGGAGGGAACGAAATAAACTAGTGAAAACTCCGCAAAATCTTCATAACGCTTTTGTCTGATTTCGATTTCTTTGGAGGGATAAGGTACCCCTGCTAGGCATATTTCTCTCTTCTTGTCGAAAAGAGGTTCAGGAAGAATCTGACACAGGCCAAACTGTCGAGCTACAAAATTGGGTTGATAAGCAAGGATATGTGCTTGACTCTTGGCGGTGATCCTTGAAGCAATAAGTAAGGAGTTAGAAAAGCACTCGATATTTTTGTTGTTGTTTCCAAGATAGCTTGCTCGGAGGCATAGTGAACCAAGTTGGTCCATAATTTGAATAGCGAATGGAGCCATCGAAGAGTCAAAAGTGTGCCTTTTCGAGAAGATCATCATGTATTGAACGAAGCTGGTTTTGAAATTCTCTTTCTCATCATTTGGCGTGAGTTTCAATAACCTGGTTCCCTCAATGTTACGATTGGCAACATCAGGATGATCTTCATTAAGTGTTCCTGAGGTTGATAGAGATGATTCGAAAGTGGCATTCAGCCAAAGTTGCAACAACCAAAAAGGGCCAGCCAGAAGAAGATTTGTGCCGGCTTTGTAGGTTTTTAATTTCAAAACAGCAGCACAAATGCTTTCGTACAAGCTGGACAACAGCAGTTCGCTGATGCAGACTTTTCGACCATGGTGAAGTTGATTGGCTAAGGTAATGAATCTACTAGCCACTTGAAGGGATTTGCTGCAGAAAACATATTTCGATAGCCATAATGCTAAGAAGGCTATGTGTTCAACTTCTGAGACTTCCTCCTCAGCAGAATGGTAGAAAGCGATATATTTGGAAAAACTGGCATGCTTGAGCTCAAATTCAATGAGATTCTCCGCGTCCTCATTAGGATCAAAAGTTTCTCCAATAGGAGAAAGTCCAGTAATGGCTGCTATGTCGAAGAAAGTGGGTGTTACCATCCCACAGGGAAGATGGAACGTGTTGTAAGTGCTGTCCCAGAAATATAGAGAAGCCAATAAAAAGGGGTGGCTATAGCTAAACCCTAATTTGGACATTCGAATCAAATTGAGAATGCCTAAATTTTCCCATTCCTGAGATTTCTTGCTCTCTACCTTAGCAAGCCAATTTTGGTACGATTGGTCGGATGTAGGACAAACGGAAGGGTTTAAAGTTAACGATGACATAATCCATGTTAAAAGGGTCCCTTGTTAGTGCCGTTACTATGCCGTCACTAGCTCCCTCTAGGGTTTTAGGCAATTTGGCCACAGAATCATCAATTTTCAGTTTTGATGGTACAGACTTATTAATAATAGGTTTTGTCATAAAATAGGCGGGAAAGAATCCCTTCGTTTCTGCCAAACGCTCTGTAGGAATCAACGGACCCATTACTCCTAGGGTTTTATCAGAAACAATAGTGGGGATTATTACCTGAGAGGCATAGATAGCCTTTTGCTCCGGAGTCATTTTGGAGTGGAGATGAACTCTTGGTTACCCAGGTTGATGATTTTGCTCGCTGGTGCTTTAATGGAATCCATGGGTTGTTTGGATTTCTCAGATTTCTTGGAAGTTGTTGTTGGCATTGTTGATGAAGACATGGTGAAACAAATTAGTCTTTCTGATGGTGAATATTTGTTTTTTGTTTAAAGAAGAGTGTAATCTGGTTTGTTTGAGAATGAGAAAGATTTGGAAAAGTTCGAATGAAGAAGATGAAGTGTTTTATAGCTTCTTCAACGGTTAGAAATTTTTGACCTTTGGTAAGTAGTGGGACACGTGTAGTCATTTTATTGGAGGAGAAAAGTGAACTTTTCAACTTCCTAAGAGGTGACGTGTTGTTACTTAAGAAATGATGTGTTGTCACTAATTACTATCATTAAAGCATCATGATGGCACGTTTAGGTGTCTTTGATTAGACATATGCAAAGTGATATACCTACTCTGACGTCATGTACAGTGAAATCATCATTACTATATCGAAATTGCATGAGATATTCAAGAACAAATATTTCTCTCTATCGAAATAAATGTTCTTGAGGGGCAATTTGTTAGCTGGCAATTTCGATCCAGGGTATAATTGGCATAGGTGAATAAAATATGTTTGCTATCACATGGAAAGAAGATTGATATTTGTTGGTGATAGGTAAACATAAGGCCTTTTCGTTTTCATAAAGAAAAGATCTTTCGATTGCCAATGGTGAGCGACATTTCGAACTAAAGTCTTTAGTAATTTTGGGATATGAAGAAATTCCTTTAATAAGTATGTCAACATTGGCGGTCCAAACAAAAGGATTAAAGTGAAATACGAATAGTTATAGAATTGAATTTCGAATGACTTCAAGATTCGAATTTTGAATAAAAGGCGCCATTGTAAGGGACGTGGAGATTGGAGAACGAAAGAGACTTGCATGTCTTAAGCGTGGCGCAATATTATAGTAAGACCGTTAGGGATGAGCATTATAAATAGGTGTTTTCTATTAGATTTTGGGGTGTTCGTTAGATGTACTAAAAATTCTCAAACACTCAAACTACCGTGTCGAAAGGAAGCGAGTCAAGGAGATATCATGTACGTTAAGAACATCATGTTATTTTACAATTTAAATGCCAGTTTATTATCGTTTGTTTCCAGTTTCCTGCAATTTTACCTTTAAAGTCTTTCGATTATTTTCTTTTTACCTTTATTCAATTCGCCTTTAAACACTTATTATTCTAGAAACCTATTTACTTTCAAACTTTTATTGTATTTCCCAGAGATTGTTACTTTTTAAGAGTATCCTTACCTTTATATTCAATTGTCAACAATTAAGTTTATATTTCCATAGACAAACAGTCATTATATTTCCATAGACAAACAGTCATTATATTTCCATAGTCAAACAGTCAGTATATTTCCGTAATCAAGTTTAAGAATTGATTGAAGATCATGGGTTTGAACATAAAAATCTATTATGACACATGTGTCCTAGGATCAATCTAGTCGATCCTGTAAGTAACCAATAATAAATAGTAAAAATTGGAAGACTAGCGGTTGTTTACGAGAAATCACCGTAAACAAACCGTCAAAACAATCTCATCGGAACCATACATCATCGCAATAACGTCGACGTCTGTTTTGACTTCCTCCAACCAAATTCGAGGTTGACCAGTTGCGAAGTTCATGGTTGTTCGCTTCCTCTGAATCCTTCTAATTTCATCACCATCTTCAATTTCTCCCTCTAACCAACGCATCAACTCTTTTTTCAGTTTGGCCATGGTAAATATGTGCCAAAATTTCATTTTCATTGGAGGTTTTGAGGCCGAGAAAACAACGTATCCATCTCTGGTATGGATGTATGGAGATGTCATGGTAGAAAAAAAGAGAGAGTAACAGAGAATAAGAGAGAATATAAGAGAGAATATGAGATGAGAAGTTGAAAAAGTGTGAAAAATGAAGGAGGGATGAGTGTGTATTTATAAAAAAAAATTGAAATTTTTTTTTAAAAAAAAAAGACACTAAGGCGCCATCTCAGATGGCTTTTCCTTTGTGTTTTACACATAGGAGCCATCTGAGATGGCTTTTAGGTCAAAAAATGAAGGGAGGCGCCATCTCCCTTGGCTCCTGCTCCTGATTTTCAGTGCAGGAGCCATCCCATCCCAGATGGCTCCTGCTTGTATTTTTGTCCTGAAACTTGGTTATTTGCGTAAATTTTTTCAAAAGTTGGTTTTTTTTTTATTTATTTTAAAAGTGGTTATTCCAAAAATAAATTCTCAAATAAGCTGTTTTAAAATAAAAGGAATTGAATTGAACCAAGAGATATAACTAAAAGACGAAAATAGTATTTAGCCTAAAATATAATAGAAATGATGCAAAGTGCTCTCACATTCTTAAGACAGATACCTTAAAAAATAGTTTATTACCATTTTAATTGATTTTGTTAGTTTAGAGATTAAAGTATTATTCAAATTATAGTTTATGACTTAAGTGTATGATTGATTTCACGTTTATAACACTCAAAATTGATAATGAGCGCGTAAAATTGATTTTGACATATTTGATTATTTTTTAGTAGAATTGATTATGATTTTTAGAATTGGTTCTATTTGAAATTATGAGTCCATTTATTTTTAAATTATTTTTTTATTGCTATATATTTTTGTTGGAAATAGATTTATAAATTTTTTATTTGAAACTTCAAATATTAATTAGTTTAAATAGTTATTCCTAAAATATAATTTATAATATTTCATCCTTTTGCTATAACATTTTTTGGATATTGAAAATTCAAAATACCACTTAAAGTTAAAGTTATTTTAAATAGATTTTAATTAAATTCATTTTTTAGATACATTTTTTTACGTTCGGGAACTAAAAATTGATGCAATTAAAAAACTTATGCTCTTGAACAGTGGCTCTGATCTTCTTTATGGTAGCACGAGGTAAACTTGAATGATTAACACTCTATTGTCCAAGTCAAATGAAGATTCAAGAGGAGTGTATTGAAAATGGAGACCAGAGATTATACGTTGCTCTTAACGTGTAAACTTTTTTTTATACCTCAAGTTAAATGGAATCGATTTGAGATGGATTGGGCGTTGATTGTTCGAACCTTTGATTGACCCATAACAGCTGACCTTGAGGCTTTGTCGAGCATTGAAGGATTCTGTAGAAGCCTTAAGTAATATTGACCGGCCTCTATGAGGTTGCTCGATGTGAAATGGAACTGAAACACTTGGAGATCAGCCTTGAAAAAACAATTAGAGTACCTCCAATGGAGGGTTTTTTCTTGTGTAGCTCCAGCTTGGCATTGGATTTTTCTCAATTCACCGTTGGAGTAATGGGTTATTTATTCAATCTGGCACTACGGTTGCATTGCAATGCGACATTGCTTTGATAATATTTAAGTATTAAATATTATTACTTTATGTTTCAATAGGCAAAGTTAACTACTATTGTGGAGCCCAATGTCAGTATTTACAGACTTGCACTATTGGAGCTAAAGATAAATGAGTTATTTAAAATTGATGTGGCAAAAAGGGACCCATAAAATAACTAATGGTGAGTTGCACCATTGGAGATTCTCTTAGTGGGGGAACAATTACATTTAATGTAGTTTCATTATTGAAACACTTTGTCACCTTTTTCTCACATGTGTAGTGAGGTGACTAGCTAGGGTATGACACAATTTATAGAGTACTTGAGTGAACTCGAGTTGTCGTGTATCCCTGAATAAAAATTTAGCAGTTGATCTTGTGTTTTCTTTCTAAAGTTGGTCTAATCCTTTCAACTTCCATTGCTCATAAATAGGATGAAGTGAGTATTTAGAAATTTTTGCAACCTTTAACATTCAAACTTATAGTTGCTTTTCCGAAAACATCTTCATCTTTTCTTCCCCGAGAGTATCAATTGAAGTAATTTTAATTCTTTTATCAAATATTCTACCTTTCTTACATTCATACCGCTTCATCAATCCTACATAACTAGGTACCCTTATAACTCAAGTTTTTATCTTTGTCATTTTTTTGTTTTCTAGTTTGGATGAGTGATAGTATAGTTAACCTAGGGTGCAATTCTGAAATTGAAACTTCATGTTACTATGTAATAGGGACCCCCAAATTCTTGTATCCCTCCTCTTAATAACGATTACCTAGAATCAGAAATAATAATCCTATCTAAAGATTTTGACTCATAAAGGGTATATGGGAACTTCTTTGAGGAAGAAACTGCATCTAGTTCATTATACGTTGTTTTATCATATTTTGTTAAAGAGATTAATCGCGTCGAATTCCTTATTCCCCTCACATCTTGTCGGAAGAGGAGGTACAAGTCAATTTGCAAAGGAGAGAATGCACTAAATATTACATTAAGCTTTTTCTGCATGACAATGGCTATGAGCCTAGCGATGCTGATGTACTGGCCTACTTGAATCTTCAAAGTCAGATGGTTGCATCAAACTATGACTATATAGATGCCAAAGTAGCGGACACTTATTCAGATATGAGTATTTAGGCTGTTATAGGCGTTACTGACATTATGGTCGGTGAGTCCCTAGAATGGTTAACTTTTCTAATGAACCCAGAAAAAAGGTTATGCAATTTTTTGATGATTATGTGATCCCGTTTTATGAGTTCTTGGTTATATCTTCTCTATTTTTTCTGCTAGACGAGAATATGTCTTGGCCACGGGTAATTCCTCCAAGGAAAGGGATGCTTGGAAATGAAAGGTCTAAGTATGCAATTGAGGTGTTCTACTATCAAAATGAGCTTGTTATATTGCATGAGGAGGTTAAAGCTTCTAACTCTTTGCAAGAGCCGATGAAAATACATGGCTCCCATTCTACTCCAGATGTTCTTCTGACTAACTTGGAAGATTCCATTAAGGATACATAGAAACCATATCAGGATGCTTATGATTTTTTTGAGGAAAAAGCTCGCCAGGTTTAAGAGCACCAGAAAACCTTCTTCAGAATACTGAGGCCTATGCCGAGGTCTTAAAAACTCTACAGGACAAGGTAGTTGATTTGAAGAAGACGCTTTGTGATTCCCTTCAGAGGACTATCTAGGTTATGCTCGGGGTTCATGAGTGAGTTGTGGAATAAGCGATGAAGTTATATCTTGATGGCATAATTTTGGGCGAGATGTTGGACCCGTTTCAATCTTCTCTGAGGTGATTCAGGAAGGTGGTTCTAGTTTCTCACCTCTAGTCGTTTCAACATGATTTTCTTTTTATTTATATTATTTTATTTCTTACAATGCTTCTTGGGATTTTGTGCCTTGTGTAACATCCCAATTTTTTAATAGCTAATTATTAATTATTACTATATATTATATTATGTGATAATTAATTTAATTGGGTGTTTTAATTTAAATGTGAATTAATTGAATATGTGTATTATTTAAATAATTGTGTTTTATGAGTAGATTTATGGTTATTTAGTATTAGGCCTATTTATGAGAATGGAAGTAATAGAGAGGTGTTAAATATTAAGCCCAATAAGACAATCCTAGTTAGTAAGTATTAGAAGGGAATCATAATTAGAATTTCATTGGAGAAAGAAGAGAAAGAAGAGAAGAGAAGAGGAGAAAGAAGAAAAATGAAGAGGAAACCTTAGAAGAAGAATCTTCAAGAGGTAAGGGTGGAGAATCCATGTTATTGTTTGATTGTATGTTGTGGGTAGTGATTAGGAACATGCTAGGTTGTTGTTGCGGCGGTATAGAGAGCAAGCAAAAAGTGAGGTATTTATTTTTATCGGGTGATATATACCAGTTAGGTTATATCGTATCGTGTCTACAAAGATTGGTTATTGATTCTTCGTTCGACAATTCTACCGTTAATGAGTTTGAGATTAAATGAGATGTAAAGAAAAGACAAAAAGTAAATGAACAAAAATTATAAAGGATAGACAGCTTGTTCAGAACGGATGCACACTACCTATCACAGACTTAAACTACCGTCCAGTTATACTCAGTCTACAATACTCGTCCGTGTCATCACATACCTCTTATAATATAAGTTATTTACCCAAATTGAGAATTCTACCGCATCACCTCGATATCCATATCTGGCATACCTCAACAACACAGAAGTCAACTGCGTCACTCGTAACGACTATCTCTAACTCGAAACAACTAACACAAAGGCATTAAGATCAAATACTCTAAGTAAATGTCAACTCTAAACCCATTTCTAGCATTCAGAAACTAACAGATAATCATCCTAGGTAAGAATCTAAGCAATCTATGTCTAGCAAAGCTCAAATCCCTAACATAGAGTAAAAACCTAAAACAATTACCAACTCAAAATCATAAAGCAAACTTTGTACAATGCCAAGAGCGACAAATATACATGTGTTCAAGGTAAATATACATACATAACCAACAAATAGAGAAAAACAAAGAGAAGAGAAGAGATAAACCACTCATTTACACTGGTTTATCAGAGCCTATCAAAGAGTAATTCACCTCCAATCATGCATAAGCAAGACCCTGGTGTTGTTTTTAAGCTAATCTATAAAAAATATAAAGGTTTGATGAATTAGGACCAAAAATACCCAACCATCACATAAAAAATGTGTTTTTCGCCTAAATATGAGTTTCTGTCCAGCCTGTGTGACACCCCAAATTAATTCAATTATTAAATAATTAGAAATTTAATTATTAATTTAATTAAAGGTTTAATTATTGGCATTTTTGAAATTAAGGGATTTAATTAATTAATTAAATAACGGAAGTGTTGGGGGTGTGAAGTTGAATTGGAGGGTGTGTGGAGTAAAAGACCCTACTTAATTCTAATTTATTTATTTCTATTATTTGGCAAATAAAAAGGAATAAATAAAGGAATTGAGGAATAACAGAAGGATTGGAGAAAATTAGGATTCATTCTACGTGCTTTTGGAAAAGAGAAGAGAAAGAGGAGAAAAAGTCAATTCGTCGGAAATTCAAAGATTCATCGCGAGGTAAGGGGTGATTGAATCTGATTATTATGCCTTATAGGTTTTGATGATCAATAGAACGAATTGATCCGTTAGGAATCTCGAATTAGGATAATTGGGTGTGCCCTAACGTTATGATCCGACGTAAAACCATGATTGGAATTATTAAGAATGATTAAATTGATGTGGAATAATTCTAGGCTAATTAGAAAACACGTTCCTGTGATCAAAAGTATGTAAAATTGCATTAATTAATTTTGTTCTGGTGTATCATGAAGTTTGATGATGGATGGAATCCATAGGAATTCGTAACAGTGAAGAAAAACTGAGTTTTTGATGAAAAACAACAGTATGGGTCGACACATAGCCATATGGATCGATGCAAGCAGTGAAAATGTAGAAAACCAGAAGTGTGGGAAGCTTATGCATCGACTCATGAAGCTATGCATCGACTCATAGGAAGAAAAATTAAGCTATGCATAGACACATACGTGTTATGCATCGACACATACTGAACCATTTTTGAAAAATGCAGAAATTTTAACTGTATGCATCGATGCATACGTTCTATGTGTCGACACAAGCAAGTTATGTATTGACACATGAGGTTTTGTGTCGATACATACTGTATAGGGACAGAAGGTGATTTTCTGAAAACGGTTTCGGTCATATCTGTTCGACCGTAACTCCGATTTAGGTGTAGTTGGTATCGTTGGAAAGCTTAGAACGAGTACTATCTATTTAAAACATTTTCAAAACCAGTAGTTGAGATATTGAGGAATTAATATGGTTTCCATAGTAAGAATACGTTGTAATTTCGTAGTTATTCGTTGCGTATACTTGTTGTATGTTAATTCCATGTATTGTGATTAACGTTATGTTCATGATTTCGCTGTTAGCATGTGCTGTTGTTGTTATTGATCATGAATGGAATAATGTTGTATGACAATATTCCGTATTTGAATTGTTGCATGATTCTGATGTGCATGCATAAGCATTTTGTTGATGGTTCATTCCCATTGTGTGGAATTCACCTTGCAGGGCCAATAACCGTACCCAGTGGATAGTGGTGGTGAGGCTAGATTCTTGATCCAGTGGTGTATGGGCGAATCATTGATTGACGCTGTTTTCCGAGGTGTAAGCGGAACAGGGTGTGGACTTGGTTCACATTTGGTACCACATGCATTTAGTCTGCATTGCATATGTGATTATAACATGTTAGGATGGTTTCCAGTGTTATAATTGCATTGATTGTTGTTATGTGCATAATGAATTTGTATGGAATGTAATTGTGGAATGCTAATACGGGTGAAATAATGTGTTGATTGTTTTATTGTTTTAAAGAAACGTATAATGCATTTTAATCTTGATGAAATCTCACCCTTACTTTAATGATTTCAGATTGAAGTGAATAGCTGCTCAGAAATTGGTGAGGACAGCTTATAGAGCTATGCTATTTAGATAGTCCGCGTGTTAGTGTCATGCTCTGGTAGTTGTAACACTGGGGAACAATTGTTTTGGAATTTCATGGATTTAAACTTGTTTCTTTTGAGTTATGTTGGGAATAACTATTGATTGAATTATTCTGGATTTTATGTTATCTTTCCGCTGTGTAAAACATAATCCTTGGTTTAAATCACATTTAATAAGTTCTTCAGTAAAAGCATGATCACTGTTTTGTTATTTTTGAATTTTTAAATTGTAACGTCCTTTCGTTATGTTAAAACTCTGATTAATTATATAATTCGCGGGGAAATTAGAAGGGGAGTTACAATAGTGGTATCAGAGCCTAGTCGGTCGTGTCTTAGAGTCTTTATCCCTTTTGTATGCGACTAGTGCAAGGTAACACTGTCGATACTTGTGTGCTGATGTGATTGTTTTGTAATGTTACAGAACAATGGCCGGAAAAGGTAACGGAAGAGACGATGCTGCTATCGCTGAAGCCTTGGGAATGCTAGTTGGTGTGCTCAGAGGGAATCAGCTGGGAGGAGGTATTGGTGCTGATAGGCAGTTGGGAAACTTTCAGAGGAACAATCCTCCATTGTTCAAAGGCACTCATGATCCCGAAGGTGCTCAGAAATGGTTGAAGGAGATCGAGAGGATCTTCATAGTGATTGACTGTGCAGAAGAGCTGAAGGTGAGGTATGATACTCAGATGTTGGCAGAGGAAGCTGATGACTGGTGGGATGCTACCAGGACTGAAATGGAACAAGATGGTATTGCATTGACTTGGGCTGTGTTCATGAGAGCTTTTCTGAGGAGGTACTTTCCTGAAGATATTCGGGGCAAGAAGGAGATTGAATTTCTGGAGCTCAAGCAGGGCAACAAGTCTGTGAGTGAATATGCTTCGAAATTCATTGAGTTGGCGAAGTATTATGCTCATTACACTAACGATGCAGATGTAGAATTTTCCAAATGTATCAAATTTGAGAATGGTCTTCATGATGAGATCAAGCAGGGTATCAAGTATCAGCGCATCAGGAGGTTTTCTGATTTAGTAGACTGTAGTAGGATTCTAGAAGAGGATCTTGCTAATACTCTGAAAAATGCTCGAGGGTATGTGGATCGTAAAGGAAAGCAACAGATGGATCGTGGGAAACCCTATGATAAGAATAATCAGAAATCTGGTGGTTGGAAGAAGCCTAGTGGGGGAGATTCTTGTTCTTTCATTAAGTGCTACAGGTGTGGTGAAATGGGGCATCGAGCTAACGAATGCAAGAATGATGTGAAAAGTGAAGCAACTGTGGAAGATCTGGTCACGTAACTACTGAATGCGGAGCAAGAAAGGTAACTTGTTACAACTGTGGCGAAGAGGGGCATACTCGTCCGCAGTGCACTAAGCCAAAGAAGGAACAAGCTGGTGGAAAAGTGTTCGCTTTGTCAGGATCAGAGACTAAGCCAGATGATCGGTTGATTAAAGGTACATGTTTTATTAATGGCATACCTTTAATTGCGATTATTGATACTGGAGCGACACATTCTTTTATTGCTTTGGATTGTACTAAAAGATTGAACTTGGATATTTCTAATATGGATGGAAGTATGGTTATTGACACTCCTGCGTCGGGTTCAGTGACTACTTCATATGTTTGTAGGAATTGTCCTATTGTAATTTTTTGTAGAGGTTTCGGTATGGATTTAGTGTGCCTACCGTTAGAACAACTTGATATCATTCTTGGAATGAACTGGTTGGAATTCAACATGGTTCATATCAATTGTTTTGAGAAGACGGTTATTTTTCCGGAAGAAGCTAGAGTTAAAGATGTGACTATGTCAGTTAAGCAGATGAATTCAGCTGTTAAGGAAGATGCTGTGGTGTTTATGTTGTATTCTTCGACGAAGGTGAAAGGAAAAGCTAAGAGTGATGAATTGCCAGTGGTGAATGAATTCCCAGAAGTGTTTCTGGAAGATGTTAGTAAATTGCCACCTGAGAGAGAAGTGGAGTTTGCTATAGATTTGATTCCTGGTACTAGTCCGGTGTCGATGACACCTTATCGCATGTCAGCATCTGAGTTGTCTGAGTTGAAGAAGCAGTCGGAGGAATTACTTGAGAAGAAGTTTATTCGTCCTAGTGTTTCGCCGTGGGGTGCTCCTGTGTTGTTGGTTAAAAAGAAAGAAGGTACAATGAGACTGTGTGTTGATTATAGGCAGTTGAACAAAGTTACAATCAAGAATCGGTATGCATTGTCGAGGATTGATGATTTGATAGATCAGTTAGTTGGAGCTTGTGTATTTAGTTAGATTGATTTGAGATCTGGATATCATCAGATTCGTGTGAAGACGGAAGATATTCATAAAACTGCATTTAGAACGAGGTATGGATATTATGAGTATTCTGTTATGCCGTTTGGAGTTACCAATGCACCTGGTGTTTTCATGGAGTATATGAACAAGATATTTCATCTGTATCTTGATAAGTTTGTGGTGGTGTTTATTGATGATATTCTGATCTATTCAAATAATGATGAAGAGCATGCAGAACATCTTAGAGTTGTATTAGAACTGTTGAAAGAGAAGAAGATGTATGCGAAGTTATCTAAATGTGAATTCTGGTTGAGTGAAGTAAGCTTTCTTGGTCATGTGATTTCCAAGAATGGTATTGTTGTTGATCCTACGAAGGTAGAAGCGGTATCTCAGTGGGAAGCGCGAAGAATGCTTCTGAAATCCGTAGTTTTCTTGGTCTTGCAGGTTACTACAAAAAGTTCATTGAAGGATTCTCGAAGTTAGCTTTGTTGTTGACTAAGTTGACCAGAAAGGGTCAGGTGTTTGTTTGGGATTCTGACTGTGAGAAAGGATTCCAAGAGTTGAAGAAGAGGTTGACTAGTGCTCCGATTCTAATTTTGCCAAATCCGGCATAATCTTTTGTTGTGTATTGTGATGCGTCATTGATGGGATTAGGTGGTGTTTTGATGCAAGATAAGTAGGTTATGGCTTATGCTTCGAGACAATTGAAAGTTCATGAAAGGAATTATTCGACTCATGATTTAGAGCTGGTAGCAGTAGTATTTGTTTTGAAATTTTGGAGGCATTACTTGTATGGTTCTCGATTTGAGTTATTCAGTGATCATAAGAGTCTGAAGTATCTCTTCGATCAGAAAGAGTTGAATATGAGGCAGAGGAGATGGTTGGAATTTCTCAAGGATTACGATTTTGGTTTGAATTACCATCCTGGTAAGGCAAACGTTGCTGTAGATGCATTGAGTAAGAAGTCCTTGCATATGTATATGTTGATGGTGCAGGAATTGGAATTGGTTGAGCAGTTCAGAGACTTTAGTTTGGTATGTGAAACTACTTCTGATAGTGTTAAATTGGGAATGTTGAAGCTGACTAGTGGTATTCTTGAGGAAATTCGAACTGGACAGAAATCGGATGTTGGTTTGGTGGATAGGTTGACATTGATTAACCAAGGTCAAGGAGGTGAATTTCGAATTGACGAGAATGGTGTTATGAGATTTGGTGACAGAGTTTGTGTTCCAGATATTACAGAACTTCGGAAGAGTATTTTGGAAGAAGGACATCGTAGTGGATTGAGTATTCATCCCGGTGCCACTAAGATGTATCATGACTTGAAAAAGTTATTCTGGTGGCCTGGAATGAAAAAGGAAATTGCTGAGTTTTTTATGCTTGTTTGGTTTGTTAGAAGTCAAAGATTGAACATCAGAAACCGTCAGGATTGATGGAACCGTTGTTTGTTCTGGAGTGGAAATGGGATGGCATTTCTATGGATTTTGTATCTGGTTTGCCGAGGACAGCGAAGACTTGTGATTCTATTTGGGTTATTGTTGAGCGGTTGACAAAATCTGCTCACTTTATTCCGATAAGAATGGATTATCCTATGGAGAGGTTGGCAGAATTGTATGTCGAGAAGATTGTAAGTTTGCATGGTATTCCTTCTAGTATTGTATCGGACAGGGACTGCAAGAAGCTTTGGGTACTAAGTCGAGGTTGAGTTCCGCTTATCATTCGTAGACAGATGGTCAGACGGAGAGGACGATTCAATCGTTAGAGGATTTGTTGAGAGCTTATGTGTTGGAGAAAGGTGGAGCATGGGATAATTATTTTCCATTGATTGAGTTTACCTACAACAATAGTTTTCATTCGAGTATTGGTATGACTCTGTTTGAAGCATTGTGTGGTAGGAGGTGTCGGACACCGTTGTGTTGGTATGAATCTGGAGAAAATGTTGTGATTGGACCAGAGATTGTCCAACAGACTTCAGAAAAGATTAAGATGATTCAGGAGAAGATGAAAGCTTCTCAGAGTCGTCAGAAGAGTTATCATGATAAGAGGAGGAATGATCTCGAGTTTAGTGAAGGAGATCATGTGTTTATGCGAGTTACTCCAGTGACTGGTATTGGTCGAGCCTTGAAGTCAAAGAAGTTGACTCTGCGCTTTATTGGTCCATATCAGATTACTAAGAAGGTTGGAAGAGTTGCTTATCAGATTTCTTTACCGCCGTCGCTTGCGAATTTGCATGATGTCTTCCATGTATCTCAGTTGAGGAACTACATTCCTGATCCGTCTCATGAGATTCAGGTAGATGATATACAGGTGCGAGATAATCTGACTGTTGAGACATTACCTGCGAGAATCGAGGATCGAAAGGTGAAGTAGTTACGTGGTAAAGGGATAGAATTGGTGAAAGTAGCTTGGGGGAGGACCAGCAGGTGGAAATGTAACTTGGGAGCTGAAGAGCCAGATGAAGGACTCGTATCCTGAACTTTTCGTCTAAGGTATGTTTTCGAGGACAAAAACTCTTTTTAGTAGGGGAGAGTTGTGACACCCCAAATTAATTCAATTATTAAATAATTAGAAATTTAATTATTATTTTAATTAAAATTTTAATTTTGGCATTTTTGAAATAAGGGATTTAATTAATTAATTAAATAATGGAAGTGTTGGGGGTGTGAAGTTGAATTGGAGGGTGTGTGGAGTAAAAGGCCCTACTTAATTCTAATTTATTTATTTATATTATTTGGCAAATAAAAAGGAATAAATAAAGGAATTGAGGAATAAGAGAAGGATTGGAGAAAATTAGGATTCATTCTACGTGCTTTTGGAAAAGAGAAGAGAAAGAGGAGAAAAAGCCAATTCGTCGGAAATTCGAAGATTCATCGTGAGGTAAGGGGTGATTGAATCTGATTATTATGCCTTATAGGTTTTGATGATCAATAGAATGAATGGATCCGTTAAGAATCTCGAATTAGGATAATTGGGTGTGCCCTAACGTTATGATCCGACGTAAAACCATGATTGGAATTATTAAGAACGATTAAATTGATGTGGAATAATTCTAGGCTAATTAGAAAACACGTTCCTGTGATCAAAAGTATGTAAAATTGCATTAGAACAAGTATCGTCTATTTAAAACATTTTCAAAACCAGTAGTTGTGATCTTGAGGAATTAATATGGTTTCCATAGTAATAATACGTTGTAATTTCGTAGTTATTCGTTGCGTATACTTGTTGTATGTTAATTCCATGTATTGTGATTAACGTTATGTTCATGATTTCGCTGTTAGCATGTGTTGTTGCTGTTATTGATCATGAATGGAATAATGTTGTATGACCATATTCCGTATTTGAATTGTTGCATGCTTCAGATGTGCATGCATAAGCATTTTGTTGATGGTTCATTCCCATTGTGTAGAATTGAACTTGCAGGGCCAATAACCGTACCGAGTGGATAGTGGTGGTGAGGCTAGATTCTTGACCTAGTGGTGTATGGGCGAATCATTGATTGACGCTGTTTTCCGAGGTGTAAGCGGAACAGGGTGTGGACTTGGTTCACGTTTGGTACCACATGCATTTAGTCTGCATTGCATATGTGATTATAACATGTTAGGATGGTTTCCAGTGTTATAATTGCATTGATTGTTGTTATGTGCATAATGAATTTGTATGGAATGTAATTGTGGAATGCTAATACGGGTGAAATAATGTGTTGATTGTTTTATTGTTTTAAAGAAACGTATAATGCATTTTAATCTTGATGAAATCTCACCCTTACTTTAATGATTTCAGATTGAGGTGAATAGCTACTCGGGAATTGGTGAGGACAACTTATAGAGCTGTGTTATTTAGATAGTCCGCGTGTCAGTGTCATGCTCTGGTAGTTGTAACACTGGGGAACGATTGTTTTGGAATTTCATGGATTTAAACTTGTTTCTTTTGAGTTATGTTGGGAATAACTATTGATTGAATTATTCCGGATTTTATGTTATCTTTCCGATGTGTAAAACATAAACCTTGGTTTAAATCACATTTAATAAGTTCTTCAGTAAAAGCATGATCACTGTTTTGTTATATTTGAATTTTTAAATTGTAACGTCCTTTCGTTATGTTAAACACATTCAATCACAATTGGAACCTTATATGATTATATTTATTGTAGTATTTTCATATATGTGATTAATTGATCGAATTGTGATTGAATGTGTTTTAGATTGATTTTGAATACTATTTCAATGTATGTTTGATTACTTGAGTATAGTATGTGCTAATCTTATTTGATGAAATGTGTTGAATAAAATTGGTGGAATGATATGTCATAATGTTATTTGTTATGTGTGATGATATATATAAGGGTATTTGTTTCGGACATGCGTAGCCTGACCACTTGCTTTATGAAGGAAACGATGCATTTCTTTGTAATGAAGTGGCATATGAACCTTTTGAACTCTCCTGCTTTAAAAATTTCTAATTTAGTGCATTAAATTATGTTAGCTACCATTTTTGGTTGTTCTATTTTCTTGTTGGATTTTGTGTTTGATTTAGTAGTGTATTGACTCGGATATTGTGCGTGGTAAGTTGTTTGCGATCCATGGGGTGAGGCCTATGATTGAAGAAATTGATGGACAACAAGATGTAATATGTGAAGAGATATCATGTGGGACAAGATGTTCCTACATAAGGTACAATATTTGGCTTCAATCAAGTAGCTAGATTCCATGAGTAAATTTGAGTGTGATCGTGTTTATTTCTATGAAGTTTGTTTATCTATATCACTTTTGAAAAAGGTTTTATTATATCATAATCCATAAACACTGAAGAAGATTTAATTGAATATGGTTTAATTAAAAATATTTGTACTGAAGAAAATATGAAGATTTAATTTGATTGGATTTGCATTGAAGAAAATATTTATTTGAATATGCTTTGAAGGAAGATTTGTTTCACATTTAGTTTATTCAAGATTGTACTGAAACTGGATATGTTAAGACATTGAATTAAGACACATTCTATGAATAAATTTATTTGATATGTTTTAATTATAAGATTAGGATTTCCATTTAATGAGAAAAATCTCCAATATCTATTAAAGACGATTTAAATTGTGATTCAGTTTCCACAAGAGATTTATTCTCAACCCTTTACTTGTGAAGTTAGAATTGTGATTTATATCAAGTAAATATGTTATTTTATTTGTTAATGATTCATAATATTGTTACATGGACATATGTCATGCCAAATGTCAACAATATGTGCGACATCTATCTTGGGTTGTTATTTGGTGGACAAGATAAACTGAAGTATCTCGTGTCATATTATGAGTTCTTTCTTGTTCTGCTATATCATAGATATAAGTGTGCTATCTTGAGTTTGAATTTGGAAAATATCTTATTTATCAAGATTGCATGTGGATTGCTTAATTGTTCAAGATTTGTATAAATCAAGGATCTTAATCTTTCTAATAAGGATTTGATCGATCATGTGTATTTTTGAAGGATGTGATCTGAATCAAATACAAAATGAGTAATCAAGAGATTCAAATTTATTCAAGGTGATCAACCAATATTTAAAATCATCATTATTAAAGATTGATCTCATATACTTTTTAAAAGTCCAACAAAATTCATGATGGATTTTTGGAGTTGGACGTTTGTGGTTATATAAGGAGTCATCTCTATTGTGAAGACTCAAAGCTTTAAAGAAAAATCTACTATATAAGAGGGTTTTAGTTGAGTCTTGTCTTTGAATTTTTGTTGTAATATTTTGTTCATATATACTAATTTTATAAGCTTGAGAACATAATATTTGTGTGTTACGATTGTTTCATTCTTTCAATTGTATTATAATTGTCCAAATACCGAGTGAGTGTTTAAGTGAAAGTGAGAGGGATCTTTTATTCAGGGGAGTTTAACCGAAGATTCACGAGTAGTATTAGGAAAGTGGCCTTGAACTGGGAGAGTTCAGAGTAAGCACATGTGTTCTTTTGACTATTGAGAGTGGAATAGTTCTATATGGAGTCCTGAATAGAAATTCATGTGTTGTATTAGGAAATGAGACATTAGGCAATGTTCGTTCATCTAAGACTATTTGTACTTTTAGTATTGATAGTGGATATCCCTTCTTGGGCTGAACTCCCTCCAGATCTAGGTGACATTGCGTTAAATTGGGTTTTGTTATTATTTCGTCTGCCGCATAAGTATTTTGTCATATACATGGTGTCAGACATTGTGTTTGACATTGTGTTTGACATTTGTCCTCCTAAGAACATAATTTCATGGTCTCATATTTTTACTTTGCTCTGCGTCACAGAGGACCATTCCCCAACCAAGGGCAGGATCCTCGTCCCTTCCCTCGATGTGTTGCTGATATCGTCGTGGTAAGTACCCTGACATTGGTGGGAAGCACGAGCAATATTAGATTGAAAGATGGATTGTGAATCTCTGGCCTGACTTTCATGGGAATCACCTTCAAACCTTGACATAACCCTACTTTTGAATACGAGGTTCTTCCTTTTGCCACTTCAGAGAGTTCTCGAGAGAATCACAAATATGAATCGAGGAATCAAAGCGAAAATGGTGATTGATCGAACCGACTGCAATATATCTTCATTTTCACTTTTAAGCGTTTCTCGATTTTTAGATCTAAGGAAGTTGTGAATAATCGAGTTAGAAGGTAAACATGAATTCATGGAAAGTGTCGGAATCAGAAGTTGATTCTCTCTTGATTCGGTGTCCTCAAGAGGTTACAAAATGGTATATCAGATATTAGATATGAAATTATGGAAATCATAAGAATCGAAAGTCGTATCCCATAGGCGACGCCATTGTTATGTTTGGAAACCAAAAATAGATAAATTAAAAAGCTCTATGCTCTTGAATGGTAGCTTTGATCTCTTTTAAAAAGGCGAAGAGTGAACCTGCATGGTTAACACTCTAACGCTCAATTCAATTCAAGATTCAAGATAAGCGTAGTGAAAATAGAGATGAGAGATTGTACCTCTTAGCATGTGAATTGTTTTTATACCTTAGGTCAAATATAGTGGAGATGAATTGGATCTTAGTTATTTAGACATTTGATCGGTCCTAAATAACGTTTTTGAATTTTTTTGATATTGACTATATTTTATTCTTCGGATTTATGTTATATGATATCAAAATTAGTTTTACAATTAAAAAAAAACAAATTTAATTTTTAATATTTAAAAACAATATTTTTATAAAAAAACATTTTTAAAAATATAAAAAATCTATTTTTTAAAGATAAATAACATATACATATACATGACCTGTAGCTTTTAAATATAATTTAAGCTTAAATGCACTTTTGATCCTCCTATATTAATTTTTTTAACATTTTAGTCCCTCTATAAAAAAAAATTAACTATTAGGTCCCCTAATATCATATTTCATGTTTCTTTAGTGGTCCCCCATGATAAAATAGTCTTATTTGCATAGGTGACATTGAAATTATGAAGTGACATTTTTTTAATTGATGTCACGGTCATTATAAATATTTAAAAATTTATTATTATTATTTTAAAGTTTTCTTTATAATAATTAAATGTTTTAAATTATTTTAGTTATTTTTGTTTATAAATATTTATTTAGAAATTATATATTAAAAATTTTAATTCTAAAATATATATTTTTGAGTTAATGACGCGACATCAATTAAAAAATGTATATATTTTTGAGTTAATGACGCGACAACAATTAAAAAATGTCATCTCATAATTTCAATGCCACATATGCAAATTAGACTATTTTGTCATGGGGGACCTAAAAAAAACATGAAATACGATATTAGAGGACATAATAGTTTGTTTTTTTTATAAGGGACTAAAATATTTAAAAAATTAATATAGGAGAACCAAAAATACATTTAAGTCCATAATTTATAAACACGATTTGTTAAATAAAATTTACTTTTAAGCAAAATCAATTTTATAACATCAATTAATTCAAAATCAATTTTCCACCTGATAATCAAAGACACACTAAATTAACTGTTTATATTTTTTAAAATCCATGGACTTTAAAGTTGAACATGAGTTTTTCATTATCATCAACTCATTATTAGGTGTAAATCGGACTAGTTGACCAGAATAGCATAAGCGTCCAAAACTAACAGATCATGCAAGCAAACATACAATAGTGGTGACTGGTGTGGTATAGTTAATTACTAGTGACAGTAACGGTTAATTGTCGTGTAACATGTAATAATTATACCCTACACAACCTAGTGCAATTAGATAAGCTTATAGAAAATACATACAATCATTTTAATATAAGAATATACGATTCTTCTTTGAATGCGACAAACATATATGAAATCCAAGTCCGTGTGGTATAAGATAGTAACAGATTTCAGACATATAGATTAATACTAACAATCAAACCTATACAACATTACCTTATCTTATCCACATTTATATGTTACTAATTAATTCTATTTTGTTACTATACAATAATTTAATTAGGTTTGTAATTGTACACCATTATGATAATTAAATTGCATGTAAAACGGGAACCAAATTATGTGAAAAACTATATATAGGCATAGTGCTCGATTTGGCACTGATATTATAGAATGACAGAAGACAAACCAAGTAAAGAATGGGCAGATCGAGGTGGGTGGGTTGTGTGGTTTGTTTGATGATATACCATATTCTTTAGTGTTTGTTTACAGCTGTAACAAAGCTGTAATAGTACGGTAATAATATCAACCTACCAGAAATGTATAAGTTCAGATTTGGATTCTAATGACTTAGTAACGAATATTGGTGTTATGGTTATGGCTATGGGTCCATCCTTACATCACATCAAATGAAAACTGCCAGCCAGACTCAAACAGTGCAACTTGCATTGTTTGCTGTTTTAGGTAAAGA
Source organism: Vicia sativa (assembly GCA_021764765.1). Classification (NCBI taxonomy): domain Eukaryota; kingdom Viridiplantae; phylum Streptophyta; class Magnoliopsida; order Fabales; family Fabaceae; genus Vicia; species Vicia sativa. Next base: position 134,615,774 of record CM038797.1, read on the forward strand.
GGTTGCTACTTGCAAGAGAATTGAATTGAGTTTGTATGTATTAAGAAGAGAGAAAGAGTATAGACATAGTGTAAGACATGGCTATGGCCATATTGAAAACATGTAATTTAATAAAAGTTGTACTGGTGTGAGTTAATAGCTTACATGTTTGTTAATGACAAGACATGGCGAGAAATGTGACCATCCACTATGTACTATATTCATCACTTTTCATTTTCAATATCATTGATGAATCAAGTGGAATGAGAATGTGGTCACAATATGTTTTTAAATTTGGTAGGGTATTACTCTACTAATCAGTGTGCTAAAAATTCAAAGTTTATGCTAAAAATTACTATACATTATTGAGTGGTACGTATTATATTAGAACACTTAATTATGAAAAATCAGATCAGAGAGCTTGTTATAATATCACAATTATATGGTGTATAGTAGTACTGCTCTACTCGTATTAGGTTGATGCTAATTAATATGACAGGTTTTAGTGCATGGATAGTTTCTATGTTATACAGCTGTTATGATGTGGTTATGGCTATTAATACTAGTTAGTAAGTGATTTGACTTAAGGGATGCCAAATCAAATTTAATTTCTAACATGTACATGTCGCTATTAGGGGTTTTCATGTTTAAGAGTCAAATGCACAAATCCAATGAATTTGTTTATCAATACTAAAAGTGTCAAGTTGTTAGTATTTGTTTGTTTATGCAAAAGTGGGAAATGATTTTAATTGAATTGGCTTTAATTAAAAATGAGATGAGTGTAAATTAAGTTATATTTGATTACAGTAATATAAAAATATTCTTCTTATTCTATATCGTTTGAATAGTTAGATCAAAATTGCTTTTACAAAAATGAGCTATAGCGTGCCTGGATTTTCATTATCTAATTAATTAAACAATGTACCAAATTAAGTAAATGCTATTTATAAGTAAAACAGGATGTTAAGCAAACAAATGGTTATTTGACTATGTTCACACTAAAGTTCTCAAAAGTTTTTAATATATAGATCGATGAGCTCTACTTTACGAGATAAGAATGAGATGATTATCTATTTGAGTTTCTTTATAGTCACACATTATATTATTTGAGTCACTAGAGTGCAACAAGAAAATCTATTAAGACCTCTTTTCTTTATAGTCACACAGTATATTATTTGAGTCACTAGAATGCAACAAGAAAATCTATTAAGACCTCTTTTCTTTATAGTCACACAGTATATTATTTGAGTCACTAGAGTGCAACAAGAAAATCTATTAAGATCTCTATTTTTTACTCTTGGGTTACACTCTCATATTCATATTATCATAAACAACTACAAATTTCTTTTTCATACTTGTTAGCTTGATGATAAGAAGATATTAAAAAGTATGAGGAAGTGGCTAAAAGCCTTGATATCATTTGGGAGATGGGTCTAGGATTGAGGATTGAAGTAATTATCCGTAATATTGAAATATTTTGTACTCCGTGTGAGGGAAGCAAGTTTTGCATGAGGGGGAGGGGGTTATTTTCTTCAAATATTGGGAGACCGGTGTTAATGATGAAACTATTTATACGGGGTTTTATTCGTGATAGATATTTTATTCATGGATCGTCCATGAAGAGAGTTTGCATAATTATTGAGATAATGAAACTTCTTCCATAGTTAAGGGATCCTTTTTCTACTTCGATCTTGCATGGATATCTCCAATTTTTTTACCCGCAGATGTGACAATCAATTCACTTAAAGGAGACAACTACTTGGTAGTTTTACTAATGTTCCGCTCAGGAATTGGAATTATTGTTGACCAATTAAGGTAGATTCTTGACACGGTGGTGCAGATCTCTGATGCAGTTGCACGAGGTTGGACTTGTTAGGTATACTCCCTCAAACGCCAAGTTAGTGAGAGTCCCAAAAGGTGTGGAGTGAGTTATGATGAGAATCATACCTTAGAATTCATGCAAAGTGATATATTGATGACCTTTCAACAAGTGTACTAATATGGTCAACGTAATAATTAAAAAGATCATCCACGAGGAATGTCATTTAACAAGGTAATTATATGCGAATTAAAATAATAATAATTCGCGGTGTTGATTTTATCTAATTCTAAAACTAAGAGAATAAAATTCAAGATGAGAAATGCGATTTGGTCTTTTGTATCAAATCCCCTTATTTTTACTTGTTGACGAACTATATATTTATTCTCAATTAAATTATTATCGCACTGCGAACTAACAAGACCACTACACCCAATTCCTTGATGTGTACCTAACTAATTTATATGACAATTCCCTAATTCCTTAGCCAATTCAAAGTTAAATTAGGTGTTCCAAGTGTGTTAGTTCAAAAGAAATAACTTTTATTTTCTATCTCTAATTAATTACAAACTCGAATAAATTGCCCTAGATTAGATAAGTAGATGATAAGTGCTAAAATGTCATTATTTTGTGTATATAATTTATGGCACTTATCCGTTCTTGTTTGTTAATAATCGGTGAATAACCCCGCTTTTTGTTGTAAATGCGTTTTATTGCGTTTTGTGTACATATTGTAACGTTTGACTAGTTTTGTATATATTTTGTAGGTATTTGTTGCACATTTGGAGCATCGAGGAATAAAGTGTCGAAGACACGGCTCCAGATGCGTTTTGATGAATAAAAGACTATTTTTGGGAAGTTATGTTCAGTGGAGGCCGCTGAGCGCGGTTTGAAGCGCGCTATTTGGTTTGGCACTGTTACAGCAGAGAGAAAATTTGGATTTAGAGGCCGCTGAGTGGAATTTATGTCGGTTTAGTGTAAATATCTGCAGACGCTGCTCAGCGCGCTCACGTTGCTGAGCGCGAACGTCTGTGATTTGTTTTATAACTTCATTTTTACACATTTTTAGGTTATGATTTTGGGGTGGATTTTGATCCCCATTTCCATTAACCTTCATTTTTGATAGATTAGTTTAGAAAACAACACTAGGGTCTTGCAATAGATGATTAGAGGTGGATCCCTTGTCGATTGGTGTTGACAAAGCAAGAAATGTTTGGCTCCTCTCCTTTTCTTCTCTTTGTAATCTCTTTCGTTGGGTTTTGTATGTATATTTACTCTTAACTCATGTATATTTGTCGCCCATGGCGTTATATAAAGCTTGCTTTACGAATTTGTGTTGGTGATTGTCTTAGGTTTTTACCTCGTGTTAGGGATTTGAGCTTTGATAGACACATACTGCTTAGATTCACCTAGGATGATTATCTGTCTGTTTTTAAATGCTAGAAATAGGTTTAGAGCTGACATTCACTTAGAGTATCTGATTTTAATGCCTCTGTGTTAGGAATGTCAAACGAGACATCGTCGATACGAGTGACACGGTTGACTTCTGTGTTGTTGAGGTAGGCCAGACATGGCTATCGAGGTAATGCGGTTGAATTCTCAATTTGGGGTTAGAAATGACTTAGATTGTGAGAGGTATGTGATGACACGGACGAGTATCGTAGGTTGAGTATAACTGGACGATAGGTTTAAGTGTGCATTTATTCCAGACAAGTTGTCTATCCTTTTTATGCTTTTGTTGCATTATAACCCATTTAACCCCAAACTCATTAACGAACGAATTGTCGAACGACGAATCGATAACCAATCTCTGTGAACACGATACGATATAACCTAACCGGTATATATCACCCTGTAAAAATAATATCTCACTCTTTGCTTGCCGCTAATACCTGATAAGTGCCAAAATGTAGTTATTTTGTATATATGTTTTGTGACACTTATATATTCTTTTATTGTTAATATCGTTGAATAACCCGACTTTTTATTGTAAATACGTTTTATTGCGTTTTGTGTACATATTGTACCGTTTGATTAATTTTGCATATATTTTGTAGGTATTTGTTGCATTATTGGAGCATTGAGAATAAAGTCCAAATGGAGTTCCACTATGCAAGTTGATCAATAAAGGAATAAGGCTAAAAGATTGAGCCATTGGAAGTTATGCAGGAAAAACAACAAAAGTTGCTGGACTATCAGGTTCGCCGGGCGACGTTGGGGCGAGAGGTAGAGGTTCAATTTTGGGATTTTGCCCTGTCTTATTTCGCTGTTGGTCGCTGGGCGAGGAAAAAAGATTTTGCCGGGAAAAGCTGACCGTCGCCGGGCGAAGGTAGATATTTTGGTCAGGTTGAGGACGTGGCTTAATCTGAGCCAAGTTAATAAGAAGGTTCGACGGGCGATGCTTTATTTCGCCGGGCGATTCTTGCGGAACTGATTTTCTTTATCTATTCTTTTCATTTCATTTTTGGAGTATGGTTTTGGGGTGTGATATTCTTGCTCCCAATTCCATCACTCATAGAGTTTTTGATAGATTAGCTTAGAAAACAACACTAGGGTCTTGCTCATGGTTGATTGGAGGTGGATTGCTCTTCAGTAGGCTCTGACAAACCGGTGTAAATGAGTAGTGTATCTCTTCTCTTCTCTTTATATTTCTCTATTTTGTTGGTTATGTGTGTATATTTATTGTGAGCTCATGTATATTTTCGCCCTTGGCGTTGTATAAAGTTTGTTTTATGAATCTGTGTTGGTAATTATCTTAGGTTTTTACTCTATGTTAGGAATTTGAGCTTTGCTAGAGATAGATTAATTATATTCTTACCTAGGATGATTATCTGTTAGTTTCTAAATACTAGGAATGAGTTTAGAGCTGACATTAACTTAGAGTATTTGATCTTAATGCCTTTGTGTTGGTGAAGTATGCCAGAGATGGGTATGGAGGTGACGCAGTTGACTTCTAGTTGTCCAGGTATGCCAGATATGGATATCGAGGTGATTTAGGAGGATTCTCAATTTGGATTAGAAATATCTTAGATTGTGAGAGGTATGTGATGACATAGACGAGTATCGTAGGCTGAGCATAACTGAACGGTAGATTTAAGTCTGTGATGGGTAGTGTGCATTCGTTCCGGAAAAGCTGTCTATCCTTTATACTTTTTGTTCATTTACTTTTTGTCTTTTATTTTCAACTCATTTAATCCCAAACCCATTAACGGTAGAATTGTCGAATGATGAATCAATAACCAATCTCTATGGACACGATACAATATAACCTAACCGGTATATATCAGCCCGGTAAAAATAATACCAACTCTTTGCTTTTCGCCTATACCGCCGCAACAAAATGACGCCATTTTCGGGGATTGGTTTTATTATTTATGTATTGCCATAATTCCTTTGTTTTTGAGTTTTGTAATTAATGTATATGTTGTATAGACTTTCTATATGAACTTGTATTTTGTTACTCGTGCATGTTATGTGTTTACTTTCCATACTTTTGCATATTTGTTATTTTCTTCGTTTTCACGTATTGTTGTGAATTGTCTCGTAATCGTAACGTTTGTTGTGTGGTTGTTAGGATACTTTTTTTAGGTTTGCACGGCGTGTCAATATCATGACGTTTTCAACTTGTTAATTCATTTTCACCAAATTTTTGTATCGTTATTTGCTTTTGTTTTGTTATGTAATTTGTTGTTTTTCCGCAAGCTCGTCGTGTCTAGTTTGAGGAGTTTTGTTGGATGTAAATTTTGTTTTTCTAATTATTTTGCTATTGTTTGGACTCAAATTTTAGTCTGGTAACTTTTATTATTTTGGTGATTTTCCGAGTTTGATCGTTTCAACTCGCGGATGTATGGTAATGATAGTTTCAAAGTTGGTACACACCAAATACTCGTTTATCGCTTTCTATAACATAACATGTTTAGGAAATTTTCCATTTGTATAATTATCATGTCATTCATTATTTTTACATTACTTGCTCATGAATTGAATCACTTTAGTTTCCTTTTTACCCATAAATGTGAGGAAGCTTTCCATTGTTTACATATTGAAGACCACATTCTTGTTTTAACTGGATTTTATTATGCTTAATCTTTTGTTTTGTGTTATTTGTATGAATGCATGAAAATGATCAAGGCATTTTGTTTGATTTTTAGCACAACTACCTGGCCAAATATTCAATTCACCTTGTGAGTGTGTGAACCTTTGTTAACCCTTTGAGCTTTTATCAACATCCATTTTTATTTGAACTTGATGCTTGTCTATGAGTGTCAATTCACCTTTTTTGTATGGATGTTGATTTCTTTGTTTCTTGAACCCTCAACTATATGTTGTTGTATGAATTTTTACTGTGCCTTAGAAAGTAGGGAGTATTCACACATTAATATTGGTTGAATTCAAGTTGGGGAGAGGAATGTTTATGTACTTATATTGTGGTTGGTTTGAGGTTGAGAAAAATAAAAAGAAAAGAAAAAAAAGATTAAAAAAATAAAGAAATAAATGAAAAAGCTTTGAATAAGAAAAAAAGAGAGTATGAATAATGTTGTGTTAATAAGTGAAATGTTTTGGTTTGACAATTTGTGATGAAGAAGAAGATTGATTGAAATTCTATTGTTTAGAACTTTGTGAGTTGATCACCCCCTTAGGTTTATGCAAGTTTTTGTTTCGATTAGCTTTAGGACTTATCACTTGTTTGTTAACCAAGCCACATTACAACCTTCAAAAGCCCTTGTGATTCTTGCATTTATATTTTCAATACGTTTTTGGATGAATTCATAATTTAGTCTTTTGTTTGCAAGATTGTAGATGAGTGTTTTTCATACCTCACCTTTGTGTGTTCTTCATCTACCTATGAATTTTTGCTAGGTGTGATTCATGATTGAGCTTGTTTTGTTATAGAATGTTTTTCATGATTTTTGTACTTAGGATTTATTTCATTTATATGTTATCGTTGTAGGATAGTGGTAAGCATGTCTTTTGTCGTGTAAGTTTTTGTTTGAACCATACATTTGTTTTCCGTTTTAAAAACTTGTTGATTCGTGATTCTTTGATTATCATTCATTGTTTCTTTAGGTTTACTTGACTTTGTTTGAGGACAAATAATGTGTCAAGTAGGGGAGAGTTGATAAGTGTCAAAATGTAGTTATTTTGTATATATGTTTTGTGGCACCTATCTATTCTTTTATTGTTAATATCGTTGAATAACCCCACTTTTTGTTGTAAATACGTTTTATTCCGTTTAGTGTACATATTATACCGTTCGATTAGTTTTGTATATATTTTGTAGGTATTTGTTGCATTATTGGAGCATTGAGAATAAAGTCCAAATGGAGCTCCAAGATGCAAGTTGATCAATAAAGGAATAAGGCTAAAAGATTGAGCCATTGAAAGTTATGCAAGAAAAGCAACAAAAGTTGTTGGACTATCAGGTTCGCCGGGTGATGGCCAGGCGAGGGCCATCGCTTCTACGTCGCCGGGCGACGGTGGGGCGAGAGGTAGACGTTCAATTTTGGGATTTTGCCCTTCCTTTTTTCGCTGCTAGTCGCTGGGCGAGGAAAAGAGATTTCGCCGGGCGAAGTTGACCGTCCTCGGGCGAAGTTGACCGTCCTCGGGCGAAGGTAGATATTTTGGTCAGGTTGAGGACGTGACTTAATCTGAGCCAAGTTAATAAGAAGGTTCGTTGGGCAATGCTTTATTTCTCCTGACAATTCTTGTAGAACTGATTTTTTTTATCTTTCCTTTTCATTTCATTTTTGGATTATAGTTTTGAGGTGTGAGATTCTTGCTCCCAATTTCATCACTCATATAGTTTTTGATAGATTAGCATAGAAAATAACACTAGGGTATTGCTCATGGTTGATTGGAGGTGGATTTCTCTTTGATAGGCTTTGACAAACAAGTGTAAATGAGTAGTGTATCTCCTCTCTTCTCTTTGTATTTCTCTATTTTGTTGGTTATGTGTGTATATTTACTCTGAGCTCATGTATATTTGTCGCCCTTGGCGTTGTATAAAGTTTGCTCTATGAATCTGTGTTGGTAATTGTCTTAGGTTTTTACTCTATGTTAGAAATTTGAGCTTTGCTAGAGATAGATTGCTTATATTCTTACCTAGGGTGATTATCTGTTAATTTGTGAATGCTAGGAATGGGTTTAGAGCTGACATGTACTTAGAGTATCTGATCTTAATGCCTCTACGTTGGTGAAGTATGCCAGAGATGGGTATGGAGGTGACGCAATTGACTTCTAGTTGTCGAGGTATGCCAGATATGGATATCAAGGTGATTCGGGAGGATTCTCAATTTGGGTCAGAAATAGCTTAGGTTGTGAGAGGTATGTGATGACACAAACGAGTATCGTAGGCTGAGTATAATTGGACGGTAGATTTAAGTCTATGATGGGTAGTGTGCATTCGTTCCGAAAAGTTGTCTATCCTTTATACTTTTTGTTCATTTACTTTTTGTCTTTTATTTTCAACTCATTTAATCCCAAACTCATTAACGGTATAATTGTCGAACGACCAATCAGTAACCAATCTCTGTGGACACGATACAATATAACCTAACCGATATATATCACCCGATAAAAATAATATCAAGTCTTTGCTTACCACATATACCGCCGCAACAATACCGTAACAACAAAATGACACCGTTGTCGATGATTGGTTTTATTGTTTCTGTATTGCGATAATTCCATTGTTTTTGAGTTTTGTAATTAATGTATATGTTGTATAGACTTTGTATATGAACTTGTATATTGTTACTTGTACATGTTGTGTGTTTACTTTCCATACTTGTGCATATTTGTGTTTTCTTCGTTTTCAAGTATTATTTGTAAGTTGTCTCGTATTCGTAATGTTTGTTGTGTGGTTGTTAGGACACTTTCTTTAGGTTTGCGCGGTGTGACAATATCATGGAATGATGAGAGGAACTAGAAATTTTGAACTTACTACATTATAATTAAGGAGAAGCATAACATCTAAATATTTAATGATAATTAAGCAGAAGTATAGCAGCTAAATGCCAGCAATAAAAGCATGACCCACATGTTTGAGCAATAAATGCTTATTGGCTACGTTAAAGTAGTAATGGGCTGCTTAGATTGAGGATAATTTCCATTCCCTTATTTATAAACTAATTTTCTTTTCACTATAATGGTATATCCGATGTGGGACTTCATGTCTAATGTTTTACAATCAGACTTGCTTTAAACGTCATTTTTATATGTTTCAACGAAAGAGACTTAAGAAATTTTTTATTTTTTCTTCATCTATTTTTTTAATTATTACATTTGAATACACTACGAATTCAAATAACGTAAATAACATACCATGAATTGAAATAACGTAACGACTATATATATCCCTCACATACCGAATTCTTTGAAAATTGCATACCACATACCCGAATTTGTACCATGTACCGAAGCGAATTGTGAACCGTGTGACTATGTTCCGCTTATGGAGGTCCACTTTCAAAACTACGAATCAGATGATAGAGACTAGATTTTGGAGCATTGGTGATGGTAGTTCTATAGATGTTCTTAAGGATAGTTGGTTGATTCTCGGTACATGTATTTACGACTATGAGATTTACATCCCTGATTATATGCATGTTGATAAGGTGAAGGACTTGTTGATGGTAATGGCAATTGGAATTGGAGTGAGCTACAAAAATGGATGTCTACATGTCTGTTGCATAAACTTCAAGAAATTATCCTGCCGCACGAGGAATATGTTGAGGACAAGTTTATTATTGTGGGGTCTGGCTCAGATGATTTTTCTGTTAAGTATATGTATAAAGCTTTGTCAAATGGTGTAGTTGATCAAGATATTGACTCAGATTGGATGAAATTTTAGAAGCTTAATGTGTCTAAACATGTTCAAAATTTCTTGTGGTTGTTGAAACACGATAAGTTATTAACCAATTTCAGCAAAAGTCAAAAAGGTCTGGGTGACTGCAACTTGTAGATTGTGTGGTCATGTTTGTGAAGATACCTTGCATGTGTTTTGTAACTGTCCAAAAGCCATGTAGATTTGGAACTATACTAGTTTCGTGGAGATAGTAGGTCATTTCTATCATCTAGGTCTAAATAATTGGTTTACTGCTAACATTAATGCAAAGTCGAGGGTCGGTGTTGACTAGAATTGCTTCTGGGCTATGGGGTACAATTTTTTATGGAATTGGCATAATAGAGAGGAGAACTTCAAAGAGTTTGATCGACGATGTGCTCCTACAAATTATATATTTCATAAAACTAAGGATTTAAGCGGCTAAGATGAATAACCTTATCATGGGTCCAGATAAGGTCATTAAATGGATTGTGTGATCTCCTCCTAAAAGAAATTGGACAAAGTTAAATGTCGATATAGCATGTAAATATAACAAGTTAGGTGGTTGCGGGGGTTGATTAGAGATGACAATCGAAGATGGTTGGGAGGTTTTGCAAAATTTCTTGGCGATTGCAGTATTTTTATGGTTGAGTTTTGGGGTATGTTCGAAAGAATTAAACTTGTAGTATCTCTAGGAGTTCAAAATGTTAAAATCAATTTGGATTTTTTATTGGCGGTCCATGCTATTGATAGAGGAAATTCTAATGTCCATGAAAGTTTGATGATTATCTATCATATCTGAAGGTCGATGGGAGAGTTTGAGAATGTAAGTGTTTGTCACATTTTCAAAGAGGCAAAGCGATGTGCATATGTTTTAGCTAATATTGACTGTAATTCGAGGCAGAATTTTATCCATTTTAGTCAAGTTCTAGCAGTTTACTAAATCTTTTGAATGAAGACGCTAGAGGACTTTTGACCGCTAAAGTTATTTGTGTGTGGTAATTTTATGCTTTAGACTTAGACTCTCTTTGTTTGAAAATAATTAAGAAGAAAGAGACAAGATAAGAGTACTCACATTGATAATTTATTAATTTTGATTCCAAAATGGGTGTTACAATTACACCTTATCCATTCATAAAATTTGAATATTAACATTTTATAAGCATTCATTCACTCAACCCAAAAACTTTAACATAAAAAAGAATTAAGAGTTCTACCCAAAATTTATATAATTATATTCAAATAAATATTTAATTCATATACATTCTTAGACTAAAAAAATAAAAATAATTTTAAAGATATAAAATTGATTCAGAATGATATGGAGGTGTTTAAATTTTTAATAATAAAATTGATGTCAAATTTGTTCATATCTTCCGTGAAGCTAATAAGTGTGCAGATGTTATGGCCAAGATAAATTCTTCGACTGATACAATTTACAGACGGTATCATAGCTACCTAAGAGTTTTGGAATCACTTCTATGAGTGATTTAATTGGAGAGAGTGTCAGTTTGGTAGTTTTCTTTCTTGTTGGGCTTAAATCCATCCTTTGTTAAAAGAATTTTTTGAATATATCTGAAATTAAAATTAAAATTAAAATTATATATTATATATTTATGACAATTTAAAAAAAAAAAAGGATATTCAATTGCATTTAACTTGTATCGGTCCTAAGAGCAACCAACTACGGCAAGGATCTCCAAATTTTAAAAGGCTCCAAATTCTAAAAGTTTAAAATTTTCTCATTAATATTAATAAAAGGAGTAATATATTAAAAATCAATAAATAAAAAATGTTATGATAAAAACTTAATACATAAAAAATAGAGAGTTTAAAAATTAAAATAATTATAATTAAGTATATATTTATTTTAAATTATCATAATTATAGTTTTTAAATTTGAGTCAATTTTTTAAATTAAAACGAGGCATTCTGATTGATTGGACTGGTTTTGCACGTAACAATAAAAGATTAATATCTCGAGCAAAGAAAAATTATAATAGACGATAAAATTCTGTCGAACAAATATATTCATGATAATTGATACTAATCAATAATTAACTTTATACATTTATTTATTTATTTAAAGCTTAAATGTATTTTTGATCCCTCTAATTTTTTAATAATTTTAATCCCTATAAAAAAATTAACTATTACGTCCCCCAATATTGTAGTTTATATTTTTTTTGAGGTCTCTCGTAACAAAATAGTCTAATTTGCATATATGACATTGAAATTATGAAGTGACATTTTTTAATTGTTGTCACGTCATTAAAAATAGACCCAAAAATATATATTTTAGAATTAAAATTTATAATATATAATTTTTAAATAAATATTTATAAACAAAAATAACTAAAATAATTAAAAATGTTTAATTATTATAAAGAAAACTTAAAAAAAAAATTTAAATATTTATAATGACGTGACATCAATTAAAAAAATGTCACTTCATAATTTCAATGTCACATATGCAAATTAATATAGGAAGACCAAAAGTGCATTTAAGTCTTTATTTAATTATTTGCCAATTATTATTGTTGTACAAATTAATTGGTCAAATTAAATATAAAATCTTTATTTTAAAAGAAATCAAAGTATTATTTTATTAAATAATATAATTATATTTTTGAATTCTTTAAAATATATCTTAAATACTGAGTTTTTTTTAATTTATGTAAAACAAAATCTTTATTTTGCATTGAAAAGAATAATATTATCAACGTTGATGAAGTTGTTTTTACATAATTATTAATTGAATTGCTCGCATTTATAATTTGATGTGTTTATACAACTCTCAATTGAATTGACTTAATTTAATTATATTTTATAAATTAAATAAATAATTTAATTAGAATGTACTGACAGTATAAAGAAATTTTACACCGTCAATAAATTATAATCGTTAAATTATAAATTATATTTTATTTTAATTATTTATTAAATAGTATTAATAGATGGATGTGATACATAAAATAAAATTCATAATGCATAACAATTAATCTTAACAAGCATTTTTATAGTATTTGTTGCATAGTTATCAAATAAGTTGTTTTATGGGGATTATTTTTTTCTAATTTTTGTAGTTAAATATTAAATAGAATATCACTTATTCGAACATGCATCTTTGCGATGCATCTATCAGCTTAGTTTTGCTTAACAAAACTTTAAATATTTAATATAAAAGAGAGATTATTTTTTTGAATTTATTCAAACAATCCAAAAATATTGATTACAAAATAAAAGGATACAACGAATAGTAGATGGAATAAGGAAACCCATCCAAAAATCTAGAAAAGATAAAGTTTTAGAATATCAGACTCCGAAAGAATCTGCAATGGGCGTGTGCGCGTCTTGTCACGATGTGAAAACCCCATACACTCCAAAAACACCCGCTACTGGTAAAGAGAAAAACGCTATCGACGGTGGCTCTGCTACACCACGTGCAGCGGAATCTTTTCGAAGACCGTCGTCGATCATGGTGATGAACATTTCCAACGGATCGATCAAAGAGTATAAACAACCGATTTCAGCAAGCGTCGTCGTTTCGCAGATCAGTAACAGAAATTGCTGCTACATCTCAAACGCAGAGTCAATGCGGATCGGCACGTGTATGCCACGCGTTTCTGATGAGGAGGAGCTTCTGCCTGGTCGAATCTACTTCATCGTTCCGATTTCGCATTTGAATTATCCATTGTCGCTTCCGCTTCTCTGTGACCTCGCCGTTAAAGTTGGTTCTGCACTTGCCATCTCACAGAGACGGTGCGTTAACGTCGAGTAAGTTAATTCTAACGTTTTCCGTTTTATTTTTCATTTATGATTTTTAAAAATTCTATTCATGACCTGAATGAGTGAGACATTTTTGAAGAATTATCATTATTATAAATATATCTGTCTATTTAATGGTTATGACTTTAAATTTGGATTGAATTTTATAAGTGATGTTTTTCTAACAAGTGTACTGAATTTTATAATTTATATTTATTATCTAAAGAAAACCTATACACACTTTTAGTTATTCATATAACAATTACACGGTCATATATATTTATGAGCCATAAAAATGATTTTTATGATATTAAGAAATTCAATTAAATATATTTAACTTTTTAAATCTTGATAAAAATATTAACTAAACTTTATTAAATAATTTAATAATAATTTTCTTTTATTTATAATAGTCACCAAAAATTAAAATATTTTTATTGTTTATGAATGTGTCTGAAAAATATACATAATTTTCTTTTTTATTAGTTATATAAGATGTTCAAATAAGTGAAATAACTCTCATTTTGGGTAGAAAAAGAAAAATTATGAATTACTCATACAAATGCTGTCCGGCAAACAAATAACTTAGAGACAAAGAATTCAGAATTTTAGTGATGTCAAAATTTAATAATATATTTATGAGTGATTATTTATTCTATTGATAAATTTATTTATCATTGTAATTTATAATACAATGTATTTTTATAATTAGCGCTAATAAATGGTAAGAATAGACTATCAAGTTATTTATTTTTATTTATCTCTCTTTTTTTATGTATTCTTATAATAATCGTAAAATCAATAAAATATTTGTGCTATCGCATTGGTTTTGTTTGGCTGATATATTGAACGTTGTGAAAATGTATTAATTATATTTTTTTCAAAAGAAAATACTTTATTTCATAACCAAAAATAAATACAAAGCACAGATCCATCATAGAACAATCACAATCCAAAACAAAGATATGTTCTAAGTACTAAGGCATCATCAAACCAGCAGTATAGTGCTAAGATTAGATTTCATCCAGCTTCTATACAACATCATATAAATGATTGTAGGGCCTATGGAATCACTACACATTGAATTCCCAAAACAGTGAACGTCTTTATATCTCCAACCTTTATAAATCATTTCCGCAAACGGACATTTAAGGATTTCCGCCTTGGTGCCTTTATCTTTACTATTTCTAATCATCCACCATTTGAGCTCGTCATTCCTGTTATACTGGAATTCGATTATTTTGAAATTGGGTGTGTCGAAGGAAGGTTGCTCGGTCGAAAAGTTTATGGTTTGACGTATACTATTCTGATTCGACGCATATTTAATTTGTTTTAGATTTAGTTTTAATTTAGATCTAGAACATAATACATTTGATTTAGTTCTAAATAGATATTTTGCACTTTTATAGATTTCGGTTTTTTCTTAGGGAGTAAGCTAGCGTAAATCTATAACTAGAGGGAGTAATCCCTATTTTGTAATCAAGTTGTATTCACAGAATTTTGCAGTTGCAAAGTGAATAAGAAGTTTTCCACAGTTTGTGGGTAGAGAGTTACTCTGCAGAAAATAATTCTTTCTTCTTCTTTTCTTTAATTGTTCATTGTCATTGTATGGTGATATCAATCTTGTTCATCAAGATTGGTAGAAATTCATCATAGATATTTGGTGGATTTCCAACATCTAGTATCTAGAGCTCCGGTTAATCGATTCAAGGGAAGAACAATCAAGAACGATCGTGGAAGAAGAATTCACGATGGCAGTGAGTTATGGGAATGCGAATTATCCAGCAAGTCTACCAATTCTGAATGTAGATAACTATGAGAATTGGTACAAACAGATGAAGATTTTATTCTGTTGTCAAGGTTTTTGGGATCTTGTGAATGATGGATTAGAAGCGCTTGAAGAAGACGCTTCAGAAGAAGAGGGAGATTCTTGCAAAGTCCTTTGGTGGTGCAGAAAAGGTGAAAGAGGTGAGGTTACAAACTCACAAGAGAACCTACGAATTGCTTCATGGAAGATAGCGAAAGCATATATGATTTCTTCAATAGGGTTACAAAGCTAGTGAATCAAATCAAGACTTGTGGAGGAACGTTAACAACAAGAGCAGTTGTTTCCAAGATTTTGAGATCTTTGCCTCCTAAGTTCGACCACGTCGTGGTGGCTATCGAAGAAGGGAAAGATTTGTCGAAATTGATAAAAGAATAGCTTCAAGGGACACTTAAATCTCATGAACAAAGGACAAATGAAAGAGTTGCAGGAAAGTCGAAGAGTGATGTGACTTTGTAGGAAAATTCAGCAAAAGAAACGAAAGGCAAAGGAAAGTGGTTTGACAGAGGTAGAGGTGGCTACAATAATTCGATTGGTAGAGGAAACCAGAACGAAGGAAATGTGTCGAATCAAAAGAGACCATACCAAGGCAACCAAAGAGGTGGTGTTGCAAATAAAGGAAGAGGTGGTGGTCGAAAGCCTGACAAGAGTCACATTCAATGTTACAGAGAAGCGAAAGAATCAAGAAAGTGATGCAAAGTTCGCCATGTATGAAGAAGAAGAGATGTTGATGATGGTCACAACAAGAGATGAAGAGAAATTCAAGGATCAATGGTACTTGGATTCTGGATGCCAATCACACATGTCTGGAAGGAAAGGTTGGTTTGTCAATCTAAAGCCCTCAATGAAGAACATAGTGAAATTTGCAAATGACAATACTCTAGCAGTTGAAGGTATTGGAGATGTTATGATCATGAGGAAAGATGCAAAAGGGCAGTAATTTCGAATGTGTTGTATATTCCAGGCATGAAGAACAACCTGCTTAGTATAAGGTAGTTGGTCGGAAAAAATTACAAAGTGACCGTTGAAGACAAGATGATGAGAGTTGTCAACGCAAATGGAAGGTTAATCTTGAAGGCTCTTATGTCCCATAATAGAACCTTCAAGATCGAACTAAATGTGATGGAGCACAAGTGCCTTTCGACTGCAGCTAGTAGAGACGAATGGATATGGCACTATCGACTAGGCTATCTCAACTTGAGAGACATCAGAGATTTAAAGAGAAAGAATATGGTTTCAAGATTGCCAGAAATCGACATTCCAAACGAAGTGTGTGAAGAATGTGTGCAAGCGAAGCAACACAAGAATAGCTTCAGCAAGGATGCAGGAAGAAAGTTGAAGGTTGTTCTCGAAATCATATACTCTGATGTATGTGGACCAATCCAGGTGGATTCGTTTGGAGGTAATAAATACTTTGTCACATTTATAGATGATTTCAGTCGAAAATTGTGGACTTACATGATCAAAAGTAAAAGTGAAGTAATTGAGGTATTTTCCAAGTTTAAGTCTATGGTCGAAAGACAAAGTGGTCGAAAGCTCAACGTTCTGAGAACCGATGGTGGTGGAGAGTATGTGCCAAAAGACTTCAACAGGTTATGTGTAAAAGAAGGGATTTTGCATGAGGTGGTGCCACCCTACACTCCACAGCAGAATGGGATTGCAAAAAGTAAGAATCGAACCATCATGATTATGGTTCGAAGTATGTTGAAAGACAAGAATTTACCTAAAGAGTTTTGGGGTGAAGCTGTGTCGACTGCAACTTATATTTTGAACAGATGTCCAACGAAGAAACTAGAAGGAACTACTCCAGAAGAATGTTGGTCTGGTGTGAAGCCTAGCTTGATCATCTGAAGGTATTTGGATCTATTATACATAGACATGTGCCAGATCAATTGAGAAGAAAACTTGATGACAAGTCGAGTCAAATGATTCTAGTAGGATATCATTCGACAGGAGGTTACAAGTTGTTCGACCCAGTGAACAAGCAGATTGTGATCAGCATGGACGTGATCATAGATGATCTGAAAGAATGAGATTGGACTCAAAATATCAAGAAAGATTCAGTGAGAATTTTACTTGAAGAATCAGAAACTCAAGTCGAAAAAGAAGTTTAACAAGAGGAACCAGCAGTCATAGATCAACCAAGCACAAGCAGACCTCAAAGAGCAAGACGCATGCCTGCAAGATTGCAATATTGTGAGGTTACATCAGATGATGTGGTTGATAACGAAGGTGAACTGGTATATTATGCTTTCTATGCAGATGTCGAACCTAACAATGCAGCTGAAGCATTGAAAGATTCGAAGTGGGTGAAAACAATGAACGAATAAGTGAAATCCATTGAAGACAACAATAATTGGTCACTTGTCGAATTGCCTTAAGGCAAGAAGGCAATTGATGTCAAGTGGGTATACAAAGTGAAGATGAATCCTAAAGAGGAAGTAACTCGACACAAAGCAAGGCTAGTGGCGAAAGGATTTCTCCAGAAATAAGGAATTGACTTCGATGAAGTTTTTGCACCTGTAGCTAGGATCGAAACAATCAGGTTGGTTGTCGGCTTAGCAAAAATAAATAGTTGGCACATATGTCAGATGGACGTAAAGTGTGCATTCTTGAATGGATCCTTAGATGAAGAAGTTTATGTTAAACAACCAGTTGGGTTTGTGAAACATAACGAAGAGAGAAAGGTGTACAGGCTTCATACAGTCCTGTATGGATTGAAACAAGCTCAAAGAGCCTGGAATAAGAAGATTGATAGTTTTCTAAGGGAGAAGGAATTTGTGAAGTGCACAACTGAACATGGAGTATATGTAAGAAGAAGCAATAGTGAATTTTTTATACTATGTCTCTATGTTGATGACTTGTTAATAACAGGTAGCTGCAAGAAGGAGATCGAAGACTTCAAAGGTGATCTCAACAAGGAATTCGAAATGTCTGATTTGCGTGATATTTCAAATTTTCTTGGCATCGAATTCTACAAGACTAGTAGAGGTTTCATGATGCATCAAAGAAGATATGCATGAGAAATTCTCAATAGATTTGAGATGGAAGAATGTAATTTGACTTCGACACCTGCAAAACCAAGAGAGCAACTGTTGAAAGACTCGGAAGAAGATGATGTCGACCTAACCCAATATAGAAGACTTATTGGGTCCTAAAGATACCTTATTCATACGAGGCCTGACTTAGCATACAATGTGGGTATGATAAGTAGATTCATGCAGAAGCCAAAGGTATCACACCTAGCAGCAACAAAGAGGATATTGAGGTATTTGAAAGGTACTTTTGACTACGGTATTTTATTTCCAGCAGATGATAAAGGAAAATAATGCAAGTTAGTGGGGTACACATATTCGAGCTGGTGTAGTGCTGCTGAATGTAACATCCCCTTCTAATTCCCCAAATATTATATATACTATACAATCAGAGTAAATAGAATGCATAACAAGAGGGTGTCACATGATATTTCTTTCAATATTAAAATCATACATGCACACTGGTCATAATCATAACAGAATATTTGAATCTCATGCTTTAGAACAATTCATGCATTTTCATAGCGGATCATTCAACATTCACGGATACTATCAATGATTACATCCCATACTATAATCATTGGATGAAAAAGTAACGAATCCATAATATAACCAAGTCATCATAATTCATGCATCGGTACCAAGGTCACATCAATATAGTATCTCAATCATACAAATCACAATAGATGATAATACATAATAAATCTCATCAAAGAAGAAATCCAGATAAATCCCGTGTTACATGACCAGAGCAATGACTCAACTGCCTAGTAAAGGATAAACTAGCTAGACTCCTCAACTAGTCTCGTGCAAAGCACCGCTATCCTCGGAACCCGCACATTACCCACATAGAGGCAACATCATAACAGAAGGGTGAGAATTCACATCATTATTCAAAAGTATATAAATAGAAATAACATAGAAACAAGATCTATTCACGGATCCCACACACTTCAAGTGATATTTCAAGATAACATGATTATACAAACATTCTAAGTATAACATATTCATATTTATTACACATAGCATAAATGTCATCCATCCAAATGATTTAATTATCCATACGATTAAACATCACAATTTTATTACACACATCACATATTCAATAATGACCCATGTGACAACAATGAAATGTGACTCAATATGCATGTGGTACCAATCTTGGGAACATTTCGTTAACCCCGCTTCCGATTCACTATCATAGAATTCAAGCCACTTCCAATCCGGACAAGACCAAAAGCCTCTGCTACTTATTCCCAATGGGATCGAGCCAAATATGAACCCAATGTTTCACCGCTACTTATCCATCATGGATCAAGCCAATTGTGAACCCAAAAGTTCACCGCTATTTATCTACACAAGGATCGAGCCAAATGTATGCATGTACAACTCATCAAGACAACATATACAAATTAAGATTATTCACAAAACCTCAATTATCCAAGCATATCATCACCATTCAACTCATGTGAATTATCCATCAATTGCACATCATCATGTTCCAACAACAAAATCATTACATGCACCATATACATATCATCACATATAACCAATAACATTATGACATATCATTCCACCAATGTTATTCACAATATTCAATTAAGAATAGCACACACTATATTCAAGTAATCATCCATACATTAGAATAGTATTCGAACCAATCCAAAGCACATTCAATCACGATCAAATCAATTAATTACATACATGAAAATACTACAATAAATATAATCATATAAGATTTCATGTCAAAAGATCCTAAAAATAACATTGTTCATTTCAGGTCACGCTAAGCCCAGACTATCGCGTTAAGCGTACCTCCCTGAAAAAACAAACCAAAAGTCAGAACATTTTGCGCTAAGCGAGCTTCTCTCGTGCTAAGCGTGGTCTGCGATACTGCACTTTTTCTACTACGAACCAGCTTCTTTCTCCCACGAAATTACCACATAAAACCCATTCAAATCAACCAAATAACATCATTAAAGGGAATCCTAACATGTTTCTAGTCATGGGTCATCATTCTAAGTTGAAAAACATAATTTCCTTTCAAACCCTAACATTCAAAGATTCTAGGAATTTAAATTGAACAACCTAGCATGTTACCAATCATTACACACAACATACAATCAAACAATAACATAGATTCTCCCCCTTACCTCTTGAAGATTCCTCTTCTAGGGTTTCCCCTTTACTTTTCCCTTTTCTCCTCTTCTCTTCTCTCCTCTTTCTCTTCTTTCACCAAATGACAATTCTAATTATGATTTCCTTCTAACCCTTTACTAACTAGGATTGTCTTATTGGGCTTAATACTTAACATCTCTCTATTACTTCTATTTTCATAAATAGGCCCAATACTAAATAACTATTATTTTTCTCATAAAACACAATTATTTAAACAACACACATATTCAAATAATTCACATTTAAATTAAAACACCCAATTAAATTAATTATCACATAATATAATATATAATAATAATTAATAATTAACTATAAAAATCGGGATATTACAACTCTCCCCCACTTAAAAGATTTTCGCCCTCGAAAATTATCTCAAGCGAACAACTCAGGATACGAATCTTTCATCTGACTCTCAAGCTCCTAAGTCACATTACCACTCGCAGGACCTCCCCATGCTACCTTCACTAAAGCGATTTCCTTCCCTCGAAGTTGCTTAACTTCTCTATCCTTAATACGCATCGGTAAAGTCTCAACCGTCAAATTATCTATAACTTGCACATCATCTAGCGGCACAACATGAGATATATCTGACATATATTTCCTCAATTGAGATACATGGAATACGTCATGAACATTAGCAAGTGACGGCAGCAAATGAATTTGATAGGCTACTTCACCAATCTTCTTAGCAATTTGATAAGGACCAATAAAACATGGAGTCAAGTTCCTTGACTTCAATGCTCTACCAACACCAGTCACAGGAGTAACTCTCAAAAACACATGATTTCTTTTCTCAAAACTAAGATCTTTCTTCCTCTTATCATGATAACTCTTCTGACGGCTCTAGGTAATCTTCATATTTTCCCGAATCATCTTAATCTTATCTGAAGTTTGTTGAACTATCTCAGGTCCAACCACTGAACTCTCACCTGATTCATACCAACACAAAGGCCTCTTACACCTTCGTCCATACAAAGCAAAAAATGGAGCTATTACAATACTCGAATGAAAACTATTGTTATAGGTAAACTCAATCAAAGGCAAATAACTATCCCAAGAACACAAGCTCTCAAGATATCTTCCAATGATTGAATCGTCCTTTTAGTCTGACCATCAGTTTGTGGATCATACGCCGAACTCAAACGCAACTTAGTACCCAAAGCACTTTGCAAACCTTCCTAAAAATGCTAAGTAAGCCTCGGACTCTATCTGGAATAAAGTGAGCATATTTCATCAATCTATCCACAATAACCCAAACAGAATCATGACTACTCTGAGTCCTCGGAAATCCAGAAACAAAATCCATAGAAATATTATCCCACTTCCACTCAGGAATGGATAACGGCTCCAATAAACCAGACGGTTTCTGATGTTCAATCTTCGACTTCTGACAGATCAAACAAGAATACACAAACTCAGCAATATCCTTCTTCATACCTGACCACCAAAATAATTTCCTCAAATCTTGGTACATCTTAGTACTACCAGGATGAATACTCATATCATTACGATGTCCTTCATCAAGAATTATCTTCTTCAAATCCCCAACATCAAGAATGCAAACTCTAGCACGACACCTCATGATACCATTCTCATCAATACGAAAATCACCACCTTGGCCTTGATTGATCAACACCAACTTATCTACCAAAACTAAATCAGATTTCTAACCTTCTCGAATCTCATCCAAAATACCACTAGTAAGCTTCAACATACCAAGCTTATCACACAAAGACGTCGCTTCACAAACCAAACTAAAATCTCTGAATTGTTCAAGCAAATCCAATTCTCGCACAATCAACATCGACATATGCAAAGATTTCCTACTCAAGGCATCAGCTACAACATTCGCTTTACCGGGATGATAATTCAAACCAAAATCATAATCCTTCAAGAATTCCAGCCATCTTCTTTGCCTTATATTCAACTCCTTCTGATCAAACAAATACTTCAAACTCTTGTGATCGCTATACGCCTCAAATCTCGATCCAAATAAACAATGCCTCCAAATTTTCAAAACAAACACAACTGCGACTAACTCTAAATCATGCGTCGGATAATTCCTCTCATGAACTTTAAGTTGCCTAGAAGCATAAGCTACCACTTGTCTATTCTGCATCAACACACCTCATAAACCCATCAAAGAAGCATCACAATACACCACAAATGGTTCTACATTATTAGGCAAAATCAAAATAGGAGAGATTGTTAACCTTCTCTTAAGCTCTTGAAAATTAACTTCACACTGCAAAGTCTAAACAAAAGCTTAACCTTTCCTTATCAACTGCGTCAACGATAACGCCAACTTAGAAAATCCTCCAATGAACTTACGATAAGAACCAGCCAAACCAAGAAAACTTCTAATCTTAGAAACAGATTTCGGAGCTTCCCAACGAGATACAGCCTCAACCTTAGAAGGATCCACATAAATACCACCACTCGAAATCACATGCCCAAGGAAACTCACTTCCTTCAACCAAATCTCACACTTAGAAAGCTTAACATACAACCTCTTCTCTTTAAACACAGATAACACAATCCTCAAATGCTCAGCATGATCTTCTTCACTCTTGGAATAAATCAGAATATCATCAATAAACACAACCACAAATTGATCCCAATACTCATGAAAAATCCTATTTATATATTCCATAAATACACCAAGAGCATTAGTCACACCAAACGGCATTACAGAATACTCATAGTGACCATACCTTGTTCTAAAAGTAGTCTTCTGAATATCCTTAGCTTTCACACGAATCTGATGATAACCAGACCTCAAATCAATCTTACTGAAAACACAAGCACCAACCAACTGATCCATCAAATCATAAATCCTCGGAAGTGGATACTTGCTCTTAATAGTCACCTTGTTCAGTTGTCTATAATCAACACACAACCTCATAGAACCTTCCTTCTTCTTGACTAACATAACAGGTGCACCCCACGGAGATACACTCGGACGAATAAACCTCTTTTCAAGAAAATCCTCAAGTTGACTCTTCAACTCCTTCAACTCATAAGCAAACATTCGATACAGAGCCATCGAAATAGGACTAGTTCCAAGAACTAAATCAATTGAAAACTCCACCTCACGCTCTGGCGGAAAATCAACTACATCTTCAGGAGATATCTTAGGAAAATCACAAACAACAAGCAATTCACCCATTGCTTGTTTCTCATCGAGATCCAACTATGCCAACATAGCAAACAACACATCACCATCTTTCAAAGATTCATCCACTTGCTTAGCAGACAAAAACAAATCATTCTCGACACCAGAATCAAGAAAGATAATTGACTTGTCAAAACAGTTGATAAAAACATGATTGTATTCCAACCAGTTCATACCAAGAATCACATCCAATTGATCTAACAGAAGACAAACAAAATCTATCCTAAAATCTCTACCAAAAATACTCAACGGACAATTTCGACATGTAACAGAAGTACAAACAGAACCCATAGCAGGAGTATCAATAATCTTATTTCCATGCATATCAGACAATTCAAGATTCAACCTCTTAACACAATTCGAATAAATAAAAGAATGTGTTGCACCAGTATAAATGATAGCAATCAAAGGTGTACCATTAATAAAGCACGTACATCGGATAAGTTTATCCTCAACTAGAGTCTCAGCACCAGACAATGCAAACACGTTCCCCTTAGCTTGCTCCTTCCTTGGCTTCTCACACTCAGTACTAATATGACCTCGTTCACCATAATTGTAATAAGTCACATCCGCACTAAATCTACACTCAGGAATTCTGTGACCTGCCTTGCCACACCTAAAGCATTTCACAACATCTTTCTCAACCTCTTTCCATAATCAGAAGCACGATGCCCTTACACACCACACTTGTAACACTTAAGCAGAGCAGATGATCCTCCCCCACTTGACTTCTTTCCACCACTAACTTTCTTCTTATCCTCACAAGGTTTCCCACAGAATTGACCTTTTCCCTTCCTATCATTCACATTCTTGTAGTAAGAAGCACTATCCCTATTATCCTCATCATAAATCATACTCTTGTTCACCAACTGAGCAAAACGAGTAATCTGTTGGTATTCAATAACCCTCTTGATATCAAGTCTCAAACCGTTCACAAACTTTAGACACTTAGATCTCTCAGGATTCATAGTATTGTAATGAGGATAATACTTAATCAGCTATTGAAATCTTGCAGCATACTCAGACACGGTTCCATTACCTTGCTCTAACTTAAGAAATTCCACCTCTTTCTTTCCACGCACATCTTGTGGAAAATAGTTCTCCAAAAATGCATCACGAAAAAGAGTCCAAGAAACTTCAACACCTTCCTCATCAAATCTCTGAACATTGTTGCTCCACCAAGCTTTAGCTTCCTTCTCCAGCATATGAGTACCAAACTACACCTTCTGCGCATCCGTATAATTCATAACTCTGAAGATCTTCTCAATCTCCTTCATCCATGCTTGAGCCTTGTCAGGTTCATGCTCACCCTCAAAGATAGGAGGATTGTTCCTTTGAAACTTCCCCAAAGCACGAAACTCATCTTCCTCAACTCAGTGTCCAGCATTCGCCTGTGGAATCTGCCCAAGAGATCCAGCCAACAATCTCAAAGCATCAACAATAACATCATCATTCCTTCCTGCAACCATTGTCCTAAGACATCCAACAATAGACAACAACATTAATTGTGTCATATACACACATCAAATACAACAGGAATTAAATCAATTAATAACCTGGCCAAATAAATCTGATCGACCATTGCTCTGCTACCATAATGTAACACCCCCTATAATTCCCCAAATATTATATATATATATATATGTGTGTGTGTGTGTGTGTGTGTGTGTGTATGTGTATATATATATATACATATATTACAATCAGATTAAATAGAATGCATAACAAGAGGGTGTCACATGATATTTTTGTCAATATTAAAATCATACATGCACAATGGTCATAATCATAACAGAATATTTGAATCTCATGCTTTAGAACAATTCATGCATTTTCACAGCGGATCATTTAATATTCACGGATACTATAAATGGTTACATCTCATACTATAATCATTGGATGAAAAAGTAATGAATCCATAATATAACCAAGTCATCAGAATTCATGCATCGGCACCAAGGCCACATCAACGTAGCATCTCAATCATACAAATCAAAATAGATGAGAATAC
Organism: Vicia sativa; assembly: GCA_021764765.1. Classification (NCBI taxonomy): domain Eukaryota; kingdom Viridiplantae; phylum Streptophyta; class Magnoliopsida; order Fabales; family Fabaceae; genus Vicia; species Vicia sativa. Next base: position 134,641,389 of record CM038797.1, read on the forward strand.
CTAACAAATCTCATCAAAGCAAAATTCCAGATAAATCTCGTATTACATGACCAGAGCAATGCCTCAACTACCTAGTAAAGGATAAACTAGCTAGACTCCTCAACTAGTCTCGTGTGAAGTATCGCTATCCTCGGAACCTGCACGTTACCCACAAAGAGGCAACATCATAACAGAAGGGTGAGAATTCACATCATTATTCAAAAGTATATAAATGGAAATAATATAGAAACAAGATCTATTCACGGATCCCACACACTTCAAGTGACATTCCAAGATAACATGATTATACAAACATTCCAAGTATAACATATTCATATTTATTACACATAGCAGAAATGTCATCCATCCAAATGATTCAATTATCCATACGATTAAACATCACAATTTCATTACACACATCATATCTTCAATAATAACTCATGTGACAACAATGAAATGTGACTCAATATGCATGTGGTACCAATCTTAGAAATATTTCGTTAACCCCACTTCCGATTCATTATCATAGAATTCAAGCCACTTCCGATCCGGACAAGACAAAAAGCCTCAGCTACTTATCCCCAATGGGATCGAGCCAAATGTGAACCCAACGTTTCACCACTACTTATCCATCATGGATCAAGTCAATTATGAACCCAAAGTTTCACCACTACTTATCCACACAAGGATCGAGCCAAATGTATGCATGTACACCTCATCAAGGCAACATATGCAAATTAAGATTATTCACAAAATCTCAATTATCCAAGTATATCATCACCATTAAACTCATGTGAATTATCTATCAATTTCACATCATCATGTTCCAACAAAAAATCATTACATGTATCATATATATATCATCACATATAACCAATAACATTATGAAATATCATTCGACCAATGTTATTCACAACATTCAATTAAGAATAGCACACACTATATTCAAGTAATCATCCATACATTGAAATAGTATTCAAACAAATCCAAAGCACATTCAATCACGATCGAATCAGTTAATCACATACATGAAAATACTAAAATAAATATAATCATATAAGATTTCATGTCAAAATATCCTAAAAATAACATTTTTCATTCCAGGTCACGCTAAGCCCGGCCTATCGTGCTAAGCGCACCTCCCTGAACAAACAAACCCAAAAGTCAGAATATTTTGCGTTAAGCGGGCTTCTCATCGCACTAAGTGTGGTATGCGATAGTGCACTTTTCTGCTACAAACCAACTTCTTTCTTCTACGAAATTACCACATAAAAGTCATTCCAATCAACCAAATGACATCATTAAAGGGTATCCTAACATGTTTCTAGTCATGGGTCATCATTCTAAGTTGAAAAACATAATTTCCTTTGAAACCCTAACATTCAAAGATTCTAGAAATTGAAATTGAACAACCTAGCATCTTACTAATCATTACCCACAACATACAATCAAACAATAACATGGATTCTCCCCCTTACCTCTTGAAGATTCCTCTTCTAGGGTTTCCTCTTTACTTTTCCCTTTTCTCCTCTTCTCTTCTCTTTTTTCCTCTTTCTATTCTTTCACCAAATGACAATTCTAATTATGATTTCCTTCTAACCCTTTACTAACTAGGATTGTCTTATTGGGCTTAATACTTAACACCTCTCTATTACTTCTATTTTCATAAATAGGCCCAATACTAAATAACCACTATTCTACTCGTAAAACACAATTATTTAAATAGCACACATATTCAAATAATTCACATTTAAATTAAAACACCCAATTAAATTAATCATCACATAATATAATATATAATAATATCTAATAATTAACTATAAGAATCGGGATGTTACACTGAAGATCAAAAATCCACAGCAGGATATGTGTTTATGTCAGGTGGTGCGTCAGTTACTTGGAGTTCGAGAAAAGAACCAGTTGTGACATTATTATCATGCGAATCAGAATACACACACTATGCCAAAATTGACTTTAGGAAGCGCGACATAGACAACGCTTATGCCCAAAGCGCTGCTATATGTTTTCAAAAAAATTAAAAATTAAAACAGAAGCCCTGCTAAAGGTATACTTTAGACAACATTTCATATAAGCGCTGCTATAGGCCGTATTCATAGGCAGCACTTTTTTTCCTTAAGCGATGCTATTTGTTTAAAAAAATTTAGAGTAAGCGCTACTAAAGGCTTACTTTAGATAACGCTTACTAAAAGCGCTGCTAAAGGCTTTATTCTAGAGAGCGCTGCTAAAACCCAAATCGCTGCTAAAGGTTATACTTTAGATAGCGCTTTCCAAAAGCGCTGCTAAAGGCATTATTCTAAAAGCGCTGCTAAAGACCAAAGTGCTGCTAAAGGTAATACTTATGTCAACGCTTTTAGAAAGCGTTGCCTTAGGTAATTAAACACTTTCAAAATCCCTAAATAAATCAGAAACCTCGCTCGTTGTCGTTCTTCCTGTTCTTCTTCTCAAACAGAAATTCTCCCTCTCCACCACGGCTTAACCACCACAGCTTCCACAAACCGCTTTGCCCTAACCACCACGGCTTCCACAAACCGCTACAGCACCCTGTCTTCCTCTCTCTCTCTCTCTCTCGCTCACAACATCCTGTCAACCACGGCTTCCGCAACCATTGGGGATTTTCGTGACTTAGAAAGCAACTTGTTCACGTACTATTGCAGCTTAGGTATATGTTATTTGGTAGTAGAGTTTCGGTTTGTTCTGGGTTTGTTATCCATGTGTATGTTCTGAGTTTCGGTCTATTGTAGGTTAGCAGTTTTTGTGCAGAAACTCTCACAGCATCTTGCCTCACGGCATCTCGGCGACGGCGTAACCACGAGAAAGTGAAGAAGGACAGGTTTGAGTTCTTGTTTTACCTCTGCCATTTTTTCATCTATGTCTCCCTGTATTGGTTCTGGTTCTGGTTCTGGTTTTGTACTCTTTTCTTTTCAGTTGACTTTTTAGGAAGGATAATTAGAACTTTAATTCCCATGCTATGATATGCATTTTTGTGTTATATGTTGTTAAGAGATGTATGATCTTATTCAAGATCAGATATTGGAGTGAATGTGAAACTTCTAATATTGTCAATGGAATCTCTTACAATGCATAGTTATGTAAACATGTAGAGTGAATGTATAATATATCCTAAAATGAGGTTCAAATAAGTTTCAAATCTTAGCCATAAAAGTTTGGACTCATATGTTTCAAGTGTTGCAATGTGTGAAGATATTTGTCAAAGGAACTTATCGGTTGAGATTAGAAAGAGTTGTTCATGTTCAAAACAGTCTATAAACACTTGCTGAGTTCTCCTGCATAATTTATATGTCCTAGGACGTGTATTTTGGGAAATTTCTTTTAATAGGAAGGGTCACACTTGATAACTATGAGCCTAGTAAAACCATGGTATCCTTTTGTCTCCAAAACCATTGTCCATGAGCTTGTTCTAGACCATGAATAACTTTATTTAGTTTGTGTACCAGTGCTGAATTTCCGTGGTCAGACCCTTGAGAATTTTCCATCCATACCTCTTCATTAAGTGTCTCATTCAATATAGTGTTATTGACATCCAACTATTATATAGTCCACTTATGTGAAATTGCAAAAGTGTTTGGATTAACTGTATCGTGAATGGCTTAACAACTAGTGATAATGTTTCATTAAAATAAGAGCATTGTATTTGATAAAAGCCTTTAGCCACCAATCTGGTTTTGAACCTACTATAGGAAGTTAGGTTATAACAAACTAAAATAGATTTATCCCTTGAAGATATTATATTGTTTTTACTTTTGGCATTTAGAAAAATTTGTTAGAGACATAATTTCAATTAAGGTAGTTAGTTAGTTAGTTAAAAAGTAGTTATAACTAGTTAGTTACATAACTTCTTCTTAGCTAAGCTACCTCTTCACAATCCATCTCTCTTTATTCACATTTCATAGTTTCTATCTGTGTGATTATAGTAACACTGAATATTTCTATAGTGACCGAAAGAGATAGTAGTAGTTATATTCACCAAATTTATAATTTTTATTATATAAAAGATAGAGTTGTTGTTAAATTTTGTTGGGATTATGATGTTGTTGTTAAAAGTTTTCTTTCCTTTGAATTATTAGTGTTTCCCGGCCTAGATCGACGTACAACGCTCATTTCATGTGTTTCTATCTGTGTGATTATAGTAACACTGAATATTTCTATAGTAACCGAAAGAGATAGTAGTAGTTATATTCACCAAATTTATAATTTTTTATTATATAAAAGATAGAGTTGTTGTTAAATTTTGTTGGGATTATGATTTTGTTGTTAAAAGTTTTCTTTCCTTTGAATTATTAGTGTTTCCCGGCCTAGATCTACGTACAACGCTCATTCCATGTGTTTCACTAAATTCGAGGTAAATTTCTTCCTCAAATTACTGGTTCTGGTATGAGTAGATTACTAAGTAGTAAAATCATGGATAAAAAATGGAGGTTTAGCTTAAATTACTTAGTGTTTTTGAGGTAAATTTCTTCCTCATATTAATTAGTGTTTTTGTTTAGCTTACAAAATAGTAAAACTATGGATAAAAAATGGATGTGTGTCGATCGATTGTCAAAAGAGTACGAGAATGAGGTATTAGAGTTCGTTAAGTTTGCTGTTGAACACGCTGATGACCCGAATAGAATGAAATTTCCTTGCTTGGGTTGTTGTTTTGTGAGTCGGGTTGACGCAGATGGATTGAAATCGCATTTACTGATGCGTGGAATTGATCGAAGTTATACGTGTTGGATATTTCATGGTGAGAAAAGCAGGGAGAATGTTGAACCTGGGGTGAAAAGTAATGCGACCTATGCTTCATACGACAATGTCACAGATACATATGATTGTGATCGAGTCTAAGAGATTGCAGAAGCACTTGAAGAAGATCTTTAGGATTGTCCCAAAATGTTTGAGAGGTTGGTAAGCGATGCGGAGAAACCGTTGTATAAAGATTACCCCAAATTCACAAGATTATCTGCGGTATTAAAATTGTACAACTTAAAGGCGCGCAATGGATGGTCGGATAAAAGTTTCACAGAGTTATTAGCCCTTTTGAGAGATATGTTTCCTGAGGATAATGAGGCGTATAATTATGCAATTTCGTTATACAAAAAAATATACCATTATGGTTCACAGTAATGACTGTGGTGATAAATTTATATATTAAACACTTAGTATCCATTTTACCACTAAAAAAAGAAACAAGACGAAATAACCCTAACACCAACGTTGTTGTCATCGTCGGGAAGGAAGACAACAACATTGAGACAATGTTCTCCTTTACGGTACGTAACATATTCCCGACCGTTTTTGTTGTTTAGTTTCGTTTCAATGTCATATTTGAAGAAAAAATCATCCAAAGGTGTTTCTATATCTTATTTTTCTATAAAATCTCGATCTGGTAATTTCTATGGTTTCGTACCAATGCAATAAAGGAAGAATTTTTTGAAGATGTCCATTTTGGAGGAGTGATGAGACATGTAATTTGTTCATATGAGATGAAGACATCGGAGAAAAGGGTAAAAGTGAAGTCAGAGTTATGAAGATTCAAAGAAGAAGAACAAGAATTTGAAGTACTAACTGAAATCAAAGAGATTTGTTTTGGAAATTTGAAGATGTTATGTTTTGTTATCTCCTTTATATTTAATATTTACTTTGTTATGAAATGTAATAGTTGAAGTAAGGTTTAAATTGCTTTGCTGAAACTGCAGATGCAGTAAACTTGACAGGAATGCAACTATCACACGGTTTCTTACGAGTAAGTTCATCGCAAATTGTTTCTTACAAGTAGTTATATGTTTATTATTTTATCTTTTCGAAGATGTGTGTATATTAGTTGATAGATTTTATAGCTGATAATTTAAGTTGATAACCTTAAGAGAGTGAGAAAGCCCTAGAGTTAAGCAGAAAGATGAGAATTTCATTACATAAAATTTCATTACAGAATGGCTTAATAATCACATCTATATCCTATGGCCCAGAGAAAGTTTGACCAAATATAATCTGATTCATCATCATCAAAAAAAAAAAATCATTTGTCTTATTCTTATTCTTATCCTCTGCCTTAGAGCTCTTCTGAGTCTCAATAGTTCTTGATTCTAAGGAGGCAGAACATCTTCAACATTGTTAGAAGCTCTCTCTTCATTGTTGAAAGCTTCATCAGACGTATTGTGATAACTGGTTTTTTCATCGGTTATTTTAAAACGATAAAGTCGCCAACTAATTTTATTTGTTCATAAAGAACGGGAAAATATAAATAAAACCCACGAAGAAGGATAAGATGTTCTACGAGACCAAAAGGTATAGATTTGGGAGTCGGTTATGCAAGGGGAAGGTATTAGCACCCCTCACATACATCATACTCGATGGGAACCATTTATTTCGTGTGTGTTTACGTGTGTTTATTAAATGCTTTACAAGAATAGAAGAAGAAAGGTATTTATTTATGGGTTTTTGAACTCTCCAAAGACATCGCATCTTGTGCCTACATACTCCCTCGTGCAATGAGAAAGTCAGAGTTCCGTAGTTCCTCTTGAAAATGTCTTGGTTGTGTTGTTTTATAAGAGAAATCATGCATTATAAATTTCGAATGCTTTGAACTTTGACTTGTTTACTTTGTTTGAAAAGCTAAGTCTTTGTTCGTATTTGAAATGACTATTGCACACTCTTTGTAAGAAAAGAGTTTGATGATCGCATATGAGCGAAAAAATGAGTTTGAGTGAGTTGAGTTGATTTTAAGTGGGGTGAAAAGTACCGAAACATTAGGCAAACATCTAATGATTCAAATACTAGAAATTGAACGAGTGATCTCATCCAATCATCTATCATCCCAAAACTGTATTATGAAAAGGGTGAGGTGAAGCGAGGTTCACGTTATTAAGCATGTGAATAAAAGTGTTTAGCTTATGGGCTATCATCCAACAACCTAAATATTTTGAATTTGAATAAACCATCGGGCTATCATCTAACAATTTAACCGAATGTCACTACACTATATTTTTTGACGAGGATAGAAGTTTTTTAGCTTATTGGGCTATCATCCAACAATATAAAGACTTCAAGTTTGTTTAAACCGTTAGGCTATAATCTAACAATTTAAACAAACCGCATCCAAGTATTTTTTTAATGAAATTCATTTTTTGAAAAAAATTCAATTGAATTAATTTGGTTTTGAAAGTGTTTTATAATGCTTTGGTGTATGGATAGAGAAGCTGAATCAGGTTATGATTAATCAAGTATATGGACTTAATTAATCTTGTGAGTATAGGTGCTCCTACCCCCAACTATGAAACCCTTGTGCATGGATGATTGTGTGAGCAACCCTTTACATTATGCTAGATTGTTTTGAATGTTAGCAAATATATATGCTTGATTGTCTAATTGTGTCAATATACATGAGTGATTGTATGACCAAATGGTAACATGCGTAAAAGTAGTCAAAATATCATGTTTGTCATGCACCAACCTTTTTGTATTGACTCATACATGCTTGCATCAATCAATAGCTTTTTGTGAATTCATAAAAACTATTTTTACACAGTATGAGCCGACTTATACGTGTTATGAGTCAATACAAGCAAGTTTGAAGGTTCAAGAAAATAAGGCTTGCGTCGACACATATGACCATGGATCGATACATACGCATCTTGTATCGATACATACCATTTTGCATTGACTCATATATACATCATAAATTGGATTTCAGTTCTATTTCAGTTCTGCTTTGCATGCCTTAGAGCTTGTATCGATACAAAAGCTCTTGTGTCAATATATAACTAACTTGTATTGACACATATGATACTTGCATCGACTCATACTGAACTAAATTCCTCTGAAATTTATTCTAACACAGTATGCATTGATACAAAACCTCTTGCATCAATACATAAGTCATTTGCATCAACACATCCAACATTTGTATCGACTCATACATATGTTTACTCTCTGGAATCACTTCCTAATACTGTATGCATCGATTGAAACTCTCTCAGGCTGACTCATATGTCTCTTGTATCGACTCATACGAGTTATGCGTCGACTCATAAGTTTGTTTTTCAACTAACATTTTCTGTTTCCATATATAAGATAGTTTGGCAGTTTTAGTTTATAACAGGTGTTACAAAATCAGTTTGTGAGCATCCAATTTTCTGAGCACATAGAAAACTAAAAATATACTTCATCTTCATCGTCTTGTCAATCACCTTGGTTCAAGAATTTTGACACATAATCATCATTGGTAATTGGATCAAGGGATCAAAGAGATAACATTCAGTGGTACGATCGGTGATCTAGCTGAGTTGAAGTTTGGAAGGGGGCTTCAAGAAAAAACCAGAAGGTTTGTCCAGCAAGATCGGAGGTGTCTTATGGGTTTGTTAGTTACGATTACACGGAGAAGATTCAACCACAACATAGGGTTTGGTGATCGGGGTGATCTCGCAAACAGGTCGTGGAACCGGTGAATTGTTTGAGTATCTTGCATGTGTTAGTCACGATTGCACAGAGCAGATTCAACCATTGCGCAAGGTTTGGAGATCGGGGTGATTTCACAAACAGGTCGTGGAAGTGGTGAATTGTCTGTGAATCTTGCAGGTGGTTCTTGATTGGCTCAAGTCAAGGGAAGGTTGATACAAGAAGAAGAAGATCTGTGGGATCTGTTTTTCTGTCTTTGTATTGCAACCTTGTAAACATTTTTCAACATATTTATATAGAAGTTCTCAATTCCAATTTGGAAATTGAGAGGGAGACGTACCCACACGCGAGGACGAACGTGGGGAACTTCCTTACCAAATCGCTCTGGGTATCGTATTCTTTCTCTCTATCTCTTTACTTTTACAATCCGTTTATAATTAAATTGGTGTGCATTCTTTCTGTTCATTGATACAAGGCTGGAAGAAAATCTTTGTCAAAGCTCCATTGCCATTGATCATTGAATAAGCATCCTCCAATTGTTTGACAAAAGTGCTAGCTTAATTTCATTTCATTGGAAATAGTGTTATAGTGATAAGTACATTAATTCAACATAAGTTCTGTGTTAATTTATCTTTCTCATCTCAATTAAAATTCAACAAACTATCGCATGTCCGGTTTTCTAGTAGCCGGTTCAGAATAGACGGAAGTCAATTCAGGACCGTGTGTTGCTTTCTGCAATTTTAGCATTAACTCTGATAAATATTTTTAAATTTGTGATAATAAAGAGGTGATCTATTCACCCTCCCTCTTGACCACTTTCCACACCGTCTAACAGATTGGTATATGGACCAAATTATTCGGGTCATGGTTAATCAAAGCAAACAAGGGCTTTGATTAACCTTGTGAGAATGGCGATGCTCATTCCCAACTATGAGACCCTTTTTGACATACAAGCCAAAATGAGAAATGGGATTGTTTTTGTCAAGTGTGTGAAATGTACAATTGTGAATAATTCATACAAGCATTCAAGAGGTCAATAAAATAGTTAAACACACAATACACGTCTAAATCCTTAAATAATTATTAGAATAGATCTTTTTATTTGATAAAGATTAACTAATAATTTAATCGATGATTATCAAATAAAAACTATCTTGATACTAATAATTATTTAATACAAAGCAATATTCATTTGCATAAATTAATAAAAAATTAAATAAATAAAAATATAAATCACACAATACAAGTCCCAAAGTCTTAAATAATTATTAGAAAAGATCTTTTTTATTTGATAAAAATTGACTAATAGTTTAATCGATAATTATCAACTAAAAATTATCCTAAGACTAGTAATTATTTAATACACAAACATAATTTATTTGCATTTTTATATTTATGCTAAAAAAATAAATGAAGATATTGAATAAAAATTGAAAAGATAAGGTTAGGAATATTGGGCCTGAGTTAGCAGAATTCTGGGGGTGTGAGAAGCAAGAAGCCAGGTCCATTTAGAGGATTCGCTGATCTTATATGGTCACTCTGGGAGGTACATGGTGGGTTGCATCTTCTGCGACGTTCGATCTAGATCCAAAGAGATCTGATGGTTGCATATTGAGGGTGCACCGTGTGTGCGCGCTACAGATGAAGTAGAAGGTGCTGATGGTGATCTGATGTTTGAGATGAGGATTTGATCATAATCCAAGGGTTGAAAGAAGCGGAGGTGTATGATATGAACATATGGGTATCTGCATCAAATTATGAACACATTCCAGTGACAAGTGTCACCGGACACAACCCAACAACATCCATCCTTATGTTTTTAAAAACAAAACAATTAAAAAAACAATAGAAACAAGAATGTTATTCTATGACATGAACATTATTATGTCACGGTCTTATTTCTCTTCAACACTCTCTTCTCTCTTCCACCATTTGCATGCTTCTGGTTTTTTCCCGTGATCTCGTTTCGCTGTTGGCTTTTTGTTCCTCTCTTCCTCTCTCCATAGCGTCGCCGCCTTGTTGTCTGATCCACCCCTCTCTCGATCTCTCCAGAAACACTCTCATCTTTCTCGATCGGAACTATGTGTCGCATGTTCTTGGGTTCCTTCATCGGAACCCTGCATCTTGGCCGCAATCTGTTTTTTATTTTTTACATTTTCTGACTCGTTTTGCTCTTCTGATGCTTGATTCTTTGTTTGATTTTGCAGATGTTGGTCGGAATTGAATAGGTCTGAAAGGGGGTGAACGAAACCCTAGGGTTCCGATTTGGCCTCTCTTGGGATTTTTGGGTGAGATTGTTCTTTTCCGTACTCCTTTTCCTCTGTGATAATTCTGGCTTGTACTTTGCTACTTTGTTGCACAATGATGCTATGTTGAGTTCACTTTTCCACGTCTCCCTTTGTGAACTAAACCCCAAAATAGAGTTTGTGATTTGTAATTGGAGGTTATGGGCCAATGATTGAATCTTGAAATCCTGATTTCGTGAGGCTTTTGTGTCACTTGAACACGATGAAAACCCTTAAATATGATTCCTTGCTCGAACCCTAATGATGAGCTTGAAAGAAATGGAAAAATAAAGTTCTTTCTTATTTTCTTGTTCTTGTTTTTTAGTTCACGTTGCTAACCAATTTCCTTTTCTTGTTTTCATGTATGGCAACGATGGTGAGGATGGATGATAGAGGAAAGCTTGGAAAAGATGATGACTCGAAGAAAAGAGCTTAAAGATGAAATCAAGATAATGCCAAAGAGAGCTTGAAAATTGGAAAAGGAATCTTCATAGTTTAGAACAAGATGATGTCCAATAGGAATTTTGTAACATTGTAATCTATGCTTGTAATCTTGAACAATAACTTGACAGTTTTTTTGTAATTGGGCATACTTTGAATGTCATCTTTGAATTGAATAAAATTTTGATCCTTGAATGATAAGATTTGAAGTGATGAATTTCGAATGTTTGAATGCATTTTCTTGAGATTTGGCTCTTGATGAAGAATCATGTTATAGATATAACTAGGTCATAGGAAATAAAACATGAGATAACATTTTCTGAAAATTACGCCGTAGGACCTGAATTCTCCTTGCCTATTCATGAAGTAAATCGATGTAAGTTGATGAGGTATTGATACCATTTGAAGATGTAAGTTGATGAGGTATTGATACCATTTGAAGCTAAGTGTGAGAGCGAGAACTTGATTCTTTGTGAAAATAATATTTTGAAAACATATTTAATTTTCTAAATCCTCTTTCAAACTCAATAATGCCTTGAATATGCATTATAAAAGATTTGAACTTGTAATTCAAAATCTCGAAATCCAAGCTATTTTGTAATTGAAGTAATCCCAATCCCGTTTGAATGATACACGCCATCTTAATTTAAAACTCAATCCTTCAAGAAAGTCCTCAAAGAAAATTGTAACCCATGTGAGCATAATTCCTCGACTTCACCTTCTAAACCTTTTGATGAGCAATTGACTTGTGGAAGGAGATAAAACTCAACGTGACCTCCGAAACAGAAACACATGCACAAGAACCGACAAATAAGAGAAAATAAGATTCACTGCTAAACCCTTGTCATTCTCAACTCTGGATTGATTGAAAACACAAACATCTTCCATATCTTGTAAAAGAGCCACTGGGAGCCACCTTAAACCCATAACTATAGAACCAATGATATGAGTGCATATGCGTGCGATGAGAAACATAATCCAATTAGGGTTGAGATGAAGAGGGTAATATTTGGGGTGCAACAATATTCATTTTGATTCTTCTTCTTCTATGATTTCTTTGGATGAAGTACTTTTTATGTTTTGGTTCAAAGCGTAATTCTGATTTTATATTGTTTCATCTGATCATTCCTCTTCCGTGATCCTTAATAATATAAAAGGAAAAAGATTTAACGCATGTCAAGTTTTCTCATTATTGGTTCTTTAATTCCTCGAGTTGTTGAATGATTATATCTATTTTTCTTTTCATATATATTTTTCCCTTCTTTGATATTTCTACTTACGTATAGTTTGATGAAATACAAGTTTTGATATCAATTCACAAATGATGTATTTTGATTTTTATATGATACGAATGAGATTTATTGATAAACAATATCACAACGGTTATTTGTCACAGTCGTTGTTATATGGTGCACGCTTGTACCGTGATTGAAAGTATCACATATACAACCACACGCTACAGAACAACACCTAAACATCCATGATTATATGTCGTTTTCAACCGTTGTTAAAGATAATTTTTCATAGTAGTAGTTAGGGGTGGACAAACGGTAACCACCCGACGGAAGCCGACCGTTTCGATCCAAACTTTGACACACGGTTCGGGTTTAGCCGGTTGATGGGTTATGCCGAAAACCAGCATAGGGTTGTTGCGGACTGGTACGGTCAGATTCAGAGGTTGGTTTTGGGTCCATCGGAAATCGAATCCGACCGAATTTAAGTATCTTTATGCTATGCCCAATATAATCCTAACCTAGTCCATTTATTCCCTTGTTATGCCTGTAACCTAGCCCAATTTAGATTGAAAGTTGTATAAATTTTAGTGTCTCTGATGTTTTAAACTCTAATCTTTGCATCAAACCTAGTTGCGCCTCTGCGTTGTTTCCTTCTTAGAGCATCGTGATCTCTCCATCTTCAGTTTGTGCTTTCATTCTCCGACAAGACTTCTATGCTTTATCTCATAAATAAAAAAAGGATTGTAATTAGATTATGTGATTTCTACAGTTTTGTGATTTAGAGTTAGGGTTTGTTTTAAGGTTAGCGTATCTGTTAAAATGTTCGAGATTTAGGATTTGTTTAAGCTTTGTGTTACCCTTAAAATGATTTAGGGTTTGAGTATTTTGAACTTCGAGGTTTGTGTTAAATTAGAGTTTTAGGGTTTGTTTAATTTAAAGGTTTCTATTTATTTAGGATGCACAAAACCCAGTGATCTTTCAAGCTGCATTAAGAACTTGGATTTCTGTTTAATTTGAGCTATGTGATTTGTTCTAGACAAGAAATTGTATACTTACAAGTTTCTCTTAGTGTGGTGTTTTAATGATTAAATATGTTTGTCTTGTATTAGATCATAAATTTCTAAAGTTAACTGTTTATTTCAGGATGGTGGTTTTACTAATTTTTTCAACTGATGGATCTGAGGGCATTTGGCAAGAGCTGCAAACTGGATGCATCAAGAAGGTTATATCTTTTAAACCTTAAAAATATTCATTGTATATTTTATTTCAAGAACACATTAGCTTTTGCTTTGGTAATTCTATATATTTGTACATTCTATATATCTGTACATTTTGTGTTAAATCAACACTTTTGTTTTTGCTGCTATGTATAAGTGTTAGTAACATGTATTTCTTGGTTTTAGCATGAATGCACTTTCAAAGGCAATTGGAGCAAAACTTTTTTGGGATGGTGAGTTTAGATTTAATTGTTAAGTAATTTAAATTTTAATCTATTAAACTCTGATTGTGTGAATTTGAAACTAACTATGAATTTAGAACTCTTTGCCGAACTCATTTGAAACTAATGTGAATTTGAAACTAACTATGAATTTAGAACTCTTTGCCGAACTCATTTGAAACTAATGTGAATTTGAAACTAACTATAAATGTCACAGAAACTATGAATTTGGAATGCAAAACTATATAATTAGTTCAATAGATTTATATTGCTAAAGACCATTTGTTTTATCATACTGTTTTTTAATGAAGGATTTTTTTTGTTGTGTATAGATTATTATGCAGTATGTAATGGTATCAGATTTTGGATTACATGACCTTGAAGCACATAGCTTTCAACTCTGTTGTAAGATTGACAATTAATCTATTTTTTGGCCATCGTTAGTTTCAACATAATGAAACTAACAATATATTACATGATTGTGAAACCAACAATATATTACATGATAGTTTTTTTTTTATGTTTTTGATCAATTTTATTTAAAACTGTGTATTATTTTGTTACTAGAGTTAAATGAGAATTATGGAAATGATTTTGATATGCTGAAGTTAATTATAATTTAGAGAGATGATTCTCTTATTCAATGATTTTGATATTTGAATTTTATATATTATTGATTTCATGAATAATATTCTTTTGATGATAGGTATTGCTTCCATGAATCAGTTGAAAGAATATGGACAAAAATACATTTTATTTCACAAATTATAATAAAATTATAGAAATTATGATGTATAATGACACTGTTGTTGGATGATGGACTTGGACAATTTATCTAAAATGGCTCAAAATAGCCCTTTGTACAAATAATTAGAAATTTTTTATCCAAATAATTAATGATTTTTTTAAATAAAAATCAATTAAATTTCATTTTCAACATTAAAATAAAATATATACTATTGAATTGTAATTAGGCTTGAAATTTAGAATCCCCAAATATTAAGTTGCTAATAAGAATTTAAAAGAAAATGTAGAAAAAAATCTAGTGAAATATTTCTATTTGGACTCAATTTATAGTTTTTTGTCCAACAGTCAAAAAAGTATCTGAAATTAACCGGTTCAATTACCCGAACCCGTTTCAAACCGAACCTGAAAAAATCGATACTTGATTTGGTCGGAAGTGGGCCTATATATGTCACCCGAGAGTTGGACCGGATTGAGATTTTGGGCTCGAGTCCGAACCTGTCCGATCCGATTTCCACCCCTAGGAGTAGTAGAAAGACATGGTAATGTGCAATAAGACAGTGCAGAACACCCGACAGACACTAGTTCTTCCAAGGGATATATTAATGCCGACTAGTATCCTCTTGTGAAACTAAAAAACTTCTCTTATTATTATATTATGGTTACATGGATTACAATTAATTAGGTGCACATGCACATCCAATTAGCCAAAACCAGAGACTGGTCAGCAGAGATCTAGTAATAGCAGACAACACACCTCTCTCTCTCTCTCTCTCTCTCTCTCAATTGAAATGTATCTTCTCTCTCCCTCTCATAAATTGCAATACAGCTTGCATTCCAAGTCAAATGTCAATGGTACCACCAAGTCTCTAAATTACAATGTCTTTTACTGAAATATCACTATCAAGGACAACTTAGTAAATCCGTATCATCGCTCTTGTTTCTATTATGAATAATTGATCCTCCTATCCGTGACTCTTCAACTTTAAAACAGTACATCCTTCTTCTTCTATCATTATTATTTTCAAAAGATAAGGTCCCATGAAAATGTTACATTTCTTCCCTCTCTTTTCACTTGCAGCTCTAACCCTATTCACCATCTCCTCCAACGCCGCAAGACCGGCAGCCACCGTTCCTGAACCAGTATCACCACCACCAGCTCAAGACTTCCTAGACTCTCACAACAAAGCAAGAGCCGAAGTCGGAGTTGCGCCACTCCAATGGAACGAGAAGCTAGCGAAAGACACAAGCCTACTAGTCCGTTACCAAAGAAACAAAATGGGCTGCGATTTTGCGAACTTAACAACAAGCAAATACGGCGGTAACCAGCTCTGGGCGGGTTCGGCGGCGGTGACGCCGAGCAAAGCGGTGGAGGAGTGGGTGAAGGAGAAAGATTTCTACATCCATGCAAACAACTCTTGCGTGGCGAAACATGAATGTGGTGTTTATACGCAGGTTGTGTGGAAGAATTCGGTGCAACTTGGGTGTTCACAAGCTAGTTGTAATGTTAAGGAGAAAGCTAGTTTGACGATTTGTTTCTATGATCCACCTGGTAATGTCATAGGAGAGAGTCCATTTTGATTCATGTCTTTCAATTTCAAGTAATGCATATTAGTTATTAGTAATTTAGTATCTTGAATTAGAATGTGTAACTTTGTAAGTGTGTGCAAAATGTGCTAAGAGAGAGAGATTAATATTTCATTATGCTTAATTAGTTTAGCTTTATCTCTTGTTATGGATGTTAATTGAGGTGGATCTTTTGTGTGAATTTTTGGATATATATAAATTAGTTTACAGTTTTGAATTTTTCTTTTTTTAATATAATGGAGTAGTTTAGAAGAATAGACAAGCTAGGCCATGTTAATGAAATCGGTCTTAGTTTTTTTTAATGGTGGAAATTGATTTTTGTTTTTAGTGTTTGTTTTATATAGGAGGTAATTATAGGGGAGAGGTTTGAAAGTATATGAATTTTGTTTGGAAATGTGGTGTTCTAGGAGTGAGATGTTTATTACCATGAGATAAGAGTCAACCTATTAACCATTTAGTATATACTACCAAGTGATATTTTTACAGCTGCTAGATTGTATTTAAGGTTTATAAAAAAAACAAAGATTCTTAAAAAAAAACAAAGATAATGTTTTACACTTTATGATGATCAATTTTGATGTGTGACTAATCAAACAATTGGGTTAGGGTGGGGATGAACTCTAATTTATTATTTTTCGACACGAATTCTAGATTATTAAAATTCTATTCTTCTGAGAATTAGATTGCAAAAAGAAAGAGATTAAAAATTTGTATAAATTAAATTGAACTAACATTTTGTATCTCTAAATGTGCCAACAACTATTTATAAGGTTTACAGTGTTAGAATAATATAGTAAGTGTGAGTAAGTGAGAAAATAATCTCACATTGAATAGGAATATGAAGACTTAAGCATATATAAGTGGAACAATCCACTCACCTGTTACCTTAAGGTTTTAGGTGGACACAAATGTGCTTGTTCCTTAACTTTATATCAATTCTCCTACTATTAACTACCTCTAACATGATATCAGAGCATATATAGTAAGTGTGAGTAACTAAGAAAATAGTCCCACATTGAATAGGAATGTGGAGACTTAAGCATATATAAGTGGGAGAACTCACTCACCTATTACCTTAAGGTTTTAGGTGGACAGGTGGCGTGTCGGTGTTGGAATAATATAGCAAGTGTGAGTAAGCGAGAAAATAGTCTCACATTGAATAGGAATGTGGAGACTTAAGCATATATAAGTGAGAGAACTCACTCACCTATTACCTTAAGGTTTTAGGTGGGCAAGTGGTGTGTCTCTCACAAAGGTGATTGTTCCTCAACTTTATATCAATGCTTCTACTATTAACTCCCTCTAACATATAGTACTTTGAAACTCGTATAAATTGATGTTATTTGTTAATTATTACATGTAGATCATTTATGTCATTAGCGGAGAGATATAGAGATGCACAACGATTTGTATGGTTTATAGTACTTCGAAACTTGTATAAGTTAATGTCATTTATTAATTATTATATGTAGATCATTTATGTCATTGGCGGAGAGATATCGAGATGCACAACGTATATGATTTAAAAGCTTTATATATTGAAGTTCAAATTACACATTCAGGTTGTGTATTTCAAGTATGTGACTAAAAAAACAAAGGTAATGTTTTACACGTTATGATTGGTCAATTTTGATGTATGATTAACCAAACAATTGGGTTCGAGTGGGCACGAGTCTTATTTACTACCTTTCAGCTCGAGTTTTGAATTAATAGGACTCCATTCTCCTAATATCTAAATGCAAAAAAAAAAAGAGTACAAATTTGTATCAATTAAATTGAACTAACATTTTGTATCTCTAAATGTACCAACAACTGTTTATATGGTTTATAGTACTTCGAAACTTGTATAAGTTGATGTTATTTGTTAATTATTACATGTAGATCATTTATGTCATTGGCGGAGAAATATCGAGATGTGCAACAATTTGTATGGTTTATGTACTTTGAAACTTGTAAAAATTGATGTCATTTGTTAATCATTACATGTAGATCATTTATGTCATCAGTGGAGAGATATAGAGACACACATCTAAGGCTAAAAATGAGTCGAGCCGAGTCGAACTCGCCTTAGCTCAGTTTGACTCGTTCAAAATTATTCGAGTTCGAGTTCGAGTTCATCACAAACTTTTTTCCAGCTCAAACTCGACTCATTAAGATTTGGCCGAGTTCGAGTTCATCACAAACTTTTTTCCAGCTCAAACTCAATTTGATAGAACAATCTTATTTAAAACAATCTTAATTATCCTTATTGTATACACACGAATTGTAGAGAATATTTCTAACTTTCATATAATATAAGTTTCATCTCAAAATAATATTTGTAATTCAAGACACTATCATAAAAAATAGGTAATATAAGCAAATAATAAAATGTTAAAACTTAAGTTTGTAACATATATTTTACTATGTTGAATTTGGATTTTTTTTTAATCAATAGAATTGTAAATTATTTTATCATCTTGCAAATGATATAAATAAATATGAAAATTAAGTATTGATATCTTCATGAAACTTATATATCGAGTCAGTTCATGAACCATACGAATCGAACTATACATAGCTCAAGTTCAACTCATTTATTTTACGAACTTAATTTTGAGCTCAAGTTCGACTCATTTGGTTCATGAACCAAATCCAACGAATTAATTACCGAATCGAATCTCGAACTATTTTCGAGTTGATTCGATTCATTGTCAGCCCTACACACAACGTAAATGATTTAAAAAATTTATATATTGAAGTTCAAATTACACATTTAACTTTTGTATTTCGAATATGTCTATGACTTTAAAAAAACAAAGATAATGTTTTACACATTATGATTAGTCAATCTTGGTGTGTATGATTAACCAAATAATTGGGTTCGAGTATTGTTGCGGCGGAATAGCGACAAGCAAAAAGTAAAGTATTATTTTTACCGGGTGATATATAGGTTATATCATATCGTGTTCACAGAGAATGGTTATTGATTTGTCATTCGATAATTCGTTTGTTAATGAGTTTGGGTTAAATGGGATGTAAGGTATCAACAGATAATAAATGTAAACAAAAGCGAAAAGGATAGACAACTTATCCGGCTCTAATGCACACTACTCTTCACAAACTTAAACCTATCGACCAGTTATACTCAACCTACAATACTCGTCTATGTCATCACATATCTCTCAAAACCTAAGTTATTTCTAACCCAAATTGAGAATCCTACTGCATCACCTCGGTGGTGATGTCTCACCCACCTTAACAACACAAGAGTCAATCGTGTCGTTCGTATCGACGATGTCTCGCCCGACACAACCGACACAGAGGCATTAAACTCAGATATCCATAGTGAATGTCATTTCTAAACCTAAGTCTAGCATTCACAAACTAATAGATAATCATCCTAGGTAAGAATCTAAGCAATATATGTCTATCACAACTCAAATCCCTAACACAAGGTAAAAAACTAAGATAACAATCAACACAGATTTGTAAAGCAAGCTTTATATAACGCCATGGGTGACAAATATACATGAGTTAAGAGTAAATATAAATACAAAACCCAACTACAAGATATTACACAAAGAGGAAGAGAAATGAACCACAAATCTTTTGGTTTGTCGACACCAATCGAAGAGTAATCCATCCCGGATCATCCGTATGCAAGATCCATAGTTGTTTTCCAAGCTATCTCTACCCAAAAATGAAGGTTTGATGAGTTGGGAACAAATACCCCAAAACATAACCTGAAAAATGTGTTTTTTGACCCTTTTAATGTAATTCGTTCAGGGGACCGCGCTAAGCGCCAAAATCCCGCCCAGCGGCTTCAGCTGTTATGAAAAAAATCAGCTTTGTGTTTTTGCCATAACTTGAGAACCGTAACTCGGATTTGTGCTTGGTTTAAAGTGTTGGAAAGGTTATTGGATTTCCTATCTAACCATGACTAAATATCACCCAAATTCATGATTTTTATCATCCTTAATTTGAGCCTTATTCGTTGATGAATTCCTAAAAATTGCATTCTTGAAGCTTTGTCTTTGGCCTTTATTACTCAATGCTCCAATTATGAATGAATACCTACAAAAGAGATGAAAACTATCAAATGATACAATATTTACACAAAAACTTGATTATACACTAAAGATACACATTTATACAAAAAGTGGGGGATTTATTCGAAGAATATCAACAAAAGAACCGATAAGTGTCACAAAACATATATACAAAATGACTATATTTTAGCACTTATCAAGTATACATGAGATCTGGTTTACTATATTTCTGCACGAGCTCTAAATTAGTAGGATTCGTTTCTCCAAGAAATCAGAATACAAAGAAAAAAGACTAAAAATTTGTATAGATTAAATTGAACTAACATTTTGTATCTCTAAATGTACCAACAACGATTTGTATTGTTTATAGTAATTCAAAACTTATATAACTTGATGCATTTGTTAATTACTACATGTAGATCATTTATCTTGTGAAAATGAAAAGTCCAACCATATTAAAACTTTTTTGTTGTGAAAATTTATCAATAATATTAATTATGTCAAAAATAATAACGTGTGAGTCAAAGAACAATGTCAAATAGTATAAGCAAATCAAAAAGTAGGAGAAATACAAAAGACGAGTACACAAAGGATTTGTTATCAAACCAATCTACTATAGAAAATATATTAGTGTTCGATTCACTATATTTTTAAAATAGTCTCACAAGTTCCTAAAAAAATTTTATTTTCTATCTAAGTCTTTCCCAATCTTTTCAATTTTCTCTGTATATGAATAAAAAAATCAAGGTGTTTAGAAATATTTCTCAAAACGTTAGATATCTTCAAAGAATTCTAAATTCCAAGAATATACTCTTAGGAAAGTCTACCCAGATCTTTCTAAGTTTCCCGATAGACGCCCCTAAAAATCTTTCAAATTTCAATAATATCATCCTAGAAAATTTTATCATTGTCTCTATAACTAGGATTACACCTCTAATGCATGTCTTTCACTCTAACTAATAAAATATATAGAATCATATTTTAATATATCCTAAAATCCTAATGGGTCAGATATCTAAGCTCGATCCGCAAACCAGCTTAAGCACCCATAGATCAATCGAATCATTGACTAGCCAACTCATTACCCATTAGTCGAGTCAACTATTAATAGTTGGTCGAGTAATCATGTTGATATTTAACTAAGTCTATCGTTAACTTTTTACCAAATTTCTCCTTGTCATTACTTGAGTTTTAAGGCATATTTTTTTAAAATTCTCATCTTGGCTCAAAACCAACAGTGATGTCAATTTACTCATCAAACACTCTGGTGCTCTCTCAAAAGTTGAATCACTATTCAAAAATCTAAATGAAGTTTATGCCACACTTGAATAACAAGTACACAAGAATAACAAATAACCCTCTCATGAGAGACTAGTATGCTATTTATAATAAACCTAACATATTAACTTAATGATTTTTTTACAAATACCCATTACAAGCTAATTTAGGGTACAAGTTAACTTAAACAATTGGACATAACAAACAGACCCAATTCGAAGCTAACAACCCTATCATTTTTCGACATCTACAAACTAGAACACATTTTGACTACAACATGTAAGTCTTCGACAACAACATGTGAGCAATCTTTGACGACATGCTAAACTTTTGTCGAACTATCGAAACCAAGAAACTACCTTGGATCCAATAGAGTTCGATCCAATATCTCACAAATCTCCACCTTGGAACAAACTCTATAACATCAAAGACCAAACTAGATCTCTTCATGAAGCTTTATCAATTGCATACATTGGAAAAACTTGCAACTTGCCAATGTCTTGGTGATCATGTCAGCAGCATTGTGATCTGTCGAAACCTTCATCACTTAGATCTCACCACGCTCTATTACCCCTCTGGCGAAATGCAACATCACATCGATGTTCTTGGTTCGCTCATGATAAGCTGAATTCTTTGACATGTGTGTTGCAATTTGACTATCACATTAACAATGATAACTTGTCCTTGAACTTTCATCTCCTTAGCAAAACCTTCAAGCCACAATGCTTCTTTCACAACTTGATTTAAAACAATATATTCTGCTTCAGTAGTTGATAATGGAACTTAAATCTAACATACTAAACTAATGGGAATTTTCACAAATACACATTACATGATAACTTAGGGTACAAGCTAACTTAAACAATTGGACATAACAAACAAGCTCAATTTTATGCTAACAACCCTAGCATTTTTCGACGTCTACACACTAGAACATATTTCGACTACAACATGTAAGTATTCGACAACATCATGTGAGCAATCTTCGACGACATGCTAAACTTTTGTCGAACTGTCGAAACCAAGAAGATACATTCGATCTAATAGAGTTTTATCCAATATCTCACACATACTAATCTTCCCTTTAGTCAACTATAATTTGAATAGAATCCTCTATGGAGAAGTTTTTCTTAATGTGCCCAAGTTTCTTAAAAATAAATAATTTAAACCTTGACTTATCAAACCTCCTAGATTTGGACTTCCCCCTACTACAACTTACTTTTCTTGAGACAATCAAGCATTCACCACAATCGTGAATCTTCAAATATTTTATCTTTTAAATTTTTTTGGATCTCGCAATTGTTTGGACTTTATTTAAAGTTTAAGTATTTTTCTTACCATAAAGAAGGACATCCGTGAAATTCTTAAAGGACTTAGGTAATGATTTTTAAAAAGTAGATATTTGTCCTCATCTTCATTTTTCACCTCAATATTCTCCGAATGATCAACGATTTTGTGAAATTTGGTCAATTGTTCCATTATGGATTTGTTGTCTACATTTGAAATAATAGAGTTGTTGTTTCAAATACAGCCAGTTATCCAAAGACTTTCTCACATCTTTGATTCATTATACTTTTAAAGATTGTTACAAGAGATTACAAATGAGTTACAATAAATAGTTTTCTAAGTTTCTCAAAAAAAGTGTTATTTTCTATCTAAGTCTTTCTCAATCTCTCCAACTCTCTCTATATGAGTAAGACAAACTCAAAGTGTTTAAAAATGGTTTCCAATCCTCTTAGATACGTCTAAAGATATGTCAAATTTCATGAATACAATCCTAACAACTTCAATGTTTGTCTCTCTAACTAGGATCACACCTCTTCTCTCTATATTTCACTCTTGCTAACAAAAGTGACAGAGAATCATATTTATAATATCCTAAAACTCTAATTGGCCAAATATCCAAGTCCGATTCATAAATCATCTAAACTAGCCCATGGACCAACTGAACAATTGACTAGTCAACCCCTTAACCATTGACCTAATCAAATGTTAATCGTTGATCAACTCACTCGTTAACTGAGTGTTGACTTTTTGGTCAAAGTCAATCACGTTGAAAAAGTTGATGATCAGTGTATCTATTTAACTTCATATTTATAGGGATAATGACACCTCGATTAAGACCTTTAAGATCTCTATTGAGGGTGGGTTCGCACTCTTAGCTCTTATGTTAGTTCATACTCCCCCAAACATAAAGCATGTAAAGATGAAATGCTTTAGAGTATTATGTCAGTCTACCAATCCCTCTAACACAGGGCTTGTAATTACAAGGTATTTAAAAATATCACAAGATGCTAAGAGTAATATATCATTCCAATAACTTCCTGAGCATGAGGCGTGTAAAGTTAAGGTAAGACAATTATATCAGTTCAGAATTGCGTGATGTAACCTGAAGAATAAACGATGTATGTTCATCCATGATCTATTACTTTTGCTATGTTTTATCTTTTTATCTATTTATAATGTATATCATGTAACACTGCTATGAATGTTATGTGATCCAGAAAGAATCAAAACTGACAAAAGAAAAATGACTTTTGTCTTTAAGCTA
Organism: Vicia sativa; assembly: GCA_021764765.1. Lineage (NCBI taxonomy): Eukaryota > Viridiplantae > Streptophyta > Magnoliopsida > Fabales > Fabaceae > Vicia > Vicia sativa. Next base: position 134,665,373 of record CM038797.1, read on the forward strand.
GCATAAACTTCCAACAGGTTAGACAATCACAAAACATACACGTGTGCACAGTCCTGTTGTCAAATGTCAACTGATATATCAGAAAATTATTTACCTTCTTCACAACACAATCTTACAACTTCAATCTACCTTTGTACAAAAAAAATCACATAGAGCAAACAATGTAACATCATTTCCTCATTCACAAGTTAAAACTATCAAGTACTATTTTAGAACATCCTTAGATATAAGATATCTAAAATTAAAGTTATGTGGAATCCATTCTATGCACTTCTTGGATTTTGCAAGTTGACATTTCTTAACTCTTTTCCTTAGTGATTCCGGTAGAGATTCTAGGATCATGTCCATAACACCACTAGGACACAAATCTGAGTCCTTCGCGAATGTTTCGATAAGCTTTGGTAGAAGTATTTTTTGGTCCTTGCGTACGCCGAGTGTAGCTCGAATGTACTCGTCCCTTGCTACTTCTAGATCTTGAAAAACCCTCTTTGGTGTATATACGCGAACCTATCATAGTTCATCAAAAGATTTCATTAGATGACCGTGTAAAATTAATTTATGCTTTTTAATCCAAAAATGGATATGCTAGAAATGTATTAGAAGAATACCGCGGGATCAGAATGGTTTCCGGAACAAAGAGCAAAGTGCGAAAGAGGCTCGAGATGCGCCAATGCATATGCTTGTCTTCCATCTCCGGTTTTGAATTTCGTCTTCGAAGAAAAAAACAAACGTAGCCACTACATAGACGAGACAAGTTGAAACATGTTACCATGTCAGTCACTTGTGTATAAGATTTTATTTATAGAAAAGATTTGTGTGTTGGATTATAGGATTCACCTGTCCGGGGCGAGACATTCGACACCGAAGTATAGTATTTTGTATCGTGTCTGCGCTAACTATATAACCTCCAACATTATATGCAGCCTGCAAAGACAAAGCAAGAAGATATGTTACATACTAAAGACTTTGAAGAGTTTAATTTCTTAATGACTTAAGCTATTTCTAAAAGTGCTTTTTTACCTTTAGAAGAAGAAAGACTCTTTTCATACTGTTTTGTGGAATACCATAAGCCAAAAATGCCTATTAGAAACCAAATAACAGATTAGAAATGCAACTAATCAAATTTGACAAATGCATGAAAAAGATATTATAGAGAAACTTTTTCAGTTACATGCATCACTAAAGCATTGTGTATGTTGATCCAGAAAGCTAACTTCTCGTCGTGTTCTAAATTTCCAGGATCTATTTCTTCTAATCGAGAAATAAGCGACCTGATACAACGCAAAAAAAGTTAATATCATATGAATCATTTGTGCAAAATTTTAAGTAAATCTAATTTCACATTTAACAGACTCACTTGTAATTTTGTAGCAACTTTTTTGTATCGCCCGATTTCTGATTCTCTTTATAAATCCATGGTATTTCAACCATGGTGCTGTATGGTCCACTAAACTCCTTGAGTCCTTCAACATGGAAAGGATTGTCTAACCTTACATCGAAAGAGGAGTTATTATTCTTGAACCTTGGACTCCAAGTATCGCCTTGGTCGCCAATAGAGAAGTTGCTCGTTGAGGACAACGACGAAATGGGAGATGAAAGGCCTGGATGTATCATAGGAGGGTCTGCAAGCTTGCAATATAGAGCTGATATGCATTTGACCATATCCTCAGAGAGTTTGTTAGGTTCCATTGGAATATGGTCGGATATTCGCGTCCCTAGATGTTCGGCGAGACTTATTATATTCGATGAAGAGCTTTCAACATACTGCATAGAAATAAGTGATAGTCAAGATCCAAACAAGGCTTCAAGACAACTCAATGTCTTGGATTGACTTATTTAAGTTTATCTACTGGTATTAACGCTACGTGTCCACGAGGTGTTCTTCGACTTATATCTATAAAATCTCGAGGATAACGTATTGAAAACAGAATTTCATGAGACTAGATTTACCTCCATCATGGACAATGGCTGCGAATGACAGGCGCGGAGAGCTTTGGTTAAAGACTCTTCTGTTGGAGATGCTCTTGTAAATGCTGTACAATGCGATAACGAAGAATGACAACGATAAACACCGGAATCTAAATGTTTTTCTTTCTGCAAAGTCTCCATTTCATATCTACTATGTTCCATTGGCAGATTCTCAAGCTCATCATGGTCATTTTCGGTTAAGACCTCAAGCATAGAAGGTTTAATAAATGGTGCTTGAGGTGTTGTTGGAGAATGTTTTACAGTTTCCTCCTTGGTAAATGGAGATACAGAAGGTAACTTTTGATCGAATGCTTTTCGGTACAATGAGAGAAGATGTTGTTCTAAATACACAACTTCCAACTCCAACACTGCAATTTCTTTAATTAATTCTGTTGCTGGCTGCATAACAAAAAATAACAAACAAAATTAAAACATGACAAAAACAAAAGGCTAAAGCAATGTAAATGTATAGTTCCATGTTCATAGAACACGTCGCGCTACCTTTGGCATCATCTTTTCATTTGAATTGACAAGTAATGAAGATCTGTATCCAAGTGCTTTTTCTAACGTGCATCTAACCTCAAACTGATCTTGTAATCTTCTCTCTAGCTGTAGAATCTGCCACAAGAGCATGGCCAAAAGTCAGACTTAGTGGATGCAAAAAGTCTTTAGATATTGATGAATGCAATGCACCAACCAGAAAAAGACAAACAAAAGAACATGACATGATTACAACAAAACATGCATCATAAGAATTATGAGAAGCAGTTCTGCTATTGTACTGTACCTCTTGTTTCATAGCACTATGGACTTCACTTGTAGGGGTTGGCTTATTCTTTTCTTTAGCATAATCGGTGACGTAGTCGATATCCTAGAACCAAAATCAAACCAATACTTGAGGAAAATGAGACTTGTTTTGCATGTGGGGACTATAGTAACCAATATGGACCATTAATGTCACAACATTATGGTTGAGACTACTGCCTTCAATCATATACCTTTGGAAAAGAAATACACGACAATGACATGTCGATACCAGTAACAATTTATGAAAGTAGAACTAATTGAATGTAATCGTGTTTGTATGTCTAACACTCACACGTGTCATATACCAAACACGCTTTCAATTTGAAGTGTCTGATATGAAATAGTGCCTTCAATTCTAAGATTATATAAAATAAAAAGAAATCATGATCATTTCATATGAAAAAAAAATAAAAATAGAGTAATTGATTATACCATCTTCATTTTGTCTGAGGCCTCAACTTGATTATCTGGATTTTCTCCACCTTTTTCAAGTTCCATATCTGAAAACCACAAAAACCAAAGTTATTCACAAAAAACACACACAATTCACATAACAACATAGTGACAAAGATTCACCATCCTACCTAGGAACTTCACACCAGAGAACTCAGATGAATGACACCAAAAAAGCCTCTAGAATCCAAGTGATCACTAAACAGACTCAAATACTTCACAAGTTCCTTTTCATTTCAGAAAAGCAAAGTTTCCTTCCAGGAACTATCCTCAAAGTGATAATTTTCTGCTTATGCTCAATCTTTATCACATGAAGAAGAATGTGAAGAAAAGACTAGTTTCTCTTTTTTTTTACCAAATGAGCCTTCTCTTAGAAGAATCTCCCCTCAAGTTTAGTGTTCTTACTTCTTTCTATAACCTTTGTAAAGGATCAACTTTTTGCATTTTACATGAAAAGAAGTTCTTATAGAGAATCCCTTTAAGGCTTTAACACAATAGCTAAATCTTTATAGAATAATAACTTTGACAATTGTGAAACAAGTGCAAATGTCAAAACATAAATAAAAATAAATAAAATAAACAAGTCTCACTCTAAATAGTGGGTGGACCCTTAATTGCTAAGTAGAAAAATGTACAATTTAATAGCTAACTATGTATTTTTCAATATTCTCTTCTCTCATTAGGAAGCAAGTGAGAGTTGGTGACCCTTTTGTCTCATTTTGCATCTACCATTTTATACTTAAAAACTAAGCCATTTTATTTGACAAAAAAAGAAAGAGGACAAAAATATTAATGTGACAATAATTGAATAGTTCTTTATTCTTAGCTCAAAAGATACATACATTATGATTCATTGTAAGCAATCTTTCTATATTGTTAGAGAAGTCTCAAGTAAAAAAAAACTTCTATTTTTTGTGGTTTTTTACTTTTAAGGTCAATAGTGTTATTAGACTAAAGTTTTTGTGTTATGCAAAGAACAATAATGAGAAAACAAGTGACTAAGTAACAAAATGGTGGAGTGTAAGAAAGAAAAGCAAGGATTTACCTAAAAAGTGATGAAAGTTAAGAGGAAAAGGGCATTGGATACTTGAAAGGAATAGAGGTTTTGTGGGGTTCTCTTTGTCAAAATGGCTTTTTTTTTAAAGGAGATACCTACATTGTCCTTGAGTATCAAAGAGAGTAACGTTTGTCAAAGAATCAAGAAATATAATATAATAATGTGGAGTCACCTTTTTGGTTATAACAAAGGAAAGTGATGGGAGTGTGGTAAGGTGGATAGTTCTTTGTTGTTGTCCTCATACAAAACAACCCTACTTATAAATAAAGTTTCTTTTTTGATGCCTGCACACTTGTGTAACATAAAAAAGTGCAAGAGAGGAGCTTAAATTTAGGACTAGGTAAAAGATAAAGAACATTAACCATGGTTAATAAGAACTTTTTTATAAAAATTTAAAAAGAACCTTTTAAAAATGGAGATTATGTATAAACTTATGGCATTATCCGTAGGAAAAATGAATTATAACATTTGTTCTACGATTTTGAAAATAATGTTACAAAATAAATTATTGGATTGAGTCGTAGATTATGTCGTTTTCTTTAGGATAATTCGTATTACTATTTAAATTTTGTAAAGTAGACTATCAACCATGACATTTCTATGATAAAATAATTCAATTCTATTGTAAAATTACTATTTCACTGTAGATAATCGATTTAAATTCTAAAAATACATCCTTAAATGATACAAAGACAAATTGATAATAATATAAATATATCCCATAATATCTGGTGAAAATTAATCGTAGTTTTCTTGTTAATAGCAGTCATATATATGGCAAAAACAATCAATCGTAATAAGAACATAAATCAAAATATAGAGATGAAGCGGGGAAAGAGAAAAAGTAGAGTATGGGGAAAGATTTCAATTTGATTTAAAAATCTATAATGCAAAACATGAGGAGGCAATACCTTTATTTACAGGAAAAATGTTGAACTCGAATTGGAGAAATAGAAAGGAAACCGAGTGGAAACGTATTAATTAATTTTTGTCATCTCAAATAAGAAAAACAATTGATCACCCAATTTTGTCTTGAGTTACAGATCGAACGCAGACGTGTGTGATGGCTACGATGGTGTGTCCTCACCCCTTTCTCGAAATTGTCACCCTTAGTACTAATTATTTTCAATTTTGGATATCAAAAAATAATGAATCATCCAAAATCAGTTTGAACTAGTCAATAACAGCAACGCGCACGTGATAGTTTATAGTGGTGGATTCTCACCCTTTTATATAAAATTGTTTACTTCTTAGACCACGTCCAAAAAGATCGATTTTCCATATATAAACACAACTTAAGTGCGATATCCTTTCAATATAAAATTTAAAAAAACATTTTCTATATCTTTAGAGTCTAGTTCATATTTGTGCTTATTTCTTGACAACTTCAAATGAACAAATTTTTCTGATTCCCACCAATCATTTCATTTCCAACACCATCTAAATTTAAATAATAATAAATAATATTATTATTATTATTATTTATTTTTTATTATTATTATTTCAATTAAGTGAAAATTTTACAGAAGTCTTGTGAAGTTAGTCTCCCTATGAACAACAAAAACAAAATGCAGGGTTCTTATTTGGACTCATCTTATATTTTAACCTTCAATGTAGTGTCCAAATGTATATCCACTCCCAACAAATAAACAAATGAAACTTCTATTTTATCTTATTATATCAAAATTGCATATAAGTTAGAAGGACCATTTAAAATGCTAAAAAACAGCACTATAGAACAGAAAATATATCAATGTATATAATATATGGTTTCAGATCAGTTGAATTGAAGGTATCAATTTTTCAAATGAATCTGACAGACATGCTTCCTTGATCCATGTAATCATCGAAAAAAACATATTGCAATTTGCAACACTGTTTAATTAATGAATAGGATTACAAGAGTACAAAAAAACTGTGGCATCCCAATAATATGGATCGAAATTAATTCACAAAGTTCTATATGACTGAGATTCCCCTAAAAACAACAAATTAAATCCATTTATCAACACTAGATCAGTTCTACGAAATTGTAAAATTGTTGTCTTGCATAAACATTTTCAATTGAAAGTTAGAGTCTGTTAAGAGTCCAGTTTGACTAGTTACTGTGTAATTGTTGAGTTATGTTCAAATCTAATGTTAATATATTATTAGAGTTTTTAGGTCCATTAAGATTGGTTTATTTGAATTTATGTTTGTTATATAAGTGTAAGTTAGAAGTATTATGTATTTGAGAAAGTGAAAGTTTGGCTCTTTATAAATGAAATGACTCATATAGTAATTTAAGATTTTGAGGCAATATGTGGTATCTTTTTTATTTATGTGGTTGCCCCTAGAAAATAAGAGAGACATTTTTCAATCACTTGAATAGAGACGATTAAGTTATTCATCCAAGTTCTACATTGAATATTGGGAAGAGATTTGTATTTTTTGCTTTCAAGGTAAACGGTTCAATTAAGAGATTAATTTCTTATATCAAAATCTTCCTGACAATTGGTAGTCAGTACGCGTGTCATGTTTGTGGATCTATGAGTTTTTAGGCAACTTTTTTGGCATTTTTAGTGATGACAATGTTGATATTTGATGAAGTTAGTGGTGATATATTTTCAACTTTTTGATGATGGTGATTAACTTGAATATATCTCAAGTCACATCAAGAAAGAGATTCAAAGTTTTCGTAAAATGCTTATATGATCGGTGTATCTGACAAAAGAATTTGAAAGTCTTTGAGTTGTAAAAGACAAAAAATATGAAAACTCATTTGGCCGTGTCTGTCCTAGTGACTAGAGTCTTATGAAAGTAGGATAGTACTTCTAAGATAATAAGACTACTGAGACACACTTAAAATATCATCAACGTCTCTCTCTCTCTCTCTCTCTCTCTCTCTCTCTCTCTCTCTCTCTCTCTCTCTCTCTCTCTCTCTGATAAAATCACTTAAAAATATCTTTAAGACCTAACTAGTTGATTAGATGATAGTCGGATTGATTGAATGACTGTTTTCAACTAAATAATCAATTCTACCCTAATGACCTAATCAATTATTTTGGCTAAGTGGAGTCTAAAATTGATTTTGACAATCTATTAATGATCGGTCACAACGATATATCAAAATCTTCCTTTTGTGATTTGAATAATTGATTAGTCTGGTCGATTATGACATTGATTTGGCTTACGGATTAATTCTTGTTTGAACCTCATTTTCTCTTATATAAAGGAGGTCTCTCCTCATTCGAAAGCACAATAAAATTCAAAAATTTCCAATTTCTTAACATTTATCACTCTCTTCCTCTCTCTTTAAATATTTTCTTCACCAAAATAGCTTTAGTGCATTGTGAGTGAAAATTATTTGTGAGAAAAGTGTTGTACTGATGTTGTCTCACTGTTTTATTTCAAGAGTGTGATACTCTTGAAATTTTGAGTTTGGTTCTAGAGATCATCCATTGAAAAATATTTGTTTGGTTATAAAACTTAAACTGCTAAAAATTATGTTTGGTTAATAAGATTATCCGGTAAAATCTCTACTTAATTCGTGAGTTCATCCGTAAAAAAAAATTGGTTGGGAGATAAGACAATGTAAAATCTCTCTATTCACTTATATCAAAGGTTCTTGGACATAATACGTACAAGCTCAAGTTTTTATTGAATTCTCAAGAAGATCTCTTAAGGACAAAAATAGACCAACAATCAGTCGGACCTATAAAAATCTCGATGTTATCTCTCTAACTTTATCTCTTTAAATTTTGTCATTTACTTTATTATTTTATTTCTTTCATCTATTTTTAAAATAAGAAAACTTTTAAATTAATGATGAACTCTAAATATCACAATTCCCTTATTTCTTGTGTTTAGAATCAATAGTCAAACAATATTGTTTATGATATGCAAGCTGTCAAAGACAATACAAATTTATGTGGATGAAAGAGTTTTTGCTCGAGAGAAAATATATAAGTGGAGAGATCTCCATTGAAGGAGGGATTGTTGTGATACAACTTTGAATTAGAAGTATCACTTTGATTGAAAATAAAAATTAAATATTTCATTTATTTTTTATGAATACGTGTTATCTCTATAATTTATGTGATTGTTTTTTACTCAACAAGTATATTTTTTCTTAGATCTCATTATTTATATACTAATATAAACAGTTGTTGTTTAAAATAATTTATAAAAACATCTTAGCACACATTCATTAATTTGTTTTCGGCATATTTTCATATGCTCACCACAAGAACATAATGAAACTAATTTGTAGATTATATAAAAACAGTTTGAATTTATTAGATCTTGTGTTATAAAAACAATTTATTTCTTAAGTGTTTTTACTATAGACTGTAAAATAAATTGTTTATCAAATAAAAACCTATGTAATATTTATTGGAGCATCTGCTACCAGTCACCCTAATATACAGGGTCATGCTTCATATATTCAATTTCTTTGACGTTTTGGTCCACTTAGTTCATGTTTCATATAAAAAAAAAAAAAATTGTATGAATTCAAATACGAATGGTCAAATTTCATTTATTGAAATTAAAAAGTTTTATATACTTTTCCTTTAAAATTTTGGGTTGTGGTGTTGAAGTTTCTTAAATTCAGAATATTTAACCCAATAACACTCCTAATACTCCTCAGACTCCCACAACAAAAAAATTTAAAATTATATTATTAGTGGACAATCATCATTCTATAACCTGATTTCATGAAGTTTGAATTAAAGTCGATACAGATTCTAAGAAAGTGTGTATAGAATGCCAACATAAGATTTGAAATAAGTTCAAATGTTTTGACTATGTTTTGTATCAAGTTAGAAGACAAATTAGAAACTAGTTCATATGCAGAGTTAAAAATAATTAATTAAGCTTTGGAGAGGTAACAAACAAGTGTGAAATGGTACTTTCAAATATGTGTTATTCTTGTCGTTGTTCATTTATATTTAACTAGTGTGTTTGTTGTTGTCACATGAGAACCAAAATGTGAATCATGGTTTGAGTATTATTGTATAGTTGCATTGCAATGGCTAGCTATTATATCCACAAGTGGTGTCTATTATTAGTTAAAAGTGTAGGAGAATGGAGATAGAGACAATGTGTGTAAAATAATGTGAATACACATTGGTATTTGGGTTTGGGAAGGTGTAGTCAGTAGTGTGGTGTATAATAATCCCAAATGTGGACAGAAAAAAGTAAACTTTCCAAAGAGAGTTTGGACAAGTAGGTCAATGCCAATCATATATAGCCATCAAAAGGCATCTCTCTCTTGGTTTGTCCTTAGGTTATTGGGCAATCTCCCTCCCTCTAATAATCCCCTAGACAAATACCCTCCCTTGTATTGAAGAATCTATGAAAATAAATTGAAAAATACTTAATAAACTCTTTTCTTAAATTTCCAAAGTAAATGGTCTCAAAAAAATTATGGTACTACATAAGTTTAAATAAATCAATACAAACAAACATTTACTCTCATTATTATTTTAATTTATTAATTTATTTAAATATTACTACCTCTGTTCCTATATATAAGAGACAATTCATTTTTTAAATTCATTGAATAATCAATGTATTTGGTCAATTTATAAACTAGGTACATTGATTATTCAATGAATCTAAAAATTGAATTGTCTCTTATATATAGGAACGGAGGTAGTATTTGAATTGTTTATTTATATATTTAACTGAAATAGGTTTTAAAATAGACTAACAGACCACCTAAATTAGATATGGGTCTAAAATTAAGCTTTTAATATACTGCAAGTCACCTTTATTATAAATACAAAGTAAGCAAGTAATGATTAACATAGTAATAATTAGAAGAAACAAAATTTGGGAGAAGATAAAACTTTTATTCCACAAAAAGCAGTTGAATACAAAATTGATCCTAACAAGAATATATGCAGCTAGGCAACAAAACGCCTAAGCCACAAACAACTAAAAAGGATTACATAATACTTAGATTATTTATGTTGATATGGTGTGTTGTAAATGTTTCTTAAAACTTTTGTTGGTGAAGAGAAAGAAAACATATTTTGGAGATTGCATTTACTTCAAAGATCAAAAGTTTCAGGAAGTCAAATGTAAAGTCGAAAAAATAGAAAGAAAAAAAAAGGTCGGTGAATAGTGTCATCTGTACGGATGAATAGTACTGTCTGTACGGATGAATAGTGATGTACGTACAATGAAGAGTTTTTCGTATGATGAACAATGATTTTGGATTTTTTGGGCTTTTTCGACAGTTTTTCGTTTTGTCCATGGATACCTGTGATTTTGGGCTTTGTTTATTGGATATTTGTTATTATAAATATGTATCTCTTTTGTTCTTATAGTGTGACAATCTTAGAGCTTACACCAAAAGGGAGAATAAGGGTTTGAAGGTATAGCATAGGATTTTAGCTATTCTCAAGGGAAACCTTAGAAGGCAAAGGTTTTGGAAACCTTTGGAGTTATATAAGGTTATTAGGAATTGAAAAACACTTGTTTACACCTTGGGTTTGAGTTATTCATACATTGAAAGTTGAAGAGGTTTGGAAACACTTGGATAGAAAATGGAGTTCAAATCTCATTTCTAACAAAATTTTGGAATAACATAAAGGTTAAGTATATGGCTATCTTAATGATAGAGGGGTGATAGTTTTTTCCTTTGTTTTTCCTTTAGTGCGTTTGTGTGGTGATTAGTGGTTGGACCCGTTTTGGGTCACTTGTACTTCACGATTTTTTTTTTAATTAATAAAGTATTTTTTATTCAAAAAAATAATAAAATAGGATAATTTTAGGGCACCTTCAAGGTTGTTCTTGGGAACCTGAAGGTGGAGGCTATTTTCTTGTAACTTATACGTAATCTCTTGTAACAACTTTCTAAGTATAGTGAATTGGAGAGTTGCTTTCTAAGTATATTTTTTGTGTACGAAGTATTGTTGTTGAAGACCATTTATTTTGGTTGTTATTATTCTTTGCTTCACAAATTGATATTGAATTTTTTCATAATTAACAACTAGATTCATAAGTGGCCACTTTAAAAGAGATTGTCCTCAAAGAAAGGTCAATGAATATTTTGTTCAAGCTGCAGTTGCGTTGGCTGATGAAAGTTATAAGTATTTTGAAGCACCAGTAGTATCGAGTTTGGAAACTGAAGATAGTTGGGTGATTGACTCGGGTTGTTCTTACCACATGTGTCTAAAAATAGAATACTTTGAAACTTTGAACATGGTTCAAGATGGAGTTGTTCGCCTTGGTGATAATAAGGCTTGCAAGGTTCACGGTATTGGCACGGCCAGACTTAAAATGTTTGATGGTCATGAACTTCTTATTCACAATGTGAGGTATGTTCCAGAACTCAAGTGAAATTTGTTATCTATAAGTATGTTTGATGATCTGGGCTATTGTACTAGAGTTGAACATGGAGTTTTGAAGATTTCGCGTGATAAATTGATTATTGTTAAAGGGTCTAAAATATGTGGCATATTTATTTTATAAGGTTTAAATGTTGTTATTAATTAATCAGTAACTAGTGGAGGCTTTCATGACAAGGAAGAACTATGTGATTTGGGTTTAAGGCGTTATAAATGCGTTGAGAAAGTTTTAGAGGAGTATAATGAATTTTGCAGAAATTAAGGGATAAAAATGCATGTTACCGTTGAGTTGTTATTGATTTTTTGGGGAAAAACTAAGGTTAAAACAGCTTACTTGGTTCATAGAGAATTTCTTCAAAACAAGAATAGTGAAAACCAAGGGATAAACCAGGTAAAAACTATAACGGAGAAAACTCAGTTTGAGGTGGAGTTTCCTACTATGGGCGCTAGCAGTAGCGAGGGAACAGTAACAGAGATCTCTGATTATCATTTGACTCGTGATAAGGTAAGGAGGGTTATTGTAGATCTTAAAGGAACGGTTATGCTAGCCTTCAATATTATGTTTTTAATGTGGTTGAAGGACTGCAAAATAAAAGAAGAAAAACCTTCACTGAGGCATTTGAAATTTGTTGGAGTCAAAGTTGGTAGTAAAATCATACTTGTAGGCTTGTTAAATTACCTAGGCAGAAAAAGATAATTGGAAATAAGTGGATGCAAGTGGCGAGATCAAGATTCAATGATTGTTTGAATTTGATCAAGGTTATTAATTAGAGTTTCAATATGGTAGAGAGCAACAATGTTGTTGATGGTTAAATTGGTATCAACACGGTTTAACATCAAGGTGGAGTTTATTGTAAATGTGCCTTAAAACCTTTGTTGATGAAGAGAAAGAAAACATATGTTGGGGATTGCATTTACCACAAATATTGAAAGTTTCAGAAAGTCGGATGAAAAGTCTAAAAAATAGAAATAGAAAAACGGTCGGTGAATAGTGTCATCCATACGGATGAATAGTGTTGTTCGTACGGATGAATGGTGTTGTCTGTGCGGTGAATAGTGTTGTCTATATGAATAGTGATTTCGAGTTTTTTGGGCTTTTTCAAAAGTTTCTCGTTTTGTCCATGGATACCTGTGATTTTGGGATTTATTTGTTGGGTATTTTCTATTATAAATATGTATCTCTTCTGTTATTATAGCGTGACAATCTTAGAGCTTACACCAAAAGGGAGAATAAAGGTTTGAAGGCATAGCATATGATTTGGCTATTCTCAAGAGAAATCTTTGGGGTTATCTAAGATTATTGGGAATTGGGAAACAATTGTTTACACCTTGAGTTTGAGTTATTCATATATTGAAGGTTGAAGAGGTTTGGAAACACTTGGATAGAAAATAGGGTAATTCTTGGGCACCTTCAGGGTTCTTCTTGGGAACCTGAAAGCGAAGGCTATTTTCTTGTAACTCATATGTAATCTCTTGTAACAACTTTCTGAGTATAGTTAATTGGAGATCTGCCCTCTCCCCTAGAGTAGATCGTTTGATCAAACTGGGTAAACAAACCTTCGTATTTGTCTCGCCTTATTCTATTATATTTTCTGTGTACGAATTATTATTGTTGAAGCCCATTTATTTTGGTTGATACTATTCTTTTCCTCACAAATTGATATTGAATTTTGTCGTAATTAACAACAAGATTCACAACATGGTGCTTGAGGTTTTTCTGCATACTACTCCTAATAGCCATAATGTATTTTATCTGTTTTACTAACTTATGATCCACTTGTTTCTTGTTGAAGATGTATTCATTTCTAGCTTTCCACAAAAGATAAGAAGTCGATGCTACAACACTTTTGAGAAGATGACGCCTCCAACCTTTTAGCTAGTCTCTTTTATTATCTAATCTTTTACAATGCTCTACTTTTGACAAGTTCTCATATAATCAATCTAATGCAAAATTTATTTCTAAACCATTTTACTCAGTCTATTCTTTGTAGGGATTCTTCCCATGAACACGAGTCACTAGTAAAACTTTGCTCTAGGCCTGGCATTGTTGAGGGAGAAAATTGTCTTCCAAGCCACATGTTCCTTGTCTCCCCTGATCTTTTGGTAATTGGTGTCAGTTTTAAACTTATCAAACTTCAGGATATCCTCCCACTTCTGGTCTTTCTCAATAAAATCTCTTTCTTCCATCATTTATTTAAGAATCCAGGATCAATTAACTGAGACTTATCACTGCATAATATCTCTGCCTTTTAAGTAATAAGCATCTAACCATTTCACCCACAACTTGTCTTTCTTTGACTGAATATAATATAATTCAATTAATATTATATTAAAATTAAAAACATACATATTTTAAAATATTTATTTAATGATGTGATATAAAATAAAATATGGAGAAAACTTACATACAATTTTTTATTACAATGAAAATATGACAAGTATGCATAAATATTATCTAAGGAATGAAAATAGGAGAAATGACATATATGTAACAGGAAATTATACATTAATCATATCTTCATTCGAAAATATTATGAACCACACCTAAAAAATTGTATCTAAGTTTTCTCCATAAAATATAACCAATAATTAATATTAAATAATAGTTGTACAATTTGTGGTGTTTACATCTAAACTATTCAAATAAAAAATAAGAAATTAATTTTGTACATAAGTAAATATTATTTGAGGTGTATAAATGTATTTTTATGAATACTATTCATTTTTTATTCCTTTTTTAAATTTAATTTAACCGCATATATAAATTTAATAGTTATTTTTTATTAATATGATATATTATATTTATTTATTATTTATTTATTTAAAAATTTAAATAATATTTATTAATTTAATTTTCATATAGTCTTAAATGTGCTTTTGGTCCTCTTACTTTGATGTTTTTAATTTTTAGTTCTCCCATTTTAAAAATCAGTTTTTTGATCCCTACACTTTACATCATGTTAGAAACAAGTGGCAAGAAGTTACTTTGAAGGGTTGATCACCTTAACTTTTAGCTTAAGGACGACGCCCTCGACACTAAGTTCTTTCATCAATCTGCAATGGTTAGAAAGAAGTTTAAAAAATTGAGAAATTGATTCACGAGGATGGCAGCGCTATTACATAACAACATAGGTTGGGTGAAGTGGTGAAAAGTTACTTTGAAGGGTTGTTTAAGGTGATATATGGCAAGTATGAATTGGATATTCACCATGTCGACAATATTGTTAATCTATGAAGCACGGACTCCGACACAGACACCACGACACAACACGGACACTTCGACATCGATATGTCAAAAATCTAGGACACCGACACCGCTATATATGTTATTGTATTTGAGTTTCATTTACTCATCTAAATATCAAAAGAGTTAAAAATATTCTAATAAAAATAATGTCATTAATTCTTGATTGATAATATTGCTTCAATACATATTTAACCCTTCTAATCATGCATGATATTTGTCTAGAAAATGTATAAAGTGTGTTAAGATAAAGAAAAATACAATTTTGTTTAAATAAAACTTGTCTAAATTATCAAACTCATGTTGAATGAGTGTCATATGGATATTGATCACTGATTCAAAATGTTTTGAAGCAAGAAGAAAAAAACAATTTTTTGGGGACACTTGTCTGACTTTTCCGACACTTATTTGACTTTTCTAACACGTGTCCTACGAGTGTCATACAAGTTTCAGACACCGACACGTGTCGGAAACTGTGACACCCCTACTTCTAGAGGTGTCTGTGCTTCAGAGTTGTTAATGATTCAAATAATGAAAAAAAATTTGGTAGGTTTTACTAAGGAAGAATTTCATTTGGCTTTACTAGAGATGCATCCGGATAAATCCCCGAGTCCAAATGGTTTTAATCCTGCATTTTATCAAAAAAATTGGAATATTTATGGTGATGATATTTTTGTTGCTTCCAAGGGTTGGTTAGACTGAGGGCTCTTCCTAGCATATATTAATTAAACTAATATGTGTTTGGTACCTAAGTGCTCTCAGCCTAACGACATGAAAGAGTTCCTCCCTATTTCATTGTGCAATGTGATCTATAAAGTTGTTTCCAAAGTGCTTGCTAATCGTATGAAGTTTTTATCAAAAAAGTGTGTGTCAGAGTAACAATCGGCTTTTGTGGAGGGCCAATCCATTTTAAGTAACTCCATGATTGCAAGTGAGGTTATTCATGCCCTTGAGGACGAGAGGTAAGATGGCACATTTGGCACTTAAGATTGATATAAGTAAAGCTTATGATATAGTAGATCAAAGTTTTCTAAAAGAGATGCTTAGGAAGATGGGATTTATGGAAAGATGGGTTTCTTGGTTGATGATGTACGTTAGTTTGATGCACTATAATGTTCTAGTTAACTCGGAGAGTTTTGGGCCTATTGAACCAGAAAGAGGCTTGAGATAAGGGGATTCATTGTCTCTTTATCTCTTTATTCTTTTTTTAAAAGTTCTTCCGGCCCTTGTCAAGGGTTCAGCTGTAAATGGTGATATCCATGGAGTCCATATATACAGAGATTTTTAATGGTACTGATACAAAATCAAACATGTCACATAATACTCTCATATTCCATTGTTTAACATTAGGCAACAGGAGATTTTTAATGGTAATGTCATACACACCTTGCTTCTGTAGTCCAATCAAATATCCATCACGATTCCCTCGAAGCCAAGGTTCATTCATTACTTTGATATGACTTTCATCACTGATACTCCACCTACAACCTATCATTAGAACCTCTCTAGTTTTTCAAATTCTACTCCACACAAAACTTGGATTATAACCGATATTAGCATGAAAGAATGAGGATCTTGGTAAGTACATTACTTTAAGGGTTAATACCTATTTTCACCCCTGACATATGGGGTGTATTTGAAAAACCTCCCTGCCAAAAAAAAAGTTTCAATTGTTACCTTGACAAATTTTAAAAGTTTCAGTTTTTACCTTGAGGATGCCACATCACCTAAAAGGCTGATGTGGCTTATATTTTTGTTATATTTGTAAGTTTTTGTTATGCCATGTCACAAAATTCTAATTAAAATGTCCAGAATGCCCTTTTCTACATTTTTCTTAAAATCCCAAATTATTTGGCAAATGTTATGTTTCAATTCAGACCCTCCAAATTAGGGTTCTTCATCCTTGCAAGTCTTTGTTAAGCAGCTCTGATCTGAACTTCTCATACTTTGACTTGGAAGGTTTGTCATCCATGTCACTTTCATCAAGATCGTTGTTTCAAACCGAACTTGCAAGTGAATACCGTTGCGAAATGTTGCCTGGATCCGAAAAACTTATGGACTACACTCCGGTTCACCGTCGAATCGGAAAACAAATCTAGGATCCGACTCGCTTTAACATTCGGATGAAACTGCAGCGTTTCGCATCCTTTCCGACCGTAATCCATCCATTGTGAAACACGGTTGCTTTCACATGACTCCGTGAGATTCAACGGAACGGAGACTTTACAGAGTCTCCGGAGTTAACACCACATGTGGTCCCACTCGCCGTAGATCGAGATTTTGAGGCGAGTTTCTTAACGAAGATGGATTTTCCGAGTTTATTGAGATCGGGTTTACTCAAGTGGAAAGATGCAGCGATAGGTTGAATCTGTGAGTGTGAGTCAGGGGAGTGATTTTCGTGAGGGATGAAAGGAACAAGAGCGGATTGGAGAGGGAAGTTGTTGAGTTTGATTTTGCAGAAACACGGTGAAGAAGAGTTTCTTAACGAAGAGTGTGTGTTTTGGGTGAAGTAAGAGAGAAAAGGTAGGGTGATGAGAGGGTGGAAGACAACTGGGTACAGCTAGGGGGTATCTGTTGCTATTCAGTTGAGGACCCTCTTTCCTGTACTGCACTTTACTGGGCTCCCATTTCCTTGAGATGAAGCTGTGACCACTTTGCAAGGATGAAGAACCCTAATTTGGAGGGTCTGAATTGAAACATAGCATTTGCCAAATAATTTGGGATTTTAAGAAAAATGTAGAAAAGGGCATTTTGGACATTTTAATTGGAATTGTGTGACATGGCATAACAAAAACTTACAAATATAACAAAAATATAAGCCACATCAGCCTTTTAGGTGATGTGGCATCCTCAAGGTAAAAACTGAAACTTTTAAAATTTGTCAAGGTAACAATTGGAACTTTTTTTTTGGCAGGGGGTTTTTCAAATACACCCCATATGTCAGGGGTGAAAATAGGTATTAACCCAATAATATATCTCACTACATGCATCAAATTCAACAAACAAATAGTAGCATGTATTATTTCATCCAGTACTAGTTAACTTTTCAACACTATAAATACCACACATTGGTATATATAAATACACACATAGATATTTCAAAGATAAATTCTATAGTTTCTTCGGTCTCTATATTTTCTCTATTTGTCTCAAATATTCGTCTTATTTTAACACGTTATCAGCACGATCGTTTCTATCGAAAGTTTTTGCTACACTAGATATATATTCTATACTCATTACTTTAATCTTTTCATTACTGTTATTATTATTTGCCCCGATTATAGAAAATTGACAATCAGTCAAGTGATTTATAACTAGAGTGGCTATTATCGTTATTATTATTTTACTTCTTATAGAAAAATGGCAACTCGCCAAGTGCTCTATAATAAGTAAAATTATTCTTATTATATATTTTGTGTCGAGGTTTAAAATCACATATTGTTACTAGTTTTTATATCTAGTTGAGGTTTTAACCCCCATATTATTACTATGTTTTATATTTAGTGGAGATTTAAAATCCCACATTGTTATTAATTTTTATATTTAATGGAGGTTTAAGACCTCATGTTGTTACTATCTTTTATATTTAGTGGAGGTTTAAAACCCCCCATGTTATTACTAACTTTTATATTTAGTGGAGGTTTAAAATCCTCCACGGTGTTACTAACTTCTATATTTAGTAGAGGTTTAAAACCCCATATGCAGATACAAACTTTCATATTTAATTGAGGTATAAAACCCCATATGTATATTCTAATATTTATCATATGTGTTCTTTTGTCTGATAATTATCTCCAACACTTATAACGGTCATATAATTTATTTTACACACTTAAATCTTGGCTAGATAATATTATTTTTCTTCACAATTAACCTTTTTTCCTTTTTTTTCTTTTCCCTTTCCCCAACGATAATATAACGGCTAGTTTTTCAACAACAAAAAAATTCACCTCTATAAATATTTCAACTTCTTCCATAATTTTCACATCATTCTCAAAACTTCTACTCATATTTTTCAAATGGCTAAAATTCTTCTTTTGTTCATCCCTCTAGTTGTAATAATTTTGTTTATTACCAGTATTATCAAACGTGAAGAATTAGGTAATAATTTTGTAGCTTTGATAATAATTATTGTCTTATCATTACTAGTTTTAGTTTGGTTTATTAGTAAAGGTTTTTTAATATTATGTAGTCACGGACTTTGTAATTAAATAAAATGTTTTTATATTTTTAGTTTATGTATTTAAGATTTATTGTGTTCATCTGAATTATAGATATAATCATGTCAAATCTTAAGCATCAATTCAAAATTCTAAGCATAACTGAGGACAACTTCATAACATGGAACAATAATTTAATTGAATACCTTACATGTGAGGGACTTAACAAAATACTTGAAGGAGACAATTCTGGAAAATCAACAGACGACCCAGATAAAATGGAAAAGAGAAAGTCGAAAGTGAATAGAACAATCAAACATCATCTTGATGATGGATTGCAAACCGAATATTCAAATGCTAAAGATCCCAACATTTTGGTGAGATTCCAAGATTACAAAAGTGTTGTTGCATATAACTCTGCTATGCATCAAATTATAGCACAACTAGAATTTTGTGGCAAAATTATAACTGAAAAAGAAAAATTGGAAAAAACTTTTTCAACTTTCCATGCATCACAGGTATTATTGCAACAACAATATAGAATGAGGGAATTTGCTGAGTATTCTGATTTGGTTGCAGTCCTTCTAGTAGCAAAACAAAATAACGAGCTCCTTATAAAAAATCACTAAACACGACCCACAGGAACAATTGCATATCTTGAAATAAATGCAACAACATTTAATCGTGGGTGTGGTGGTTTTAATCGTCTCAAAAGACGTGGTGGTCATGCTCGTTTTGATGGTAATAATGGTTGTGCTCGTTTTGATGGTCAAGGTCAAGGAAGGTACCATTGTCAAAACCTTTTCCATGGTCAAAACCATTTTCGTGGTAGAGGACGTGGAAGAGGTCATATGAACAATTATAGATCTCCCAGATATGACCAAAATAACTGGAATCGCCAAGGAAATGGTAGGTATATCCAAGAAGGTCCCTCGAGAAATTATAAATATGTATGCTACATATGTGGAATGAAATGTCATTGGTCTAAGGTGTGTAGAACACTAGAACATTTGTGTAAAACACAAATGACATCTATAGAGGAAAAGGGGAAAAAGTGAATTTTAATAAAATTGAACCCAGAAATGATAGTACCTATTTCGAGACTGTTGATTTCGTTGAAGGAACAATGAATTAAGTGACTATTTGAATAATGAATAATGTGCTTGTATAATTTTATATTTGAACTACGTATCGTCTTAAGAATTTGTATGTGTATGTTATATTTTTATAATATAATAATGTTCAATATGTTATTAATTTACTCTCTATTTAATCTTATTTTGATTTCAAAAGGGTTATACATGGAACATGTCAAAGACATTTGCATTCCGGACAGTGGAACTACTCATACAATCCTCAAAAGTAAGAAATATTTTACTAAAATAAATCCAACTAAAAGTGTAATAAATACAATCTCAGATCCTGCATATTTGATAGAAGGAACAGGTAATGCTACGTTCATGTTACCAAGTGGAACAAAGTTTGTCATTAATAATGCTTTATACTCTCCAAAATCAAAGAGATATTTGTTGAGTTTTAATGTCATATATCTTCAAGGATATGATACCGAAACTGCAACTGAAGGTAACATGAAATACATTAATATCACTGCTAATGTTTTGGGAAATAAGAAAATTTTAGAAAAACTACCAAAATTGCCTTCTGGGTTACATTATACATATATACATGAAATTGAATGCAATTTAGTAGTAAAAGAAGATCCCAAAATTGTGACTTTATGGCATGATCTTTTAGGTCACCCTGGTTCAATAATGATGTGTAAAATAGTTGAAAGTACACATGGTCATCCATTGAAAAGTTTAAAACTTACAAAAGAAGAGAGACCATGTGAAGCTTGCTTTCTTGGAAAACTTATAACAAAGCATTCACCAGGAAAGATTCAGAAAGAATCACCTACATTTCTTGAAAGAATTCAAGGTGATATATATGGACCTATTCATCCACCTTCAGGATCATTCGGGTATTTTATGATATTAATTGATGCATCTAGTAGATGGTCGTATATATGTTTACTATCAAGTCGTGATATAGCTTTTGCAAAATTTATTGCACAAATAATTAAACTAAGAGCTCAATTCCCTTATTATACTATAAAGAAATCAGACTTGATAATGATGGTGAATTTACATCTGAATCATTTAATAATTATTGCATGTCAATTGGAATTGTTGTTGAACATCCTATTCCTCATGTGCATACACAAAATGGTTTAGCCGAGTCATTAATCAAATGTCTTCAATATATTGCTTGACCATTAATAATGAGAACTAAGCTACCGTTTATTATTTGAAGTCATGCAATTCTACATGCTGCAACACTGCTATGCTTAAGGCCAAGTGTTGATCATAAACATACCCCTTATCAACCTGCAATTGGTAAAGACCTAATATTTCCCATTTAAAGATTTTTGGTTGTGCAGTATATATTCCAATAGCTCCACCATAAAGAACAAAGATGGGGCCTCAAAGGAGATTGAGAATATACGTCGGGTATGAATCACCATCTATTATTAGATATCTTGAACCTTTAATTGGTGATGTTTTTCAGGCAAGATTTGTTGATTGTCATTTTGATGAAACAAAATTTCCAACATTAGGGGGAGAAAACAAACAATCAGAAAATGAAATATCATGGTATGTACCTCATTTATTACATTTGGACCCATATAATAAATCATGGGAAGAAAATGTAAAGAAAATTATGCACTTACAGAATTTAGCAAATCAACTGCCATATTCATTTACTGATTTGAAAAGAGTTACTAAGTCACATGTACCAGCTGTAAATGTACCAGCTCAAATTGAGATTTCAAAACTAAATGATGTAGAAAGTACATCTAAGGCACACTTGAAGCGTGGCCGACCTATGGGATCCAAAGATAAAAATCCCCAAAAATGAAAGGAATAGAAAAGTTGAATTTGATTGAAAGTGATCTTGAAAAGACACTAGATGATAATAAATCCAGGATTCAAAAAGGTGCTCTCGAAGAAGCACAAGATGATGATAATAAGATCATTGATGATGAAACTGAAAACAAGAATGATCTCGAGATTTCAATTAATTATATTAATACAGGAAATTTGTTGAACCGAAAGGGTATGAATATTGATAAGATATTTTCATTCTCAGTTGCATGCGAAGTTATGAATAAAAATGACGATCTTGAACCCCTAACTATGAATGAATGTCAAAATAGACATGATTGGAAAAATTGGAAGGATGTTATAGATACTGATTTAAATTCTCTAAATAACGGAAAAGTATTTGGTCTTATTGTGACTATACCTAAAGGTGTAAAACCTATTGGGTATAAGTGGGTTTTTGCGAGAAAGTGAAATGAGAAAAACGAGATTGTTAAATACAAAGCTCGTCTTGTTCCACAAGGTTTTTACCAAAGACCAGGGATCGATTATGAGGTAATATATTCTCCTGTTATGGATGTCATTACTTTTCATTATTTAATTGGTTTATCAGTATTTAATAATCTTGATATGTACCTTATGGATGTTGTCACTGCTTATTTATATGATATATACATGAAAATCTCAGAAGGATTAATGAAGTCTGGGACATCAGAGCCAGGAGAAATGTATGCAATTAAGTTGCAAAGATCATTGTATGGACTAAAACAATCCGGACGCATGTGGTATAATAGACTAAGTGAATATTTGATCAAAGAAGGTTAGGATAATAATCCTATTTGCCCTTGTATTTTTATAAGAAAAACAATTTTCGGATTTGTAATAATTGTTGTTTATGTTGATGACTTAAATATCATTGGGACTAATAAAGAAATCAAAGAAGTGAGAAATTATTTAAAGAAAGAATTTGAAATGAAAGATCTAGGAAAAACTAGATTTTGTCTTGGTTTACAGATTGAGTATACTAAAAATGGTATATTGGTACATCAATTAAATTATACAAAAAGGGTATTGAAAAGGTTCAACATGGACAAGGCAACCCCAGTCCAATGATGGGTATAACACTTAATATTGAAAAGGATCCTTTTAGGCCTAAAGAAAATAATGAAGAGGATCTTGGCCCAGAAGTGTCATACCTCAGTGTCATTGGAGCACTAATGTACCTTGCTAACTATACAAGACCGGATATATCTTTTGCAGTGAATTTACTAGCAAGATTCAGTACATGTCCTACAAAGAGGCATCGGAAAGGAATAAAACAGATATTTCGATATCTCAGAGGTACATTTGATCTTGGTTTGTTTTATTCTAACAATACAAAACCAGATTTGCTTGGTTATGCAGATGCATGATATTTGTCAGATCCACATAATGCAAAATCACAGACTGGATATGTGTTCACATATGGCGGCATTGCAATATCATGGAGATCTCAAAAACAAACACTTGTAGCAACTTCTTCAAATCATGCTGAAGTAATTTCCCTTCACGAAGCAAGCAAAGAGTGTAGATGGTTAAGATCAGTGACTCAGCATATCCAAGGAGCATCTGGTTTAACAACAGATAAAAATCCAATAATTTTATATGAAGACAATGCTGCATGTGTTACCCAGATGAAAGAAGGTTACATCAAAACTGATAGAACCAAGCATATCCCTCCAAAGTTCTTCTCATTCACACAAGAACTCGAAAGAAACAAAGAGGTTGATATTCAATGCATTCGTTTGAGTGATAATAAGGTGAATCTCTTCACAAAGGCACTTCCCACATTAGTTTTCAGGAAGCACTTACAAAATGTTGGGATGCGACACTTTCGAGATCTTTGAAGAAGAACTAATGTGTTCTATTGAGGGGGAGCATAGGGTTGTACTATTTTTCCTTTATTAAAGTTTTTATCTCAATGGGTTTTTCCTAATAAAGTTTTTAACGAGACAACAAATATTCTCATAACTATCCTCAACAAGACTTCAATAGAGCATCATGACAGATATTTCAAAAGGGAGAGTGTTAAAATAATATTCAATTATTATTATTACTATTTTGAAATACTTATGAATAGTATATCTCACTACATGCATCAAATTCAACAAACGAATAGTAACATGTATTATTTCATCTAGTACTAATTAACTTTTCAATACTATAAAGACCACACATAAACATTTCAAAGATAAATTCTATAATTTCTTCTGTCTCTATATTTTCTCTGTTTGTCTCAAATATTCGCTTTATTTTAACACATACAACTTTTTATATCAAAATATCAAAACACTTAATTTATAATGTACTGAGTGTCAAACAATTATAGTGCACACTTTATTTAGCTTTACTATCAAATTAGAACCTTTCGGTTTAGCAATGAATGCATGAAGTGCTCCAAGTGGGAGTTGGTAAATTAAAAAAATCACATGTCAACAACAAATTATGCATATGGAGAATTTAACAAACGCAACTGACATGACTTGCTGGTAGATCCACAGCCTTTCAGAGTCAGCCAACATCATCCAGGAAAGAAACCACTTCATACATAATTTTATTAATCAACAGCTAAATCATGAAGAAAAAGAGATGAATCACTAAACAATTGGTTTGAGTAAAAGGATAAAAAAGTGTTGTAGTTCTTACATATTTAATATGAAAAATGCAGAAGAATTGCATTTGTATTCCCTAAATTATGCGCTTCTATTGGAAATATAAACTAAAAATACAGTTGCTATAAATAAAAAGTTAAAAAAACTATTCCACATAATTCAAAATCCTTATATATTTCTATATATAAAATATTAAATATTAACATGAAATATGCAGAAAATTTACATTCATATCTTTTAAATCACGTGTTCTTTTTATTTTATATTTATGAATGTTTATAAGACTTAACAACGATACATGTTAAATATGTAGAAGACTTAATATGGTGCAACCGTGGTTAATTGTAAAAAAAAATTATTGGAAAATTTGTTTTGCATTTTTTTAATTGTTTTCATTTTTTATGAAAAACTATGTATATTTATGTAAAAAAAATTGTTTTCGTATTTTTCAGACTAAAATACAGTATATTTATATTAAATATGCCGAAAAAATGAAATATATAAAATTGAAAAGAAAAATTATTCTTTTTAATTAAAGTTTAAAAAGATATAATGGTCGGTTGAATAAAAATGTGGAGCGGGATGCATAGGGGGAGGGGGAGGGTGGCAAGTAAATCGTTCCTAATAGAAGAAAAGAATAGAAAAATAATGGATGATGCTTACATTGCCCTGAAATTAAGCCCACGTAATAGTTGAGATGTTTATAATGTGCATTAGATCAATTTTAAATAACAAATTGTATTATAAGTTGACTAAACAAGAGTCCTCCAGTTGTATTCGTAAATCGCAGTCAGGTTTGTGAAGTACTTGAGGTATTGCCACATCGACATATATAGCACTTTTGTCCACAAACATGGACGTTCCAACCAAAACAAGAGATAACACCTCAATGTGCAATGTCGGTGGTACTCAACCTACTCATCATCATCGACATCCTTAGTCCTTTTCACATGATCACTATAAAGCTTTTTCAAACATCTAAATCGTGCATAAGCACCTCTAGTGCAAGTTGCCTCCTCCAACACCTTATCAAGGTCAACCCCCAATAATTTGACCCTCATCCCAACCTCTTCCTTTCGCTCGATCTCTTCGTGGTCCAATAATCTTCCCCTGATAGAAAGGTATAGTAGGCATGAGACGCCATCCAAAGTGATTGTCATCTTGCCTATAGGTAGGTGGAAAGATAAGTCTCTAAGTACCACCTCTCTGCAAAAGCCCCCTGCATGTCGTGGTTTATGGTCACATATGTAGATGAACATAAATCCACAAGAATAGCGGATAACATCTTCAAACCAACGACCAAAGGACTGTGGCAACTGCAGTATCTTTCTATTGTGGTTAATCATTTTCAAACAACCACCCTCCTGAAAAAGAAAACATAATTAGTATGGATTTAACTAGTTGACAACATATGTATATGTATTGTAAAAGAAAAGAAATATATCTCTCTATTTCAGACATGCCTAGCAACATACTCTACATAATTATAAAGTAAGGAGGTGTCATATGACCCTTTTAAATAACTCTCCAATGAGTCTTCCTCCATGACTTTCTCCTGGACTTCATGGTCAACAAGGGCTCAAGGGATTCAAGGGCCTCAAGTTCTGCCGCATCATATGTTTGTGATGTCTGAGATAGTTGGCTATGAGGTCTAAACGGTTGGGACTGCGAAGAATATGGAGCATCAAACGAGTCACCAGTAACTTGTGGTTCATGGTATTGGCTGCGGCTCTTTCACGTCGTGTCAACGGAGTTTGGGACACACGCTCGACCCTAAACCGACCTTCAATATTGTTAGTCATTGCACCTGCGTTATAAACAAAAATAGATTTAAATAGCATGTCCACTAATCCTAATTTTTTGACTTAGCCCAATCCAGAGATGTATCTCATAAAATAGTTCAGAGAAAATTTGGAGATGCATCTCCAGACAAACCTGCGATTTTCAGCTCTCATGGCAGACCCATTTTCTGCCCTAACCTACTCAAAAATCCTCATTGCATGTACTAATAGACTATAAATTTTGTTTACACTACTACCTAATACACCTAAAACAATTAATGCATCTAAAAAAACTATCTAAAAATCAAAACATAAAAAGAAGAAAATTTGAAAAATTTATCAAAAGAAATTAATTGATGAGAATGAGCAGATTAGATGTTATGAGATGCTGGAAAGAGCTCCAAAGATATAAGTTTGATTGAATGAATGCATAGATAAAATCATTGTAGAGTTCATATAACATTTTTTTTGAAAACTTTTGAGAAAATGAAGAATGAAGAAGAGGGAAGGATCCAACGCAGAATGTGAACCAATAGCATCTAAAGATGCATCTCCGGACAGCCAAACTACTTTTGAATAATATTGTTTACGGAGGTGCTACATATACGAAAAACCATCTCCGAATTAATTTTATATAATAAGGCGTGTTTAGAGTGCATCTTCAAACGTTTAAGATAATATGGACTTTTCACAGTGGTGTAGGAGCACCTATAAACGTTTAAGATAATATGGACTTTTCACAGTGCTGTAGGAGCACCTATAAGACTACCTATAAGACAGAAAAGAGTATTTCTTTTATTTCAAATAAATTTCATATTGTAGACTGAATTTTAATTTTGAGAAGTACTTCATTTCCTATGAATATGATGGATCCTATGGATAGGGAGTGGTCTTATATGGGCTCATGAACTAGAGGCCCGCTGAAATTGATACTTCATAAACAGTTTTCTGTTACTTAAACGACTTCAAGAATTGCGCTATCATTCAAAATTGTTTACAAAATCTACTTCAATATTAAAATGGTTGTCCAAGATTTAAATTTAGACAAAATGAATATTGTGTTACATTTAGTTACATTTGCAAAAAGTTTTATCATCGATTTAGTTATATTGCATCATTTGCAGAAACAAATCTATTTTCGTTGGTTATATTGCATCATTGGTAAAAACTTTCTTTATCATTTCCAACGATACACCTTCGTTGTTTCATTGTAACTGTTTGCGTTTCCCGAACAATTGGAGTTATAGTCATATGTTTATAATATTAGCACATGAAAGGAAAAGGTACACCAAGACACAATACGGAGATTAAATCATTTTTTTAGTTCCACAATAAGAAGTAAACAAGTTTAGAAGACAGCATTAGCAATTTCTGAAAACTCAGACCCATTTGCATGCAATTCTTTTCAGACGATCCTCTCCAACTCCCTAGCATAACTAAGTGTTTGGTTGATGAGTTGCAGAGATGGTATTTCTTTGCAAGGTGCAGATTCTTTTGCCTTTTGAAAGAAGACAGAGCCGTTCTTAATTTCCCACTCGGGGTGCTCCTGCAATTAGTAGATAATACTTTTAGAACCGGAGAACAAAACAATATCGAGAGACGGCATTTATGTGCATCAAGGAAAAGCACACGAGCAATATATATTGGAATCGTGAAACATATAAGATAAGATTGTGCAGTGGTTATTAATGTTTATTCCCATTCATGCTAAGGGCCATGACAATTCTCACCTCATTAATATACTCCACGAGTTCCTGGTCTTTGGAGAACAGCAACATTTGCTTAGCATCATTGATTGAAAGATAATCATAAGCCTTCTCACTGCATCCTGCTATCTCATCTCTGGATGTTTTATAGAACAATACAAACGGATCAGAAAATTGATATAGATATGCAAAAAAAAAATGAAAGATTGATAACAGCATTTACCTGATGGTCTTTGCCAAAAGATCCATGAAATAACCATATGTTTCATGTGGCACTGTCTGCCTAGCACTCAAGACACGGTTGTAAGCCCCTTCCATAAAAGATTGTTCCAACTCTACGGCATGCTTAATACAGGGATTCTCTAGAGCAGTGGATGAAAGTAATTCCAACTCGGTATGGAATTCAGCAATCCTATTCTGCACAAGTAGTCTTAACAGGTTGAGACCAAGTATTGGGTACTCCTGAGGAGATTGTGGAATACGATTACTGCAATACATGAAAAGCACCCATCAATTATAATAGTTCAACAAGAAAACAGATGAGTTGGAGTCTTGGAGATAACATCCACACTCTGATATCAATACTAGTATACTACTCTTACATTTCTTGGCATACACGCATACATAAAATGCTAAGAAATCAGGAAATGTCTATTGTTTTGATGAGTTTAGGAAGTTATATTATTCACTTGCAAATAAAGAGGGGAAGAATCAATTACCGAGCATCTGTGTAATAAGGTTTCAACTGGAAGAAATCCCTTTCAAAGGCATCTTGATCCTCAATTTTTACACTAAGGACAACAGCGTGCTCATATATATCCCCTGAAAATTCCAACAACCAACATGAAAAAATAAACACATTTCAGACAAAGTACTCAGCTAGAAACTATTTCTTCACCCTTTTTTAAGTTACTATCTTATTCATTCTAATAAATATGACATGGTCATGGGGAGAAAGTTTAGTATTTTATGTTGCATAATTGATATGGAAAATGTCTTATCATTTTAAGATAATTTATGAGGTTATTATTGGCAAGCACGAGCAATGTTGGATTATAAAGAGGAGTAGCTGTCTTTTGTGATGAGGAGTTGGATTATTATGGTAGTGCATGTAAATTATTTGGTGTACTTTTCTTTTTTCTTTTCCTATTATACCTGTAACCCACTCCCCAATCAGAGATTGAGATTTGAAGTTTTCTATTTGTTTTTACTCGCTAGTACTGTTCTTATGGCTTAAATGTAGAATTTATCCTTGCATTCCCACAAACTGTTTTCTGTTAACCATGGATTCATCTTGCAAGTTGCAAGCTTTGTGAGCATTCTCATAAATCTCTTAAACTCACATGGATTATCCCAAATTTAGACATGTTCATAGTTATAAAAATGTTGTACCCAAATGGAACCTAAAATAACTGAACTAACTCGTTGAAGTTGCAGGATACACTATGTCACTATTTAACTAAGTGAGTAATTAGTGTCAGTCAAGATGGGTTTAAGAAAAATTGGAACTGCAATCAGCCACACTGCTAGAAGCATACAAGGCCATAGAACAAGCTAAGCCATTTAGCACAAGTCAGACTATATGCAAAGCTTTTCACAAGTTCCAATATTCCTATTACTTATATTCTAGTGGAAAGTATATGCCGTAATCTAGTTTGTTAACATATTCATCAACAATTACAAACTAATTTAAGATTCACTCATATGAACAAAGAAAAACATTACTTGCTATAGTTAACTCCTGAACTGCGTTAGGTGTATCGGCAAACAAGGGTGGAAGGCTTCTGAACCCTGTTAGTAAAACCTGCAAGTTAAAAACTCACATTGAGAATTTAAAAAAACAAAACCAAGTTAACAAGTACGAGCCCGTGTAGACAAAAATCTCAAAAGTAAACCCCAGTTTCTCAAAACCCATCTTACATAACTATATAAACCAACGATAACAAATCTGAGGCAAATCGCACAATTACAATAACGATCTCAAATCTGAGGCAAATCGCACAGTTACAATAAAGATCTCATACTGAATCAATCAACCCACAATCATTATGATTAACTTGATAAGTATGATAAAATCATGTTGAAGGGGCATTACAATTAGGGTTTTGTAGGGTTGGAAGTACCTTTAGCTGTGAAAGGAGATTGGAGCTGGAATCGAAGTCGTTACGGAGAAACGCAGCCTTGAATCGATCCAAGAGCTGAGAAACTTCTGTCAATTTTGCATCCATGACTTTGATTTCTTGCTTCTGAAAAGTTGAATGTTTGATATCTTGCAAATGAGGTTTTGAATCCTAACAACAGAATAACAATAAGAATAACCGGGTCGAATACTAAAGCCCATAAATCAAATGGATCCAAAAATAATTAATACAAATGTTTTATATGTATTATTGTAAAAATAAAATAATTTCATTAGTTAAATATTATTTATTTCATAAATTTTGTTACAGTATTTCATGCACTTTAATTATATGTCATATTTTTATAATATAGACAACAAAAAATATTGTCACTATTATTTAAGTGTATTTAAGAAAACTAAAAGAGAAAATATTTATAGTAAACATGGCCTTTGTTTTTTGAGATGAATATAATTGATAATGATATGAAAGATATTAAAAAAGTATAAAATATATTTTATGATCGGAGAAAGAAGAAACTTAAATGTGAGTTTTTTTTCTAATACATGATGAAATTAAACTCGAATGTAAGTTTATAGTTTTGTTTTTTTTAATAGTTAAATAAACAAAACAATTTTGATAGAAGAAATTAAAATTTTGATAAAGATGTAAAAGTTGAACTTGAAAAAAGAAAATATATCTAAATTTCATGTACAACTTTTTTCTCTATAAATGCCGACATAATAAAAATTGAAAAAAATAATAAAATATAAAATGAGGTGAAATAAATGACATATTTATACTTGCAACAACAACAAAATGAAGTAAAATTAAAAATAAAAAGAAAATATAAAATAAATAAAAATAGAAATAAACAATACAAGGAAACTAAATATTATAGTAAATTGATAAAATAAAATAAAAATAGAAGGATATATTAATTTTATATGTATCAAGGACATATACCTGCAATAATAACATTAAAATTAAGCAAAGTGAAAAATGAAAAAAAATATTTAAAAAAATTCATAACATAATGAATTTATAAAATATAACTTAATCTAAGGTCAATGCAAGGTAATAATATATAATAAAGAAAAATCAGATATTTATGAAGACTTTCAAAGACTCTTATCATCTTCTTTAGAGAAAAGGAAAAGGATGGTTTTAAATGTGATGAAAAAATATTTCTGGATTTATCTAAAAAAATTGATCACTCCAGAATTTAAGTCAATGATTCAATCATTAAAAGATGGACAAATGTTGAAGGAGTAGTTGGAACATCATATCAATAGATTGACTATCCATAAAAATGAGACAAACTCTAAAGAGCTAGATAACACTGGAACTCTCAAGCCAACAAAGTTTTTATTTTTGAGTTTAGATATTTTATCCAAAAGATTTCATCATTTGTCTTCTTTGTGAAGTGGTCGTCACTAGTTTCATAAATGTATTATCTAATTTTAGTGTTATCTTATATTTGATATAATTGAAGGAGACATTGTCGGGTAAATTTTGGAGTAAAAGCTTTAAAATAATTATCCTTCCAGAACAAGTCTGTTGGAGTTTGTGTTAATATAGGACGGTTCTTCTTGAGAAATAGTCTTGTCTCTTGAATCAGCAATAAGTTGATTTGTCGATCTTAGTTTTTCTTTTAAGTCTAAGTATAATGTTGAGGGAATGTGTTGATCTCAATTGATTTGGATGCTAAAAGAAAACAATGTCTTACAAGATGTCGTGACATTTTATTGCGGCAAGCTAGTTCAGTTAGTATATTCAAGGATGTTTATCTACTCAATAGGACAACGCTCATTAATATTGGTCATCACATTGTTAAAGGTATTGCTTTCGTCAATAGTGTTTCTCCTAAGCTTGGGACTTCTGAGAATCTTCTAGGAAATATATTTTTCTTAAATATTTTGGATGCAAATCGTTTTGAGAATTCGAGGGGTGAGTTGGGATTTTGAACGACTGAAGAGTCATTGCAGGATGAGAATGTGTCATTGATATTCTCCCTTCTTTTCATCTAGTGGTGCATGTAAATTCTTAAGATGTAAGTATATGTTCAAACCGGATGTTGTTTCGTCTGGCCAAGGATATGTCAGTTCAAATGTCGTGAGAATTTCCAGCAGTCAAATCTTGGGAAGAGAGAAAAAAGAACAAGTAAGTGGTGCACTGATAATGAGAATGATTATACTTAGTTCAAAATTTTCTTCTAGGAATGGTCTATCGTTACAAGCAAGGTATCGTTACAAATTTTAATTAATACATCTTTGGATGTCCCTCCTCTCAAACCGTGTTTCATTATGAGCCAGACTTCCATAAATGTTGATGCCAAGAAGATTCAATTGTTGGAAGCGAAGTCAAGAAAGAAGGATAAGAGTATTGATCCAAAGAAGGTTGAATCAAAGGTGGAAACATCTGGTGGATCATCTGCTGGAGCATTTAGGACATGGAAAAAGTTTATAACAAAGATGAAGTCCGGCAAAAAAAGTCATGTTCAACTTCATGACCCTGACTCAGATGTTGATAAACATTGAGTGGCTTACATTGAATCAGTGGTTCGTTTGAATAGTATGTCTTAAGAAGGACAATTACTTTTGATGTTCTTTGTTAATGGATCAGTAATAATTTGTTGTTCCTGTTTGATTCCATCGGTTTGTTTTGATGTTTCCATCAATTTGTCTCGGTGTTTCCATTTGTTTGGTTCCATTGCTAGTGTGTGCTTCCAATTTGTTTTTACACTTATTTTACTTTTGTCATCTTTTAGCTAAAAAGAGAGAGTAAAGTGTTAGTGTGTTTTGTTTGTCCAAATGTCTTGACATAATGATATGAAGTGGGGGATCTTATATCACGCAGAAACTTCTTAAAGATGACGGGATTCTCTCTCTCCCTCGGAGCTTCATCTTCATCTTCCTCGCATCACCTTCGATTTCTGGATCTCCTCCATTTTCTCACCTTCATTCTCTCCTTCTAAACTATTCATCATCCGCCCTGAATCTGCAAGATTCTTCAACATGATCCTTCTTCATCAGCTTCTTCAGACTTTTCAACCAACATCAACGATTCCTCAACTCTTCATCACCAACTTTATCAGTCTTCATTATTATCTATGGATTTCTGGTAGTGTCCTCGACGTGGCAAAGTTGCCGGAACTACTCCGGTAGGTAAGTATTACTCTCCATTAATCTCCACTTTCTTTCGTCTTTTTCAAATTGTTGTAAAGCTGAGCCAGAGTCTGTGAATCAAAATCGAAACACTAGATATAGAGTGAGAGCCGCAAGGGTGTCGATGACGATGGAAGTTGGCGAGGTGGCGTTAGGGCCGCCATTTGCGAAACTGATGTGAAGAAGATGGTGATATCGCGACGAGAGCTCGTGAAGAAGACGAGGGAACTCCAAGCGTCGCTCCAAATTTGGCCCTAATCCCTTTTGTATTTCATAATTTATTTTTTAATTTAATTATTTTCATTCAGAAAAAATAATAAACAAAAATGTGAAAAGATATGGATTTGGTGAATTTCGTTTGGGCCTCTATGCACTGGGCCAGATTTCTTTCCATGCCCCTAGTCTGAATCCGTACACCCGTTCCAAGTTCATTTCCACATTTTGCTCTAAATTTCTAGCAATTTTTAGTTGATGATTCTTTCGCACTTTTCGGCCGATTTTTTGTGTGGATAGCAATATATTGGTTCCTGACTTGTGACATTTGTTTTGCAATTTTTCTATTAGGTTAGGAATTAATTGGGAGAATGTTTAGCATATGATTAGAATTAGGATTTCTAGCGCATTCTTATCGATTCCGTATACTTGATTTCGTTTCTCGAGCATGATGAGTAGCGTAATGATAGGTTCATATCTTTCGATAAAATTTGAGTTGAATTATATAGCCTTGTTATTTGCTAACTCATTTTGTGATTTGTGTAAGTTTCCGACGAATCTCTCGCACCTTGAGATATTAGTGGATTATTTCGCGCGACGTAGTTTTATGTGATGATTTGGATGCATGTGATTTATTTTCATATGGATGCTTTGACGCTTATTTCATATCCAATTTTTTTATTATTTCTCTCTGCTTGGTGAAGCTTGCACGGAGTATTCCGGATTTCTCTGCTTTGGATTACTTAGCTACGAATTGATATCTATTTGGTACTTTCTGATTATGGTTTACCTTTCGCTTTTTATTTTCAATTCCTTGCCATGAGAAGTAGGAATAGAGATGCATGCTTTATCGCTTTCTAGATATCATGAGAAGTAGGGGAATAAAGAGTGTGCATTTGAAGTCGTCGTTTAAAGTCCTGTAGCAGGCATTCTGTATTTGTGTGTTATTTGTGTTTGTGGTTTGTTTAAAGACCTATCTTGGAGTAGACATTTTGTCGTGTGTTTTATATTTGTGCTAAAGACCTCAAATAGCCATCTTGTTGCTGCGGTGTTAGCGGCAAGCAAAGAGTTTGGTATTTATTTTTACCAGGTGATATATACCGGTTAGGTTATATCGTATCGTGTCCACAAAGATTAGTCATTGATTCTTCGTTCGACAATTCTATCTTAGTGAGTTTGGGAATAAATTGGTTGTAAAGAAAAGACAAAAAATAAATGAACAAAAAGTATAAAGGATAGACAGCTTGTCCGAAACGAATGCATACTACCAGTCATAGACTTAAATTTACCGTCCATGTCATACTCAGCCTACGATACTCCTTCGTGTCATCACATACCTCTCACAACCTTTAGTTAAGTTTGTTGTTGCGCATGCCAAAGACCCCAGTCGAATGACATGTCCTTGCTTGAGTTGCTGTTATGGGAGTCAGGTTGACGCGGTTCAGTTAGCATCGTATTTAACACGATATAGAATTGATAGAAGTTATACATGTTGGAATATGCATGGTGAGAAAAGTAATGGGAATGTTGAATCGGGGGATAATAGGACATATACTTCAAACGACAATTGCACAGTGTTATACCCCAAAATTTGTCCTCCCACTTCTCAAGACATTTCACATGTCCATACTCAAGGATTTCACAAGGGTTGACCAGATAAACCCTCTCCTAAGCAATCAACCCAAATTAGAGTTTTGTCATTCTCAAGTCAAGATGGACATCCAGCATTTCAAGTGGTCATCATGCCTCATCATATGTTTCAAAGAATCTCCATGTCAAGTTTCAAGCCTAACAAGTCAAGTTTGCTCAGACAATTGCTCAGATGGATGAAAATTAGTCGTATTGGACAAAAAGTCAACTGTGGTCAACATACAGTCAAACTTCACAAATTTTGGTCAACATCAATATTTTGAAGTAATATTCATCATTTGATCAAGGGTTGATCATGATTCCTCAAAAAAAGTCAAGATTTGATCAAAAGTCAAAGTTTCTAAATTAGGCTTTCTCAGACAAAAGTCAACAGAACTTTGACCAGGCATAACTTTCACATAATTTATCAGAAATTTTTCCACCACAGCTCATTTTGAAGAGAAGTCAATTCTCTACAACTTCATGTCTCACAAGCTTGGGCAGAAAATGCTTCATTTGGAAGTTATGGATCAAAACATTACAGGTCCTTTTAAAAGTCAACAAAAAGTCAACTATTTGTAAAGAAGTGTTCATGAGCATGGAAACTTCAATGAAGATGAAACCAAAAGGGTTGTTTAGAAGACATCTTGAGCTTTCTAAAATGTCCAAGAACACCCAAAAATGTTAAAGATTAAGCAAGATACACATTGTCCAAGTTGAGCATTTTTGAGGAGGTGCACAAAGAGAAATACTTGAGAAAATCAAAAAAATTCCAAATGGGCCTAACTTTTCTTGATTCAAACATGTTCCTTAGCTGAATTGGAACCTCCAAGCCCAAGACCACGAATTTATCTTTTATTTTTTATTTATTTTGGATTTTTAATCATTTAAAACCAATTTAATTAAAATAAAAGATAGAAAATCAAAAATTAATTGCAAGATGGATTTTCTCTCATCCTTGAAGTCCAAGCAAGCCATTTAATCTGATTATGTTGAAATAATCATGATTGGCAAATGATTTAATTGAAATTGGCTCAAAAGAAGAAATATTTGGTTTGATCCCAAATCAAATCTTTTTTCATTGAATGACATGGTATTTTCCTATAATTCTTGACCTAATTCCTTACAATATAAATAGACAATGATCCTACATGCACAAGGGACGAATTTCTAGCCTCAAGAACCCTAACCCAAGCATCAAAAAACCGTGCCTTGCAAGCTACTAGCAACTGTGGTTTTGCTCCAATTCAATCCATTCCAAGCCTTGCAATCGATTGCTGGAAGTCCCCTGAGTCGATCAAGATATTCACAAGCAAGTAAAACACCCAGAATCACCAGAACACGATCACGGTTTGTTGGTTTCTAACTCAAAATCGTTTTCTAATTTTTACGCATAATCATTGGAATTTAACCATGTTTTTGTGTTTGTGATGAAGTTTCGATCGTGTCTGCATAGTTTAATTGAAGCTTAGGTACCAAACGAAAGATTCACCATGGTTAGGTTTTAAAACCTTGAATTAGGGTTTTCTTATTTAGGATAAATTGGAAGGAACCAAGGGCACCATTGTGTTCAGAACCTTGTTCCCAGTTGATCCATGGTCTCATATTCCATTTATATTGCATATTTCATAGTGTTTTAATTTGCAGGGATTCAGCTACAGAAAGTAGAAACCGTGGCTATAGGTTCAAATATTTAAATGGAGAAGATGACCTCTTGCGCGTGTTTTCTGGTTCAATGGTTCCCAGAAATCCATTCCCTTTGTATTCTTTTTGCTTCATATTGTTAACAGATAGTCCACTCAGCTTAGATGGCAAGGCAGCGCGCGTTTGTCCAAGAGGACGTGGGTTCGAACCCTGCATTTTTTTCTTAACATTTTTGATATTTCAGCTTTCCAGAAGCCACGCGTCCAGAAGCTCCACCTTCTGGACCCCATTACCACACGCCCCGCCCCAGAAGCTCTAGCTTTTGGGCTCATCTTCAACAGAAAGCCCTAGAAGTGCTTACTTCTGGGCGCCTCCAGGCCAGAAAAGCCCCAGAAAGTCCAATTTATGGGCACCTCCAGCGCAAGAATCCCCAGAAGTGCCTACTTCTAGGTATGGTCAGCATTCTGGGATAGCTTCATCCAGAAGTACTCTAACCCCCTTTTTATTATTTTTCCATATTTTCCACTTAATTTAATTTCTTTTCAAATATTTTTTCTAACACATTAAAAATCACAAAAAAATATTTTCATTTTGCAGTTAGGTCAGAAAAATGTTTATTTAATTTTTAGCATAAAAAAATTTATATTTTGAATGCACATTTTAATTAATTAGAAAATTGATTATTTTTCCTTACTAAAATTAATCCAGAAAATTCCTAAAAAATGTTTTCTCGTCTTGTTAAGATTACTAACCCTAAAAACTTTTTTCCAATTCAAAAATCTTTCTTTTTGTTGACATATTTTCTCGTATTTGCAATTCGTTTCTTTTTTTCCGATTATTATGTATCTGCTTCTGAGTTGTAATAGTTAGGTTTAATTTTGTCGCATTTCTTTTTTCCATATTATGTAACTGCTCATGGGATGTAATAGTTTAATTATGGTTTACTTTCCGCACTCCTATATTATGTAACTGCGCCAAGGCTATGTAATAACATAAGATTTACTTTCCGCACTTTACTTTCTGCAATTTACTTTCCGCACCCATATAAACTGCTAGTAACTAGGCGTGTATGGAAAGATAAAAACAAACGTAGATCACTTCTAAATCTCAAGATAAAATATCTGAATTTGACACACTCTTTTCACACATGCACCCCCTAGGTTATTCTCTCTCGTTGCCTTTCAAATAAGTGGTCAAGTCCCTCGAACGTAGAGGTATCTTAGCACAGTTGCCTACAAACATATCATCATAGTCCCTTCGAATCAAAGATCATAGTCCCTCGATGTTGCCTATGAATACATGATCTAGTCCCTCGATGTTGCCTATGAATACATGGTCTAGTCCCTCAATTGTTGCCTACGAAAAGTGATGATCGTCCCTTCAAATGTGTTAGGATACTCCTACAAGTTGCCTTCTATGACCATCTGATGTCCCTTTCGAATGTCCCTTTACATCCAACGAATAGGGTTACCTACCAACTAATGGTATGGATAGCGCCATTCGAAAGGAAAGTAAAATAACACAGAAACGACCGTTCTGAGTAGGTAATAGACTTTTAGTTGCTTGCTCTATCAAAACACTTTTCACACCTCACACCTTTCAAAAAAACATTTTCAAAAGCACTTTGTATACATTCCAGGGTGAATCATTACAAAGTTCCTTTTCTAAAAACGAAACATTTCCAAACACTTCGTATACATTCCAGCGTGAATCATTACGAAGTCAAAGCGAAATTCCTTTTCAAAAATCTTTTTCACACACACAGAAAGCAAATTTTAAAGTGAGCTAAAGCAACTAAGAGCCCGTAGATAACTATAGATGGAAAGGGTGCTAATACCTTCCCTTTTCATAACCTTATCCCGTACTCAGCATCTAACGAAGGTCTTTTCCTGTTCTTTTCACCTTCCCTTAATTGGATAAAAGAAAAGTAGGTGGCGACTCTTGTTATCCGCAACATTTGCGATCAAACGCAAAACAATCCATAGTCTGTTCTCCACAGTGGATGAAAATTGATAATGATTATCCTGAATTTGGAAAAGAAGCAAGAAACCTTCACTTGGCATTGTCTACTGATGGAATGAACCCACACGTTATTCAAAATATCTCGCATAGCACATGATCTGTGATTCTTATGATTTATAACCTACCTTCGTGGCTATGTATGAAGCATAAGTACATGATGTTATCTATGTTAATTTATGGGCCTAAACAACCAGCAAATGACATAGACGAATACTTGGAACCTTTAATCAAATATTTGAAGATTTTGTGGGAGAACGGTGTGGAGGTTTATGATGGGTATAGGAAAGAAAGTTTCAACTTGAGGGCGATGTTGTTTGGAACGATTAACGATTTTCCAGCATACATAAATCTATCCGGGTATAGCATTAAAGGTGAAAAAGTGTGTCATGTATGTGAAGATGGAACCGATACGACACGATTGAAACTTTGTCAGAAGAATGTCTTTCTCGGTCATCGTAGATTCTTAACTTCTAAACATCAATATCGTGGATGGAGAAAAGCGTTCAATGGAGATACCGAACAACGTAGAGCTCCGCCTGGATTGACAGGTGATCAAATTTTTGAAAAGGTGAAAGATGTGATTATTTAGTTTGGCAAGCCTGTTACACATAAAGTTGTCACAGGTGGGTGGAAAAAGAGGTCGATTTTTTTTGAATTGCCATATTGGAAATCTTTGTACGTAAGAAATTTTCTTGATGTGATGCATATTGAAAAAAAATGTATTTGACAGTGTTATTGGTACGTTACTCAATATAAAAGGGAAGTCTAAGGATGACCTTAACGCAAGGGAGGACATGGTACATATGTGAATAAGAACTGAATTGGGACCCGTGAAGAAAGAAAGACTGACATATCTACCACCTACTGTTTCCACTCTATCTAGAAAAGAGAAAAAATATTGTGTTAGTTCCTAAGTGAAGTTACAGTTCCAGAAGGCTACTCATCAGATATTAGAAGACTTGTATCTATGAAAGACCTTAAGTTAAAGAGTTTAAAGATGCATGATTGCCATGTTATAATGGAACATTTTCTACCAATAGGTATACGTTCTATTCTGCCAGAAAAAGTAAGAAGCGCAATAACTAAATTGTGTTTTTTCTTCAAGTCGATTTGCAGTAAGGTGATCGATCATGAGATCTTACCAACATTGCAAAAAGAAATAGTTGTTACTTTGTGTGAGCTTGAAATGTATTTTCCTTCCTCGTTTTTTGACATAATGGTTCATCTTGTCGTTCATCTTGTGAAAGAGACACAATTGTGCAGACCAACTTATATGAGATGGATGTACCATGTTGGACGTTATATGAAAATATTAAAAGGGTATGTGAAAAACCAAAGTCGACCAGAGAGTTGTATTGCCAAACGATACATTGTTGAAAAAGCAGTTGAGTTTTGTACTGAATATCTGTCAAATGCTCAATAAATTGGACTCCCCAAATCTCATATTGTTGGAAAAAAAGAAGGTAGGAAGTTGATTGGAAATAAAGTTGTGACAGTATCAAGGGTCGAACGGGATCAAGTGCATTTGTATGTTCTGCACAATGAGATTGAGGTTGAGCCGTATGTTGACATGCACAAGGGTGTTCTTCGAGTTTTAAATCCAAATAGAAGTGAGAATTGGATTGTACGAGATCACAATCGAAGTTTTATACCATGGTTTAAGGAACACATTTATTCAAAGTATCGTTCAGATCCCGCTTCAGTAACAGAAAGGTTGAGATGTTTAGCATATGGTTCATGTTTGGTTGTGTTTTCTTATAGCGCATACACAATTAATGGATACACATTTTATACCAAAGAACAGGATGGTAAAAGTACTATGCGAAATAGTGGTGTCACCTTGGTAGCTGAAGCAATGCACATATCAAGTGTGAAGGACTTAAACCCGAAATTTGTAAATCTGTCATATTTTGGGGTTATCGAGCGCATTTGGGTGTTTGATTACGAGAAATTTCAAATTCCTATATTTGGTTGCAAGTGGGTTGAAAATAATAATGGCATACGAATGGATAAGGCAGGATTTTTGCAAGTGGATCTTAATAGGGTGAGGTACAAAGATGAGTCTTTCATTCTAGCCTCTCAAGCTAAACAAGTGTTCTATGTCACTGATCTGACAAGTACGAAATGGTTATAGTGCTTTTATCTAACAAAGTAATTGATGAAAAAATTGGAGATCAAGACGATATTGGTGTTGACATTGAATCTTTTACCATAAATGATCAAAATGAGAATGAATCATGTATTAGAAATGATCATAATGAGGGTATTTGGATTAATCCAACCGTTCGCATTGTTAAGAGACGAGTAGAATATATTCCTACCAAGAAAAGAAAGAGACATTAGTGGAAAAGGTAATAGTATATATAATTATAGCCTATATCATTCAATAAAATTTAAATATATGTCATTTCTTTTTTTTTCTTTATAGTATATATGATTACAAATTTTTATATTTGTCATTTCATTTTATTTTATTTTTCTTTATTACAGGTCAAATGGCTAGTAATCAAGAAAACTCACAAGATGCAAATGTTCCAGAAGATACTTCAGAAAAAGATATTACACGAGGCATAACAATTATGAGGGGAATCATCTTTGATAGAGATAGAGGAGTTACATATAATGTAGATTAGAATAATGAGGACCAACTAATTGGGTCTAATGCTGCAAAGTTGACAAGCTACATCGATACACTTGTTCGTATGCACATTTCGATCACCACTCTTAGATGGAAAAGAGGAGAGTTGGATGAGGGTAAAGAAAATTTTTGGACTGACATAAAGGTACCATATATGGTTGTTGTTATTTATTTTATCTTGACGATAATGTGATTAAATTATTTATACTAACACACTCTATGCATATGTTTTTTTGTAGAGGTCTTTTAACATTGAAGATACCCGCAAAAAGTATATAATGGGTTTGGCCGAAAAAAGACACAGAGGGTGGAGAACTTTTTTAACAAACAAGTATCTTAAAGATGAGGA
Organism: Vicia sativa; assembly: GCA_021764765.1. Taxonomy (NCBI): domain Eukaryota; kingdom Viridiplantae; phylum Streptophyta; class Magnoliopsida; order Fabales; family Fabaceae; genus Vicia; species Vicia sativa. The sequence goes on from CM038797.1 coordinate 134,707,204, forward strand.
AGGAAATTTTCTTGAAGAGGATCCAGAATGTCCAAAGAAATATGAAAGCTTCATTACACTTGAAGAATGGGTTGCTTTTGTAGACCAAAGAAGAGACGAGAATTTCAAGAAAGTGAGTGCCGTAAATTGCGAGAGAGCGTCAAAACCCACTTATCCATATAAAAAAGGGCGTTTGGGATATGCACGCTTATAGGAAAAAATTGTAAGTAAATATAAATTCTATGATCTTATTAATTCTCTCAATGTGTTATAATTGATGATCTTATTATTTGTGTCAATGCGTAGTTAGAAGAGACGAAAAGTGACGAAACATCACTACCCGCACATGTGTTGTGGAAGGAAGCTTGTGTTGGCAAAGATCGAGTTGTTAATCCCGATCTTCAACATGTTTATACTGAATGTGTAAGTATAACATTGTGTCTTTAATTAAATTATATTAAATGTTTATTAATATATAATTAATTTTTTATCTCCACTAATAATTTTCGACATGTAAATGAATTACAAGAGACCCTATCGCAATCGGTATCCACAAGTGAGGACCAGGATAGCAGGAGCGTACTCAATCGAGCACTAAATATTGCTGAGTATTCGGGTTGGGTGAGGGGTAAAGGTCATGGTGTGACTCCAACCTCTTTGTATAAAAATCCAAGGAAAAAAATCCTAGCAATGCAGAAGTGATGCAAACATTACAGCAATTACAAGCATAAGTCCGTGAATTGCAGAAGGATAAAGACAGATATATGGCGGAAAAAAGCAGTTAACAGTTGAAAGAAACTAGTGACAAATCTAGTATCAATTGTCAACATAAATTTCCCGAGGTAATTAAGATGATAATCCATTTGGAGAAAGTTTAATTACAATTTATAAAGGAAGTGAACTGAACAATATAGATCTGTTTATTATTAAATATTTTTTTTAGTCACTTCTAACGGTTATTATTGGTTTAGGGCATTTCATCTTGTCAGTTGTACCTATTGTCACCGACTTATCGGCTAGTTGGCAAGGGAAAAGTGCACAACACTTTGGGAGATTCACTTCACCATAGACCTCTCCTGGAGGGACACATGAAAGTATCAGTTGATGTTGCTTTAGATTTGGATGTATTGCTACTGATACCTGACATTGTTGCTGAGACCACATTGCTGTGAGATGCAGTAGGATCTTTTGTTGCATGGCCATCAGACCTCATTTTCATAGATGATCAGGTATGTTGAAAACCATTATGAATATTTAAGTATTCAACTGATAGTTCTGACCTCATTTTTTTACATGGTAATTTTAGACTCATACAAAACCCGCATCTAAGGATAAAGGGATTTTGCAGCACGGCGAGTCTGTTGCATCACAAAAATAGGTACGTTTAAAGTGTTAATTATATGATCTGAATAAAAAACTGCATAACTTTATAGTTTACCTAAGTCTATATGATTTTTAGGTACCTTTTCAAGGGTCACAACAAGTGCGCCAGAAAGTTGGTAGGGTACCACCCAAGAAAAGGGTTCTTGTCAGAAAATTTGTGCCTAGATTCTGACAGTGTCTTGAAACATTAGTGGGAACATCAGATTTGATGAATGGTGGTATTCGTCAAATGGATATGGATGAAGGTATCTTTGGTTTTCCTTGCACCGAAACAATTGGACAAGAGGACATGGAACAAATTTTTCTTCATAGAGAATTAGGCGTCAGTGTTATGCACTCATACATCCGGTAACCCGATCAATATATTATTTAATCGGTTGAACATTTTTTTTAAACATTTCAATGAAAATAGTCTAATATTAATTATGTTTTTATTTAAGGTCGTTATATGACAAATTGATGCGTGAGAATCAAATGTCAAATAGATTCCATTTCGTGTCTTCCTTCCGTGTCAGCAGAGCGACAATTGTTAGGGAACCAGAGTCAGTAAGAGAGCACTTAGTCGAGAGATTCATGGCAACTGGCAATACAGAAAGCTTGTATCTTTTGGCGTATAATACTATTCCTACAGGGTTAAATTTTCATTCTAAGTTCATTTTAATATTTGTATTTTTTGCATGAAAATTTTCATCTAAATTGTTGTTTTAATTTATAGATCTCACTGGTTGTTGGTTGCTATCGATCCTATAAAAGAAGTGGTCTATTATCTGAATTCGGTTGACGGTGATTGGACAAATTATCCGGATATGAAGTTAATGATTGATACGTAAGTGAGATTATTCTAAATATTCATGTGTATTTATATATTTAATTATTTCTGTGACATTTTTCTAAATATATATATTTTTATTTTGTTAGAGCAATGCAAGTATTCCGATGTCAAAGAGAAGATCGGGTACCACAGATCAAAGTGCAGGTATATTAATTTCCACAATTTTGCTTATAATATTTATGTTACTTGATAAAACAAGACAATTATATATTCTTATTTGTTTTTCTATGTAGTGTCCTCAACAACAAAACAACATAGATTGCGGATACTTCATTTTGAAGTTTATCAAAGAAAGCCTTCAAATGAATCAAATAGAGATTCCAGTCACTGTATGAATTTATAACTTAGGATTTGTTTTATTACTTATCGGATATTTCATATAATTTATTATTTTTAACTAAATCATGCATATTATTTGTTTTGTTATGTAGTACTTCGATGAACACAGGTGTGCATATTACACGAAACTTCAATTGGAAGAACTCAAAGAGGAATTGTGTCAATATTTTATTGAGCAAAAAATCCTATAAGGTATGAATACATTATTGTGTGAAAATGGTTATGAATACATTGTTGTGTGAATACAATACTGACCGTATTATTATGTTCATATCTTGCAGGACCATGACCTTGAATATATAATTGACCGTGTTTTGTTCATACATTAAGACTTAGTTATTGTTATAGCTGATTTTGTTAGGGTTGATTTTGATAATGTTAAAAATATGTGAATTGAATTACAATGGTGTATATATATTTTGGATAACAATGGTAAATAATGGTATTTGTATATAATCTCTTTGTTGAAATAACGGGATTAAGATTGTAAATTACCGGTTTATGAATTACAGGTATATGAATTATAGGTTTATGAATTACAGGTTTAGGAAATAATGTTGCAAAAAACCTAAGAAAGTGCTTTTTCAGTAAAAGCGTTGCCTTAGGCCATCTACGGAAGCGCTTTTTTGAGTAAAAGCGCTGCCTAAGGTATACATAAGAAAGTGCTTTTAAAAGCGCTTTATAGGAAGGCCTAAGGTAACGCTTTTTATCAAAAAGCGCTTTCATAGGTGGTATAAGGCAACGCTTTTACTGAAAAAGCGCTTTCTTAGGGTGCCTACAGAAAGCATAAAAGGCATTCTAAAGTAGGCCTAAGAAAACACTTTTCCAGAAAAAAGTGCTGCAATAAGTCTACTTAAGAAAGCGCTTTTTAGGAAAAAGCGATGTCTTATATAGACCTACGAAAGCGCTTTTGCCTAAATAAAAAGTGCTGCTAAAACCTATAGCAGCGCCACCTACGAAAGCGCTTATAAGCACTTTCGTAGGTCTTTTATGGCGTAGTGATGTACAAGTAACAATAAACAAGTTCATATACAAAGTCTATACAACATATACATTAATTACAAAACTCAAAAACAATGGAATTATCGCAATACAAAAACAATAAAACCAATCCCTGGCAACAGCGCCTGTGACACCCCAAATTAATTCAAGTATTAAATAATTAGGAATTTAATTATTAATTTAATTAAAGGCTTAATTATTAATATTTTTGGATTAAATGGATTAATTATTTAATTAATTAAAAGGAAGGTTGGGGGTGTAAGGTTGAATGAGAGTTGTGTGGAGTAAAAAGCTCTACTAAATCCTAAGTTAGTTATTTCTATTATTTGGCAAATAATATGGAATAAATAAAGGAATAAAATGAACAAGTGAGGAAAGGAAATAAGGATTGCATACTACGTGAAGTTGGAGAAGAGAAGAGAAGAGAAAGAGGAGAAAAAGCCAAACGCCGAGAATTCGAAGATTCATCGCGAGGTAAGGGGGGATTGAATCTGATTTTTATGCCTTATGGGTTTTGATGATCAATAGAACGAATCGAATAGTTAGGAATCTCGAATTAGAATACTTAAATATGCCCTAATGTTATAATCCGACATAAAACCGTAATTGGGACTGTTATGAACAATTAATTTATGTATAATGAATATAGGTTAATTAGAAGACAAGTTTGGTGATTAATTGGATGTAATATTGCAGTAAATAATCCTGCTTTATGATGGCATGAGGTTTGGTGATGATTGAATGTGATGAGAATTCGTAACAGTGGAGAAAACTGAGTTTTTGGTGAAAAACTAACAGTATGAGTCGACACAAACCCTTATGCATCGATACAAGTTATGGAAATTTGGAAAAACAGAGAGTTGGAAAAGCCATGCATCGACTCATAGAGTGATGCATCGATTCATAAGAAGAAAAACAAGGGCATGTATCAATGCAAAAGGATTATGGATCGATGCAAGAGAGTTATGTATCGACACATAATGCGTATGTGTCGACACATACTGAACAAATTTTAAAAATGTAGAAAATTTAATGTTATGCATCGATGCATAACTATTTGAGGTCGATGCATAGCCTTATGCATCGATGCATACTGTGTTGGAATGGACAAAAATTTTCTGAAAACGATTTTTATCATAACTTTTTAACCGTAACTCCGATTTAGGCATAGTTGGTATCGTTGGAAAGCTTAGGAAGAGTACTATCTAATAATAATATTTTCAAAACCAGTAATTGAGACCTGGAGGAAATTAATATGGTTTCTGTAGTGCGAATACGTTGTAAATTCATGGTTATCCGTTGCGTGGAAAAACTGTATGTTAATTCTATGTATTAAGATTGATGTTATGTTCATGATTTCACTACTGGCATGTGTTATTGTTGCTGTATTTGATCATGGATGGAATAATGATGTATGTTCATACTATGTATTTGAATTGTTGCATGCTTTTGATGTGCATGCATAAGCATTGTTTATGGTTCATTCCCATTGTGCGGAATTGAGCTTGCAGGGCCAATAAACTTACCTAATGGAGAGAGGTAGTGATGCTAGATTCTTGACCTGGTGATGTATGGGCGAATCATTGGATTGACACTGTTTTCCGAAGTGTAAGCGGAACAGGGTGTGAACTTGGTTCACGATTGGTACCACATGCATTGAGTCTGCATTGCATATGTATTTGGAATATGTTAGGATGATTTCCAGTGTTCCAATTGCATCTATTTGCTGCTGTATGTATAAATGAATGTGTGAATTGTGTTTGTGAAATCGTATGCTAATGCTATTAATGAGGGTGAATAATGAATTAGTTGTTTTATTGTTTTGAGAAATGCATAATGCATCTTAATTTTGATGAAATCTCACCCTTACTTTAATGATTTCAGATTCGAAGTGATTAGCTGCTTTGGAATTGGTGAGGACAGCTTCTAGAGTTGTGCTACTTAGTTAATCCGCGTGTCAGTGTCATGCTCTGGTAGTTGTAACACTGGGGAACGATTGGTTGGGATTTTTCCTTTTATGGATTCAAAACTGGCTGTTTTGGTTATATTTTTGGTTTATGTTTTGGAACGATTATTGATTGAAGTGTTCCGGATCTTTTTGTTATATTCCGTTGTTTAAAACATAATCCGTGTTTTCATTTTAATTACTAAGTTCTTCAGTTTTGGCATGTGCACTGTTTTTAGTTATTTGAATTATTTAAATTGTGACGCCTCTGGTTATGTGATTAAAACTCTGATAAATTATATAAATCGCGGGTAAATTAGAAGGGGTGTTACAGCGCCATTTTGTTGTTGCGGTGTTAGCGGTAAGCAAAGAGTTTGGTATTTATTTTTATCGAGTGATATATATCAGTTAGGTTATATCGTATCGTGTCCACAGAGATTGGTAATTGATTCGTCATTCGACAATTCTATCGTTAATGAGTTTGGGAATAAATTGGTTGTAAAGAAAAGACAAAAAGTAAATGAACAAAAAGTATAAAGGATAGACAGCTTGTCCGGAACGAATGCATACTACTCGTCATAGACTTAAATCTACCGTTCATGTCATACTCAGCCTACGATACTCCTCCGTGTCATCACATACCTCTCACAACCTAAGCTATTTCTAACCCAAATTGAGAATTCTACCGCATCACCTCGATATCCATGTCTGGCATACCTCAACAACACAGAAGTTAATCGCACCACTCGTAACGACTATCTCTAGCTCGAAACAACCAACAAAGAGGCATTAAGATCATATACTCTAAGTAAATGTCAGCTCTAACCCATTTCTAGCATTCAGAAACTAACAGATAATCATCCTGGGTAAGAATCTAAGCAATCTATGTCTAGCAAAGCTCAAATCCCTAACATAGAGTAAAAACCTAAGACACTTACTGTCGCACCCCAAAATTTACCCACTTAATTTAAACCTACGTTTCATCAAATATTCGTGTACCGTGGTTGAATCGAGGTTTTCTCAACTTTCGTATTTCCTCTAAGCTGCAAAATTTGGTTTGTGTTGACGATTAGTCTAAGATGGTTCCTGTTTCTCTCGCATCGCTGTTCACTCAGTTATCAAGGATTCCTATGACTCGAGACGTATTAATTGTTTCATCAAGAGGAGCCAATTGCAAGAACTTCAAATTCTTGAAGCATTATCAAGATGACAATTATCTCGGTGCATGCTTGCTCATTAGTCAGGTTTTTTTATGATAATTGTCACTAAAAAGAATTTCATTGAGTTTTTACGATAAAGTGAGTTTTTGGGCTATTTGTGGGGCTGTCCATTTTGAGGATTGTGGGAGTATGTTATGCAAGAGTTATTGAGAATACTTTGTTGCTGTTATTGTGGACTCACGAGTAAAGGATACCGTTTGGTCATAATGTTGGAAAGGAAGGGATTTGAGGATGTTGTGCCAAGATTCATTATTATTTCAAGACATTCAAGTGTAAATTCCTCCTAGTTTCGCTTAGAACTTCAAAGCATAAATACTTTCATACAAGAGTGAAGATGGGATAATTTCATTTGTTTCATGGAATTTCATTTAAGAAGTAATGTGTTCTTACAAATACCATGGCAAGAAATTTAAAGTGCAAGGGAAATATCATTCAATTTCCAAATTCATTCAAAGTTGTCATTCAAGATTCAACAAGTTTACAAGGAGACGGTTACATACTTTCTCTAAAGTAGATACAAGCGTTCTATTTCCGATAATTACAAATCCTAAAAACTACATTCTAGCATTGTCTTCGAATCGTCACCATCTTCTCTTCAAGCTCTCCTATCTTTTGCTCTATCCATGTTCTTCATCCATCGCCACGCCACATGAAACAAGGAAAAAGAATACAAGTTAGAAGTTGCATAAACATAAATGAATTACGAATGCGAAATTATCAGAGGATTATTCTTTTTGTCAAGGGATTCATCATTAGGCGTTGGCGGGAATCAGGTTTTGAACGCTAAGCCTCAGAATCTTGTAAAAAGATTAATCATCGGCGAAAAACACTTGCTTGCAAATTGCGGGCTAACCCGGTTCACAAACAAGCGTACAACGGGCAGCAAGCATACAACAGCGACAGTTTAATATTCCGGGCAGCAAGCATACAAGAGGCAACAGATTCGATTCCCACAAGCATAAGTCAAGGCAACAAGCATATACATATATCAGTTCACAATATAAATCCCAGCAGCATAAGCAAAACTCAAGTCAACATAGCAGGCAACACCATACCAATCCAAAAGTTTAAATCCAACAGGGACAATTGAGGGAAATTCAGAAAAGAAGCATCATGACAATGTGGTCATTAACAACTGATGCAAGCCAAAAATTTAGAGCAGACAGCATGGTAGAACCCAAAAATTCAGAGCAGACAGCATGGTAGAACTCAGAAATTCAGAGCAGACAGCATGGTTGTAGGCAATCAGAACAAGAAATATGGACAAGCTAAGACCAAATATGATATCTGTTCAAGATACATAAGGATACATTACCAGAACGCAAAGACATACAGAAAAAACCATCATCAAACCAGAAAAGAAAAAAAGTTCAGACAACTCATCTTTAAGAACAAAAACCAGAAAAAGCATAGCATCCGTTCTCTAGTCCCAAACGATCTCAAACCGAAAACCCAGCAACATAACCAAAATCAGGAAAAACATAACAGCAAGACAAACACAAAACAGGCATTCATCATTTTCCTACGCCAGACAACCTTCAGAGTCAGTGTTTTTTTCCAGAAATTTCAATTCTGACATTCGAGAAAGAAGAGAAGAAGAAGCTTAGAAAGGTCTCACCCGTTTCGACAAGGTACAAATCCGCGGCCTCTATGTGGGTTTTTTAGGGTTTCAAAACCCTTTTTCATCTGTCCAATAACCTGTACCAGACATCAAAACAAACATCAGGAATCAACATGCAAACGTCGTGAGAGAGAGAGACAGATCGTAGGCGCGATGAGAGAGAGACAGAACGAGAGCGGCGGCGAGAAACCGTTTCTATGAGGACGAGAGCGGCGCCGATGAGGGTCGAAAGATGAGAGGGTGAGGGTTTGAGGAAACCGCGACAGCGCGAGAGAGAGTGAGGAACGCGTGGGGAAGAAGGATACGGGCAAGAGAGATTTGCTTCACCTTATTCTTTTCCTTTTCCTTTTCTTTGTTTAGAAAAAATAATAATAAAATTAAAAAAAAAAACTATTTTATTTATTTTCATAATGGTGTGTCTGGTGGTGACAAGTGTCACCACCTTGTTTTTTAATAAAAAATCTTTTTCTTTATTTTATTATTCTTAATTAGTTTATTTTAGAGAAAAAATGTTAATATTGAAAAAATGTATATGTGGTGTAATATTGCCGTTTTGGACCGTCGGAGCATTTTGGAACAAGATCTTGTTCGCGTTAAAAGGTGACGAGCTAGAGGAAGCGAACATGAGTTCGGATTCTCTGGCTCGAAACGATTTAAATCTTTTGATTTGTTTATAAAGATGCCGCGAGCATCAAGCTTTATTATTTTCAACACAAGAAAGATGATTTAATGATTATGAAAAGGGAAAGTGAAATACCCTCAATTGATATTGGTATGCGTAACGACTAGCGCAAACTAGACGTAACGCATGGGAGATTCGAGTAAGGGGATTGTTATATAAAGGGAATAGATGGAGCACCCTAAATATATGTAGTTATCTGACTTTATATATGAATACGTTTGATATGTTTGTGTGTTTTAATTGCTATTTCTATGATTGGGAAAGTTTCTCCTTTGGATTTTAAGAAATAGTAGATTATGTGGGATTCTAGTGTTTATTATTATTGTGCTCGCAAAGATCGTGGATCTTTGCATACATATCTAGTGGGAATCGAGCATTTGTAGCTCGGAACTACAGGGTTCTATGGTTTGTTTGGTCTGAGAGAGAAAGAAATTTGCTCGGCAAGGATGAGACCTTGTGCCTACGTATTCTCAAAAGGATGTTGAAAAAGTCAGAGCAATCGTAGTTCCCACTTATGCTAGTGGAAAGCAACGGGATGTTAGTAAGAGACAGACAAATGTCATCTTAATGAAAAATGTATCTAATCTATTTCATCACATACATTTTTTGAAAAGTTTGACTGATAAAAATCTTTCTGCGTAAGTATTAGGTGTTTTGCTTGAGTGTACAAGCGTTACCACTTACATGTTTAAGAAAGATGTTTGAAAAGATGATTGAATCTTTTAACTGTAAGTATTGGGTGTTTTGCTTGAGTGTACAAGCGTTACCACTTACAATTAAGAGATGATTTTGTTTGAAAACAGTTTGAAAAGAGTTTTGAAAAGTTTTGAAAGGTTTTTGACTGTATGTGATGTGATAGATGAGATACTTCTTACATAGAGATGATAGATGTCTAAATCTCGAGGAGAAATTGATTGGATTAAAGGGATACTTTTAAGAAGCCCGTGGGTCCTTGTATTGTTAGCCCAAGAGGAGGCATTCCGAGGGTCATCGAGGGTCATCGAGGGTCCTTGTATGAAGCTCAAGAGGAAGCTATAGGGTATGGCTAGCTTTGACTTGAAAGGGATTTCACCGAGAAACCATCCTTTTCTGAATAAGAGCAATTTCACCGGGAAATTTTACTCATTGGGGATTTGAAAGTGATTTCACCGGGAAACCATCCTTTCAGGGTTCTATCTTAGCGTGGGTGATTCTTTGTATTGGAAGCCCAATAGGAGGCTGTTAAGAGATTTCCTATCTCTTTCATTGTATGATGCCCAAGAGAAGGCTAAACTCAATGAGGAGTTCTTTTGAACGAAGCCCAAGAGGAGGCTGACTCAACAGGGGAGTGTTGTCTTATACGAAGCCTAAGCGGAGGCTAACTCTGCGGGGAGAGTTTCTTTGTACGAAGCCCAAGAGAAGGCTAAACTCTGTTGGAGATAAAATATCTTGTATGAAGCCCAAGCGGAGGCTAAACTCAGATGAGTGAGTTTTCTTATACGAAGCCTAAGAGGAGGGACCCATCTTTGAGGATGGATTGTCTTGTATAAAGCCCAAGCGGAGGCTAAACTCAATTGGGGATGAGTTATCTTGTATGAAGCCCAAGCGGAGGCTAATACTCTGGGAACCTATTGATTAGTCTAATTGTTATGTTATTATTAGACGGTTTGTATAAACAGGTGTGTGTGTGTGTGTGTGATATGTATTCACAGGAGTTTATGAAGGAAATATAAACAATGCATGATGTTTATTTACAGCAGTTTATGAAATATAAACAAGTGTCTGTGAAACGAACGTTTAAAAAAAACGAGCGTAACTTGATTATTTACAAGTTTGAATGTGTACAAGGAAGTAAATATATACACAAACGAGTTTTTATGTACAGATAAAGATGGATGTAGATAGGAGGGATGGGACTTACACCATAAGGGTGGCCCATTGATTTGAAAGAAGTTTTACTCAGGAGAAAGCTCCTTTCAATACCAATGGTATTCAGTTGGTCTATACAGATAAAACGGAAACGAATGATCGAAGTTTATCTGTGTTGGAATATTTGTAAAAAGGTATCTGTGTTATGTACAGATGAAAATTTTGTATGAAAAGTATTTGGTATGTACAAAGAAAATACGTACACAAAAGACTATTTTGTTTGAGTATACACAAGTGATGCGAAAACAAACGATCGAAGTTTGTCTGTACTTGAGTATAAAAGGAGTATCTGTATTATGTACAGATGAAACTTTGTAAAAAAGTGTTTGACAAAAGTTTGATATGTACAAAGAAATATTATGTACATAAAAGAATGTTATGGGACTTACACCATGATGGAGGCCCATTGGTCAAAAAGAAATTTTACTCAGAAGAATTCTTCCTTTAGAACCAATGGATTCGGCGTATAGACGAACGAATGAAAACAAACGAAAGAAATTTGTTTACGTTTGAATATTAACAATGATAATTTGAGTATGTACAAGTAAAACTAAATATGTACATAAAGGATTGGGACTTACACCATAAGGGAGGCCCATGATCGATCGAGAAATTCGAGAGAAGACGAAATTAGTTTTATCGTTTTAAATCGGATCGATCATGGTAAAAGATGCAAGTTTGATGAAATGTTTTGAAAAATGATTTGAAAATGTTTTGAAATGTGAGTTTCATTTATGAAAAGTTTTAAAAAAAATCGGAAGTCGAAAACTTGAAAATTTCACCTTAAAAGGAGGTTTGAAAAAGTGTTCAGAACGTCGTTTTTGGCTCGATTAAAATATGATCAGATGAATGTTTTTTTCTGAAAATTTTTCACTATCATAAAATAGATGTATTTATTGACAAGTGTCCAAAAAATCACCTTAAAATAAGGAGTTTTGATTGGTCAAAAAAATTGTGAAAGTTTTGTAAAAAAACATGAAAAATTGGAAAAGTTATAAAAAGAAATGGTCCTGATGGGAGTTGAACCCATGACCAAAGGGGTGACCACGTGTCAGAAAGACTTAAGGGCAAGCAAGCTACCACTGAGCCAAATGCGTTTTGATGTTTAGTGGACAATAACACGTGTAGACAAAGTATTTGAAAATTTAAATTTGAAAACAAATCAAGAACACGCGCGCATCTTGTTCTTCATGTTTGATCTTCAGATTGCAAAATTCAAGCTATAATCTTCATTTCTTAATGAAATTGAATGAAATAAAAACCAAACTTGCTCGATTTTTCATCACGAATATGAAGGTGGATGTTAATTACATTTATATTTAACCTAGCATGCTTGAATTTCTGGGAACCACGATGAACCCTAGAACTGAGTTTTTCAAATTAAATAATGTATGATTGATGATTCTTTGATTTTATTGAGGGTTTATGATCGTTATGGGTGCAGAAAAAGATTGGCCAAGAGCTTTTTCATTTAAGTTCAAAGAATATGGATATCCAAGTTTGTATTCATACCTGTTCAAGTGAGAATCGAAGAAGGTATTAGAGCATTTCCAGAACTTGTTTCTTGATTATTTGAGCATCATCGGCATGTATGGAAGCTGTGTGAATGGTATGCTTGCTTCGAATCACCTCAAATCATTCCAGCCAAGTCCACCTGCACAGTTCAGAAATAGAAACTCAAATTCTATGTTTAAGCTGTTACAGTTGGTTGTTTATGTTTTGGATCATCCCTATGATGTATATGGAAGGTGTTAGGATGATTAGAACATAACTTAATCAAGCTTAGAATGGAATTCGAAAGTTAAGGCAGTTTGTACAAGCATGTGTCCATGGCATGTGATTTCTGATTTTCAGCTTTGATCAAGTTGTTTTTAAGTTCTAAACAAGTTAGATATTGATCATGAAGCATGTTTGACACCAAAATTTAACATGTTTTCAACTGATTTTCAAAAATGCAATGTTTGGCAATTTTGCACTATATTGCTTGATTTTCAAGAAAGGAGAGTGAAAGCATGGATTTGCATTGCTTTGGGGTTGTTTTGAATGGCAAACAAGACCTGTATTTATAGGCAACAAGTTCTGAAATGTTAGGCAAAGAGATTGGCTTTTGGTAAATCAAAGTTGCCTTAAAGGGCAAGAAAGACTTTTGGCTTTTGAAAAGGAAGCTTCCTCTTTTTACCATGTGCTATTTTACTTTGATCCTATCTTATCTCAATTATTACTTCCAAGCTGATATTTATCAGTTCAATCAATCCATTTGGCAAGGTTATATTGCTTCTTGATGAAGAAAACTCAAAATGACCTATAATTGAAGTTTTGGATTTTGGAAAATCAAGTTCATGGAGCCTTATGTTTCAATTTCAAAAGCATAGCTAGACTCCATGGATTTGAGAGTTCTTGGACATTTTGGAAAGCTTGTTTCACAAGCTACAACTTTCATGTTTTGAGTTTTTTCCAATTCAAAATGGAACTAGGTGAAAAATTGGCATGAAGTTTGGAAAAATTAAGAAATTTCAACACTTAGAAATTTTTCTAAGTATGAAAACTTTTGACTTTTTGTTGACTTTTTCAAATTCTTTGATTTTCTATGATCATGATGGATCATTTGATGTATTTTGATGATTGAAAAAGTTTTGTTTTGAAAATTTTGACCAAAAGTCAAAGTTTGACTTTTCTGTGCAGATGAATTTTCATCAGATGTTTCGGAAATTGACTGATGAAGTCTGTGAACTTCTGTGATGTTTTGAATCCAGAAATTAGGTCAAGATGTTGTATCTAAGATATGATGACCAATCTCTATCCAAAAAAGTCATTTCTTGTTCAAAAAATCAGAGAAAACTCATGCCCGATCAAAACCCTAATTGGTCGATCCTTGATTGATCTGTGAGTGAAAATGGATATCTGAAGATTGAAGGCTGATATTTTGATCAAGATAGATCAAATGAGGTGAGAAAAACTTAAACCCTAATTGGTTGCCTTTTGAATCAGATGAAAATCTGATGAAACCCTAATTTTGACCTGTGAAATCCACACCCGATTAATGCTGTCTGAACTTTTAGTTATGCAATGATGCAAATGTAAAGTGGTATATTAGGTCAAAAATTGGGGTATGACAGATCTGTCGCACCCAGTTTACTAGCGCATATGGAAGTATTTCGGACCGGTCAAAAGTTCAGATGGATTTCTTTTCACACCGTCCAGAATCACGGCAATACAGGCTATTTCTGAACTTATTCTATTTCAATTAATTTATTTTGTGCAAATAATATTGTTGCGATGTGCTAAATAATTATTGGATCTGATAGTTTGTGTTTGATGATTTATCGATTAAACTATTAGTCGATTTTTCATCAAACAGGAAAAATCATCTCTAATAATTATTTAAATTTCCGTTTGTATTGCATGGTATTTTGTCTGCTTATTTACTCATTCAGTATTTATTCACCAATGTACACTTTGCACACAACTAAAATTAAAATCAATTCGATTTCGTCCTGATTGGCTCATATGCTGATTTCTTAAAGGGTCTCATGGTTGGGGATGGGCATGGCCATCCTCACGAGATTGGTTAAAGCCCTTGTTGCTTTAATCGATCATAACCCGAAAATAACATTGGTCTACACCAATTACCATGCGCCAGGGTCTCATGGTTGGGGATAGGAGCACCTATCCTCACGAGGTTAATTAAGTCCATATACTTGATTAATCATAACCCGCTTCCATTTTCTCTCAGCACGCGTATCAGAATACTTTCGCAATTAAGGTTCCAAACCTCGATCCAACGTCGAGTGCATTTTCAAAATTCTTTCATAAGAAAACTCAAGTGTTTAAGCCGTTGGATGCTAGTCTAATTGTTTAAGCACTTGCAAGAAATGAACTTCGAATCTTTAAGTCGTTGGATGCTAGTCTAATTGCTTAAAGATTCTTAATAACGTGAACTTTGTTTCACTTCACTCTTTCATAAAGAAAACTTTTGGGGTGATAGACGACTCGTTGAGCATTGAGTTCATCTTGTTTCTAGTATTTGAATCGTAGGATGCTAGTCTTATTGTTCGGTACTTTTTCATCCACCTAAAAACAATTCAACTCACTCAAAACCCTTTTCTCGCTCATATGCGATCATCAAACTCTTTTCCGACAAAGAGTGTGCAATAGTTGTTTCAAATACGAGCGAGGACTTAAGCTTTTCAAACAAACAAAACAAGTCCTAGCTCAAAGCATTTGAAACGTCTAAACGCACGATTTTTCAGATAAAATCAATATAACCAATTAAAGCCTTTTTAAGAGGAACTACAGAGTTTTGACTTTCCCATTGCACAAGGGAATATGTAGGCACACGGTTCAAAGACCGTGCCAAACTCAAAATAATAACAAACAAATTCTATTTTCTTTTAGCATCCATAAATTAGTAAACACACACACAAACACGTAGAACTAAATAGGTCCCATCGAGTACGATGGATGTAAGGGGTGCTAATACCTTCCCCTTACATAACCGACTCCCGATCCCACTTTTTGGTCACGTAGACCGCCTTATCCGCTTGCTTGGGGTTTTATCTATATTTTCCCGTTCTTTTTAGAACAAATAAAATTAGGTGGCGATTTCACCATTTTCGAGAATTTAAAAGATTTTTGAAAATCGAGTTGCTTCACTTACCAACACAGATTCATAAAGTAAACTTTATATAACGCCAAGGGCGATAAATATACATGTGTTCAGGGTAATATACATACATAACCGGCAAAAGAGAAATACATAGAGAAGAGAAGAGATAAACCACAAATTTACACCAGTTTGTCAACGCCTATCGAAGAGCAATCCACCTCTAATCATCCATAAGCAAAACACTAGTGTTGTTTTCTAATGTATATTATCAAAAACTATAAGGTGATGGAATTTGGGAGCAAAACCTCACCCCAAAAACCATAAAACATAAAAATGAAATGAAATGAAACTATATACAAAATCATCTCCACCATGACGCCCAAAAGTACCGCCGACGCCTCTTTATTACTTGGCCCACGATGCTCCACATCTGCAACTAGGCAAAATATCTCGACACCACCCGGTGACCAAAATCACCGCCTGACGCTGCTTCGCTTCCTCGCCCAGCAAGCTGTTGGCGAGCCAAAGTCAGGAGCTACTGGATTTTCTCAATGTTGCACCGCTCCCTTCACTGCCCAGAGAGCTTCTAGCACTGAGAGCGCCATGTCTTCGCCACCTCACCGCCCGGAAGTGGACACCAGAAAAGCAACTTTTGTTGCTTTCTCTACACAACTTGGAATGGCTTATTCTTTGCCTTATTCTTCCCAAAATGCATCTTGGAGCTTTTATTCCTATTGATCCAATCATGCTCAAATACCTACAAAATATACACAAAACTAATCAATCGGTACAATATATACACAAAATGCAATAAAATGTATTTACAACAAAAAGCGGGATTATTCAAAGATATTCAAAACAAAAGAATAGATAAGTGCCACAAAATATATGTACAAAATAACTACATTTTGGCAGTTATCACGCCCTTTTCCTGCTAGTTTGCCTCGGTTTATATGACCCATTGGCTAAAGTTTCCCGTATCCCTTTCCCGCTTGTTTGCCTCGGTTGATATGACCCCTTGGATAAAACTTATTGTGCCTTTAATTTCTACCTACCTTAATCATTTATATCTTGGTTAGGATTTGAATTGAGTTAGTTGCACTACCCACGACATGTATGCGCTCTTTAATAGGGCTTGTTGATTATTTACTCGTTTCATAGATATTAGGTTCCCATCGGATTCTCTTGGCTCTTTTAGGTTAGTGTTCGAGATAGATATAAGTATGATATCCATTCATTCTTACTTAGTTAAAAGTTCCCTTTATCCTTAACATTTGGTTCAATCATTGTATGATAACATTAAGGGATACTTTGACGCTTATTTCATATCAAATTTTCTGATTATCTCTCTCTGCTTGGTGAAGCTTGCACGAAGTATTTCATATTTCTGTGCTTTGGATTACTTAGCTACGGATTAATTTCTCTTTAGTACTTTCTGATTCTGGTTTACTTTTCGCATCGTATTTTCAATTCCTTGCCATGAGAAGTAGGAATAGAGATGCATGCTTTATCGCTTTCTAGATATCATGAGAAGTAGGGGAATAAAGAGTGTGCGATTGAAGTCACTGTTTAAAGTCCTGTAGCAGGCATTCCGTATTTTTGCTTGTGATTTGTTTAAAGACCTATCTTGGAGTAGACATTCTGTCGTGTGTTTATATTTGTGCTAAAGACCTCAAAGAGGTGCCGCTTTCTCGTTTGTTTGCCTCGGTTGATATGAACATTTGGCTAAAGCTTCTTGTATCCCTTTCCCGCTTGTTTGCCTTAGTTGATATAAACCCTTGTCTAAAGCTTCTTGTGCCTTTAATTTCTACCTACCTTGTTCATTTATATCTTGGTTAGGCTTTGACTTGAGTTAGTTGCACTACTCACGACATGTGTGCGCTCTCTGATAGGGCTTGTTGATTATTTACTCGCTTTCATAGATATTAGGTTCCCTTCAGATTCTCTCGACTCTTTTAGGTTAGTATTCGAGATAGAAATTAGGTTGATATTCATTCATGCTTACTTAATTAAAAGGTCCCTTTATCCTTAACCTTAGGTTCAATCGTTGTATGATAATATTAAGGGTAGAATTAGATAGTTCCCCTTAGTTGTTCTCTTCTTTCTTTTGCTTATGCATTAAAACAAAAACCTTTCTTTTATCTTAAAACTTATAAAGCACTTAATAATTGATGATGTGAATCGTGTGTCATGAGCCTTAAGCACATGTGGATTTTCTTGGACGTGAGGCATCTGACTCATCAATCTGAGGTCTCTCATGTCACAGCCTTTAGCATAATTCAAATCTCAAATCATTTTCTTCAAGGTGAAAACAACAAAACAATTCAAACTTTTTCCGCCTTATGGCTTGTCATTAAACTTTTTCAAAAGAACGTGTTAATTCTTTCTTGTGCTAACCCGTAAGTCCCCAAAGGTCGGGTTGCAGCAGAAAGCGAAAATTCATTGTTCATTAAAAAACACAAAACAAATAGAAATTTGTGAGTCGAACTACGACCCTCTAATTCCTTAAAAGGGATATGTAGGCATCTGGTCACGGGGTTCAGCCGAGCGAAACTTTGTAAATATTTCTTTCTTTTCTGCGTGTTGTCTTTTTGCATTCATGTTTCCCTTTCCTCCTGTAGCTTTAATATTTAGAAATATAAACACATCCATTAGATAGATAACACAAGTGGATCCCGTATAGTACTATGGACACGTGCGTGCTAATACCTTCCCATCACGTAACTGACTCCCTTACTCGGTCTCTTGGTCGTAAGACCGTGATTTCTTCCTTTCAGGTTTACTCGATGTTTACCTTTATCTCCACGAGATAAAAGATGTTCGATAGCGGCTTCATTGATTTCACTCGATGATTTTCCAAGTTGCTTCACACCTCTTTTGAGAGATGTGCTATCTTCATTAAAAAAGGGTAGAATGTGGAATCTTGTTTTGCATGTGATATGCTTTTAACAAACACATCAACTTTTGATGGTGACAACTAATGTCTTATGATAAGTCAGACATGAACAATTATGCAGATAAAGTTGCAAACCTTACTATTAGGGTTTGATGGACTTGACTATTTGGGGATGGAAATCAAATCGAATGTAATCTAAAGTCTTATCTCAAACTACTCAAGCAGGTATCCACAAAAGATAAAGCATATTGCAAAGTATTGAAGTACTATTGTACCTCGTATAATTTAGTAGTGATTGAATAAAATGTAAAACATAAGGCTTTATCGTAAAAGTGAATGGCTAAAGCACCCACCCCCACCCCCATAAAAGTTTTCAAAATGTTCTTACCAAATAAAATAACTTAAAAGTTATGCCAGAAGAATTGTGAGTTGTCAAAATAGTTATAGGAAAAATTTTACTTATCTAATCGGTTGGAGAATTTTTCCAATAAGTTAGATTAGCTCAAGATTGAGCCCCCGAGAGATTAGGATAATGGCTTAATGATTCACAACGACTATATATCTTTTCCTTCCTTTTTTAAACTTAGAGACGATTATATGTCAAACTTCTAATCGATTTTGAATATATGCCAATCAATTAGATAGTCATAAAATACATTTATTGGAAATCCCTTTTTTAGCCAACCTCTAGCCTATAAATAGATGTTCATTTTCTCATTTAATTTCATCTAAAAACATGTTTTGACACACCCTGCTCCCTCTCACACACACATACTCGTTCTCTCTCTCTCTCTCTCTCACCCTCTTACTCTAAAGTTTTATTTAACTTTCTCTCACTAAGATTTTAGCCTAAGTGATTTTGCGAGAAAATTCCTTTTTGAGTGATGATATAATTGTAATTAAGAAAATGGTAGAATTGTAATTTTACTAAGGGAATCTTTTGTATACACATTGGTTGAATATTATCCATTTAGGTATTTATTTGGGTTAGAAGCTAAACCTATTAAAGGCTTTAGCTTGGGGAATCTATGATCAAACCCTAATTTAGGGTGGAGATCAACCCATGATAAAATCTTCTAGGTTCTTGATCATCCCGATATTAAAATAAGATAGGTTGAAGCTTAACCCGATATTAAAAGCTTCAAAGCTTTGAGATCATTATGATTTTAAAATCTCACAAGTTATTGGTTATCTTGTATAACACCAAGGTTTAAATTTTGTGAGCTCAGCCCATGAAAAGGCTTTCAAAGTTTAGGAACCTGAAGACTAACCACTCCAAGATCCGTGTTTGTGGAAATAGGACTAACCACTTCAATCCACCATTGGGAAGGATGATTGGTCACTTCACTCCTAAGGTTATCTAGAAGAAAAGACACAAACGCTCACATTTATCGTCTTTTATCATTTGGTTGAATGTTAACCATCAATTCCTTATATAAGGGGGTTCGTGAGTCTTTCCTACTAAAAGCTCTCAACATTCACTGGAAACTCTCAAGATCAATTCTTTGGGAGATGAGTATGTCATTTTATTTTGACTGAACCTCTGCAATTCTTGGTGTTCCCCTTTTCTCCTAACTCATTTATTTTCTGCCTTTTATTATTCCCTACTAAGTTTTGAAAGATGTTTTTAAACTCCAGTTTTATTTCCCAAAGTATTACAAAATGACTTTTTCATAAACCATTACTCACCTCTTCTTGTGTGTGAAGTATCAATTTCAACGCATCTCAATCCCTAACAATGTCACCAAAACCTATTACATAATTATATCTCTTAACTACCATCAAAACTAGAGATATGACCCTGAACAAAGTGTGAGAAGCATCCAAAAAGGACTTCGTCTATTAGCCGCATATAGGTTCCGAATGAAAGTTATGTACTTAGGGGCCATATCAGTAACAAATTTCTCTAGGGTGTCGGGTACTCGAGAGGTAAGAATAGCAGGGAGCTAGAAGAAATGATTAAGAGCCTCCAACTAAGCATCATCTAGCAAACAAGCCCATTTAGAATATCCTTATTTAACATGAGTTGATGGGAAACCATCGTGATTCCTTTTGATAGAGGAATGAGATAGTGAAATCTCATAAACAAAGAGGTCTACCGTCACAGTATTCAAATATTTCACATCATTAGTTGTGCTCGGGATGGTAGTCACATTTGTTGCTATAACAGTAATTATAATAAATCGTAAACAATCGGAGTAGATTGACTGCAATAGTAGAAGTCTTCATGACTTGACTTGACGATTTGGTCGCAAGACCCTGATCCTTAGAAAAAATGAGAACTTTTGTAATCGATTCATGTTATCTGCAGGATACAAGTTATACTAGTTTAAAAAAGATGACCCAGTGCCCCGTCCTAAGCAAAATCAGACTGTTTCTTCATTCACTGAGAATGAGACAATTCGCCATGACCAAATCCTTCTTCATAGTCGAGCCCTTGATACTAAGCATACAAATCCTCCTTAATTTTTATCCATGTAAGATAAGAATAAAGAGGACGGAAGAAAAGAGCTCGAGACTAATACTTGAAAAAATCATTATTGCAAGAGCGAGCAAATCTTACTGGGGCAAAAGACAAGTAAAACACAAAATAAGCCTCAAGAGTAATATGTTTCACCAGTAAGAAACATTCAAGAAAATTGCCACATTCATTTGTAAAAGAGGTAAGAGATCAATCCCTAATCTCAAACATCATTTTGATAAGTGTGGGTCGTGTAAAAGAGATAAAAATATGTTCGGGAGAAGGTTTCTAAGATTTAAGCTCAACACAGAGCTGGAACACCATCACGTAGGTCCAAGATTCTGGATGAAGTTGAAAGGGGACAATTCTCAGACAATTCATCATAGCCACCTTAGAATCAGAAAAGAGCAAACATCCTCAAATTGGCAAAAAGGCATTCATATAGAGGAATCGAGCAACCCTTAAAAGAGTTTCATATCCTCTACGCCAAATCTACTAACAAAATTAACCAATCTAAAGGGTTCTGACCATAACATCATCATTAGTTATATCCACAACAATGTTCAAAGTGGAAGGGGTCCATATAACCTCATTGGCCTCACGGTGATATTTATTGACATTATTCGACCCAACTAATTAAATCTCTATTCGAACCAGTTCATCATCGTTAAAGTAATCTTTGAGCTTGATCAAAGGTACATCACTAAACTTTTCGCGATACTCCCACTTGTAGAAGAAAAGGAACGTGATTCATATTTCATTCTCCTTTTTGAAGAAGATAATGAAGTGCTACCTTTTGAATCACTCTCTATGATAATAGAATTATCCCTCATTTCAACAAAGAGACAACAAATGTTTGAAAAACAACTTGAGTTGGAAGAAAGTACCTTGAAGGGTGAGGTCAAAGGCAGTGAAATGAGGGAGAAGTCTAAAGGTTGAAGCTTTGAATGTGTGATGACAGTTACTCTAAGAAAAAATCTCCCAAAGAAGAGGGAAAACTCAAAGGAAATAAGATAAATTCAATATAGTAGATTCCGAAAATTCCCCCAAATTTCCTATACTCTTATGTAAGCAAAGGAAAACAGACATATCAAATTAAAAGTAAGAAGCAAGTGCAAACCAACAATAAAATTTCACTATGGGAACATAGTCAAACTTAAGTACACAATAGACATAGTGGCATCGTCACATCACTCTCTATTTTTTCACGTCAGATGTCAATAGAAAAACGGAAAACCATTTTGATGATAGAACTATATTCAATGCTAGTGTACCCACATTTCTTTGTCAAAACCAAAGCAGTACATGCCCATCGACACATGAATAGCCATTCATGAGGGTCGGCTACGACTGCTAAAATACTCCCCTGACATTCAAAAGTTCTCAATGAGTGTTATTTTGTGCCGGTCGAAGGCCAATAAGATAATACTCACTGATCTCACTTGCTCTATTGATCTTGAGGTATAAATATAGTTCCAATAGGGTTCAACTACAAAATCACTTTAATTTCCATTTTTACCATGATTATCTTGAACCTTAAACTGACTTGGGTGTTTGAGTGTTAACCATGTAGACACCTCATTTAATCCATTGTATCAAAGATTTGTAACACCAGTTGAAAATTAACTTCTCGAATTCAAGACACGCCACGAATGGAACATTCAATTTAAAAAGTCACATCATCAAATCACTCAAAAACTTTATTTACCTGTAACTTCTCAAAACTTCTCTATTTTTTATTCCCCACAAAACAATTACATTGATATTGTAACTATATGTATCGCCTAAAGTCTAAAATACATAATTCGTTCTTTTGATAATTTTACTATGTGAAAGTATATAACACAATTATATATCCTAATTATTAATACTTTGTTAAATATACATAATATACAACCTTTAGATTACAACCTTCACCATCATTAATTTTCTTAATACGAAATAAAATTAAGAATTAAAGAACAAAATAAAAATGAATAACATTTTTCTACACTAAAGACATTATTAGAATAATGTATTTATTTATAATAATACTAGTATCTTGGTGAAACAGATAATTTTAGATCCATTTTGATTTATGGGCTTTAGTATTCAACCTGCTTATTCTTATTCTCATTGTTAAGGGAAGGTGGAAGCACTCAACGATGCACATTCAATTTTTTAAAACCTCATTTGTAAGTAGGAGTGAAAGCGGATAAGAAAAAACCAATTAAACAGATAAATTAAATTAAATCGAACTGAAGAAAAATCGAATGTTTTTTGTTCGGTTCAAAAACTGAACCAAACCAATTAAAACCGAGATGGTTTGATTTGGTTCTCGGTTTTAGTCCTTAGGAACCGTCAAACCGATGAACCGAACCGATGACTGTAGATACCTACTTAATCTTTTATTTATCTCATTATTAAGATCAAAATTTGTATTGGTCCAACACTTTTTTTTACACTTTCTTTCTTTGAACAAAATATGTAGGCAAAACCAAACTCAAACTGCTACAATGTGTGTTTGATGTGTGAAACATATTAATTATGTGTATTGAAACCTTTTGTTTTATTTTTGTCCTTGATTTGTTAATCTTTCAAATCTCTTTCCAACCTATTCGATAATAAACTTATTTCATGACGTAGGAAAATTATGTCAATACTTTATATAGATGAAGAACAACTTGTAAGTTGTTTGAAAAGTATAATATAACAAAAAAACATGATAGCAAATAATACACCGATAAATATAATTAAAAAAGTGTTGAAAATCGATCAATCAAACAAAACCGAACCAAATCGTTTAGTTTGGTTTGGTTCCATTTTTAAAAAACATTAAAAACCAAATCAAATCAAAGCGATAAAGATATCATCGATTCAGACAATTTTTTTACCAAAAATCGGTCCAAACCGAACCGATTACACCCTTATTTGCAAGAAATCAAAGCTATGATCCAAAATTGACTGAAGTTTCTCAGCTCTTGGATCGATTCAAGGTTGCGTTTCTTCTAATGGACTTCGATTCCAACTCCACAACTTAATTTGTTTATAATTAAAAATCAAAATATAATAAACAAAAAACTTATTAATAGAACTTCAAATTAATTAATTCAATTTTATCTTTATTTTTCAAATTTGTTTTTGGTTTATAACGTCATTTTTTACGAGATCAATTTGCTTACGAGATCAATTTGCTTAAGATGATACATGATATCATGACGTAACTATTTTAACAAAAATACCATATATTTGATGGGAAATGATATATGATATTCTGACATAATACAAACAAAAATAAAATTGACTTGAAAAAATATTATTATTTTTTATGATAAAGAGTTAGTATTTATACTAAAAAATAATATAAATATTTATTTTTATAAATAAAATGAGGATTGATGAATAAATAATTTTTTATGAAAGACACAAATTTATTATTCTTTTCATATTTAAAACAAAAGACCAACGTAAAAATTACACGTAGGTCACATATTCACCAAATGGATTAAGGAGGTCAAAATAGAAAAATGTTTATTATTAAATCTTAAAATTTATCATTTATTAAATATATTCTAACACTATCATCTAATTTTATGGGATACACTTAAAATATAATTGATTATGTAAAGATGTATTTTTTTTTTTTGTTAAAATAATGTAAAGATATTTTACATTGTGTGTATATTTCTTTTTCTCAATAATTAATTTAATTTATTAAAGACGATTTCACTTATATTTTCTAAATAAACAAATATTATATACTTAATGAAAAATGAAAAATGATATATGATATTATGACATGATACAAAAAAAATTTGATTAAAAAAAAAATTAATTTTTTTAATAATAAAATATAAACATTTATACTAAAAAAATGAGACAATTATGATTAGTGAATACACAAATTTCTTATGAAAACACAAATTTGTTATTCTATTTATATTTTATATACATTTTTTAATCATCACTATATTATATTTATTTACTATTTAAAACGATATTGTGCGATCGTGTGAACACATATGTAGATGAGTACCTTTTTTTTAGAAATTTTGGTATCCGATCTTGTGAGTGACTATGTAGATGAGTACTTAATTTTTTCCCTTTATTTTCTACTAAAATATTTATTTTCGACGAACTGAGAATACTTAATTTGTATATATTATATATATGGTTTAATCATTACTATACTATATTTATTTACTATCTATAACGATATTATTTGTCCCGTACGAACGCACTGGTAGATGACTACTTAATTATTTTCTTTATTTTTTAAAATAAAATATGCATTTTTGATGAGGCGAGACTACTTAATCGGTATACTTTATCAGGCCGATTCTGGCTATTTAGAGACCCAGGGCTAATAATAAACATGGACCCCTAATAAATAATATAATATTAAAAAAAGTCATTGTAAATAACATTAACAACATAATAAAAAAATGTCATATTCTAATCAATATTATTAATATACCACCTAACTACTTAAAAAAACTTTCCCTTATAGCATTTTTTGAAGCAAATTCTTCAATCAAGTCTTCATATTGTATATTCTCCAACAAAAAATAAAATATCTTTTAAAATTGAGAAAGAAAAAAATTAAGATAAAAATAATGTTGTTGGGAAGGATCAAACTAACTAGGGGTGGCAAAACGGACCGCCTGCCCCATCCGCCTTAAGCCCGCCAAAAAAGAGCGGGGCAGGCATGCCCGCCAAGTGTAATGGGCATAAAAATCAAGCCCGCCTCGCTAAACTAGCGGGCGACGGACTTGCCCGCCTCTTTTTTTATTTATTTATTTTTCATTTTTTAATATATTAATAAAAAAATTACATTTCAATTAGATTTTTCATTTTTTTAGAATATTTTTTTGTAAAGCGTATTTTAAAGAAATTATACTTAAAAAATACTACATATATTCACATATAAATATATAAAATAAAACCATTAAAAATTGGAATGACTAGAATTAACTAAAAAAAAGGAGAAATTTAAGGTCAGAAGACTGAACGAATAGGTGCGGCGGATTTTAGCGGGCGGCGGACTTTGGTAGGGTGAGCTTAAGCAGTCGCAAGCTTTAGAGGGGCGAGTTTTAGTGGGCGGCGGTCCCAAAATCCAAACCCAATTCGTCGTATTTTGACGGGTGCGCGGGGCGACCCGACGGGCCACGACCCGTTTTGTCACCCCTAAAACTAACCACCTAGACTAGGTGGAACTAAATTCCAGCCGCTGTGCCATGGTAGTTTCTTTGTATTTTTTTCGTTTTGTTTTATATATAAATTTTAATGTTAAAGACATATAAAATTCACTGTCAAATTTTTAGGCCCCATGATTTTTTAGGCCCCGGGACATGGGTCTGGTTGACCTGGCCCAGGGCCGACCCTGTATTTTATATATATTTTTAACCATCACTATATTATATTTATTTATTATTTATAACGACATTTGTGACTAGTGGGAACGCACAAGTAGATGACTATTTAATTATTTGTTCTACTAAAATATACATTTCTGGCGGACTGAGACTACTTAATCTGTATATCTTTTATATACATTTTTAACCCTCACTATACTATATTTATTTACTATTTATAACGATATTTCGTGACTCGTGCAAATGCATCGGTAGATAATCGATATTATATATGTGTCTGTCTAAAGTGTATTGCACTGTATACTCATATATTTTTCAACCTAATATATATATATATATATATATATATATATATATATATATATATATATATATATATATATATATATATATATATATATATATATATATATATATTGACAACTACTACAACCTGTTAAATTAAATTAATATTTATATGACAATTATTATTTAAGATATTTTTTCACATAATTCGTATATTTTTTTATATATATTTCTATACTATGACCAGATGTTATTTATATCGATTTTATGTGATTGGTGCGAACACATAGGTCTCTTACTAGTATTTTGTTAAATGTGCATAATATACTGCCTTTTAGTATACAACCTTCACCGTCATTAATTTTCTTAATATAAGCCTTATACAAAAGAAAATTAAGAATTAAAGAACAAAATAAAAATTGATAAGTTTATTTTTACAATAAGAGACACTCTACTAAATTAAAATCCCATAACTTTTTCCTAAAATTTCCTCCAAAATCAATTCAACAATTAATTAATTAATTAATTAATTAATTAATTAATAATTAAAATATAATAAATAATAATAATTTTAAATTTAAAGTAATTGAAATTTTGGCACTTTAATATTAGAACACAATAATATCGGTCAAATGTTATAACATCTGATTGTCAGAAGAATAATATCAAACAGTAAAATATGCAGAAATAAATTACAGAATAATAAATAACACAATTAATTGTTAACCAAGTTCAGTGCAACGACACCTAGCTATCAAGCCATGAAGGAAATTCACTATGACAACATTTGTTCAAAATATAAACAGTCTCAGCTTATAACTTCTCGCCTAATCACTACCTTATGCAACTTCTACCAAGAAACCTTCTAAATATGAGACACACACACCCCTCTCACTTCCTAGAATCACCTCAGTGATAAATACAGTCACAAAATAGAAGATTACACTTCCAATAAATAATAATCAGTTTTGCTTAAATTTTTTTTACTAAAAACAATGAACAATACTCAACTCTCTGCTTAAAAGATGCAAGAGTGAGAATAATAAATTGATAAATAATCAAGTAAAAATTAGTCTACCACAATGTATCAATAGATACAAGGGTGACACACAAAAAACACAACAGACTCTAAAAACCTAAAACTCTAAATTTCCCTTAATTTTACAATTGTGAAAAATTAATACATTAGATTTAGGTTTCTCTTTATATACTCCTCGACAGTCCATGGGCTTCAAAATATTCACCCATATATTTATTGACCCACAAGCTGAGGGGTGCTCCAATTATGTAGAAAAATTTCCTTAAATATAGGAAAAACATCAAGTTTCTTAAATTGTCTCAATATCCAATTTTAGAAACTTATGTACAACTGAAGATTAAATCACTTGTTCCAGATTAAATATTCTTGACCTGCACAAATCATTGAGATATATCCAAAAGGAATATCATAAAATCAACTCAAATTAAATCTGTCAAGAATAAAAATAGCCTGTACTAATGTTCTAGTACAACATGTCACAACATCTGACAGAACATTTGTCTTCAATGATCCTGACCATCATGTTAGGACATCTTCCATAACATCTTGTTGTGAACCATGTTTTAGCAAAATTGTTGTCAATCCTAAAACCATGTTACTAACAATCATTTCACAATAACCCTAGAGAGAAATAAAACCATATTCATAAAACTCAAACTACATGCAAACATGTAAACTTTGTACAAACTGCAAACATAAAAATGTTTAAATTTTTTGGATAAAACAACCATTTCACAATAACCCTAGAGAGCAATAAAACTATATTCATAAAACCCAAACTACATGCAAACATGTAAACTTTGTACAAACTTCAAACATAAAAATGTATAAGAGATTACACTTTAATTACACGAATATCTCCAAAAATTCTAGGAGACATATGTCAAGACATGTGGTATGACATTACACCAACACAACTCCAACTTCACACACGACCAGTACTCCCCCTGTCACATATAATGAATCCTCCCCTTCAAGTAAAAAACCCAAATCACAAGAAAACCAAACTTGATCTTCAAAGGGAAAACCCAAATCAGAAGAAAAATAATCTTGAACTATCCAAGTTCACACATTAGAAGAACCTGCAGCATAAACCTCACAAATAACTCAAAGCACCATAATAATAAATTAACAAAGAGTAACCATGGTTCTCCATAAATACATCAGGCAGGATAGCAGAACATATGATTTGACATTATTGCACTGAGACAACCATCAACAGTAGCAGCAGCAAAAGCACCAACAAGTATGACATATAATCAAACCCCACCTAAATAGATGCATATAACAAGAAAGCACAATGGACCACTCTTCCCTTAGCAGTAGTACAATCTGATCAATATGTCAAGACATTTGTCATGACATCATGACAAACAAAACATATTAACACTCTACTCCCTCTTTTTATCCAAAAGTTGACAAAAACAGAGTAAATGTAAAAATAAATTAGAAGCACACACTAGCAATGGAACCAAACAATTTTAATGGAAACAAACAAATGGAAACACCAAAACAAACTGATGGAAACAAACAAAAACAACAAACTGAAGGAAGAAAACAATGTTAGGAAATTATTACTGATCCATTAACAAAGAACATCAACAAGTAATTATCCTTCTTAAGACCTGTTATTCAAACGAACCATTGAGTCAACGTAAGCCACTCAATCTTCATCAACATCTGAGTCAGGGTCATGAAGTTGAACAAGACTCTTCTTGTAGGACTTCATCTTTGTTACAGACTTTTTTTGTGTCCTAAACGCTCTAGCAAATGATCCACCAGATGTTTCCACCTTTCATTCAACCTTATCTAGATTAATACTCTTATCCTTATTTCTTGACTTAGCTTCCAACAACTGAATCTTCTTGGCATCAACATTTATGGAAGACTGGCTCATGTTGAAACGCAGTTTGAGAGGAGCTATAACCAGTGAGGTATTAAATTAAATGAGAGTTACCTTGTTTGTAATGATGCCTTGCTTGTAACGATAGACCATCATAGAAGAAAATTTTGAAATAAGTATAATCATTCCCATTATCAATGCACCACTTACTTGTTCTTCTTTCTCTATTCCCAAGCTTTGATTGTTGGGAATTCTCATAACATTAGAACTAACATATCCTTGATAAAAAAAATCGCATTTTGTTGGAACATGGACTTTTAAGAATTTATATGCACCACTAGATGAAAATAATATACAATATTGATAGCATGTCTCCCATCCTGCAATAACTCTTCAGTCGTACAAAATCCCAATTCACCCCTCAAATTCTCAAAACAATTTGCATCCAAAGTCTTAAGGAAAAATATATTTCCTAGAAGATTCTCAGAAGTCTCGAGCTTAGGAGAAACACTATTTACAAAATCAATACCCCTGAAAATGTGATGACCAATATTAATGAGCTATGTTCTTCTTAGCAGATAAACATCCTTGAATATACTGACTGAACCAACTTGCCAAAGTAAAATGTCACGACATATAGTAAGACATTGTATTCTTTTAGAATCCAAATCAATTGATATCAACACGTTCCCACAACATTATACTTAGACTTAAACAAAAAACTTAGATCAACAAATTAACTTATTGTTGGTTCAAGAGACAATATTGTTTCTCAATAAGAATCATCCTTCATTAACACAAACTCCGTTAGACTTATTCTAGAAAGATAAGTTTTTAAAGCTTTTACTCCAAAAATTACCAAACAATGTCTCCTTTAATTATATCAAATATGAGATAGCACCAAAATTATATAATATATTTATGAAATTCGTGGTGATCCTTTCACAAAGAAGACAAATAATGAAATCATTTAAATAAAATATCTAAACTCAAAAATAAAAACTTTGTTGGCTTGAGAGTCCTTTGACTCATTGTATGCTAGCTCTTTAGAGTTTCCCTCATTTTTCTGGAGAGTCAATCTGTTGAGATGATGTTCCAACATCTGCTTCAACACATGTCCATCATTTAATGATTGAATCATTGACTTAAATTATGGAGTGGTCAATTTTTTCTATTTGATCTACTATCAGTAGATACATCCAGGAATATCCTTTCATCACATTTGGAACTCATCTTTCCCCTTTTCTGTGAAGAAGATGATAAGGGCCTTTGAAAGTATTCACAGATATCTGATTTTTCTTTGCTATAAATTACCTTGCACTGGCCTCATTAGATCCATAAAGGAATTTCTATTACTGTGTCGGCAGTCAAACGTTGTAACTTTTAGTGAGACATCTCGACTTTATCTTTCTAGGTCATTAAACATATGGATGTTCCAGTATATTATAGAGGTTTCCGCAAATAGAACTTGTCTTTGGACCTTACTTCCTCATCAAAACTTCATTCTCCTTATTAGTGACCAAAAAAATTCTCCCTTGATGAGATTTACCTACAGAACTTAATCACATAGTTGACTTATGATTACCATGATAGACGTCAGACTTTCAACAAAGAAAACATCCTCCATTCAGATCTCCAACACCTTTAATTTCACCTTTTGGCACCATCACAAAAAGTAACAAAACTGGTAGAATGAGAGTTCATGATTCCCATAAACTCTTCACTCCAGTCATGTATTTGGAATAACTATTATCAAAATACCAATCTCCTTTGATGAAGTTTCAAGAGAGATATAAGAAATAAGGCCATTAACATCTTATTAGAGATTTAACCACTACTTGGTTAACCTTAGGCTGAATTGGACCTTTAGATTAGACATTCCATTTGAAATAGAGCAACCTGATATCCTCAATTTTACCACATTAGTGATGTAACACCCCATTTTTCTTTATTAATTATTTTATTATTTATTTGATATGTTAATTATTATTTGGTTTGATAATTATCTAATTATTTGATTTTGGTGAATATGTGATTGGTTGATTGAATTGTGTGATTATGTGAACAATTGATTTAATTGGAATATGTGAGTATTTGCACTAATTAAGATACGAGTAATTGAGTTATTTAGTGTGATAATAGTAAAATATTAATTGGGCATTGGTAGGATGAGTTAGTGTGAGAATGAGATAAGCACATTAAGAGATAAAACACTGTGTTTAGTACGAGTGTTGTAAAACAAAAGAGAAAAATAGAACAAGAGAAAAAAAGAGGGGGAAAAAGAGAAAGATAAGAGAAGAGGAAGAATCCTAAAGGATCTACACCCAAGGTAAGGGTGGGTTTTCACATGGTTATGGGATGAGATAATAACATGTAATGGGTAGTAGCATGATTTAGGAATTTTGTTATTCAATTTCTAGGTTTTGACATTGAGGCAATTGGATGAAAACCACCTGAACAATGAAGTCGTAATTGAACGTCTTTTATCACACCGAGGGAAAGGTGAACGTCGAGTAAACCTGAGAGGGGTGAAATAATGGTCTTGTGACCGAGAGTTCGGGTAAAAGAGTTGATTACGCGAGGGGAAAATGTTAGCACCCCAAACGTCCGTAGTACTCTACGGAATCCACTTTTGTTATCTAATCTAAAAGGTGAGTTTCTATGTCTAAAACTTACAACTAAAGGTAAAATGCATGAATTCAAAGTATTATGTACAAAAATAAAATGTTTTTTAGTTGTGCTTGTCGCGGTTGCGAACCTTTGGTGCCTATGTACTCTCTTCGTGCAATGAGGGATCAAAGCACTACGTAGGTCTCCTAAACACATTTGGTGCATTGCAATGTTTTTTATGAGTGATATCATTTCAAATCCTTGCGATTAGGATTGAAATTCGTGTTTGGAGTTACAACTTATCAAAGACTCATGCTTGGCCACTCGTAGTCTTATCAACTCCCTCAGATTTAAAACAACATACCCTTATCGAAAAGGTTTTAAAAGAAAAAGGTCTGAAGACAAAATGGTTTGCATTGGTGGATTGTTTTTACCTTGAAAAGGGATTTAAGTTTTGTTAATGTGTTTTATGAACTTGATAAAGAAAAAAAAACTAGTCTTAAAATGCAATAGAAAATACCTAAGGGAAACTATCTAGTGCTACCCCTAATCTTTTCATACAAAGATGACCCTAAGGTCAGGATAAGGAGGGAAATTACCTACCTAATGTTGGCATGCATGGATATCGATCCTAAGGTCTACTCAATTCGCTTCCTAAGATCGAATCGAGAAATCCTACAGGAGCATGTGATCATAGAAAATAAACAAACAGACACTTGAAAAGTATCCACTCACTCAAATAACACACACCTAACTGATGCATAATGTCACCAAGGTAGGAAAAGGAGAGGGATACCTAACCACATTATCGTGTCATCAGGTAGGATAAGAGGAGTGAGACACCTAACCATGATATCATGTTGTCAAGGCAGGATAAAAGGGGAATTTCCTGACCATAGATACCTGATCATCTAGGCAAGAAGGGGTCTTGAAAGATACTATTAACCAAGGTATCATATCAACAAGGCAAGAAGTATAAATTGGGGGAAAGTGAATGTCCAGAGCGACTAAACACCTAACCAAGATATTGAGCATCAAGGTAGGAGATAGAAGACAATATGAACAAACACGGAGCGTTAATGTTGACCAACGCAAACTCCTGAAAAAATGTGGGGGTTTGATTGCATAACCCTGCATTCTACTTGACCGACTCGATAAACAAGATCATAAGACTCCAAAGAATCAGTCTGCGACATGAGCTAAGGATGACATAAGACTAGAAATTGTGGGGGTCGATTGCAATCCTTTTTCCGTTTTCCTTATTCGAGGACTTATCATGAAGAACAATAATGTGGCGCCTTCTTTGAGGTCTTTATCACAAATATAAACACACAACAACATATACAAACACAAGTAGCAAAAAAGTGCAGAATGCCTTCTAAAGGACTTTAAACAGTGACTTCGAGCGCACGCTATGTATTATCATACTTCTCATGATATCTAAGAAAGAGATAAAACACACATCTCTATCCCTACTTGGCATGGCAATGAAAAATGATAAAAAATGCGAGGTAAAATGGCATGAGGAAATACCAAACAAATATCAATCCGTATAAACTAAGCAATAGCAAAAGAAACCCGAAATACTTTGCGAGCAACTAGAATCAATAACAAAGATAATAAGCGATCATGCATGTGGAATATGCATCAAAATGTCAATGTGATGATAAACCAAAAATTGGAATGTGTGTTGAACATATTCAAATATCAATCAGTACACCTGCACAAGATAACAATCTAGACAAGCAATACAGAATACAATGTAACATGAAATGTGTATCAGACAAATCCATATAAAAAATAGTACACATGCATAAGATGAAAATCCAGATAAGTAAACAATAATATAATCTCATGGAATGCAAACATAAGCCATGCGTATCAGACGCAAATATGAACCACAAATTAGTAGCACAAGCATGTCATTTCAATCACATAATCAATCGATAATTACATGATCGAAAAACATCTCAAAAAACCTTGCACAAGTCAACAAACATGTTATAAGTAACAAGGAAACAAAATCAGAAGCAAATATTATCATCACAATACAAATCAATGCTAAATCATGAAGATATGGAAATCAAATGCACATTGAAAACATAAGAATGAACTTCGGTCAACTTTGTATCACAAACATAAGCGCACAAAAATTCGTAATGAAATCAATGCAACTCGATACATACGTCCACCAAAGACCAAGGCAACTGTAATAAAGCGTGAATTAACAATGAAAACAAGATCCGGATGCACTTTACAAGAATGTGCAACATTGCAGTTATAACACGAATCAAGCCAAAAAATGAACGGAAGCAAGTAAACTCAATCACAATGGTTCACAAACGAACACTAAAGTGTAAACATGCATCATGTGAAAGTTAAAACTCAAAGTACATGTTATTAAGAGTCAAAAATCAATATGTTTAAAAATTAGGCGCACAAAACATCGGAACATAATCACACAAAAATTACACGGTTGCTTCCAAACGTACCAACGGGCTCAAAAAAGTATACATCTCGAATTAAATCCAAGCGCTACTACTACTTACACCCCCGAGGCAGTCGTGCACGTTTTTGTGAATTTAAACCGAAAACAAGCAAGCTCAAACATGGGAAACGAGTGTAAAAATGTGCTCAATAGTTCAAGTAACAACATTTAAAATAAGTGCATAAGCTAACAATAACGGAAACACCAAGGAGACCTTAAATCCAAGCAAAAACCAACTATTATGTGTTACTGTAATTTCCACCAAATTGAGGTTTTATGCGTTAAAGAGTTAAATCACTCAACAATTTGGCACCAAATTACATTAACTCATGGAGTTGTATCAAATTCTCATCAATAATCAATGTGCCCTTCAACAAAGAAAATTAAAACAAAACTCCTTCCCAAAAAAATTTCACACTAATTATGCCAAAACTCCTAATGGTTAACCAATCAATTCTAAGTTTTCTCAACAATCAATCATTCTTTAATTCCAAGAAACAACATCTATTCACCACTTCCAACAAGGCTCTAGCCTATTCCACACTTAAAAATCATTGCATAATCAAGTGAAATCTCTAAATTTCAATTCTACATCCAAATTTCCTCTTAGGCATTTTAAAAGACACCTAACATACAACAATTATGCAACTCAAGAATTCACCAATTTCAACTTCAATTTGCATTATCTAATTCAAATCAAAAACAATTATATTTGCATCACTATTTCATAAAGCAATTATGCAATGCTTACATCAATTCAATTTCACAATTTAATTTCCTACATGTTAATGTCAATTAACAATAATTCACATATTCAATTATATCAAGAGCAATTAAAACAATGACAATTTGAGAAATTTCCAGAAGTTGATTGAGAATTGGAGAAGAGGAAGAAGTGTTGTCCGAAAAAGAAAATAAGAGCCTTGGATGTTCGCCATAAAATCAACGAACGGTGGGAGATGTCCATGGAGGAATATAGTAGATGGATGAAGGTCTGTGGTCGCGGACGGTCAGTGGCATAGGGGGGGAACCGAGAGAGTATGATCGTGGAGCGATCGGGAAAAGGGGAGTGTCCAGTCGGACGTCGAAAAGGGAGGAGATAGGCTGACCGATGGTCGTTGCTAGTGGCGGAGAAGTGAGTTTCGATCGGAACTTTGGAGGGAGAATGAGAAACTTTAAATCGTTGTCGTGTTCTTGAGTTTTGTGATAAACCCTAGGTTTGATCTTTGAGATATTAGAGAGAAAGTGTGAGAGGTTTTTTGAATATATATAATTTGCCTCCAAAACACATTGGGCTTGAAATTGGATTGAGCCTCAATTTGACAGTGTCAGCTTATAACACAAGGAGAAAATACCAAATCACGTTCGATGCAAAATCTCGACTCGAGCTCAATGTAAAAATGTCGGCGCTGAAATTTGTGATATGTGGCCGAAAGAACAGGCTCAAACGGATAACTGACGAGAGAGTTATGAATTTTCTAAGGTGCACTGATGCAAGCCAATTTAACTAATGTAGAATTACCGTGCATGACACACGATGCAATCCATAAAATGAGTTTATCCAAGTGAAATTTGAACTCAGGACCTGAAGCAAACTTGAAGTGAACCAACGAAACAAAAATCCCTTTTGCTGTAAAATTTCTCAAGTATTTTGACCTTTTGGAGATCGTCCTCAGAGAATCAATTCTCAACTTCAACATAGGAATCAAAGAAGGCGCCAAGACGAATTTTCCGATTGAAGAACCACTAAAAGAATATTACAGTCTCGAGATATGAATTTTTGAACATTTAAAAATTAACGGTTTAGCCAAAATTTTCACCGAATAATTCTCAGGGAACTTACGTTTCAGAGTCCCTCTGCACAAAATTAGCTCTCGGTTCGAACACTAGAATTTCGAGGAAGTCACGACGAAATTAATTCCTAAATAACCACTCAAAAAATCGAACAAAAGACAGTTACGAATTTTTGAATGCACTATGAACCAGGGAACCGGAAATTATGTTATATCCAAAACTTAGGTGATTTGAAAATCAAAGACTTTCCTTCAAGAACTGGGCTTCGACCCCAATATACGATTGGAGAAAATACCAAGACGGTCATAAAGCCTGAAGAGCCACACCGAACCACCCTTGTGACCAGAAGTTACGAATTTGGAATCAAACTACAAAATACCAATTTTTGGCCCAAATTATTCTGAACTGGCTGAAACACTTGGTATATTCTGCACTTCAAGGCACGTTAGAACTCATATAAGCTTGGCACAATAAATACCTGGCTACTCAATGATTAAATAGTCTGGAGAACGACCTGAGCACCTTAATTGACGAAATAAACGTCTGTCATCACCTACCGAGGCTCGAGAGAAATACCCTGATCCTGTAACCACATAACCAATGATATGCATGCATGCTCATGATATGGAATGTAAGCTAAATAGGGTTGAAATGAAGAGGGAAAATTTTGGGGTACAACAAACAACGTTTAGATTTTGAATGAAAATCATGAAATTGATGTCGAAAATTATGTTTTGATATTTGTATTTGATGTTATATGTTAGAAATATGTTATAATACCTTAAATAAGAGTAAATTGTATGTTTAAATGTGTTTTTGAGTCAAAAGTTCGCGTGGGAAGTTGCTTTCATTGCAGAAAAATTGCTGTAAAAATGCAGGGCAGACTAAGCGCGGATTTTGGGGCTCAGTGCGGACTGTAATGTGAAAATTTTCCAAATTTTCAAAAATTTATAACTTGAGCTTCGGGTATCCGTTTGATGCACCATTTGTACCCAAGGAAAGCTAATAATGCGTAATTTCTTGTAAAAATGGTTCCATGTTCTAGAAATAAATTTAATTAGTGTTTAATGGGGTTTTGTGGTGTTAGTGTATGATTTTCGGGTTTACAATTTGTAAAAGCTTTAAAAATTCATTACGTTTGAATTGTAGCTCCATTTGAGTCTCCGTTCGAAGTGTTAGAAAGCTAGCACGACATTATTTTCAATAAAAAATGGTCTTGTTGGAAATAATTGATTTAATAATAACGTGATTATGCAAATGACTTGTAATTGTGTTGTTTGTTTGTGAATTGAAGTTGGATGAAAATAACATTTTTGGGCTTTGTTTGTTTTATGTTATTGTGGTGTGTTGAGTTGATTAACGCTATGAGAATTCTATGATCATAATAATTGAATTTATGTATATGTATGTCATGAATTGGTGTTAGATGTAAATAACATGTATTGGCATTGTTGGCTATGTGTTATTATGATGTGCCAAAGTGATGGATGCTATGAGAATGCATGGTGTATGATTGATGATATGAAATATGTATGTTTGTGAAATGGTGATACAATTCAAAATGAGATGATATATGTGTTATATGCTTGTATGATTAAGATTGAGAGATGGTCTTAATTGCATATAATTGTTGAGATTGCACATGCATCATTTGTGTCAATAGGCAATGTCTGCTGATTTCTTGGAGATTAGTGGTTTGTCCCAAGCCGGAGAGATGAGTTTTAAAGCTTGAGAGATGTACTTTTTTCGGCGGTTATCTATCTGAGAGATGGACCCGGCATGACCGCTAAGGATAAAAACTGGTACCACATGTATATTGTATCGTTTTAAGTTGCACTGGAGTTACATGTGTCGATGTGAAATGTTGTAATGGTGTGCTATATGTATATTAACGTGAATGTTACATTTTATGGTATTTGTGATTGATTATCTTTGGATCTTGAATTGTTGAGCAATGTTGTATATGTAAAATTGTGAATTGTTGGCATATACTTGAGAAATAGTATTATGAATTGGGTGGTTATGTAGTACAAAACATATGAAGTGTGAGAATATTTATCTTATTGTATGTATGGTAAATATTATATATTACTATATGATTCTTGATAATTATGTGAACTCTCACCCTTTTGTTGAAATGATGTTTTGTACGATATCGCTCAGGTATCGAAGATATCGGTGTTTCTTACAATGATTAGTTAGAGGAGATTAATCTCTTGTTTATCCTTTTATTAGGTAGTTGTCATGCTCTGATCATGTAACACGGGAAACGTTTGGGTTCATGTTATACCTTTTATATTTATATTGTTTTGAGAGATGTTGTCATACTCTCTAAATATTTATATTGTATTCGGGATTATGTGATGGTTGACATTTGTGCCAGATGTTTTATGATATGATTGTCAGTATGCAATTTGAATCAGTTATTACTACTTTGAAGTGAGAATTATTCTGTTGTGTTATGCATATGTTGCCAAGTAGATGAAACATGAACTTTTAAAGGCGCTATGAGCATGACCAGTGTATTTTGTGTTTAATTTTGAAATACACGTGAAACCTCTTGAGATATGCATGATATTTACTATGATTTATGTTATATATTATGTTCAGGGTTTAAAGGGTGTTACAAGTTACAAGTTCAAAGTAATTTCCTCCCCTAGCTTGAGTATTATGATGCCAGGCACGATGTTGAGACAATTTGTTTGATATCATTAACCTAACTTGCCTTTTGAAGAAACAAAGGTTAGTCACTAAAGATTCTCCTTATTTGTTAGAGACTTGATAATCATACCCTCTTCCTTAATAATTTCCAAACATTTTCCCATCTTGAAGAATCTCACAAACACATTAGAATCATTTGTTCAACATCCTCACAGACTTTATCATGATTTCAATTTTGGAGGTCAATAAAGTTACCTTGTTATGCAGGTTAAAGATAGTAGACTAACATTCTTCCTTTTCAGCCTGTAGTTGAGAAATAGATACCTTATATTTTTCTATTTGTTGACATTCATCTTCACTTTTGATCTACGTTTCTTTGTAAGAATCATCCAGCTCATCATAAGATATTCTTTTAATACAAGAGTCTACATAAAAAATCAACCTTCCAGAAAAGGCAATTAATATCCTTAGGCAGATTCACCAACATGATCACATCCCTCATCAAACCAAGAAACAGAAAGCCTCTTAAGATGTTTCATGAGAAAGATAGATCATATGTCCAAATTCATTAAACTCATGACACTGAATCCATTTACTTTGATTGGACGTTTCTTCTGTTCCAGCGTTTCTTTGTTGATGTGAAAACATATGTTATTGACATTTAGCCTTGACCTTCTATTCATTTTCCTCAAAACCTAGTTAATTTATTCCCAAGGAACACAACAGCAATGAATAACCCTTCAACAAAAATCAGGTCACAAGCTTCTACATAGTTGGAGACAAAAAATGCTTTTGTTCTTCAATTTAGATCTTCATGTCAAATCCCTTGGAAGAGACTTGAGTACCTTCCTAACCAGCTATTCTTCTGAATTTTTTGCTCCAAAATCACTTAGACGTGCCTTCGTGAGAGATCTTGAGAAATTCTCAAGAATTTTTTGCCACAACACCAGTGTAGTGGTCTGAACATAATTCTATCAACTCCAATGAATATGACATTCAAAGCTTTAGAGTTAATAAGAGCCATATCAAATTCTTTCCTTCTATATTCTTAGAACCAAAATATAGCACTAGGATCCTCTCATGCTGACAAATTTCCAATTTTTGTTGTCCATTGATGTCAATAATGTTATCATTATATCCTTCCAAAAGATATATAGTACAATGAAAATATCCCTGGCGCTCACCTAATAAACATATCAGGGTGCCTACTCTAATGCCAATTGAAATTTTTGCATTTTAAACCCTATTAATACCGATGTCCCAACATCAAAACACAAGTCAAGAGAGATGTTATACAGTATCTGACTGACATAACAATAATATCAAACTGTAAAATATGCAGAATGATAAATAACACAACTGATTGTTAACCTTGTTCAATGCAATGTCACCTACTATGGAGGTTACCAAGCCAGGAAGGAAATTCACTATGACAACATTAGTTTAAAGCTTAAACAATCTCAGTTTAATCACTACCTTGTTCAACTTCTACCTATAAACCTACCTATTTCTCATCAGGAGATGAGAAAAATCTGAGTCTATGTAGTTTGAAGTTTTATAGGTCTGTTGATTTTAGTTTATGAAAGAAGTTTGTCGTAGAGAGAGAGATAGAGATAGAGAGAGAGATAGACAGAGAGAGAGAGAGAGCCGATTTATCGCACTGAGCGAAAATGGTTGATTTATCGCACAAAGAGATAAGAGTTGATTTATCACACATGCCAAAAAAAGCTAGTTTTAGTGTGTTGAATGAATTTTAATGTGAAAGATGTCTTTGTTATTTTTGTTTGATTTTTAAGTTAATGATTTAAGTACAAGTTAGTGATGAACTCTTTACAAATTGATGGACATTTGTTTTTATTTACAAGAGGGATGGGAATTTTGATCTATCCGAGAAAAGCCTAAAATATATACAAGTTTATTTTAGTTTTTTTGAATTATATGAATTAAAGCATTTTTT
The DNA here is from genome assembly GCA_021764765.1 of Vicia sativa. Classification (NCBI taxonomy): domain Eukaryota; kingdom Viridiplantae; phylum Streptophyta; class Magnoliopsida; order Fabales; family Fabaceae; genus Vicia; species Vicia sativa. The sequence goes on from CM038797.1 coordinate 134,748,109, forward strand.
GTTTTGTGTATTTTGGACTTGTTTTTGTATTTTTTGTTAACTATGTACATAAAATGACAAAATTAAATTAGTAAAATAAATTAAATAATCTTAATTTAAATGGATCTAATGGATGCAATTAGCAATAAAGAGTTTTTTTTTGGAATAAACCCTCATATATTAGAAATATTAGAAAAAGAAAAATAGGGACAAAAGAGATAGAAAGACACAACCTCACAAAAATGATAGAGAGACAAACCAACTCCATCAAAATGATGTGAACCTAAAACAAGAAAAATCAATTCTATTATTTACAAATTCCTTCCTTAAATCTAAAGGAATGGACTCAAAAATGGTTAGAGTGGTCTTGTCTAATCCTAAACTAGCTAAATAGTCTGCACAAGTGTTATATTTTTTGTAAATATGAGAGCAAACTAAGTGATTGTTGCAATAGTAGGTGGTGCAAGCATTCCATGAGAGTGGAAGAGCTCAAAAGCTCAATTAAAGCCTAATTCTAAATAAATAATAATAATAATAAAGTAAACAAAAATAAACAAAATAAATTAAGCAAATAAAAAAAGAAAAAGAAAAAGCACGCATGATTTGTTTTTAGTATCTACATTAATCGTTTATTCTCTTTTTTGACTTTTCAATGCCTTTGAATCCAACCACTTATGACTTGACACATGGTAATTTTTTTTAAAATAAAAAATAAAATCAAAGCAGAGATAAAATGAAAACACCATCTATTTCTTTCTCTCTGGTAATCTTCTTCATATTTTTCTCTTAAACTTTTCAAATTAAACAAACATACAAATAGCAATAAACCATCTCACTTCAACCATACATCAAATGGCAAGTAAAAATTAGAAAGAGATCTAAGTGGAAAAAAGGGCATCGAACAAGAGACTTAATGTTTGACAGAAAACATATAACACCATAAGGGAACCTTGTCACGGTGGTCGGAACTTGAGCGATTGAGGATGCAACAACTGCGTAATTGGGCTCGGGCGGTGCTGTCCGTTGTTGCAAATGTCGTCAGAAGAAAAAAAGGCCACGAGGATATTGCTGTTAAGAATCCATGAATGACAAGGACAAAGGTCATACTCATATGAGAGATATAGGGCATATGAATACTCATGTGATAATATAGTGAAAAGTTTATTGAAAAGATAATGAAATAAATACATTGTGACCTTATTTATAAACTTAATTGTGTAACTAATTGAGTAACTAACACAACTAATTCATAACTAACTTAGTAATTCAACTATTTTAACAGCCTCCTTCAAGTTGGTAGATATGTGAATCACAACCATCTTGAATTACATCAAGCAATCACTAAAAATACAATGGACCTAGAAGTATCAATATAATAAAGGTGACTTAAATCTTCTGCTTTTCACCCTCACAACACTGTTTCACCATGAAAGGCTTCCCCACTATATTAGGATCATCAATTAATTGAACATCTGTTTTTCCAAATCAGGAGGTTTTGGAACATACACTTTCCTAGGATGATTCTTGGGTGCTTCAGAGGCTTTCATATTATCCTTGTTAGCAAAATTGCAAACCTCAAATTAATGACCTGTTTTCTTTCACACAGTACAAAAATTGGGAAGATTTTCATATTCTAGGTCTATAAAAAAGCGAAACCCTGCTTCCCAACCAGAATCTTGTACCTGATTTCGCTTGAAATATTCATGTCCACTAAAACTCTTACATAATGTGTAACTCCCCAATTTTATAATTAGCTATATATATATATATATATATATATATATATATATATATATATATATATATATATATATTATTAACTAGTTATATGATTAGTAATTGTTTAGTTGTTTGATGATGTGAATTATTGATTTTTAATTGAATTATTTTAATAAGTGAAATTTGCAGAGAGTAGTGATAGAATAAGTAATTGGGCTTAAGGTGTGGAAAGTAAACGATTAGTGGGAGTGTAGATAGTAATCCATTAGTTGATTATTAGAGTGAAATTATTTTATTAGTTTAATAAAAAGAAAGAGGTAAGAGTTAGTAAGAGAAAAAGAGAAGAGAAAAAAGTTTCACGAGAAGATAAGAGAAGAGCGAGCAAGAGGAGAAAATGACAAGAGCGCAAAAGTCAGTAGAATCAAACTAAAATAAGGTAAGGGTGAGTTTTCATTTGGTTATTGGGATTTTTGATAATGTATGATGGGTAGTAACATGTGTAGGGTCAATTTCCCTAATTTTCCATGATTTGTAATTGATAGGTTTTGATTGGGAATCCATGAAATTGGTATGAAATTATGTTTTGGTGTTTCTAATTGCATATGCATGTTAGATATAGGGTATAGTACCCTATATCGTGACCAATTGGATGTTAAAATATGTTCTTGTATGAGAGAATCACATTGGAATTATGTTGTCATCACAACATATTTTTCTGGTTTTTGCAGAGGGCGCTTAGCGCGAAAGCTTCCGTAACTCTGTGCTAGGAGCTTGCATAGTGCGACCCGGGAGATGAAATTTCATATTTTTATTAGTTTGATACAATATTTTGTGTTCTTATATTTTATAGTAATTAATACTTAATTTTATAATTTTAAAACTACTAGTGTGATGTGTTTTGGAAGGCTATTGTTGATGACACGAAACTTGTTTATATGACTATGTGTGTTTTGTGGTTTGGTGTTTATTGGTAATAATACTTGTACATTGTTGCTATGTGTTATGATGATATGAAGTGAAATGTATGTGAATAATTCATAATATATGGTTGTATGTGCAAATGTGTAGTATTTCGAATGTGAAGAATTATTGAAGATGTGCATGAATGTTAAGATTAGAGAAGGGTATTAATTGCATATGGTTGTTGTAATTGCACATGCATAATTTATTGTCAAGAGGCAATTCTTGTTAGTTTCGTCGAAACTAGCGACTTTTCCAAAACCTAGAGAGGGGTTTGAAAGCTTAGAGAGCGAGCTTTGGTGTGTTATCGATTTAGAGATCAGACTCGGTTTAAAGTAAAAATAAAAAAAATGATAACAAGAGATTGGTACCACATGAATGATTATTGAATTTGAGTTGCATTGAGTCACATGATATTTATGTTTGAGATATGTAATTATGTGCACTGTGAGAAATTGTTGTGATGGTTGAATGGTGTATTCTGCCAATTACTTATGAGTAGTATGATTGTTCGAGTGATGTTATGTTATCAAACATCAAAGTGTGTGAATGTTTATTTTATACGTGAATGTTATGTATTGTTATATAATTTCGATAATGATGTGAATTCTCACCCTTCTGTTGGAATAATGTTTGATAATGACACCACTTAGGTACTGAAGATCATAATTGATTTGGCAAAAGTGAATCTCAGTAAGCTATTTTTATATTATTTTGTTTTTTGGATTTTGAGTCGTGCTCTGATCATGTAACACTGGGAAAACGTTTGATTCATATTTTGAGAGACACAATTATATACTCTATTTATTTTGTTAATTGGATTTGAATTTGATGGTGAAGTGGCCTTTTATGCCTAAGTTGATTAAATGAAAGTAGTTTATTTTGAGACTTGAATTATTATGAGATTATTTAAATGAAAGTGATTCCGCTGTAACATGCGTATGTGAAATGTATGAAATGCATGAATTTAATTCAGTGGTATTGAGCATGACAGGTGTTTGTGATGTTTGAATTATGCGTGACACCCTTAAGTGATGTGCATGTTATATTACTATGATTTATATTGTATTATTCCGCGGGATTTAGAAGGGTGTTACATAATGCTTAAATGTTTTGTCAATCTAAGGGTTTATTGGATGCAATTTTTGAACATATAGGTGTACCTATACTACTTGCAATTGCAAACAAAATCCTTGGCCACCAATATTCCTGGGCAAAACAGTTAAAATATACCCAAACTTGAGCCATGTTATTCTGTTAAATGCTTGGAATGAAATCTTTTGACCATGTGAATAATTTCATAATACACGGGGCAAGATTCCAAGACCCCGAAGCTCTGACCCTTCTAACATCTTCTAGAGAAGAAAACAAAAAACTCAAAGAATCCTGTACCAAGTAAAATAATACCCCACTTTCCCAAATCCTTCTAGAGAGTAATGAGTTTTTTTTTCTAATATCAAATTTGGATTGAGGCTTCGATCCTTTAGGCCATAGTATTCTACCATGTAGATTATGTTTGCATTCCTTCAACCCGACTAGATACCCATCCTTTAGGATTGTGATAAAAAACCTATCAGCCTTTAAAATCAGTTGCGGTAATTGAGAGTTTGAGATATCGTAGACTCCACTCAACGTCTGAGAAAAACTCTTCATTGGTACCGTAATTAGAATTAATTTGGGAGATTCTAATTTCGAGACAAAGCAAGACCATGGAATGAGAAAAGGTTCCATAGCCAACTAGAATCAAATGAAACTAAAGCAACTTCATGAGCAACAATAACCAATCACCAAGAGAACCCTTAACCCTAAGATTAGGAGAAAAAATTAGGGGTGTAAACGTCTCACCTGAAAAGCCGTCGGAACCCTAGAGCAATCATTGAAATTTATATTTTGACTTTGATTGATACGACAATAACTTACCGATATATATATATATATATATATATATATATATATATATATATATATATATATATATATATATATATATATATATATATATATACCATTTTATCTATATTCCATTTTCATTACATATATAACATTTTAAATGTCTAAAAAACTAACAAACAAAATTATGTTTCAGCAGAAAATGAGATTAATTCTGTTCCTGCAGAATTCGCAAGTACACTTGCGAGTTTTGCCTGGTTTTAAAAAAAACAACACATGGAATAATTCACAAGTGTACTTACGGATTCACCTGATTTAGTGCAATTCGTAAGTGCACTTGCAAAATGTGACCTGATAAGACTTCTTTGGTCCATATTACTCAAACTTGCCTATAAATTGAGTCTACAACACATTCCATTCTCCTTCACAAACCAAAACCAAAAAAATGACACAAACCTATCCACACCTTGCGTTTGTGTACTTCACTATTGCGCGTGCGCCACTTCAATTCAGGCTTTCGCAGGACACCCCGTACAACAAGCTCATTACGACACTACATTCTTTGTTGCAGTATCCAAATAATCGCAAGGTGGTCAAGCTCGAGTACCGTTCACCTTCACTTGACACTGAATAAAAAGTCAAGTTCACCCCATTTGAGTTGAAGAACAATGAGGACTTAGAGGTTATGTGGGAGACCTTTCAAAAATACTCCACAAAGGATCCGATTGAGATGGATGCGACGCTACGTAGATTGGTAGAAGATGTTATCAAGATGTTTCAACGTCCACAACTTCCTGTTTATAATAATGTGTAATTTAATTTTCTGCATCTACTATGTAATTTCTTTGAATGAATTAAGTTGAATGAATGATATGAATTGTGTTAAATGTTGATGAATTCTACCCAGACTTAAATTCGCAAGTGCACTTACGAATCACACAACTAAGGTGCCTTCGCAGGTGCACTTGCGAATTCACCTTATTTTTAAAAAATAAGGTGAATTCGCAAGTGCACTTGCAAATTCACCTTATTTTTAGAAAAATTATGAGTTATTCCGTAAGTGCACTTGCGAAGTTCACCTCCGAGGTGAATTCGTGAGTGCACTTACGAAACCTAGGAGTATTTTTGGGTTTCCACTAGGAGTGGAAAAGAACCCCACTAGGCGGGGAAGAAATTCCCATATATTTTTGATTGACTAAATTTAGAGAAATTCTTCACCCATCTAGTGGTATTCTTCCCCATTCCTGGTGAAAAACCAAAAATACCCCCAAGCTTCATAAGTGCACTTACGAATTCACCTCGAATGTGGACTTCACAAGTGCACTTACAGAATAAACCATTATTTTTTAAAAATAAGGTGAATTCTCAAGTGCACTTACAAATTCATCTTAATTTTTTAATTGCGAATTCACCTTATTTTGGGAATTCGTAAGTGCACTTACGAAGTCTGCGTGTTGTTTTAGAAAAACACACAAAATAACCCCCAATACCCATTCATTTCAAAACACCTAAATTTCAAACTTCCTACTCCAAACCCTAACATTTCTACTACTTCAAACTCACTCCATTCAAGTTCATCTTCTCATTTCAACTCATTTGAACTCATTTCAAGTCCTCTAAAATCAACCCTAAGCTCAAATTTGTGTAAGTTTTCTTCAGTTTTTTTAATTCAAAATGTAATTTTTTATAAGATTATTAGGTTAGATTGTAGAAATTAAATAATATATGATGTAATAGTAGGTAAATATAGTTGTATTGGATGAAAAAAATAGGAATTTTGGGTGTTTAGGGACTAAGTTTTCTAGGTTTTGAATTTTCTGGATGAAGGGGTTTCGCAAGTGTATTTGCGAAGTGACCTTGGAGGGAATTCGTAAGTGCACTTCAAAATTGTTGCATGAGTTGTTTTTAAATTAGTAACCTAACAGTTATAATGGTTTATTTCAAGAAAATGGCAGAGAACCAGAACCCAATGCGTTTGAGACATGGCAGGCCAAGCCAAACCGCGTCGGCTCGTCGAGAGCAAGAGCAAAGGGAAAGGGCACAACTAGAGATAACTTCACCTTCTGCATCGTCACGGATAAGTCGTCTCCATGAGGCGTCTACCTCTAGTGTACATGAGGAGGTACTTGATGAGCATGTACCAGAGGTAGAGGTACCAGAGGAGGAGACCCAAGTTGTTCAAGTGGAGGACGCCGAAAATGTTGAGGTCCCTGATGACGATGTTGAGAAACCTGCAGAGGCGGAGGAGGATGGATATCCAGGAGATCCATATGACACATCCCTCCTAATTTATTATCAGGATCATGCTGCTCGTTATATCTAGGGCGGACATGTATTTTTTGGTTCCACTTGAGTTATTTCGTATTATATTTTTTATTCAAAAATACGGTTCCTGTTGATTTATTTTCGTTGAATTCTGATGTTTCAGGAAAGGAAGGTTTTAAAACATGTCCACCATTCCTGCAAAATTTTTGATCTCTATATTCCACAGGCTCAGTGGTTCCACCGTGCTGTCATCGGATCCGGTCTTTCCAGATTATTCGGTATTGGTTACAATACCATTAGCACCGACATGCAGGGTGATTTTGCTGAGAGGTGACATAAGGAGACGTCATCTTTCCACTTTCCAGTTGGGGAGTTGACCATCACGCTTGATGATGTTTCTTGCTTGCTCCAACTACCTATCAGAGGTAGGTTACTCAACCATGTAAAGATAACTAGAGCTGAGGCGGTTGAGTGGATGATTGAGCATTTAGGAGCTGATTCGTACAGGGTTACTCAGGACTACGACAACACAAATGGGGTGCACATGAAGTTTTTCTACCTAAATGAGATATATGAGGAGCACCTCTATCAAGCAGCATGTGCAAAAAGAACTACACAAGTAGCTGGGGAGCATGTGGACAAGGATATTTTTGTTCACTTTCACCATGGTTGTGCCATCCGGTGTTTTCTGATGTACCTGGTAGACACGTTCGTCTTTGTGGAAATGAGTGACCACTACACCGATGTGGCATACCCGAGATATTTTATGGTCCTATCTACAGTTTGTGATTGGAACTGGGGTGCCTCTATTCTGACCTACCTATACCAGAAGCTGAATGAAGCTTCTAGATGGAGGGCGAGGACGCTCACTGGCTTGTGCACACTCCACGGTACGTTTTTATTTTAACGATAAATTTTAATTAGTTTTAATTTATTTGTACTTACACATTATATTTTTGTTGATGCAAAGCTGAATTATATCATACTTTCACTACATCCATGGTTACACTGAAGATCCCGACTATCAGGCCTTCATGTCAAGGGTTGCCAAGTTTATTCTAAACAGAGGCAACCAAACTGTGCGTCCTTACAGGGTGTTTTTTGATCGCACCAACCATGACGATATTAACTGGACGCCGTTTGCGGACTACATAGAGGTTATTACATTCGATACCATCTCGTTATACTCTGAGTGGCTAGCTTATGGGTCGAACATGATGGTCAGGTATTTGCCAAAGCGGTGTACGCGCCTGTTTGGCCTTGTGTAGATCAATACCTAGATCTCGTTTCCAGGCTGCTCTCGACACCATGACACGGAGGGATCTCGATGACGCCTTCCAGGATTGGGAGAATCATGTCGTGTCAGAGGAGTATCTGATGATACAACATCCCAAATGTGGCACTATGTAGAGGGGTACGTGACATGGTTCTTTAGAGTGTCACACTCTTTCATGACACCTGATGGTCCTGGATGTCCACCGAGGCCAGCACATGAGGAGCTCTTGGAGAACGAGCAAGTCGAGGATGACCATGCCATTGATCTAGTGCCCATCTGTCAGTGTATCCACCAGCTTGGACGAGAGTCGTTGGATGCAGGGGTTGTGCGTGAGGGCAGTGACCATGCCGTTGTCGTGATGGAAAGGATCGCCGCCGAGGTAGAGCGTGCAGCAGATTACTGCAGACAAAGGAGAGCGTTGGGGGTTAGGATTAGGTATACACATTAGTCTTATGTTTTGTTATTTTTATTTGTAATAATTTGATCGCATTTACTTTCAGAACTATTTATGTAATTTGATATTTCTGACAATTTTTCTCCCATCACATAGTAATATTTACATGGTTTGCGTATATAAAATGCTCCTTATTTGAATATCTGAAAACGGAAATATAATGCGATTTATAGTGAAAATCATTGTAGTTTTAAACATAGTTTAACACGCTCAGGAAAAGTTTCATAAGTGCACTTACGAAACATTTCCTGAATGTGTTAAATTATATTTAAATGAATAAAACGTACAAAATAAGATGAATTCGAAAGTGCACTTACGAAGAATATTTTTAATTTTTCAAGAGTGTGGGAGAAAATCACTAGGTGTGTGAAGAAATTCTCCTAAATTTATATGTTGGCTTAAATGCACTTTTGACCCCCCTATATTAATTTTCTAAACATTTTAGTCCCCCTATAAAAAAAACCAACTATTAGGTCCATCAATATCGTATTTCATGTTTTTTTTTGAGGTCCCCCATGACAAAATAGTCTAATTTGCATATGTGACATTGAAATTATGATTTATATTTTTTAATTGTTGTCACGTCATTAAAAATAGACAAAAAAATATATATTTTAGAATTAAAATTTATAATATATAATTTCGGAATAAATATTTATAAACAAAAATAACTAAAATAATTAAAAACGTTTAATTATTATAAAGAAAATTTAAAAATATAATAATAATAAATTTTAATTATTTATAATGACGTGACATCAATTAAAAAATGTCACTTTATAATTTCAATACCACCTATATAAATTAAACTATTTTATTATAGGAGACTATTAAAAAAACATAAAATATGATATTGAGAGACTTAATAGTTAATTTTTTATAAAAAATTAAAATATTAAAAAAATTAATATAGGAGAACTAAAATTGGATTTAATCTTTATATATTTATGATCCGTTAAACTTAACCAACACATAAAACTCGTTGTGCGTGTAAGTGTAACTATGGAAGTAGAACATATTTATGTACTCATAAATATAATGCTAAGTACCAGTAGCAAGTAACATCCAAAAACATGACAATTTAGTCCCCAAAAAACACACATGAGAATGTGGTGTACAGCCGAGCAACTGGGGTCCACTAGTCCAAAACTGAACCCAAATACGTCGTCGATTAGCTTACCATGGCACCTTCGTTACAAACAATGTGTCTCGTGTCGACATGTTCAACAAAAATTCAGAAATTACTGTTTCTTCCATAATCTCATCCTAAATCTAATTCTATTTTTTATTAATATTATTCCTTTAATTTTTTGTCCTAAATTCTTACCACTATAAAAACAATCAAATCAAAATAGATAATTTTTTTTTTAATTTAAATTTTACAAAAACAAAACAAAACAATTATACAAGAAGGAGCCTTAGTACCTATATCTCTAAAATAAAATTCTTTTATATTCGGTCGATATAAAACATTTGTACTAACATTTATATTTGTGTTTAATTTATTTAAATTATTATCAGTATTATTATGTTAATATCATAATTGTATTTGAAGTATAAGTGTTTCATAGGACATCACTATACATTAATTTAATAATATATCCAAACAAAAGTTTATGTTTTCAATATATAAAACGACTTTACTAATGCCTTATTTTTAAGAACGTTCGTTAGATGCAGAGAATACAAAGCACTCCCTCTACCCAAAAATTCTCAGACCCATTCCACCATTTTTAGGACCCATCTCACACCTCTCAAATCTCAATTTCTTTTTTCATCATTCTCAATTCTCCTCAATCAATTCTTCTATTCTTCCACCTTTTCATTTAACTAATTTTACACAAACCAAACACGTCCCAGAAAAAAATCCCTCAATTTTATTATTATTTTTTAAAAACAAATAAATAATAATAAAAAATCCTTGTATATGATTCATTCAATTTGGGCACGAACCTGACCCATAACCTCTTTCCTTTCAACACCTAAAACCTAGAGCCGCACTTATTATATATAATTTACTACGTACTACTGTAGTTATTATATCTATTATCATCTCTTCTATTTCTTTCAAAAATTTCTTTCAAAAACAAATTAAAAATCTACACCAAAATACAAATACCCCACCTACTTACATCGATTAGAGATAGAGAAAAAGGAGACCAAAAAATTGTTCACATAAAAAAAACCACCCACCACCATACACCCTTCAAAATACTGCATAAACTTCTCCATCCATATTCTAAGGTACATTTTTGCTACCCTAATATAATATCTACTTTTTTATTTTATGTCTATATTATAATTTTTATTTGTTACATATTAATATTTTTTGAGTCAATTTGGTTATGGTCTCTCTGACCTAGCTAATCCCTTAAACACATAAATTGGTACTTTATGTTTATTATATAGACAGAAAAAAAAAAAAACTCTTTAGGTGACCGAAAGACCCACTAGTAATGGAAGGAGGTAAGATCTTTGATGTGCGATTTTTTTTTTAAATTTTAATTTTATGGTTCTGCACTTAAATTTTATTCAATTTTATGACATGCAATTACAATTACATGTTTGTTGTATTTATAGATATATATGTATATGTCATGGATTTTTGGTTAGGGTTTATCATCGTTTTATCATATCGGTTTAGTGGCTAATCTATGATAATGTAGAGATTTTAACTGATTATGCTATTGGATCTTCTTTGTTAAGAGTTTTAGATTTGGATTTAATAATTGTTTAATGTTTTGACTTGAATTTGGATTTGCATGTTCTGGTTTGTGGTTTTGGAAGTTGAAAAGTTTGAAAATTTTTGTATACAAAATTGTTGATGTTGTTGATTAATATATTTTCTGGGAGTTGGATCAATTTGATTCATACCATAACTGGGAGAAATTTAATTTTAATACCAAATTTATTGTATTTTTTGGGTTATAAAGGTTAATTGTTTCATTAAAGGTGGAAATAAAGAAAAAGTTTTTAATGCTAATATTGTGTTGTAGTATGAATTTTCTTTATAAACTAGCAAACTAAATTTGTTGTGGATTTATTCTTTTCAAAATTCATGAAAAGATACTGAATTTTTCCTTTTAAAATGGTGCCTTAATTACTAAATCTTGTTGGTTATTAAATGAATTTTTTCTCTCATTTGTGAATTAATTAAGAAAATATTGAGTGTTTTGTTAATCAACACTGGTCTCATTGAAGCAGGGTGTATGTTTTGCATACCTCAAACATTGTATCAAACAATGTTGAGGCTCTATTATTGTTTGCATTCACTATTTTTTTATTACTATGGTAAAACATATTTGAAATATCTTGCATATGGTTCTGTTTATCATTTAACTGGTTTAAGCTTTTTTATTCCTGTTTAATTAACTCTGATAATTGGATTCATTAAATTTCTTACTAAACAAGTATTGTTATTTGTCATTGATAAAGATACTATTTTCGTTGTATTTATTCATTAGTAGTAACCAGTGCTGTTAAATAACAGATATAGCGCCGCAATTGCGGCGCTGCACAATACTATAGCGGCACTATTTACACTATAGGGCAGCGGAATTTAGACAAACCAATATCGTTTATGATATGCTATTTAGTACACAAAATGTTATTAAATTAAATGCTTTTATGATGGCGTAGCACTATTGCATAGCGGTATTTTTATAATCCGCAATTTTCCACAATCCGCAGTTGACAACCCTGGTCGTAACTATATGAAGGTTTTTGTAAAAAAAATTCTATATGAAGTTTCAACGAACAACTGAAATAATCTAGCATGAAATGGATATATATGGTAGTTTTTCAGCTTGCCGCAATGGTAAATATTGACCGCCATAATCCGCTATAACGGCGCCGCAAAGCGGCCTATATGGTAGGATTTTGGCTCTCTGCCATGGACCGCTATCCGTCATCGACAACACTGATCCACACCTATTTTGTTTCTCTTTAATTTTAAGCCCATTTTTTATTTAATTTTAAATTGAAACTTAAACTCACTGCCTGGTTTTCTTTTTCATCGAATGAAATTTTCTTGAACAGGGTGGTAAGATAGGGAGTCATCAGTCAACACATGTGCATCATATAGACTGTTTTTAGAAATTTTATCATGGAAGTACTTCCTTGTTCTGGAGTTCAATATGCCGGTGAATCTGATTGCCCTCAACGCGGTTCAGAAACAACTTTTATCTACCAGGAAGAACCTAGTCATCCTGAAAATGCCGAACAAGCTAAATTGGCAGATGATCAACTGAATGAATCACTGCATAAGATTCAAGGGTCAGAGATAGAAATGCAAGATGACGGGACACAGAACATGCATACTTCATTTACTAATTCGAATTGTCAATGCAATGGAGCTTCATGTTGTAACTGTCAAATGGAAGACCAAAAGAATTACCGTGGTTTCGTTGATTTTGATGATGAAATGATGAGTGAACGTTACCTAACCTCTGAGAATTCTCTCGCTGTTCTTGACACAATTGAAAGTGAATCACCAAACAATGGTAGGGAAGGAGACTTGTCATTTTCTGAACCTCAGTGGCTAGAGGGGGATGCATCTGTTGCATTGTGGGTCAAGGTAACTGAATGTGTTCAGTTGTAAAAATGTTTACTTTCTAGAGTTGTTTTCGTTCCATTTTAGTTCCTTAAGTTATAAACACATTAGACAATTTGGTCATTCATTTATATCAAGTTTTCCATTTGAGTTTGTCAAATGTTTCCTATGTGGCATTAGCATTACATTTTTTGTGATTAAGCGGAAACATTTGACGGACTCAAATTGAATGAAAGGAGTAAAATCTCTAACGTTTGTAGCCGAGGGACTAAAATGGAACGGAGAAACTTCCACGACCAAGTAAAACCGTATCAAAAGTGTAATCTAGCCTTAATTTATCAAATTATAAGTTTTTTTTCTTCGTTAAGAAAAAGGGAATCAAAATGCAAGCTTAGCTAATTTTTTATTCTTTCTGACTTCTGTCTTTTTTAGTGGAGAGGAAAGTGGCTGGCTGGTATCCGATGTGCAAGGGCTGATTGGCCATTATCTACTTTGAGAGCAAAACCAACTCATGACCGAAAGAAGTATTTTGTCATATTTTTTCCGCACACGAAGATTTATTCCTGGGCAGATACACTGCTTGTTAGGTCAATTGATGAGTTTCCGCATCCTGTTGCATACAAGACTCATCAGGTAGGACTGAAATTAGTAAGGGACTTAACAGCTGCACGGCGGTTTATAATGCAAAAGCTAGTTGTTGGCATGTTGAACATGGTTGATCAGTTTCATCTTAATGTATGTGACGGTGACACTGCTTCATTTTCTCGACTCCCTATTCTCTGTCTCCATATCTATTTTGACGTTTGACTGGAGATTTCTACAATACATGCAGGCTTTAGCAGAAATTGCCCGCGATGTGAAGGTGTGGAAGGCCTTTGCCATGGAGGCTTCTCATTCTAATGGTTATTTTGATTTTGGAAGAATGCTTCTAAAGATACACAATGTAAATTCCACTTTCTGATGATAGTTTATTTCCTATCTTACTTATTCTTGATAATTCTTCTAGTTAATTGTTATGATTTAATTGATTACCATCCCGTGAAGTTGAATGTTGTACCTATAGAACATTTTTCATAATCAGTAATTTAAGTTACTTGAGCAGTATTGTGGCTATAAAATTTCCAAGTTCTACTGTTGTTTAAGTTTCGTATGTAATCAACTCATTGTTTTGTACTGAACATTTTATCCTTACAGAGCATCTTGGGGAACTACGTAAGGGCTGACTGGTTACAGTATTCTTCTCACTCTTGGATTGAACGATGTCAGAGTACAAATAGTGCAGAATCGGTAGAACTGCTGAAGGAGGTATCTCATAGTTTTTGCTACTATTTCATGTATCCAGAAAAAAGTTTTTATTTATGTTTCCCGATCTTTGATGCAATTAGCATAAGTTTGCTTATCAATAACGATAATCGTAAAAGGATAACATAATGAAATGCATAAAATATTTAAGCATTTCTAATGTGGTGCTTCTTTCTGAGTTCTTCGTTTGAAATCATATGTTAACTTTCAAACTCATGCAACAATGAAACACGCTTTATATTTCAAATTCTAACAGTGATCACAAATTTTTACTGAATAGTTTGATTGACTTTATTGTAATTATCTTCTTCAGGAGTTGTTTGATTCTATTTTGTGGAACGATGTCAACAATCTCTGGGACTCACCAGCGCAACCAATATTAGGTTCTGAATGGAAAACCTGGAAGCATGATGTAGCGAAATGGTTCTCAGCATCACCTTCCTTGTCTAGCAGCAAAGACACTCCTCGACAGATTTCTGTTGATCCATACCTAACAAACCTGCAGGCTTCTAGAAAAAGGCCTAAACTTGAAGTTCGTCGTGCAGATACACATGCTTCAAAAGTGGAGTTCAAGGGTTCAGATCACACTATTGCTCTTGTGAATGACCCTGGTTTCTTTAAGAATCAGGAGACATCGAGCACATTAACACCCGAGACTTTTAAACACGAAAATATTAGGAACGTATCTATCTCAAATGATTTGTCCAGTAACTTGACCAACAAATGGAATGAAATTGTAGTTGAGGCTGCTGATTCCGATTTCTTGCATAACAAAGAAATTCAAGCAACACCTATAAATGAAATGGTTGCTGTAAACTCCGGGGATCCTGGTAGTAAGAATCGGCAATGTATAGCTTTCATTGAAGCCAAAGGAAGACAGTGTGTGAGATGGGCAAATGAGGGAGATGTATACTGTTGTGTGCACTTATCCTCTCGTTTTTTGGCCGGCTCAGCAAATGCCGAAAACCCGGGTCAAACTGATACTCCTATGTGTGATGGTACAACTGTTGTGGGTACTAAATGTAAGCATCGGGCTATACCTGGATCATTATACTGTAAGAAACATCGGCCTAATGCTGAAACAGTACAGGCCTCAAGGTTACCCCAAAGTACTATAAAGAGGACACATGAAGAAAATTATACTGGTTCAGAGAACATGTTCTGTAAAGACATAGTATTGTTAAAGGCCGAAGGTTCACTGCAAATGGATCCAGTTCCATCCATTGCTGGTGATTCATTACATGGAGAAAACAACTCTTACGAGAAGCCGATGCATTCTGAAATGGGTTATGTTGCAATGGAGGCTCCAATCTGTATAGGGTCTCCTCCATTTGATAATACGAATCCTTGTAGGGAAGCTCCTAAGCGATATTCCTTATACTGCGAAACCCACCTTCCAAGTTGGCTTAAACGAGCAAGAAATGGGAAGAGTAGAATAGTATCAAAAGAAGTGTTCTCAGACCTTTTGAGGGGCTGCAGTTCGTGGGAGCAAAAGATACATCTGCACGAAGCATGTGAGCTTTTTTATCGGCTATTCAAAAGCATTTTATCACTAAGAAACCAAGTTCCTAAGGATGTCCAATTCCAATGGGCTTTGACCGAAGCCTCTAAAGAATTTGGTGTTGGGGAATTTTTTACTAAGTTGGTTCTTAGTGAAAAAGAGAGAATCAAATCAATGTGGGGATTCAATGATGACATGAATGTATCATCTGTAATAGCAGAAGAAAAAGAACAACAACCACTCTTGCTCTTGCCACCCCCAATTAATCAGAGCTGTGATGATGAAAATGCCATTAAGTGTAAGATATGTTCAACACAATTTCCTGATGACCAAACACTTGGTAACCATTGGATGGACAATCATAAAAAGGAAGCACAGTGGCTGTTTAGAGGCTATGCATGTGCCATTTGTCTGGATTCTTTTACTAATAAGAAACTATTGGAAACCCATGTTCAGGAGAGACATCATGTGCAGTTTGTCGAACAGTGCATGCTTCTCCAATGCATTCCTTGTGGGAGTCATTTTGGAGATTCTGAACAATTATGGCAGCATGTTTTATCATCTCATCATGTTGATTTTAAGCCATCAAAAGCCCTCGAGCAGCAAACTTTCTCTACTGGTGAAGGTTCGCTGGTAAAACATGACCAGGGAAATTCGGCCACTTTGGAAAATAATTCTGAGAAACCAGGTGGTTCACGGAGGCTTAGTTGCAGGTTTTGTGGGTTGAAATTTGATTTACTACCTGACCTAGGACGACATCATCAAGCTGCTCATATGGGGCCCAATCTGGTTAGCAACCGTCCCGCTAAGAGGGGGGTTCGCTATTATGCATATAAACTAAAAACTGGCAGGCTAAGCCGCCCTAGATTTAAAAAAGGTTTGGGCGCAGCAGCCTCATTAAGGATAAGAAATAAAGCTAATGCCAATTTAAAGCGATGCATTCAGGCAACAAAGTCAATCGGTGTGGAAGAAACAACCGTGCAACCTCATATAACAGAAACAACAAATATTAGTGGATTGACAGAACATCAATGTTCAGCTGTTGCCAAAATTTTGTTTTCAGAAATTCAGAAAACTAAACCTCGGCCTAACAATCTTGATATTTTATCAGTTGCTCGCACTACTTGCTGCAAAGTTAATCTAGTAGCATCACTGGAAGAGAAATTTGGAGCTTTACCTGAAAAGCTCTATTTAAAGGCAGCAAAACTTTGCAGTGAGCGTAATGTTGTTGTGAAATGGCACCATGAGGGATTTGCTTGTCCCCGAGGTTGCAACTTGTTGAAGGATCAAGCTTCCCAATCTCCTTTAGAATCTCTTCCGAATGGCTTCGTAATGCCAAAATCTGTAAATTTGTCTGATCCTACGGGTGGCGAGTGGGATGTTGATGAGTTTCACTGCATAATTGATGCACAAAGTTTACAATTAGGTTCACGGAAAAAGGCTATTGTATTGTGCGATGACATTAGCTTTGGGAAGGAGTCAGTTCCTGTTAGTTGTGTTGTAGATCAAGAACTTCTACATTCTCTAAATGAGCAAGGGTCTAATGAACAAGATATACTCTCTTCTAAACCTTGGGAGAGTTTCTCCTATATTACGAAGCCAATAATTGATCAATCCCTTAGTCTTGAATCCGAGGTAAAAATGCACATCACATCACTTTTTTGAGACATTTGGCTTTAGATAATTCGATTTATATTATACTCTATTATGTTTTTCAAAAAACTTATTACATGCAAAATGGTCAAGATTATTATACGCTCTGGCCGTGCAGTATGTTTCACTTTTAAGTAATTCATATGTTTAATTTAGGAAATTGAAGATATAAATATTTTTATGAAATACACCATACTTTTGATTCATTTAATCTCTCTGTTCATATGCAGAGTCCGCAATTGGGATGTGCCTGCTCATATTCTACTTGCGGTCCTGAAACATGTGATCATGTATACCTATTTGGTAATGACTATGCTGATGCAAAAGACATAGTTGGGAAACCAATGCGTGGCAGATTCCCATATGATGCAAACGGTCGAATAATATTGGAGGTAAGATATTTTTGATTTATTGTAAACGTGGTAGTTAAAATCCCAGTTTGAATTGTAAGATCCCACGATTTACGATTATGCATTGCTTGCCCCTCAGCGACATGACTATACGCATAATCCTATTTTGTTAGAGTCATGTAGAATTTCTCCTGATAATTGTTAAATTGATTGTAAACTGTCATTCTCTAAAAAGTCTGAGGCAGGAATAATATTTGGATCTCTAATCTCGTTTTTTATAGTATTTTCTGTTTTTAATGTGTGCTGACTTAGCTGAGGAATGGGGTATCAAGAACATTATGTTGGATATTTTTCCATATTTTTTAGAAGTATTTAGAATTACTTCTACATTGGAACATTATTTTGCGGTGTTCATTCAGAAGATAGTTTCCTTATATTCTTTCTCTACCTTTTTTGTTATACAAATTTTCATTTTGTCTAATACTATTGCTCTACAAAACTGCAGGAAGGTTACCTTGTCTATGAGTGTAACCATATGTGCAGATGCAACAAATTCTGTCCAAACAGAATATTACAGAACGGAGTACGAGTCAAATTGGAAGTCTTTTTAACAGAGAAAAAGGTCACTCTTCGTTTGATTAACTTGAATATTTCTCAAGGATTGTAATATTGACTTTTATGGTGTGATTTGTAGAAATGGGCAGTAAGGGCTGGAGAAACTATCCTACGCGGAACATTTGTTTGCGAGTACATAGGAGAGGTTTTAGATGTGCAGGAGGCACACCGCAGGCGCGAAAGGTTTACGTTTCTTCAAGACGTAATTTCTTTAAAATTACCATATTTATATACATATTTACTGACTTGGTCTGTATAAACACAAGATATGGTGAAGGGAATTGCAGTTATTTCTTCGACATCAATACTCGAGTTAATGATATGAGCAGATTGATTGAAGAACAGGTTCAATATGTGGCTGATGCTACTAAATATGGAAATGTGTCGAGGTTCATCAATCATAGGTGAGTATTTTACTAGCAAGTAGAAACTTTTTGCTACATTATGGCTTATAAAGTAAAAAAAAATGTTGGTTTGCTCTTACATATTGTTGTTATCGTAGCTGCTCACCGAATCTTGTGAGTCACCAAGTTCTTATAGAGAGCATGGACTGTGAGCGTTCACACATTGGTTTTTATGCAAGTCGAGATGTAAGCACTCTCTTCTGATGGTCTATTTCCTTGAGAAAGATTAAGAAATACTATAACTATCTCGTTTTTATATATATTGATTTCAAGGATTGTGCTAATAGATTATATTTCACTTTGTTTCTTGTTGACAGATTGCCGCAGGCCAAGAGCTGACATACGACTTTTAGTATGAGCTTGTGCCCGGGGAAGGATCTCTCTGTCTGTGCGAATCATCAAATTGTAGGGAACGACTTTACTAGAACCTCGGTGTCTGCATGTACTGCTGCAACAATATTTTCAGATTTTTAATAAAGATGAGATGAAATCAATCCATCTCCCGACACAGGCAACCTGTAAAGTAGTCGCAGCTACAATTTATCGGCTGTATCTCTATAGAAAACTTCCTAGGATTCAAGTGATTTGCATTTTTCGCCGCCCTCATTTAGTAGCTTAGTGCACAATCTTACTCCTCTCTATTGCTTAACTCTAAATTTTTCTCCATGAAAAACTTGGAACATCTTTCTCTCTGTTTTCTTCCCTATCTATCCCTTGTCAACTACCAAGGAAAAACTCCAAGCAAAATTCCAGCAGAAAACGAAAGAAATGACTCTGCAGTCAATTTGGATCTATGGTTCAATTTCATTACTAGTATTGCAGGATTGTACATATGCTTACACCTTTTTGATATATTTGCTCCTCATTTTCTTTGCTGAGTTACTCATATTTATAAAACCAGCTTGCTTCTATTTAATTTAGTTTATAGTAGTTTTTGAAATGAGAATGCCTGAATAAATCAGATTGAAATCCAAAGTTAGAAACAATTAAAACTAATTATGTAATGTAATATGAAACAAAACAAAAAACATGAACTCAACACAAGGTTACTTACGTAGGTGCTTCATGGATCAACATCAATTTAAAGAAATTTATTCAATTTTTCTTCCAACGAGAAATTCAAAATAGTTTACATAATTTACCCGTAATTCTTTAGATGGGTTTCATAATTCATGGTGTGGGTTATTATTAAATTGTGATAAATGACAGTGTAGAAATAATAAGGAAAAAGTGGTCATTTGTGAGAAGTTAGTGAGGGTTAAGATGAGAAGTTCATATTAAGGGTCTAAGAGTTAAAAGGAAAAGAGGGAAAAAGTGTTTCATTGTGTTATCGTGAAAGAATTGGGAGAAAAATGAGAAGAGGTTAGGGCACGAGGAACTTGGAGAATCATCGTAGAAACATAAAGAAGAAGATCGCTCGCTAGAAATCAAAGGTAAGGGGAGTGATCAGTTTATTATAATTGATATGAGGTTTAGATGTATGTAGGGGTTTTTGATATATTGTGATGATTTGTGATATCATGATGATTTGTTGATGAATTGATGATTTAGTGATGAATTGATGAAAATACCATGTTGCTTTGTCATGATTTGATGAATATGATGCCTATAATATTGTGTTATTGTATGATGGAAACATGTTGAAATGAAATTTGGACTGTCATTGTGATAAAATCGTGTGGAATTTTGAACTGGTGTAGTGCATAAATCGCAACAACGATGTTGCTGTTTCGCACGCGTCGTCGGGCAAACTTTCAGCATCGTCGGGCGAGAGTCTTCGGCCTTGCCTCGCCAGACGAGACTTCTGGTGAGGGAAAAGGGAAAATTGCATGCTCCTGGTTTTTAAGCGAAGCGTATTAGCTTCGCCTAGCGAGCACGAGGCGAGGCTCGTTGCTCCTACGTCGCCGGACGACGCTCAAGGTGAAGACCAACTTCGTTGGGCGAGATGGTGGCGAGCAGAACTGCTCATATTTTTGTAAAGGTCATTGTTGAGAATCAAGTGTGAGGAAGAAGTCCCACATTGGTTAGAAAAAGAAAGATTGAACACTATATAAGTGAGAGAACCCACACACCTATCACCTTAAGGTTTTAGGTGGATATGTGGTGTTCTCTCACAAAGGTGCTTCCCAAAGTAAATGCCCCTCCTCGAAATTTATCCCCTAACAGTGGTATCAGAGCCTATGGTTTCGAGATAGGGACCGACTAACTTGTATCAAAACACTTCCCGCAGGCGGTGGGTAGAAGGTGACAGTGGTATCAGAGCCTATGGTTTCGAGATAGGGACCGACTAACTTGTATCAAAACACTTCCCGCAGGCGGTGGGTAGAAGGTGTTCCGTTGGAGAGTGCCAACGGTGATACAAGTGTATGTGAAAGAGAGGCTCACACTTGAGGGGGAGTGTTGAGAATCAAGTGTGAGGAAGGAGTCCCACATTGGTTAGAAAAGGAAAGATTGGACACTATATAGTGAGAGAACGCCACATATCCACCTAACAGTCATAGCTTGAGTTTTCGGACTCCGTTTGACGCGCAGTTCGAAGTGTTTGATAGCTAACGCAATGATATATAATTTGATGAAATTAAATGAATTAAATAATGTATATCCCAAGTACCTATGCTATGGTTAAAATATAATTTTTATGCGATTAATTATAATGATGTATGTTGCATGATGAGTTGTTGTTGCTATGATAATAATATATGGTGCTATGATGTGTCTGAGGTTGTATGATGAATGAAGTGGAGTATGTGCATGTTATGATGTGCATACATCCATGTGAATATTGTTGATGATTTCACGGATGATGATGCAGTTTGACTAGTTGTGGTCGTTTTTTTTATATTTTTGTTGCACATCATGTATTCATGGCTATTTTGGATGTTGGTCTTCTCAATTTTGGACATCGGTCCCATGTTGGCTTCAATCCCATTGTGTGGATTGAGTTTGTTTGATGTCGTGCTCCAGTTCTAAGAGGAAATCGATCCTATGCTGGACATCTTTGGAGGGTGATGAGTCTAGTACTCATAAAGATTGGCACCACATGTATGAATCAATGTTGTTGCATTGCATCTTATGTGATATTGCATGATTGTTGATTATATGACGTTTTGATGTTACTGTGATGTAAATGTAGTTGAGGAATGATTGTTGAATAAATGATGTTATGATGAAGTTATGACTTGAGTGGCGCTGATGATGATAATATGTGACTTTACTTGATTGTATAGATGAGTTATAATAAAGGTGTACATATGTTATGATGACATGAAGGAGTGAGTATAAAATGTTGTTTACAATTATATTTATAGATTATATGATGAGGTTGTGCAACTACTATGTATATTCCGTATATCTCTTGTAATAAACGTGATTACTCACTGTAACACCCTCTAAATCCAACTATAAAATATGACATAAATCAGAGTAAAATAATGCATATTTCAGAAGGCGTCACATGTACTTCACGAAACAACAAATGAAAATATGCATGCTGGTCATAATCATAACACACATTTAAATTCATGTTCTATACACCAACATAATTTGCATCTCACAACGAAAATATGATCTCTTCATAGAAATGATTGAAATTCCATACTGACAATCATATTATAAAGTATTAGGCCCGAGGCCAACATCACACAATCTCACACATATGTCAAATAAAAGAGAGTAATACAAAATATCTCTCAAAACAAATAAACACGAGTCTAAATATCCTCCGTGTTACATAGAGAAGAGCAATGACTCACTACCTAAGAAAATGGATAAATAGAACTAGCTCCTCTGTCTAATCCTTGCTAGAAGCACCACTAACTTTGGTACTTGAGCGATGTCGCAAGACACATCATTTCAACAGAAGGGCGATAATTCATATCATTATAGAAATATATAATAATAGTAATGCAACACATACAAGTATCCATTTGAATTCAACACACTTCACATAATCATGTAATCATCCTACTTCAAACCAATTTGCACGATTACATATACACCATTTCTCAATGATTTAATATTCAAAGATAACCAATTCACAATTATTAGAACATAACATCCACACCAATATCATATACTGCATATCAAATCAACAATTCACATCGACACATGTGACTCAAATGCAACTCTATGCAATATGCATGTGGTACTAAATGTTATCCTTATTGGTCCTGTCGGTGTCCATCTCCAGACAGATAAACACCAATAAAAGCTCGATTTGACCTTAAGCTTTCAAAATCATCTCCAATTTTGGGACAAGCCACTAGTTATCACAACAACTTAGCAAACATTGCCTCTTGACACGAATGATGCATGTGCAATCTTAACAAACCATGTGCAAATTAAGACCAACTCCAAATCTTAATCATATAAGCATATTTCAAATAATTCAACACATTTGAATTATCTCAACAATTGCACAACATACATATATCATGTCAAGTTCAGAATAATGCATACACATAACATTTATTAACTCTCACATTCACATAACAAGTAATCATCCATAATCAAACCATGTTATTCTCAATTGGTCAAAATTTACAACACACATACCTAAAATTTGAGCATTATGTTTCTTATTAAAAGTCAATCAAAACTAATCTAAAACACATCGAATAAAATATTAAAATTCATGGAAATCCTTCATAATGCTTCAATGCGCTAAGCGGCCTCGCGATTATGCAGAAAAATCTGCTTCAAACAATTTATGCCCAAATCAAATTTCTCCATAAAAACCCATCCCAAACATTCTTAATCCATAAATTAAATACATATTAACTTATATCTAACATGTAT
The DNA here is from genome assembly GCA_021764765.1 of Vicia sativa. NCBI lineage: Eukaryota > Viridiplantae > Streptophyta > Magnoliopsida > Fabales > Fabaceae > Vicia > Vicia sativa. Next base: position 134,771,826 of record CM038797.1, read on the forward strand.
CATCAATTATAAATATTAAAACATGATTTCTAACACCCAATTTATGAACCTCAAATCTAACCCTAACATGTTAAAATTAGAAAGTTAAAGAGTAAATCCCTAATCTCATGTTACTACCCATTACATATACCCATAAGTCAAAGAATGTCCAACCTTACCTTAGATTTAGACATTTTTCTAGGGTTTCTCCTTCTTCCTCTTCTCCTTTTTTCTCCTTTTTTCTTCTCTTGATAATTCTCTTCTAATTCTATTCTTGTCTTACAACTCTTACTAACACTTATTTTTCTCTATTAGGTTTAATTCCTCTCACCCACTCTAATGTATTTAAAGCTCAAATGTCTATTTGTTATTCTAACACCTAATATCCCAATAACATATATTACCCATATATTCCAATTAAATCAATTATTCACATGATCACGCTAAATCAAATAATTAAATAATTATTAAACTAAATAATAATTAATCATGTAAAATAAAATAATAAAATAACTAGTAAAGAAAATCGGGGAGTTATAACTCTCCCCCACTTAAAAAATATTTGTCCTCGAAAATTACCTCAAACAAACAACTCAAGATAAGACTCTCTGACTCTCGAGTTCACAAGTCACATTTTCACATGCTGGTCCTCTCCAAGCTACCTTCACTAAAGCAATCTCCTTACCAAGAAGCTGTTTTAACTCCCGATCCTCAATTTGTATAGGTGATATTTCTACAGTCATGTTATCTCTCACATGTACATCATCTAATTGAACCACATGAGACGGATCCGCAATGTATCTCCTCAACTGAGACACATGAAACACATCATGGAGATTAGCAAGTGACGACGACAAATGAATCAGATAAGCCACTTCACCTACTTTCTCAGAAATTTGGTAAGGTCCAATAAAACACGGCGTCAACTTACGCGACTTTAAAGCTCGACCAACACCCGTTACAGGAGTAACTCTAAGAAAAACATGATCTCCCTTCTCAAATTCAAGTGCTTTCCTCCTCTTATCATGATAACTCTTCTGACGACTCTGAGAAGTCTTCATCTTCTCTCGAATCATCTTAATTTTATCCGTAGTCTGCTGAATTATCTCAGGTCCAACCCAATACTCTCTCCAAATTCACACCAACACAAAGGCGTCCTACACATTCTATCATACAAATTTATTCGATATATTTTAGATTAATTTTGATTGACTTTTAATAAGAAACATAATATTTAAATTTTAGGTATGTACGTATGTTGTAAATTGAGACCAATTAAAAATTCAATTAAATTTTAAGAAATGAAATAATAAGATTAAAAGTTTGTCCTAGAGAATGTATTTCTAACACTCATCATATTCTCAAACATTTATGACAATATAAAATTTATGCTTGAGAAAATTATTTATTATTAACATTTTTTTAAAGTTTAAACCTTAAAAAATTGTAACATTATTTATTTATTTAATTAAAAATTATGATCTAAGAATGAATAACTTATTTACAGTAGTTTTCACCATTTATTAACAAGTTGTTTACAATTTCTCAGATCCATTTAGTATAATTAATACATACGTGATGATCTATTCCATTCCCCCAACAATTTTTATTAGTTTATGTTGTGAATCGGATGCCTTAAAACAAATATATATAAGCTTGTAGGGAAAAAGAATGAAGAACACGATGAACACAAGGATTGGTTATTAACTGCTATTCTTTCCTTTCTCTTCAAAACAAGATTACAAGTATACAAGAATAACAAATAACCCTCTCACCCTAAATTAGGATTTGCAATATACAATGATGAGAGACTAGTATGCTATTTATAATAAACCTAACATACTAAACTAATGGGCTTTTATCACAAATACCCATTACAAGCTAACTTTGAGTACAAGCTAACTTAACCAATTGGACATAACAAACAGGCCCAATTCGATGCTAACAATCTTAGCATCCTTCGACACAATAGAGTTCGACCCAATATCTCACAAATCTCCACCTTGGAACAAACTCTATTATCAACTATCGAATTAGTTTTCTTCATGCTTTATCACATATGGAAAAACTTGCAACTAGGCAATGTCTTGGTGATCATATCGATTATGATCTGTCGAAACCTTCAAAGATGGACTTCTCCATGCTCGATTACCCTCGACGAAATGCAACCTCACATCAATGTGTTTGGTTCGCTCATGATAGGCTGAATTCTTGACGGTGTATTGCACTTTGACTATCACATTTTTGATAACTTCCCTTGAATTTTCAGCTCCTTAGCAAAACCTTCAAGCCACAATGCTTCTTTCACACTTTTAAAGCAATATATTCCGCTTTGGTTGATAATGCAACAACCTTCAAGTGTTGCTTTCAACTAATAGCCGTACAAACATAGTGAAAACATATCCGAAATAGATTTTCGGAATCCATACAACCTGCATAATCGACATATCCTTCGATTCGCTTTACTATCTTCACCAAAGGCTCCACCATAAATTAAGACTCTATTCGAGACCCATTTATGTACCTTAGAATCCACTTCAATGCTTGCGGTGAGCCTTTCGAGATTCGCCATGTACCCTTACAAGACTTCGCATATGCTATGTCGGGTCTAGTACAAACCATAGCATACATCAAAGAACCTACTACATTAGCATATGGGATGCTATTCATATAAGTTCTTTCGACCTCGATCTGGGACATTGATCAATACTCAACTTGAATTGAGGGTTTGTTGGAGTCACAACAGCTTGAATTCGACATACCAAACTTTTCGAGAATCTTTCGTAAATATGCCTCTTGAGATAAGCATAACCGATCGCTTTCTATCTCTTGAATGTCAATTCCAAGAATCACGAAGCGCTCCTAGATCCTTCATTTCGAACTCCTTATTGAGTTCACCTTCACCCTCAATACCTCTTCGACATTGTTACTTGCTATGAGAATATCATCAACATAAAGCAACAAAATAACAAATGAATTACCGACGAAATCAAGTAAACACTGGTCGAATCGACTTCTAACGAAACTTATGCGTGTCATGAATTTGTCGAATCTCCTATTCCTCGAGGAGATTGTTTCACCCATATAAGGATCTATTCAACTTGCACACATAATCTTTCCCTTTTCGACATACCCTTGGTTGCCTCATCGATTGTTTCATCTAGATCACCATACAAGAACGCAGTCTTCACATCCATCTGTTCGGTTCAAGATCGAGCGTGCCACCATGGCAAGCAACATTCGAATGGACCTATGCTTCACAACAGGAGAAAACACATCATTGAAATCTATACCTTCTTTCGAGTGAAACCCTTGCAACCAACCTTGCCTTGTATCTTTTCGACGCCACTCCTTCCTTCCTTAACTTTGAAAATCCATTTACTGACTAACGGCTCTAGCAGTTTCTTGATCAATTCCCAAGTGTTGTTATCATGAAGAGACTTCATCTCATCATCCATGGCCACCATTCGGTCTTATTTCGACTCCTCATAACTTCCTTATGGTCTCTTGGTTCTTCGTCCGAACCTCACGAGATTAAGGCATAAGCTATAAGATCGCATACCCAAACCTTTGAGGTGGTTTGATGACTCTTCGTGTCCTATCTCTTGCCAATAGATAGTCATCACAGTTTCCTCAACTTCATCAAGATCATCGCTTCTTGACTTTATCGGGATATGCAATTCAGATCAACATGCTCCACCTCAACAAGAATATCTACTGTTCACTCTTCGTCGGATACTTTGACCAACATCATCCGTTTTCTTGAAAGCCATTTCACTTCATTGAAAACAACATCTCGTGGTGATAATCCGTGACGACTCTAGGCACCATAGCCTATAAGCTTTGACTCCTCGTGGTATCCAGAACATGCATTTAAGAGCTCTAGGTTCGACCTTGTCTTGCCTAATGTGAGCATAGGCTACGCACCAAATACTCTCAATTTGTCGAGATTTGGTGGATGTCCCGACCAAATTTCTTCAGGTGTCTTCATATCTAACGCAGTCGAAGGACATCTATTTATCGGATATGTTCTGTCGAAACAAAACACCTTCTTTAATCCAGACTAGTCAACATGCATCTAACTCTCTAAGATGGTTCGATTAAACCTTTCACCAAACCATTTTGTTGTGGAGTGCTGCGGTAGTTCGTGTCTTGCAATACCGGAGGCACGCGCCGAATGCCTCATTGCAAAATTCAAGACCATTATTTCTCAACCTCTTGACCTTTCGGGTTTGGTTTCGACCGAGTCTTCCAACCTTTGAAATTCTCAAAGTTTCATCCTTAGTCTTCGAATGAATACCCATAACTTTCGGAATAGTCATCTACTATGGATAGAAAATACCTTGCTCCGAATGTGATGGACACCTTGCGCCCCAAAGATCGCATGGATGTAATCAAGGGATCCATGTGTTCTTTGTTTGCCTTTGTTGAACTTCACTCTGCAAGATTTTCCAAGTACACAAGGTTCACAAAACTTAAGCTTTTCGACTTTGTCTCCACCAAGCAAATTTTGTTTCCCCAATTCGACCAGACCCCTTTCACTGACATGGCCTAATCTCATGTGCGGTTACATCGACAAAGGTTTCGTGGATGCAACATTTGTCGAACCACTTACAACTTCAGCCACAAGGGTATACAAGTCTTGTTTCTTCACGCCTCTCAAGACTTCCTTCGACCCCTTCATGACTCTTAGGATACTTTTCTCTCCTTGAAAAACATATCCTTTCTTGTCGAATTCACCAAGAGAAATCAAATTTCTCTTCAAATCAGTACATACCTGACTTCAGTCAATAACCTTATTGACTCATCATGGAGTTTGAATCTCACGGATCCAATACCGCAATCTTGCAAGCTTTGTTGTTTCCCAGCAATACAGATCCACCATCTTGATCACATAATTCCTCGAACAAGTCTTTGTTTGGAGTCATGTGCCAAGTGCACCCAGAATCCATAATCCATTCCTTCGACGAGTTGCTGCTTGAAACCACAAGAACATCAGATGAGTCGAAATCATCTTGAACAATAGCGCATTGCCATTATCCTTTCCTCCATGATCTTTGTTCGGGCACACTTTTCTTGTGTGACCCTCCTTCAATGATAGCATCGAATACTAGATGCTTCACCACGTAAAACTTCGCGACTTTTACCTTTCTTCTTGTCGAACTTATTATCCTTTCGCAAGAATTTTCCTTTAACGGCCAAACCTTCACCAACCGTCAAGGTTTATGCTCCTTCGTTCATTCAAGTCCTTGAATACAAGGTGATTGAACCTCTTCAAAGGTCGGGACTCCCTTCCATACAAGAGAGTTTCTTTGAAGTGGGCATGTGATCCGGCAAGCGCAACCAGCTTGATCTTCATCATCAATCTTCACATCAATATTTTCAAGATCAAGAATCGACTTGTTGAACATATCCAATGCTCACCAACACTTTGTCTTCAATCATCTTGAATGAATACAAAGCTTGCTTGTGAGTCGATTCACCAACGATTTAGTCATGTACAAACTTTCAAGTTTCACCCATAACCCTACCGTCGTCTCCTTTGATACCGAAGAACCTTATCACCAAGACTCAACAAAATTGCGCTGTGGGCCTTCTCTATCATTGCCTTCTTCTCAGCTGCCGTCAACGCTTCGTTCATGGCTGACTCTCCCCTCAACGCTTCTAAACAACCCTGCTGAACCAGTAGGGCTTTCATCTTCAAACGCCAGATCGAAATCGTTCACTCGGTGAACTTTTCAATCTCATACTTTGTCGAAGGCATCTTCTCCACGCCACCGCACCAATTTGTTGTGAATCGGATGCCTTAAAACAAATATATATAAGCTTGTAGGGAAAAAGAATGAAGAACACGATGAACACAAGGATTGGTTATTAACTGCTATTCTTTCCTTTCTCTTCAAAACAAGATTACAAGTATACAAGAATAACAAATAACCCTCTCACCCTAAATTAGGATTTGCAATATACAATGATGAGAGACTAGTATGCTATTTATAATAAACCTAACATACTAAACTAATGGGCTTTTATCACAAATACCCATTACAAGCTAACTTTGAGTACAAGCTAACTTAACCAATTGGACATAACAAACAGGCCCAATTCGATGCTAACAATCTTAGCATCCTTCGACACAATAGAGTTCGATCCAATATCTCACAGTTTATAATGTTGATATAGTTTAAAGTATTATATTTTTAAAACATCAGAAAACACTGATTCTTTTTCTCAATGAGTAAGAAAGTATTTATTTTTGTTTCAATAAATTCAATAATATATGGTCAAGGAAACTTCAACAATAGTATGGCATAAGTCAAAAATTACAATTACTTAATATAGAATTTAATATTTTTCTTGAGTGAAGGACATTTTTTGGGTGTAATTTCTCCTTATTCTACTGCTCTTTTACATTGATTTCAAATTTCAATGCATGTTCTCACCACTTTATAAGGTAAATGTTAACAAATATGCTTTAAATGTCACATACTACTATCTTATCTGCTCCAACATTTTTATTTATAATTTAGATATATTTTAAAATATTATATTTTTAAAACATTAAAAAAATACAATTACTCATTTTCTTAAGGAGTAAGAAAGTATTTATTTTTTCAATAACTTCAATAATATATAGTAAAAAAACTTCAATACTATGATGGCATAAGCCAAAAACTACAATTACTTGATATATAATTTAATATTTTAGTCAAGAAAACTTCAATAATATGATGGCATAAGCCAAAAATTACAATTACTTAAGATAGAATTTAATATTTTTCTAGAATGAAATACCATTTTCTTGTTGCAATTTCTCCATATTCTACGGCTCTTTTTCATTGATTTCAAATTTCAAGGCACGTTCTCACCACTATATGAGGTAAGGTTGTCTGCTACATTTTTCTCACAATTCCATCTCAAATCTTCAATACATACAAACAAAGCTATCTATCATAGAAAACTTTATGAAACCCTTTATAGTAATTCTTTTTGTGTTTTTGAGTGTGTATAATGTGTCTCTGGCAAGAACAAAGAGTGAGAATAAGAAGATTAGTTACATTGTTCATGTTGCCAAATCCACAATGCCAACAAGCTTCAACCACTATTCAATCTGGTACAAATCAATTCTGAAGTCGGTATCTCAGTCAGCTGAAGTACTCTATACCTATGATAAGGCAATGCATGGATTCTCAACAAGTTTGAGTGTTGAAGAAGTTCAGTTACTAAAGAGACAACATGGGATTCTAAAGGTGACACCAGATAAAAAGTATAAACTTCACACAACTCGAACACCAGAGTTTCTTGGGCTTGATAAAATTGGTAGCTTGTTCCCCACGGCAAACAAAAGTAATGATGTAATTGTGGGACTCATAGACTCAGGTGTATGGCCTGAAAGCAAGAGCTTTGATGATATTGGATTCGGGTCTATCCCACAAAACTGGAAAGGCAAATGTGAAGAAGGTAGAAATTTTACAACATCTAATTGTAATAAGAAATTGATTGGTGCTAGATTCTTTCTGAAGGGTGCAGAGGAATTTTGGGGTCCAATTAATGAAACCATTATGTATAGATCACCTCGAGATAATCTGGGCCATGGAACCCACACCGCGAGCACAGCAGCAGGATCTGCGGTGGAGAATGCAAGTCTTTTTGGCTATGCTAATGGAACTGCACGTGGGATGGCAATTGGTGCTAGAGTTGCAGTCTATAAGGTTTGTTGGAGAAGGTTATGCACAAGTTCTGATATATTGGCTGGAATAGATCAAGCCATTGCTGACAATGTCAACATTGTTTCCATTTCGCTTGGAGGTTCCACAGTTGATTACTTTAAGGATAACATCGCAATTGGAGCCTTTGCAGCAATGGAACATGACATTCTAGTCTCATGCTCAGCAGGAAATTCTGGCCCTGATCCTTTCAGTGTAGGTAATGTAGCACCATGGATTACCACCGTGGGAGCTGGAACACTCGATCGAGATTTCCCTGCATACGTCAGTTTAGGAAATGGAAAAACTTATTCAGGTGCATCCCTTTATAAAGGCAATGGTTTGCCCGATACTCTTGTGCCGATCATATATGCAGGGAATGCAAGCAAAGGTGAAGGAAAAAATGCTGAGATATGTGATTCAGGTAGCTTGGCTCCGGAAAAAATTGCAGGAAAGATTGTGTTATGTGACAGTGGAGTTTTCGATCCGATATTCAAAGGAGATACTGTGAAATCTGCTGGTGGTTTGGGCATGGTGTTAGCCAACAGTAAGACAGATGGAGAAATACCACAAGCATATGCCCATATTTTGCCAGCAACTTCCGTTAGCTTCACAGATGGCGAAGCTATCAAGAATTACTTGTTTTCTAATCCAAACTCGACAGCTACAATTGTGTTTCAAGGAACAAAGCTAAAGGTAGAGCCATCTCCTGTTGTTGCAGATTTCACCTCACGAGGCCCCAGTTCAATAGCCCCTGAGATATTGAAACCTGATATTATTGCTCCTGGTGTTAACATATTAGCAGCTTATGCAAAAAGTGTGAGTCCTACATTTTCGGATTCTGATCCTAGGCGCGTAGATTTCAACATTTTATCAGGCACATCCATGGCATGCCCACATGTAAGTGGACTAGCAGCACTAATTAAGTCCATTCATCCATATTGGAGCCCAGCCATGATTCGATCCGCGTTGATGACAACCGCTTACACAACTTACAAAAATAATCAAACATTATTAGATAGTGCAACCAACAAGCCTGCAACTCCATTTGAGTTTGGTGCTGGACATGTTAACCCTATTTCCGCCCTAAACCCCGGACTTGTCTACGATTTAACAACATATGACTATTTGAGCTTCCTCTGTGCATTGAACTACTCATCTGTTAATATCGAAATTGTAGCCAGGAGAAAGTACACATGCGATCCGAAGAAACAATACAGTGTAACAAACCTTAATTATCCTTCCTTTGCTGTGGTCTTTAAGAGTGAGCATGATGAGATTAAACACAGTCGGACTCTTACTAATGTGGGTGCCGAAGGAACATACAAGGTATCAGTTAAGTCAAATGTTGCATCTGTCAAGATCTCGGTTAAACCGGAAGTGTTAAGTTTTATTAAAAATGAGCAAAAATCATACACAGTTACATTTACTACATCGGGTTCAGAACAAAATAATAGTCGAAGTTTTGGAAGTTTGGAATGGTCTGATGGAAAAACCGTTGTTAGAAGTCCTATAGGGTTTAGTTGGATATTACATTGAAAGCTCGATGTTTGAATTTATGATTTTATAATAATACAAAAGAGTTATGTTTTATACATTTGAAATTTAGCATTTTTCAGTAAAAATCGAATATGCTGCCCTCAATTTTAAAGATTAATCTCTAAAATCGTTGAGGATCATAATAGACGGTAACATTTTTTTTAAATTTTTTTAATATTACTGTACCTTAAGAGTTGAGTTCGAATCCAAAATCAACCAATCAAATTATGTTATTGGTTAATATCTAAAACATTTTAAACAATAAAAATAAAACAATAACTCACTCCACACTTTTAACTTGTTTAAAGTTCTCAATTTCTTACAATCCTTTGAAAAGAAAATTACAATTTTAATTAATTAATAAAAACATTTATACTTAAAATTTATCAATTAAATTATAAATTTAACTAAAAAAAAAATCCTAAATTACTTATCTTAAAACCTTAATCTCAAATTCTACAAAATGCTTTAAATTTATCTAATTTCTTACTTTTAATTCTATTTTATATTTCAAATAAATAATCAAAATGAAATTTTACAAAAAAAATTGTCAGTCAAGATAAATAAGGAAATTTCTGTCTACACCTAGTGGTGGTGGATGTCACAATCGAAAACTCAAAAATATCTTTCGCAAGTGCACTCGCGAATTCACCTTTCAGCACGTTTTACAAGTCCACTTGCGAAGAAATACTTTTTCTCTCATATTTACAGGTTTCTTCGCAAGTGCACTTGCGAAGCCTGCTGCGAGGTGAATTCGCAAGTGCACTTCCGAAACTTTCTCTGTTTGTGTCATTTTATTTAAAATTTCATCAATTCCACTATTTCACAATCGGACAAATATTTTACGATTTGATTGAGAATATAATACGAACATGATAATACGGTAAGTAAATAATAATAATAGATGTTCATAAATAATAATATTTATAATTTATTTGAAAAGTAAATACAGTAAAAATATTACAACAATAACAACAAAGAACAAAACATAACACACGCTACTGCGTAATCCTAATCCTAACCTTCACGCCCTCATCTGACTGTGGTACTGCGATGCACCAGATGCCTTACTGACCATCGTCTCAACTACAACAACCGCCTCAAGACCGCCCGTATCAATAATCCCTGTGTATCCAACGTCTCTTGTCCAAGTAGGCGGATCCGCTGATAGATGGGCAACTGATCAATCGCATGGTCATCCTCGACCTGCTCGTTCTCCAAGAGCTCCTCATGAGCTGACCTCGGTGGACGTCCAAGACCATCCAGTGTCATGAGAGGGCGTGACATGTTAAAAAACCATGTCATGTAACCCTCTACACAGTACCAAGTCTGGGACGCCTACATAATCCAATGGTCTTGTGGCACCATATTATTCTCCCAATCCTCAAAGATGCCATCGAGATCCTACCGTACGATGATGTCGAGAGTAGCATAAAAAAAGATCTAGGTATGATTTGGATATAGCCAAACTGGAGGATACACCGCTCTGGACGATACTTGATCATAATTTTTGACCCACATGCTAGCCACCTCGAGTATAAAGAGATGGAATCGAACGAGATAACCTCCCATTAATCCTCAAACGATATCCAATTGATGTCATCATGGTTGGTGCAATCAAGATACACCCAATACGATGCCACTTTATGGTTCCCTCTATGGAGAAGATACTTGGCAACCCTTGGCATGTTGTCAGTATAATCCTTATCTGACTAGAAACCAAGAATGCGGTGGAAATGAGATATTATCCAACTCTGTAAAAACAATAACATAATATATAAGTACAATTTAATCAAAACAAATTAAAGTTAATAGTTGAAAACAATAAAGGTATCGTGAGGAGTGTGCATGAGCCAGTGAGTGCCATCACCCTCCAATTTGAAGCTTCATTCAGCTTCTGGGAGAGGTATACCAAAATAGTGCCCCCAGTTCCACTCACAAATTGTAGTCAGGTCTATAAAATACCACAGGTAGGTTACATCCGTATAGGTCCCACATGTGTCCACAAATACGGACGTGCCGATCAAGAACATCAAGTAACACCAAATGGTATAGTCTCAGTGATACTGAATAAAAACCTCATCACTTTTTTCCTCGGCACCTGTTGCTGCAACCATGTGCTTCTCATACAAATACTTCAGATGGGAGAACCTTATATGCGCCCATTAGACATTCTATAGTCCTTAGCTGCCCTATATGGATCAACTCCCAGATAATTAACCATCCAATCAATCGCCTCAACTTGTGTTATCTTGTGATGGTTCAGTAACCTACCTCTAATAGGTAGGTGGAGCAAGCAGGAAACATCATCAAGGGTGATGGTTAGCTCATCAAGAGGTCTTCTTGTGTCACTTCTCAGCAAAAGCCCCTATATGTCGTGGCTCATAGTGCTGTAACCTGTACAACATAATCCAGAAAGGCCGGTTCCAATCATAGTATCATGGAACCAATGAACCGCATGCATGAACAACTCAAACATTTTCTGGGAGTTATTCACATGCTTAATAGGTATTCGTTCCTGAAAAAATTAATAATTGTTACAATTGTATTTTTGAGTCAAACATATAAAATGATAAATTGCAACAAAAAATATACCACTCATTCCCAGACACGGTGATCGGTATGATCATGGTAGTAAATCAAGAGGGAGGTATCAAATGGTCCTCCCAGATAGCCCTCCTTCGCCTACTCAGGAACTGGAACATCCTCGGGTACCTCATCTCCCTTCAGGCGCTGCGAACTCTTGTTGAATCTCCTGCTCATTAGGTGCCTACTCATACATATGAGAGGAAGACGACTGATGCAGTGGGCTCCTCGGTGTATACAGGGAAGCTACATCCAACTTCTCCATTTGTACTTGACCCTGACCTCAAGGCCGATTCACCTACTCTGCCTGTCTCTCTTGACGTGCCAAGGCAATATGGGATGGCCTTCCTTGTATTAAACTCCTGCTTTGGTCCTAATTCTCTGCCATGTTCCTGAAATAAATAATTATAATTGTTAGGTTTAAAAAAAACAACTCAGAAAAAAATTCGCAAGTGCACTTGGGAAACTGGTCTAGGGTGACTTCGCAAGTGCACTTGCGAAACACCCTGCACACAACTATTTTCAAATCTCAGCACCTTCTTGCCCTAAACAACCCAAACCTCAATTTTTTGTCACCCAATCAACTACATTTACCTAATCTAACACTAACCTACACAATATAATTACTACAAACTAACCTGATAAACTATAACAAGATTGTATTGTTATTCAAAATAAATTGGAGAAAACTTACACGATTTAGAGAGCTTGGAGATGATTTGGGATGAATTAAAATTAGTTGAAATGGAGAGATGAGCACAAATTTGTGAGTTTGAGGTTTAGAGTATAAAGTGAAAAAAATGTTTGTATGAATAGAAAAGGGAGGTAGGGCTGTTCTGTTTGTTCTCTAAAACAATTCACAGACTTCGCAAGTGCATTTGCGAAATAAGAAATTATGGGTGAATTCGCAAGAGCACATGCGAAGTCACCTTGTTTTTGATAAATTATGGATTAATTAGCAAGTGCACCTGTGAAACCTGCTGTGAGGTGACTTCACAAGTGCACTTGCGAAACTTAAAGATATTTTGGATTTTTCGTCAAAGATTTAGAAGAAGACCACTAGGTGAGAAAAGAAATTCCCAACAATAAAACATTGAATTTTTCTTTGGATGAAAGCATAAAAAATATACTTAAAAACAACAACTACAACAACACAAAAACAAAAACAAAATTGTGATAACCCAAGTTTCTAATCAAGAGATAATATCAAATTAAATGGAATTATGATATTAAGAGGTTATGGTAATTGTGATATTAAGAGGTTAATAAAACTTAATTAAAAATAAGTGTCTTAGCTAAAAGAGTTGAATAGTAAGAGATGGCAACAAATAGTAATTGGATTTAACTGATTAATTGAGAAGTTAGTAGAGATGATGACCTTAATTATCTAAAAGTGGCATGGTTAGAAAATGAGATTTAATTGCAAGGCAACCTAGTCTTTTGAACATTTATTTACTTAAGTTAAAAGAACCATTTTCTCCGCATTATTCACACTCCATCTTTCTAGCAATCAGATTTTCAGAGAGAGACTAGGAAGGTTACTATATGGTGAGAGTTAGTTTTCTTTTCTTTTCCTTTTTTTAATGAACCCTAAATCCATTTTAAGCCTTCACTCTTTTGAGTTATTTGGATGTGCATATGCAATGTGATTTGGAGTAATTGGGAGGGATAAGGAATCGGTATTGGAATGGATAAAATGATCGAAAGTCAGAATTTGGAGAATTGAAGACGAATTTTGTGTGTGCATAATTTCGTATGGACATAACTCCAATAAGTAAGTCATTACTTTCTCCCTGTAACTCATGACAAGATGATTTTTTATTTTTCAAAAACTAGACGAAATTTCCTTTATTTTGGATAATAATTCATGTTTGTGGGGTCTTTTATAACATCAAAATGTGTGTATGAAGATAGAGGTTTGATGCAAAATTATGCAGAAAACTTGCATAGAGGATTTGTGGCTTTTGATGTCCCAAGAACATAGGGAGCAAAATCAGAGCGCCATATCAGGTAGATTCCATTAGGTAGTTACTTGGGATAAAATTAAAGGTTTGGATTGGAAAGAATAAAGGCTATGGCTTTGTTTTAATCCTACCTACTTGCATATACAACCTTAATTGTATATGATATTCTTATGATAATTATGTGCTTACATGTGTTAGTGGTGTGATGATACTATGTCTTGCTATTTTTCTTGTTAAGCATGATTATTACACATATGAATGATGTGGTTGGATTGTAATGTTAATTTATATATTTAAGAATGTACATGAATAATGTATAAGAATCATAACCCAATCTCATGAAACATGAAAATTGTGATATGGAATGCATGTACAATATGATTCTTGGATTTCAAGAGATTTGGAAATCATATTTCATGTATGGACATGCTTGGGACTGGTTTTATGCAGTTCAAGTGAGGAGAAAATACAAAATGGCCAAAACTCCCAACCCTGGAAGCTGATACGGGCTGCCCGTGTTCAACTTGGGTTTTTGGCACGAGCATGTAAGCTTTGTGGCAACATGGGTCATGTTACTCAACACTGCCAGATTGTTTTAGCCTCGGTTTTGGTACCATGTGAGCTGTTTCAGATCCTGACTCGACCGACTTTCGTACCTTAATCCTAGAAATACTTCTATGGATCATTTAAGGTTGTGTGAATCCGAAAGAGACACATATTGGGAGTTGGAGTAAGCAGATAACTATGAGTAAATGAAAGGAACTAAGAGAATGTTATCGGTGAATGTGATGAAGATTGAACACCTTGAGACTTCCTTGTTTCTATGTGCAATGAAACTTATGTTACTAGGAATCGATTAACGATTTGAAATTGTAACCACTTGGATACTCACCAAGTGTGACCCCAATGTGCTTGTGGGAATATTAGAACATTCATCGTATGCGACGTGAATCCTAGAACCAACTTGACTAAGTAAGTGATTATGGATTAAATACACTTAGGCTATGTTGACCCTATTATGTGTATATTTGTTTAATAATGTGAAAGATGATACTTTGATTGGGATGAAACCAATTGGGTTTGAAATATAATTAAAAGTACTTTTATACTGGAAAATTTCAAAATTTTATTATGTATTATGTATTTATGGTACTATTATGAAGTTAGATATTTTGTTTAAGAATGCATACATAAAATGTTTACCTAATAGAAATTACACGGTGATTGGAACCCTAGGATCAATGTGAAATAGAGAATTATTTAGAACCGAAAAGAAGAAACTTTGGTACTATTCGGTAAACCCTAATTCCGATATAATGGAATCAAGAGAGTAAAAGTTGGGATTTCCTGACTAATGTTTATGAGTAGTTCGAAGCGTAGGAGAGTAAGTCCATTTAGATGAAATGTAGGAGAACTTTGGATACCATATTGCTAGTCTAGTCTTGAGAGAAGACATCCGATAATTTTCGAAAACCACTTTATAGGAATTAGTCATATTATAAGGGGGCATAAACTTTCGTAAAACCTTGTTCTGATGGGCGATGGTTTGTGAATCGTCAATGACATTTGAAACACTAGCTGGGCTAGAGGTTTGTCAAAGCCTTAAACGTGATATGTATTCAAAACTAATTTAATAATATTTTACTGATATAATTCTAAACACATTAGTAGGGTATTACAAAAATCAACAATAATAAAAACAACATTAAATAGAGTTTGATTTAGGGAAGAAATATGGATTCGCAATTGAAAAATAAAGTTGAGAGGCCGAAAGATGAATTAGGTTTAGGGCAATACTTACATAACATGGTGCTTTATATATAAAGCTGGGGTAATTTTTCCCTCGGTTTTACCAAATAAACAAAGGAAAAAGTATATATTTTATCTAAAAAAAAGAAAAAAATGCGCTATTTTAAATACAAATTCCAAATGTTGTCTATGATGTTATTTTTTAATTAAAAATTATAATAAAATAAAGATGTCGTTTTAAATAGATTTTATTATATTAATTGTTTAGTTAAGTGTTATAAATTTTTGTTAAAAAATATACTATTTAGAAAATTTAATTTCCTACCCATACGATATGACTTGTGCCTCTATAATTTTTAAAAAATGTCAATTTAATCTTTTAATGATTTTAACCAATTTATCATTTTTAGTATTTATAAAAAAATTTGAATTTTGCACCCGTTAGTTCGCGTTTCGGAACACTTAAGAAAAATCTTATGATATGTATGGTAATAAATCAAATTTTTTTTGAAAGTGTCCCGGTTAAAAAATTCCACTAAAGGAGTTTCAGCAACGATTCAAACCGTGACATAAAGTAACAAAATTCTATATATTTTTTAAAATTATCATACCTGAGCACTTACTGAAAATGTTCCGGTTTTGTGTATTATTAAGACACCGGAATACTTTTTGAAAGTGTCCCGGCTAAAAAAATTGCTAAAGGAGTTTTAGCAACGGTTCAAAACCATGGTTTAAAGTAACAAAATTATTATTTTTAATAAAAATTATCATACCGGAACACGTAATGAAAGTGATTTGGTTTTGTGAATTATTAGATACCGAAACACTTTTTGAAAGTGTCCTGGTTAAAACAATTGTTAAATGAGTTTCAACAATGGTTTAAAAATATTATCTATTTATTTAGGCCACAATTTTAGTTAGTCGAAACTAATTTAGTAAATAATATTCTATTTAGAACACTTTTATAAAGATGTCTGGTTTTTATAATATACTCAATCGGAACAATTTATAAAAAAATTTTTCAATATGACATTTTGTTTTTGAATTTTTGAAAGATATCCAACCGAAACACTTCTAAAAAGTGTTCTGATATATTATTTTGTAAATCGGATAACTTTGAAAATGTATTCTGATTTATATATTATTTGGTATTTCTAGAGTTTTTTGAATTGTGAGAAAAAAGTAAAAATTTCCAAAATATAAACAATCTATATAAAGATATTTTTAGTCCAATTTTTTTTCATATACAAGTATAGTTATAATTGTAGGGTTAGGAAATAAAATATTCTACTATTTGTTTTGTTGCAGTAACCAAAACCCAAACCCTTAGAAATAACACCCATTACATACAAACCAAATACTATCCTCCCTCATTGTAAAGGGCCAAACAAAAAGCAATGATCACTTAGAGATTTAGTGTGTGTTTGGATTGACTTTTTAAAAGTCTCAGAATCAATTCTAAAGGTGTAGAATTGAATATGAGTAATTTTGAAGTGTTTTTTTTTTATCAAAAATAAATTTGATTCTGATTTTAGAATTGATTTTACTTGAAGCTAAAATTTGTAGTTTCCAGAATTGATTCTGGATGATTTTTAGACTAAAATTTATTATTTAACTCACTTTTACATAAATATATCAAAACATAAATCATTTCTGTTAAACTCAATTGTATTAAAATTAATTCTATTAAACTCAATTCTGCTAAAATCAATTTTCTACGCTTTCAATCCAAACACATCTTTAATGGTTATTGATTCTAGTCATGATATAGGTAGGTCTCTTCAAAACATCTACTATAAGAGCTTTGAAACTAGAAGTAAAAGGGATCAGGTAAAAGTATTGAAGATCCTTATTCAAGTAAAAATATACAACGCTCTATTCTATAGACTTCTAAGTGTCTAAGTGTTTGCAAGTGCCACCCTACCCGTCTCATTATCCCATGGAGTTTGCTCGTCCACCTTCTTAGGAGCCAATCATCTTAATATAGTTCATATGACTAATATAATATAGAATTGAATAAAATAAAGTAAAAATAATACAATGATATTTTAGAGAATCATCAAACATCGAAGTGATTATCTTTTGGTACCCAAACATTGGGATCAGATGGAGGGATACCTGTTCTGTCACAACTCACAATGCAAATGGTGGACCCAATTCAAGTTGCCCTATTGCATGCTCAATATTGATGGCAAAAGTACTGGACTCTTGTTCATTAAATTAAATTTGATACTTTCTTGTACATTTTTCGTCAGCTTATTTCCCCATTCAATGTAAAACTTATGTTGCACCCATACAAGACAAACAAACTATTCTATCATCCTCTAGATTATGGAGATCCTATCATCTTCCTTTTGTCTCTATTGTAGTTATAGGTTACCCTCTTTTCATTTCATTGTCATGATTGGCAATGATATGTGACAAATACTAAATAGTATTAGGTCCGCTACTGAATATAAAATTTTGTTTTAAAAAAATAATATTCATTAGTAGAAATATACTTTTAAATGACTATAAGTTTTGTATTATAAAAATAATAAATGTTTCTCTAATAAATAATAACAAGTAGTTTAAAACCATAATTACACATGTTGTTAGAAGTAAATGATAATATTAGTTAAAAAATTTACAACCAAAATTATTTTTATTCTTTAAAAATTAGTGTCATACTACATCTGTTTTTTTTATTATAAGTCGTTTTAGACTTTTTATATATATTAAAAAAAAAATAATTGTTGTATGAAAAAAAAATTATAAATTTTTTTTATAAAATTATTCTTCATTAGCGATATAGAAAAATACATTTACATAATTGATAAGAGAGAAAATAATAAATATTTACAGGTAATAAAGTAAAAACAGCATTAGTTATTCATTGATATTATAAAATAATTTATATTGTTCTACAAATATTTTTCTAAAAAACAGAGGAGTACTTTACATCAATTGTTTTCTCCCATAAAACTAGTTACGCATCTGATTCTTATAATTCAGCATGTAAAATGAAGGCATACTTGTCAAGTTCAACTTGAATTTATTGCAGTAAAGACTTTACACAATAGAAGCTATGTGAATGCAACTCCTATTAATTGTGTGTTTGTATTGGAGCCACTAAATCAGATAAGGTTCTTCTAGATGTTATGTGGTTATGTTAATTCAATAGTAGAAAAGTATATTAGTGAGTATAACTATTGAGTTATTAATGAAACTAATTACTATAATACAGGTATACGTTAAGACTTAAAGCTACGTCAAACTAACACAATAATGGATTATTTAATATCCTTTCCCAAGTTGGATCACTTTTTTTTAACAAGTTGGATCACTTCTTAATTTATGAGTTATTTAACTTATATATTGTTCAATTTTTTTGGAAATTTCTTAATTCATTATTTACAAGCATGCATTTTTTAAAATACTCCTTTAAAATCGAAAATATATTTTCAGTGTCTACTATATTTTAAAATATTTGAGTTAAAATTGGAAGTATACTTCAGGTTTTAAACTAGCAGAAAAATGAGCTAAATTAAGGTATATAATTCAGCACACAATATATAAATTAAGATTGAGTAATTTTTGCATATAATTTAATATTGTTTACCTAAACTCCCAACTATCGAGAGTAAGATCTGACAGACACGTTATAAAAATAACTAAAAAATATTTATGAACACTCATGGTGACAACATGTTCTGCATTCAAAAGTTGTATAGTTTCTAACCAATATTCAAACAAAATAAGGCCCCTCCACCTATGGTGGCAAAGATATAAGCAAAAGTTTGTCTAGTAATTCTAACCTATATTCAAACAAAATAAGGCCCAACCAAAAAAAAGACAGCGTAAGTTATATGTCCAAAAAAAGCACGGCGAATAACTGAATTCTCAAACCTATCCTCGAAGCTTGTACGACAAACCAAGATCAACACTAAAATATAACATTTTTGACGTTATCCAAGATAAATGGCAGGGTCGCCACAAAGTTGGTGGTACTCCTATTACCACTTGCAAAACCAGAATTAGAATTTTCAACTTCACTAATATAGTATATAGCACAGAAAGCTAACAAGTATGCATAATAAGTAGGAGAAATTGCATACAAGATAACATTTTAGTTAAATTAAAGTTTTGTATAGCCTACAATAAAACAACCAAAGGAAATCAAAGTAACAAACCTATTGACACAGATCAAGTACACCTCACATAACTGAATAAAAAAAATAGTATTAGAAGGCTTCTAAATAACAAAACATTGGGAAATTATTCTCAATTCAGTCTCACATACACGCTTTATTCTATCTGCAAAACAAAACAATTTGATTTATTCTCAATGCAGTATTCCCTCCTACTTTGTTCTATCAAGTGTTTCCTTGCACTTCTTTTTAAGTTCGACAAGCTCTTTTTCAATTTGATTTGAGTTCTCTGGGAAAATTGGTACCAAAGGATCTGAGTTGAATGTCTGGTACAGCCTCGAAACAGATAAAAGTTATCAAAACTTTTAGGGAACATATATATAATTATCTCACTTTGAGGGAACATATATATAATTAACCATTTGAGGGTCAATTTTTAATTCACCTACATTTCCATAATATTGAAGTTGCAGTAAGATAGTTAAATTAAAATCAGAAGTATACTTGTGATTTGCACCCAACCCTTTCAATGTGATTTGCATAATATAGGGTACGAATCAGAAATAAGCTTTCGATTTTGAGGGGTATTTGTGAAATTTCACGTGGTGCCTAAGAAAACTATAGGGTGGATTAAGAAATTCTCATTTTTTTATAAACAATATAAGATATTTAATTCACACTTTTCGTAACAATCTCTTTCTTAAGGGTTGATCTAGTGGTAAAGTCTTAAGTCTTAAGAGTGGACTCCTTTTAAAATTGACAAAAGCTAACATGTGCCTCAAGGGCACATGTTAAAGATACTATTTGCGGAAATATTCTTTCGAAATCTGTGAATTTAATTTATTAAAATTTTAAATATAATTTTATTGCACATTTTTTTTCTAGTTATAGTATCTTAACATGTGCCGTTACGGCACATGTTAACATGACCCTTTAAAATTTTAGGTTTGAAGTTTTTTAGGTGTTAATAATTTTTGTGTTGGATCGGTTTATACAGAGTTTTACTCAAATTTTAAATAGGATTCCCGCTAATAGACAGTGGGATTATCTCTCTTAAATTAATTGGCCGTAAGATCGGATACAAAGATTTAAAAACAATAATCTCTTCCTCTATTACTTTTATCTCTATTTACTTTAACTTAAGCAAACGATGTTAAACCCGCGTACACTTGCACCATTTTTACTGCATCAACGAAATATTATCTAACCACCACTACCAGAAAGACTTTCAACACAATGAATCAATTTCTTTAGTTGAATCATTGAATCTGATTATACTATTGGAATAAGAGATGACCACACAACTGAGTTTAAATACTACATCTTCGCCTAAATCATTAAGACAGTAAATATAGAACTACAAGAAAATAAGACAAAGTTTCCAAGAGTAAAACTCTCTGCAATGTAAAATAAACTCGCAACAGAAACATATCTAAGGAGTCACATATCCCTCGTCTAAATGGTCATCACAATTTTTATGTCAGAGGTGAAATCCTAACATATATCTCTAACACAAAATTAGTTTATATTTTAAATATTTCTAACTTAATTATTATTTACTAACTTATGACATATCTTTACTAACACAACAAGATAAATAAATTTTAGCTTCAAATATTTTGTGTTGGCCCTGACTCTAACACTAGTAGCATCGGTTTTACGTCACACATGTCAACTATAATAAATTTATTCTTTTAATTTTAATTTTTAAAAGTATTTTAACATTAGTGTGTATTTAAACGGACACTAAGTCAAATTATAAAATATAAAAACAAAACAAAACCTATAAGTATCTAACTATAACGATTCAATTTTTTTAAAATTTAATATTATTTATAATAGGGTTAAATACCTTATACTCCCCTATAACGAGATTTGGTTTACCCTCTTTTTTTAAAAAAATCTTTTCGCCTTTTAAGAAAGATTCCAAAATAAAAAAACTTTCTAGAGTCAGATTCTCTTGGACTTGATTACGTGGCCAAAATCTATTTGGTGACTGTGCAATGGTTGTCATGCTGATTGGACACTAGTTATAATTATGAATTAGAGATTCATTTACCTCACGAATACTTTTCCCCAATTTCTAGGGTTTCCTTTATGTTCATGTCCTCTCTTCAAATTGCTGCACTTTCTCTTCAAAATCTTCTTTCCCTACTGCCGTCCTCATCTTGTTCCCCCAATTTGTTCATTGTAATTGATTATTGTAACCCTAATTGCGTTCAAATGAATGCGAGCAAGAGCGTGGGAAACTGCAATTCGTACGAGAAATCGAAGGTTCCTAGTTGCGGATGTTGTCGTTCGATGAAGATGTGGGTTGGTAACACCGTAAAAAACTGTAATAGGAAATTCTGGAAGTGTAGGGATGCAGAGGTTAGTTCTTGATTATTTGAGTTGTTAAATATGTTTACTATTTTTTGGGGTTAATTTTTACTCTCTTTGCAGATGGACAATAACTGTGAGCTATTTATTTGGGATGATGAAATCACAAATTCTGAAAGTTTTTGCAAACAGTGTGATTTTGCAATGGTGAAGTATGATTTGATAGAAAGAAAACTGAAAAAATCAAAGTTGAAGCAAGCTAGATTAAAGAGGAAAATATTCCAATTGAATATGACATTGTTGATGTCTTGGATTATATTTGCAGTCTTGTATAGTTATATGTAATTTCATGTGTAATGTATCGTTGTAATGAATTTTCATTTTGATGTGTTTGTTTAAAAAGGCAATATGATGTTTGTGTAATTTCAAGTTTGAATGAATAAAAGTGTTACATTTTTCTTATGAATTGTAATATCAGAGGAAACCATAATGATATAATGATAGCTAAGACATAATTATTATCAGATGAAATCACAACCTAACCATAATGAAGGCATAAGTAGTAATGAAGGCCAAAGTCATTAATTATTACATTAAGGCATAAGTATTACATTAAGGCATAAGTATTTCAAAATCCAAAGTCAGTAAAGCTTAACAAAATACATAACTAGTAGGTTAACAAAATGCATAAGTCTTAGGCAGTACATACATAATCAAAGGATCCAACAAAATACATAACTTATAAGCAATACATCACTTAATTCTACTTCTTAGATTTCTTCTTTGCATGCTTAGAACCACAACCATTCTTTTCATCTGTCAAAGACATAGGCTGCTCTGGGTTTGAACATGGTCCCGTGATTGGTTTTTTAAACCAGAACAATTTTTGTCTTTCACTGCATCTCTTTCTTATTGACTTGGAATGTGTCACTTTTTTCTTGCCATTTCTCTATGCTTTACCAACCACACCAGAACATTGTGTTGTGTTAATGTCAGGAATGCTTGAAATGAAATCATCAATAATGTCTCCAAAATATTCATTTGTATCATTTGCAGCAGTTTCAGTTTTAGTTGGTGCAACATTTGAGCCAGTCTGGGAAGTTTGTGCAGGATCATGGCTTGCTCCAATTTGTGCAGGGTCATGGCTTGCTTCAGTTTGTGCAGGGTCATGAGTTTCCTCAATTTGTGTATGATCATCAGTTGCAGCCCCATCATTAGATATCTAATCAAAGCTCCTCCTCCAAACTTTTTTTTAATAAATTTGCATAGAGATGCCTTAAGCACAACCTATGCTCTATCCTTTCAAACATCTCCTCAAACACAGATACCAGACCCTGAAACATTGCATATTATACATGAAAAGTAAGATATGCACACCAGATCTGTCACACATAACTTAATGAATTTTAATGAAAACTAACTTAAATACAATAACACATATCTTTTGTTGGTCAGATATAAACACAAATCTTTTGTCTTGGCCCACATCTATCATCAATAACTCAAGAAACCATCTTTAGCTTTCTTTGGTTTCAGTCTCAACCACCCCAAAGGCCAAAGAAAAATATTGATCATTTGGGTCCCTACCCACACAATTAATAACTGACCCCTATACTTTGTTTTTAAATGGCAGCCATCAACTCCAACAAAATTCCTACAACAATTTATGAAACCTTTTTTACAACCATCAAAGCAAAAATAAAATGAATCAAATCTTAGTTGGATAGTTTAGTTTGGTCTTTCTACCGTGATAGATATGGTGTCCCAACTATTGTTTCTTATGGACCCTTTTCCTTCATGCTTGACAGGCCCGACCCTAGAGATAGGTCACCAAGACTACCGCATAGAGCCTTATTTTTATACTTATTATAAAGTTTTAAATAATTTATTATAAAAATTAAATAATTTTTAAATTTATTTATAGCAATTAATTTCTACCATCTTTTTAATATATAAATTATTATATAATTGATTAATTTAAAGATCAATAAAAATAGGGCCTTATTTTTGTTGTCATTATCATAAATGACAAAAATTTGATTCATCTTACTTAAATACCAAAAGTTCGAGTTTGGAAAATTTGAAAATACTTTTTTACTATGACTTTTTGAAAAAAGGAACAAGATTTTGATGGTTGATTTGATTATCAATTAAAAATTATTTAATAAAAATTGATTATAATTATTTAATGTTATAAAAACTTAAAAAAAGTTTTAAAAAGTGTATATATATTAATTTTATTAAAATAATATTATTAAAAAAATTGTATTATAAAATTTGTCTCAGGCATCGATATATTGGGTCGGCCCCTACTTGATAAACTTGTCTTCTGACAACACTCAATATAATTAGGGAATTTCTTATTCTATCTCATGCTCAAAAGAAAGATTCTACGCAATTTTTAAAATGTTATTCTAATATCGAAAATATATTTTTGATACACTTTTTTTTAAATTGTACTTGCATAAAATAAAAAATATACTACACTTTTAATATAAATAAAAAATATACTTTTAGTTCCACAAAAGATTTGCTTCGCCACTAAAAGGAGTCTCATCTTCCAAGTGAAAGAATATATACTATACCCTGAATTAGATAAGAGGAAACATAAACATTTACTCACTTCGTTGGATATTCGGAAGATGGAATGATAAGATTTTAGTGTGAGTTTGACTGAATTTTAAAATTTAACACAAAGCTCTATAGGAGGAGGAATAAGTATAATCGTAATATAATTATATTTATAGTTATAAAATTATAATTTAATATTATAATGATACATATAATCATTACAATCTCAAATATGTTGGTTCTCATTAGCAAATTATTATACGATCTTTTCTGCATAAAAAACAGACATGTAATGGTGTGAACAAAAAAATCATCCTAACATTCAAAATCATAATAACCAACCTTCAAAAAGTGCATTTTCGAAAGTGTATTTCTGATTTATATCGGAAGTGCATTTCCAATTTTAATTTTACTGTAAAATACAATGAATCTTAAAAATAAATAAATTATATATGTGGAGTGCGAACTAAATATATATATTTTATTTTTAAAAATATCTTTAAAATTTTGCGTGGTGCATTAGAAAAACATGAGATAAAATAAGTAATTCCCTACGATTATAGCAATAGGTATGGTGAAAAAAAACTTGAAAATCAAGCACTCTACTATACAATTATAACAGATATTTTAGAGCCACACCGATTAATATTATAGCTAGATAGCTGGCTAACTTTAGGCTACCCTTTTCCATATTTTATCACCTTCTTTGCTGTCCTTAATTTGGATTACATGATAGAATACATGCATGTTTGAATAGAGGTTGAGATTTGCATAGTCATGGAAAAAATATTTTGTTTTAGTATGATGCTAGCTATGTAACATAGGAAAGCATCTTAAATCCTATAAGTAATATAGAAGAGTTTAAATGGTTCCAAAATCTCTAATAGAGAAAGTTGTTTTTATCAGGCATATCCCCAGCATGGCGTAACCCTAAAGTGAGTGACACGTCACCATTAGTGGGCCCAAATCTGATAAGGGTTGATGATCCAATGTCAGCATTAACATCGGCTGCTGTCTCATAATCTTCTGCAACAAAGCTGCCATACCGACACGTGTCATCCATGACCATGGATCTGTGTGGGGACAGATCTGAATCAAAGGGTGGAGCCAAGGCGTTGATGGTGGTTGTGGTGGTGGTGGAGGTGGATTGGATAGCTTGGTTTTCCGAGAAGTCTTGCTGTCTATTGATTGCAAGCAGTGAAGAGTCGTTTTCATGAGCATTGATATCGGATCTTTTTCTTGTTGGTTGTGGTTGTGGTGGTGGCTGATGATCTGTTGCTGTTGATGTTGGTGGTGTCTGTGTTTGGTGGCCACTGTTGCTATTGCTATTGCTGTTGTTTCTTTCTCTCTCTTCTGCTTCATTAAGTTCTTGTTGGTACATCTCTTCCACCATAGGTTTCCACAATCTTACCCTGGCATTTATGAACCAGTTTGATACCTGAAATTAATCAATCACATTCAAACCATTCAACATAATACAATAAATCAATAATATTTCTTTACAATTCAATTTTTTTTACAGAGACCGCAAACACTCATGCATCTGTTTGACTACTACATCGGTATAATATTGATCATTTATATAATTTGAAGATATTAAATATAAAAAACTGTGATTGGGCACTAAGGTATCTTCTTTGTGTGAATTAAAGAGAGTGAAATGACAGATGTTTTTTGAATGAAACTATTCATCAACAGTTTGCTTCAACTAAAGGACAATGCTTTTAATTGTATGCATGACCTTATCACAAGTCTGTTTCTGCTTCTGGTCCTAACTCACCATTGCAGGGTACATCTAGGCATAAATATAAGCTATAGCAAATTAATAGACCCTTACTTTTTGTTGTATCTATCCAGCCATTAATTACACATGTAAATGTACTAGATGTTGTAGTATTATTTATTAATATTAACATATATTGCATGTAAAAAAGCTTTTGGAATTTAGTTTATCTAGAAAAAAGTACCAAACAATAGTCATTTAGTACATAATCCACACAAGTTAGGATATGAAAAAACATAAAAACAAGGAATGCAACAAATCTTATCTTTAATAGTATATTCTAAATCAAATGATTATATAATCATAAAAAAGATATGATAAAATAAAATAAGCTATAGAACACAAAGTTGCATGAATATAATGAATGACATGCATATGTGAGCAAACAAAAGATGCCATTATCATGATATCTTCAAAACAAACATTTATTTCCCATATTTATTTATAGTTCCTATTGTGTGGTTGGGTGAGTCATATTGATATAATAGATAAAACATCAAAAAGAGATAACTAAAAGAATCTAGAGTAAGCTAGTTGGGTAGAAAACATCACATTTTCATGTATCATTTTCACAGTAAGTTATGTCATGAATCATGATGAGTAAACATTAAAAAAAAAAACAAATAAAATAAACAAAACAAAGAATTTATCTAAAATAACATCATAGGTATAATAAAAAAACAAACATTGCCACTTTAAGAAAAACATGTCACAAGAAAATTCAAAATCCTAAATGATGAAATAAATTTACTGCTGGTCCCCCTATTTTTACTTGAATTTATAGATGTGGGCCTAGTTATAAAATTACAGAGTGTATATAAATTTGTCTCTTTCTGAATTGAAATGTAAACTCTAGACTGTAATATGGAAAGGTAGAATGAAGGAACCTGATTTCGTGATAGGCCAGTTTGTCGTGCTAATAGATGCTTATCTGCATCACTTGGATACCTGAGAAAGAGACCAGAAAGAAAATGACATCAGAGTCCTTCCCTTAACAGTATAAAGAGACATGAAAGCTTTATGTACCCTTAGCTTTGTTTCAAACATTTCTTTCTTTCCTTTTTCATGGGCGTGAGAATCTAAAACAAAGAAAGAAAGATCTATGTCCTATACCTGACATATATAGCAGAAGT
The DNA here is from genome assembly GCA_021764765.1 of Vicia sativa. Classification (NCBI taxonomy): domain Eukaryota; kingdom Viridiplantae; phylum Streptophyta; class Magnoliopsida; order Fabales; family Fabaceae; genus Vicia; species Vicia sativa. The sequence continues at coordinate 134,799,285 of CM038797.1, forward strand.
AAACAGGTTTTCACTGTATTGTAGTAATATTGTATTGTATTGTGTATCTATTGTACATTACATTACACACTCATCAATGATTATTGTTAAATAGTGATATTTGGAGGGGGGTTTTTGTAGTTAATGAAGTGATTAGGTGAATTGTTTTTGGCATTTTTTATGGTAAGACAAGATCGAAGGACACTGCAATGTTACTGTTTATCTAAACGATATTTTATGCATATAACGACACATGAATTGTGGCTTTTACATTCTCTACCTTTTTCTTTTCAGATGCCGTGATGCTTTTTTCTTGTTAATGATCATTGTACTGAGAATTTTGCATTACCTTTTTTGTATACTTTGTTAATTAACTTCAAAGATTCCTATACAAGTAATTAATATGACTCTATGTTTTTTATGAGTGACATATTTGGTTATCATAAATATAAAATTGAAGATATGGACTTAAAAGTTATGTAAATAATACTACTAGTTAAATAATAAAATTTTAAAAAGTAATTAATTATACTGAATATTAATATTTATTATCTCTTTCAAAATAATTTTTTAATATGAGACATTTAATATAGAAATAAATATAAAATAAAATAAAAAAATATAAGATCAGCGGATATAGACAAATGACCTAGACTATGGCAGGTTGGGACCATATTTTTTATAAAAAAATAGACCATAATAATATTATTTTTGAACTTTAATTAGACAGCAATTAGGTTACTTACCATTAAAAAATATTTTTTAATTTATTCGATCGAATATAATAAATATAAATAGTTTTATTACAAATTATTCTTATTATATTAAATATTGGATCATGTGTTCATACTATATTTGCTAAGATTTTCTATGATTTCAACACATTAACTACTTTGTGTAAAATATTAAGGATTAGTTATAGTTTATTATGCCTTTAATATTTGGTCTTATAATATTAAAAAATATTATATTCATTTTCAAATATAAGTTTAATATTATTGAGTAAAATATAGAAGTTGATACTATTAAATATTAAATTTATTGATAATTGATTTAGTTTAACAGTAATATAATTCTTAATTAAACTAGAGTTTCACGAGTAATATAATTCATAATAAAATTTAAAGTTATCATCAATGGTAAAATTTATAGTATCATCAATGGTTAGTAATATTTCATAAAGGAAAAAGGAGTAAGAAACATACGGGTGTAGAAAATGCTCAAAAAGCCAAGCTCTCAAAACGTTGACAGAACGTTCAGGCAAGCCTCTTTGTGGTCTCCAAGCTTCTTGATCCATCATCCCCATCTGATGAAACGCTCTCTGTTGTCTTAGGCTTTGTTCAAGTGCCTTAAGTCTAGGAGTCTCTCCTTTCGTTAAGCCTCCTCCTGCACCTTCTTTCTCTCCAAGCATCTCACAACTTTTCTTCACTTCTGCTGTTATTGCATCCTTTAGACACCGGAAATGACGAGACATTGCTTTCTGGGCTAGTGATGTGTATGGAATTGCTGCTCCAAAACCCATCATCACGTCGAATGAGTTCACTACTACTTGCATTTGTTCGCAATAATGATTGTATCTTCTATCCACCTGCATAATTAAACATAATCATTAGTGTTAGTGTCGTCTATGTCATACACTGTTACGTCATGACATCAGATACCACACACGCAGGCACGTCTTTGTTGTTATAAAATGTTTGGGTAGGTGATAACAATTTGGTACGTTACCTATATGTTACCTATATGGTTGTGAATTGTGATGAGAAAGTGAGTGGAGTGCCTTTCTTACTTGTGTTGGAAAGAGGAGGAAACGTCGCTTCATGATGGACGTATTCTCTTCTCCTAATTATTGTTACTTTAATCTCATTGTTTTCACCAAACTAAAACAAACCCAAAATCAATACTAAAAAAACTTCCCACCAATCAAATAGAATGATTAAAAAATTAAAACAAGTTTCAATTAAATAAGTGACAAATCCCCACCAACTAATCCTATGCAAGTAAGTAGAATAGAAGGATCAAGGATATTCCTACTATTCTAGCCGGCTTTTTTCTTTCTCAATTTAAAATAAATATACTCTTAGATACCGGCCAAACAATTATTTTATTATTATTATTATATTCGGTAAATTTAGGTTCGAATCCTGCTATTCAATTTAGTATTGTTGTTGTGTGTGAGTTTTTAATAGTTATTATTTTTAATTCAGGAAAAAAATAAAATATAAAGAAAAATATATGGGGAGGGGACCTTGACTGTTATGAAGAGAGGGAGAAAGATTACATGCCTCATCAAGCATGGATAGAAGTTTGACCTTCCTTCTTTGATGCTCAATCTTATCAGCAGCAGACAAAGGGAGAGGAGGATTGTCTTTTGATGAAGATGAAGGGATGATAGGATCACCAGAAGCATTGGAGGAGGAATTATTAGGGTTTGTGTTGAACTTAATCTTCTTCTTAATAAATTGACCCCTTCCAACACTGCAAAACTCTTGAAGCAATTCTTGAGTGGCTTTCATGTATTTTGAATTTCTCAAAACATTTACTACTACGCTTCCGAATCCTCCCTGATGAGTTTGTAATTGGTATCCTCCATTAACATTGGTCCCTCCTCCTCCTCCTCCTCCTCCTTGCAATTGTAAATTCAATGCTTGATGATTTAGTTTGTACGGATAGGATGATGAGGGTCCACCTACACCTTGATTATTGTAATACAGAAAACCATTATCTTCTCCTCCCATTCTTAGTTCCTCCTCAGCTTTTGCAGCTTCCAATGAAGAAGATAACGATAACGAAAGACCTTGACTTTGTCTTTGTCCTAGTCCTTGTCCTGGTCCTTGTCCTTGTCCTTCCACTGAATCACCACCCCATGTGAAATGTCCAAAATTATTACCAGAATTGGGAAAACCATGTAGAGAATTATTAGAGGGAGGGTTTGGGAGTAACATGTGAAGAGTTGAAGAATTTTGATGATGAGGAGGAGGAGGAGGAGAAGATGATGATGTTGTTGTTTGATGAGATTGAGAAGGGTTTGTCAGAAAAAGTTGCATGGCAGCAGCTGAATCAGCTGCTACATTAATACTCGAAATCTGATGTTGCATCCCTTGTCTGTTATTACCATACCAGTTATCATTTTCTGAAGTTGTTTGCTGTGGTTGTTGTTGCTGTTGGTGCTGTTGGTGCTGTTGATGATGATGATGTCTTGAGGAAGAAGAAGACGAAGATCGAAACCTCGCGGTTTCTAGTAATTCAGCAGTGGTAGAAGGATCAGCGAAATTAAACATCTCTGATAACATACCTGCTGTTTCATACACACCACCACCTCTTTCTTCTTCTAATGATTCTGCTGCAGATGAATCAAATCCTTGCAACAACCTCATTTTATCCCTCTGGATCTGTTGCTGCTGCTGCGACGATCTCTCGAATCCATTCGAGGCGAATCCGAAGATTGCTTGCTGATGATAATCTTGTGAGGACATAGAATTTGAACAATCTTTCAAGGTTTGGTTATGGTGTTTCTTCAAGTAAATAACAGAAGAAGTAGAAGGAAATGGTACTGCTATTCCCATGTTGAAATCATCTTCCTTTCTCAGCAACCACCACCTCCTTGTTCTATATAACAAACACACCAACACCAACACCAAAATCCAATAATTCAGTTATCAGTAATATTCATAGTTAGTTAACAAAAAATATAACCTAATCCAAAAACAGTGATGGATCTATGATTATGAACATAACAACACAACACAAGCATAAATATATGAATATATGTACCTGTTAGAGTTGTAGGATATGAAAGGATGATGATGTAAAGCTTTCAGACATCGTTTTCTCTTCTGCGGTTTTGAAAGCCAGTTTCCACAGTTTCTTTCATATCTCTCTCCCACTCTCTTTCTCTCTCTTTCACTCTCTCCTCTTTCTTTTTCTCTCTATTTGTTGTCTCCTGTCGTCTCTTTCTCTCCTTTTCTTTCTTTTGTTTTGTTTCTTTATGCGGTAATGTTTTTGCAATCACCTTCTACTAAATATGAAAATGCAACTTACACACAACATATTAGTATATTTAATTGAAAAAAAAAACAAAAGCTTTCTAACAAACAACTGTTATTTTAAAATATGATGTCACCAAACTTGTTATTGGGAAAATATAACAACCGTGTTAAAAAGGGATAAAGTTTTATATAGATTAATTAGAGTTAGGATATAAAAGTATTATAAAATTATTATCTATTCATCCATCAATCCCAACAATACTAACTAAAGGGAGTAAGAAAGATAACAGAGAGGAAAAGAAAGCGATCGCTGTCCTCCTTCTTTGGTCTTCATCTCTTCCTTTTGTTGTTTCCCCACCAATAATGTCCTTTTGTATTTACTTTAAATTTCTTTTTTTTAAAATATTCTTTGGTGTTATGTAATTTAGTAACATTAGAATAGCAACCTCCTTGGAATAGCGGAGAAGTTCTCACATAGAACTCGATAATTCTACTCCAAATAAAAAATCAGAGTTTTAAAATTTTTAAACATAATCAGGATGTCACACTTTTCAACCTAAACTTGTAATTTTTATTTAAAACAGATACATAACACTTTAAAGAAGCGAAACAAACACAACACATAAATATAGTCTTCATAACATAAACCAACTTTATTAATCACGCAGCGTATTCATAATAATTTTCCACTTAAGACATAGCATCTTTTGAATCATAAAACAACATCAACACAATAAACTCCTCAATCAACGACATAAAATTCAACATTAAAACAACAAAATAAGACAAGTGTTCATTTTCCCCCAAGTGCTACGTATCAGAGCAATGACACCAAACTTGAACTAAAAGCGATAACAACTACTCCTTCTGGTTACCTGCACGTTATCACTATAAAGACAACGGCGAAATAAATGAAAGGGGTGAAATATCAAACTATATAATTAAGATCATGATAAATAATATATAGTTTAGAATTATATAAAAATCACTATTTTTGCAATCTCACAACCAATCAGCAACAAACATAATTCAACCACACAACAACATAATTATGTGATATAGTACGCAACTTAGACAAATGCAGATGCATTTGGTACCATCGGAGTAAAACTCTCAACTTAGAAATATGTCAGTTTACCGAGGCATGAACAAGGCATAAGCCTTCAATTTCCAACTTTTGTCAATTCAGGCCAACATGGGTGAGCATAGCTCCAACTTACTAAGAATGCAATGTATGCAACTATCATGTATGGCATACAAGAACAACATCCACAACAAAACAACTTAGAACAACAAATCAACTCTCAACATTGGCTATCAAGCCTCCAACAAAACTTGTCCATAATTAGGACAACAACCAACTTTATTCAAGTGTACCTGCAATTCAATGCATTCAACACAAAATTCGACAAAACAAACATGCCACAATAGCCTACTAGAGTATACGTACCATTCCCTTATTTATTTCAAATTTCGGTTAATTAGCTATACCGTTTAAAACTACCAACACACTAATCAGAACTGTTTTTGATTAATTCTGGTATCTTTAATTCCACTTTATTTCAAGTTCTTATTATGCCTATGATCAATTGCTATAACTCCACCATTGGATTCCATACTATCATTATTATGGTCCTACTAGTCTACTAATTTCTAATACGTTACTTCAATTATCGGGACTTAATTTCTTTACTAAGTCACAAGTATTATTTTACTTAAGGCATCCTATCAGAATTAATTACAATAGCTAACCAGTGGGATTTTCTACGCTGCCAGCATCTTTCTCATGCCTTTATTTCCAATTTTTGGCATCCAAATCACTTACAGACCAAAACGATTCAGTACAATGTAGCAACATAAGTAATCAAACTAAGACAACATATACCAATTCATACAAACTATAATAAATCTATTAAGACCTCTAAATATCCTTATTCATACAAGAGTATCATGCACATAAAGTTAACTATAAAATAAATTAAATTAATTTATTATGTAAATAGTTAATTATATATTTTTTAATGTGTTTTTGTATTTTTTTTTTATATTTTTATATATTATTATTGTATTATGTTGATTAAAAATACAGGGCATCATTTTTGTATATTTTTTTAACTAAATTTTTTATATTAAGTGTATTATTTTTGTTCCATAATTAATTTTATAGGTGTAGAATTGATTCTGAATAATTTTAAGATGTTTAATTTATTAAAAATAAAATTGATTATGTTTCTATAATTTATTATATTTGAAGTTAAAATTTGTATTTCTATCTTCATAATTAATTCTCAATTTTTTTTATAATAAATTTATTATTCAATTCACTTTTATATAAAATATTTAAATATAAATCAATTATATTAAATTTCAATTATATTACAAACAATTCCACAAACTAATCAATCATGTTGATCCTCAATCAAATAAAAAATATACTGTTGATATGCAAATGATGATTACAAAGAATTTGACATAAACTGACTATAGATTTGGATACACTCTCATGGTTTGTTGGTCTTTAAAATATAATACACGAGTGACGTGGGTACCTTTACAAAAGATAAATAATTCACAGATGATGCTATGGTGTAATACTAATTGGTGCAATACTTATATGTATATAAATTAATGTAACCACGTTTAATTTTTAATAACCTTGATTAGCTTTTATTTTTATGTTAGGAAATTAGCACAATATGTCAGCCCTTTTTGGCTTTTATGTCATTTGAATACGTCCTTTGGAAACCAACACAAACAACTGAATATAAAAGTTAAAAAGTCATCTCAATAATCTAAACTCTCATCTTTTTTTAGTCTTACTGAAATGACTATAATACCCTGGTTAACTCAGTTGTCTTGGTAAATAAGGCTATTTATGTCATAAGAGCTTATTTAAATCATTAATTGTTAAGTTAAATTGGGAAAATAGCTTATTTGTTTTAGAATTTAGGGATGTTGCAAGAAGTTGATTGATGGCACGTGCGATTGGATGACAAAACAGGTTAGGTTTGTGTTGGATACATAGGAAATGAAGAAAAATACTTATAACCACTTTAAGATTCGGCAATGTTCACTTTCCATTTAGGTGTTATCCTTTTATTTTTAAAAACGTTTATAATCAAAATGCCTCCCCCTTCTTTTAGTAATGGTTATATTAAGGTTAAGGTATAGAAATATGATTATCCTATAGTTATACGGTTTTTATGTTTTAAATTGTCTTGAACCGTCGTAGATCATCATCGCCCAATGAAAGTTTATACTCTTTTTAATTGTTTTAAATATTATTTAATATTTAAAATTGATTACTTAATTAATATAATAATTAAATAAATGAATTTTAAATAACAAAATATGTATTTTTAAAGTAATTATTCTAATAAATTATTTTAATGTTTTTAATAATACTCCATATTTAACTCAATAATTACCTTGCCACTCTTCTATTTATAGAAGGTTACGATACAAATCAATGGACTTCTATGAAACGTGGAGGTCTATTGTCAAAGATAATTTCCGCCCGATAAATATTAAAGGGTACTTAAAAGTAGAATATATATGAAGACTTATTTTTCATTATTTAATTGGTTTTTAAAATAGAATAATATTAATAATGTTTTAAAACATTAAAAATGATTAAAATAATAATAATTTTTTTTAAATAGCTTAAAAAATTCAAACTTAAAAAGTATATGTTCTGTTTAGGAACCAAAATGAAGGTTCTACCTCCACAAAGGAACTAGAAATTAAAGTAGTTGGATAACAGTTGATCTTGAATGGGGACTCCAATTTCATTTATAGTGGCGCGAGGTGAATCTGCATGGTTAACACTCAACACCCAATAAGTTCAAGATGAGTTCAATAAAATTGAATATCAGAGGTTGTACCTTACTCCTCGCATGTGAATTTTTTTTATACTTTGTTGTTCAATCTCTCATAGCAACAAGCTTTTATCTTTTTATCAGTTGATCAGTCAAAAAAAATTATAAACAAGTTATCACATAATAAAACAAGACACTAAACCACACATAGTTTAACATAAAAACAACTTAATATTAACTTCACATTGCTCAACTACAAAAGGTTTACCTCATAATGAATTGAGTACAAACTACAAGCATGACTCTCATAAGAAACATCCTTAAACAAAAAATGAAAAAGAGATATGAACCTAAAATAGACTTGAGGACTTGAGATTGATAATCAGCAAGAGATGACTCCATCCGCGCTAAAAATCAGTAGCTGGTACAAGATTGGGCGAGAAGAAGAAAACTTTATATACTCCCCATTATCCTCACACTATTATCTTATGTATTTCTCTTGGAATTGTCGAACTCTCTTCTCATTCTCATCAAGGTCTTATATATATACAATCATTCACTAAGGTTTCTTGTGATGACTTGGATCATGGGCCAAATATGAGGAAATCACATCAAGCCCATGTAATAATCAGTGCCATCACCTCAATTCTTCTACTTAGCCAACAATGAATCAGGTACGAAGGGACATTGGTAGGAGATAAGGTGTCTTATGCCAGACTGCCACAGCAGGGTGCATGTGGTGCTACGCAGAGTACTATTTTGCTATTTTTGTCTTCTAGTGCCTCCAAGCCTTATCCACTTTGATTCGAATGAATTTTACTTTAACCACAACAAATACTCTCTTCATTGCTTTCATCCTTCCATGTTTACCCTAGAAACTATGTGACTTCACCATTTTTGTCTCTTAGCTAAGTCCAACTCTTGCTCCAGCTTACGCTTCCAGGTACTAATCACAACAATGTTGCCTCAACTCAACAGAGTTACCCTTAAATTAAACACAAAACACATTGAAACAACAAAATGGATCCCCTATTATGGTCCAAGCTAATTACTTGTATAAACAACTAGAATGCAATAAAATAACAACTAAAAAGCAATTTAACTACTAATAAGAAAAATATTAAGGTATGAATTAACTCACAAAGTGTGGGTTAATAGTGATCCATGAGAAACATATTCCAAAGTACTTGTGGGCATAAGATGTTAATACCTCTTGCTATATTCAGAATCAGATCTATATCAGACCAATTTTGTACAAAACATTATGAGTTATTTAAAGGAAGAAAGCTAAGCATATCTTATTTCCATTAGTTTAGTTGTACTTGTTACATTTGGAACAATAAAGACTATTTGAGTAAATTTAATGATAAAGCTCATAAGGGTATCTTTTTAAGATACTCTGGACACTTTAAATCATACAAAGTGTATAACTATGAAACCATAATGGTTAAATAGTTTATACATGTAAAATTTGATGACAAAGAGCCTAACTATGAAATGTTAGAGCTTTTTGAAAGTCTTGCACATATACAGGTTTCTAAAGAAAATCCAGTTGTTGAATCTTCATAAACTAGGAACTCAGAAGTTGCTGGCTCAGATGTTGGTATACCAGAATCTGACCTAACTCCTAAAGCTCCTCTAGAAGATTCAAATTCTAAAGAAGCCCTAGATGGTTCAGAAGCCTCAACTTCTCCCAAGAGATCTTTCAAGTATAAAGCTTCTCATCCATAAGAACTAATCATTGGGAACAAATACGGTCCCTTGAGAAATAGATATCCCTCCAGAAATAAAAATTCTATGATAGGCTTTATCTCCTTGATTGATCCAACATTTGTTGATAAATCCTTGAAAGGTGATGGATGGATTATAGCTATGCAAGAAGAGTTGAATTAGTTATAGAGAAATGATGTTTAGGATCTAGTCCCTCTACCAAATTATAGAAAACTTATTGGAAAAAAATGGGTGTTCATAAACAAGTTGAATGAACAAGGAGATGTGGTAATAAACAAAGCTAGACTGGTAGCTCAAGGCTAAAATCAACAAAAAGATATAAATTTCTCTGAAGCCTTTTTAACAATTGCAAGGTTAAAGGCAACCAAACTTCTTCTCTCTTATGTTATCAAATGAATGTTAAGAGTGCTTTCTTAAATGGAGTAATATCTAAAGAAGTGTATGTCACACAACCTCTTGGGTTTGAGCACTCTGTCCATCCAGACTTTGTTTTGAAGCTAAAGAAATCACTATATGGACTCAAACAAGCTCCAATAATAGCGTGTTATAATAGATTGAGAAATTTCTTAATTGAGAATGGCTTTTAAAAAGGTCAAATGGTCTCTTCATTTTCTTGGAATTTTAAAAGATAATTTTATTTAATATTCAATATATTTTTCTCTCTCTACACTTTTACTTTACTTTTTGTTGATGACAAAAGGGGGAGAAATATGGAAATATTTAAAGAGTATGATAAAAACATTTTCCATGATTTTATTAGATCTTGAACCCACATTAATTAACTTATGTTATGTAATTTCATTGATTATTTTTTAATAACATGGACAGAAATTGGAGGGAGCTTACAAAACTCAACCTATGGATTATTAGACTTAGATGGAGCTTAAAAACCTCAAACTCTGATGTTGTCAAGTAACTAAAAACCAGTTTAAATTACGTGGATAGAACTTAGGGGATGCTTACAAAACTCAACATATAGACTCATAGGGAGTTTACAAACCTCAGACTCTGATGTTGTCAAGTTATTTAAACTAAACAACCATTGTTCTTAAATAATCTTGTTTGTCATCATCAAAAAGGGGAAGATTGTTATAACAAAATTTGTTCATGCTCCTTGGATTTTGAAGATAACAAATTACATAAAGAACAATAGGGTATACTAACATTTTTTTAAGTGTGAAGAATCATTAAGCGAGGATTTAACTTGGTTTTGAATCAGTTAAATAGCTTATAAAGAAGAAGCATGTAACTCACATTCTAATGGATCAGAATTTGAATTTTAAATAGAACCTCAACGCTATATTAATGCGGCCTCTGATATGATGGAACCATGGTACAACATTGTTTGGTTTATACTCTGTGTAAAGCAGTTTAATCTTGTCAATTTCCAGAATTATGGAGAAAGTCAACTAGGTATTCTAGCTCAAGACTGTGTGACACAATTTCTCCAGTCTAATCCAACATGCATATGATCTCCTTACTTGAGAAATACACAATGGATAAAAAGATTACTCAAAAGTTGAAGATCCTTATTTTACCTATTACAACGTCTCTCTTTTAGATATTGCTTCTTAAGTAAAGATACTTGTGCAAGCAAGCTTCCAATGTATCCTTTGTCCCTCTATATTAGAAGCTAAAGATTCAAAAGTAACAACAACAACTAACACCAATATACAACAAGATAGAACAAGAATTGTTTCACCCTCTAAGCTATTGCACATAGACTTGAGATTTTCTTACACTTGTATATCTTAGAAATGTCAAGTAACACTGTATTTTCTTATGATGTATTATTTTTACCTCTGATTGTATATCAGGTATATTTTATTGTAATCCTAAACAATTTGTTTAGACTTTGTAAAAGTCTCAAATAGTGTGTTTGAGCAAGGAAGGCTCAAACTGAGTGTTTGAGCAAGGAATTATTTTTTTGTTTGATTGATAAAGGAAGTTTTCACCGGGTGTGTTTAGGCAAGGAAGTCTCTTTATGTTTGATTGAGAAAGGAAGTCTTGAACAAGTGTGTTTAGGCAAGGAAGTCTCTTTCTAGTGTGATTGAGCAAGGAAGTATTGAACTTGAGTTTGGGGAAGAAATCTCTTTCAGGTGTGATTGATCAAGGAAATCTTGGACTAATGTGTCTAAGCAAGATGTAACCAGGTGTCGATTATAGTGAAAATCTCTTGTGGGACAAGGGGACTAGATTACTCTTGTTATAGATAAACTTGGATAATTTTGTGTGGGCTTTTAATTATTGCTTATTTACTTTAAATTGTTCAGCTGTTATTCACTCTAGCTCAGAATCTAAGCTTGGTAAGATCTACTAGCTATTGTTTTAAGAATATTTTTCTACCAAATACACAATTCAACCCCACATTCTTGTGTATTTTTCTCACCTTAAAATGTTTCCCAATATTTTATGCCTTGGGTGTAACTATTTTTGATATATAATGAAACATTTTACCTTGATGCTTTAAGTATTTTACATTTTAGAGCATTGAGCTTGGTTTTGCTTTAATATTATTTTTGCTTATGAATTGTCACGACTTTGTGCTTGCTCTTTTACTCTATGAAGTTTTTATTCACTTTGTAGTTTAGGTCGGACCACTAACATTCATCCGTTATGTCGGGATGTCAATTTTGAGCATGAGAGCCTTGACTTCTTATTTTTACGGAAAAGTTCATTTGATTATACTGAAGTGGTAGATCTACTTATAGATTGTATTGCTTTCTGCAATTTGTAGCGTTGAATAATGTTAGAAACAATTTTTGGTGGCTATACTTGTTTGTTGTATTTAGCCTTTTTAGTAATAGTGTAACAAATTTATATCTCGTGTTTGGTATATTTCTTGTGTTCTTCAGGACAAGACCTGGAATCAACACGGTTGACGTCATGTAGTCATAATTTGTACTATGTTTCGCATCACAAATGGTTGTTCTCTGATCAAGGATAAAATCCTCATCCTTGCACCTAAGGCTTTGCTTGGATTGAGGTGGACGTTTCTAGGCTTCAATGCACATGTCCTTGGAGTGGCTAGATCTTAGGGGGTACTCTAGCAATAAAAAATGTGCTTACTAAGCCTTAGAGGAAAGGTGTGCATTTAAGGCGTATTAGAATTGCAAAATTGTGTTAAGTTTGTATCAAATAAGCAATAAGGCATGTAATGTGCTTAAGTTGTATCAAAATCACATATAAGCGTTAAATTAGTATCACATATGCATTCATGTGTATAGTGCATTTTAAGTTATATTAGAATCAAAGAAATGTGTTAAATCCATATCATATATGCAGCCGCCAATAGAGTAAGCTTTAAGTTGTATCAGAATCACAAGAATGTGTTAATTCTGTATTAGATACACACTCATAATTTGTCTTCATTCTGCGTCTTAAGCGTTCTAGCATAAAGAGACAACGAAACACAAAACAGGGGTATATATATATATATATATATATATATATATATATATATATATATATATATATATATATATATATATATACACACACACTCATGTTAACAATGAACTTAATTTGTTCGAAAAAAATAAGTGAGGCGGCATGACAGACAAACCTTCAACAGCGACTCAGGTATGGATGGTATCTGGCGTCTTTAACCAATATCTTTTCTCGGAACTCCGAGTTGAATATACTTTGCGCTTCAAAATGCCTCATTTGGTTCGATGGTGCATGAGATGATCTGCCTTACATTTCCTGTTGAGGTGTGTTGGGTGGTCGACTTTTCCAAGGAAGTGGCTTGAGATCGATAGTCAAAACTTTGGGCTCGTCGAATCACTAAATTTGATTCTTAAACGAGAAGTTTTGTGCTTACCAGAGTTGAGATTCTCTATTCATGTTCCTAAGTGGGTATCTGTTGTGGCGGTATTAGCGACAAGCAAAAAGTAAAGTATTATTTTTACCGGGTGATATATAGGTTATATCGTATCGTGTCCACAGAGATTGGTTATTGTTTCGTTGTTCGACAATTCGTTTGTTAATGAGCTACGGGTTAAATGGTTGTAAAGAAAAATAAAAAATAAAATGTAAATGAACAAAAACTATAAAGGATAGATAACTTGTTCGACTCGAATGCACTCTATCTGTCACAGACTTAAACCTATCGACCAATTATACTCAACCTACGATACTCGTCTATGTCATCACATATCTCTCACAACCTAAGTCATTTCTAATCCAAATTGAGAATTCAACTACATCACCTTGATAGCCATGTATGGCCTACCTTAACAACACAGAAGTCAACCGTGTCACTCGTAATGGCTATGTCTAGCTCTAAACTCCTGACACAGAGGCATTAAGATCAGATACCCTAAGTGAATATCAGCTATAAACCTATTTCTAGCATTCATAAACTAATAGATAATCATCCTAGGTAAGAATCTAAGAAGTATATGTCTATCACGACTCAAATACCTAACACAAGGTAAAAACCTAAGATAACAACCAACACAGATTTGTAAAGCAAGCTTTATATAACGTCATGGACGACAAATATACATGATTAAGAGTAAATATACATATAAAACCCAACAAAAGAGATTACAAAGAGAAGAGAATAAGAGGAACCAAACATTTCTTGGTTTGTCAACACCAATCGACGAGGGATTCGACTTCGGATCATCCAAATGCAAGCTCCAATGTTGTTTTCTAAGCTAATTTATCAAAAAAATGATGTTGATGGTGTTGGGACTCAAAAATACCGAACCCATAACCTAAAAATGTGTTTTTCCCCTTTTAATGAGTTCTGAAATCGTAGGTCGCGCTTAGCCTGGTCGGTGGCGCTCAGTGCGGTCTATGTAGATCCGGAAAAAATCAACATCTTGTTTTTGCCATAACTTGAGAACCGTAATTGCGCCCGATTTGAAGCGTTGGAAAGCTTATTCAATGCTCTATCTAACCATGAAAAAATATAAACCTAACTGATGATTTTTATTCTTTGATTTGAGCCTTATTCATTGATGAATTGCGCAAAATCGCACTCTTGAATCTTAGCCTGTGGCCTTTATTACTCAATGCTCCAATTATGAATGGATATCTATCAAAGAGATGAAAAAATATCAAATGATACAATATTTACACAAAAAATAAATTATTCTATTATGTACACATTTAATAAAAAAAAAAGGGGGATTTATTCGAAGAATATCAACAAAAAAACCAATAAGTGACACAAAACATATATACAAAATAACAACATTTTGGCACTTATCAGTATCCACCTCAAGTAAACGAGGGGTTCATCGTACCTAAAATAATTCTTAAGCGTTGGTTGTATCTTGTGATGCAACCTAAAGCTGGATAAAGGTCCAACATTAACTATGAACTCGAGGCATCCAGGTGTCATTAACTACGAACTTGTGGTATCCTTTGATGTTGTTGCAGCGAGTTCCTCTGTTGGGATCAAAAATGGGGTAAATGATAGATCATGGGGATGACCGTGAATTCTCGAGGTGATCTTTACAGACACAGCCTTATCACCCTCAGGTAACCTTAAATTTTACTCTAAGATCCTTCATTTTGCCACGTTGTGGGGTTTTTGAGAGAATCGAAGATATGGAATTTGGAGAATTGTGGTTGCGAAGATCCTTCATTTTAAGTTTTTCTTGATTCTGAGATCTGAGAAGCCTGTGAACAATGAAGCTGAAAAAGCGATATTTGATTCAGCGAGAATGTAGGAATCGGAAGCTGATTCGCTCTTGTTTCGTGACCTAAAGAAGTTGTGAGGTGGTTTATCAGCGGTCTGGATCGGAACCACAAAAATCCATATATAGTACTTTTGAGTTTGCTCGATGGTGTTCATGAAACGAACGTGATCCAAGTGGAAATCATAGAAATCAGAAGTCATTTCCCACAAATGACGCCACTGTTTTAAACGGGAACAAAATATGAAGGTTCTAGCTCCACGAAGGAACCAAATATGAAGGTTCTCGCCTAATGAATGATAGAGGATGTTGTAAAGCAAGATATATTAGAACTTATTTTCAAAGTAGTATATTGAAATTGTATTTTCAAAATAAGGCAAGACAATCATTTAGTCCTGCCCGAAAGTTAGTGTTCTAATCAAAGTTGTGTCCAATCAACACAACTATAAAGTATATACAATTGTCTTAGTATTATATTTATTTTTCATTTAAGATCGTATAATTTTAAAATATATAATTCTTATACGTATAGTTATTTTCAAGAATCTTTCTTCTTGAGTAATAATAAAGTTATAATATATACATAAATCAAAAATTAAATTAAAAATATAAGTGATGATTAGAGAAATTTAAGTGATATGAGTAGAGGCAAACTTCTAGACTATATTTGTTGTTTTTTCTCTAAAAATATGGTGTATTTTCAAATAATATGATGGTTAAGTCAGTAGAAGTCATGAATATGAAGTTTAGGTTTTTAGAATAAAATGAGCTTGGTCTGCTCATTCGACTTCATAGTATGACTCTAGAGTTAAGAAGCCCTAAAATCTTCTTTAGGGGAATCTGTCTTATAGTAAATATGTGAGGGGATCTTTCAAACATAGTTATCATACAGTCTTCGTGATCTGGTTACTCATGATTCAAGTGCCTAGTTCTTTGATGATCACTTCACGGGTGGATTAAGCTTTGGCCTAATTTGAAACAATTATCCCAAAGCCTCGACAAACATTATTATAGAGTTTGTACATTTTTTGATAAAACATCTTCTATTTATGAAGAAATGTATGAATTGGTGGCGAAAGAACGATACATTGACACTTGATCCCAATTACACCTGTAAATTCTAACGAATCAGTTTCGGTTCTTGGTCTGTATATTATCTAAATTTATGTTAATGTAATTTTTCTTACTGACCTTTTGTTACATTCTTGCAAGTTGCAACCACCATGTCTTTAGAGGATATTTTAAAGAATTTCAACCAGGAGAGTTCGGCCCACTTCTAGATTATCTTTTGTCTGAGTTTCCTAGCTCTGCCCTCAACAAGTTTCACGATCGGACATAGTGTAAAGATTAGTGGTCAAGAAGAGGTTGTTGGCCCAAACATGATGACGTCAAGAGAAAATATCTTGGTAAAACTGGAGCGACACGGGAGAGATCCAACTAGGTTGTTGAACAAGGAAATATGTTTCTAACCATGGATAATACCCTTCCTTAATCTCGTGAAGGTCTCGCTAGATATTGATGTTTACATAGTTACTCATCTAGTGTCATTGGGTTGTCAAGATGCAATGGAGAAATGTATTTCTTATGTATCTAAGTTAATGACTACTAATTGTGTCGTATTTATTATAGACAACTAGTTTTCTTTGATGAAAGGTTGTCTTGTGATTGATCATGACAAAGTCCAACTAGAGGCTAGTGATCAAACCTCTAGAGTTAAAAGCTTGAAAATCATTATTACTTACAAGGATGTAAAAATTCTTCTTTTTGTCATTTTGGAGACTGGTCTGACCAAGGCGCGTTAGAGCTTTTAGACTAATAAAAAAGAAAGGGAAGATTTGAAGAACCATACCTGCTTGGTAATTGTTGCGTAGATGATTTATGAGTCGTAAGGATTTGTCCTTTCCGAGGGAAATATTTTTTTTCTTCCAAAAAAATCAACCCTAAAGTCTCAAAAAGGTGGTCTGGTGTACCACAATGGATCGAGAAGAACTAATCGAATAAAAGAAGTAATTAAGGAAAGATTATGGTGATGATGTGGCTTTCATTCTTGAGGTCGAGCCTCAAAGCTTCATAAATATTATAGCCCAGATTCTTCTTCAATATCAATTGTTAAATTTGATACTAGTGAAATGGATTATTACAAGGATTTAAGTCATGGAGGAATCTTTTGAAGATGTGTGTTGTCTGAGGGGTTGTAGTGTATGTACTGTTAGAACAAGATTTGGTTCTGCAATTGTTTCTCTAAGTTTTGATGATAACAAAATAGTATGGTTGTGTGAAAAAATTTGACACTCTAATGTTTGTTATTTTTGAGAATTAACAAACAAGTTATGCTTTTAATGAATGGCATGGACAAGATATTAGAAGAGAAGATGTTTTGCTTCTAAGCTACAAAGATTCTGTTGAACAGTAGCGAAAAGCTTCAAAAGGCTCTGAAGTTTTGGTGAC
The DNA here is from genome assembly GCA_021764765.1 of Vicia sativa. Classification (NCBI taxonomy): domain Eukaryota; kingdom Viridiplantae; phylum Streptophyta; class Magnoliopsida; order Fabales; family Fabaceae; genus Vicia; species Vicia sativa. The sequence continues at coordinate 134,816,904 of CM038797.1, forward strand.
TCTGATACATGTTATGTAAGAAACCAGTTTGAAGACCTAAAGACATAAGTTCTGTTGAACAAAGTCCAGATGCTGAAGAATCAAGTTTCAGAAGACAAAGGGTTCTGAAGACCAAGTGCTAAAGACACTGAATACGTAGTTCTGAAGACTCTAAAGACTAGAAGCTCTTCTGACCTTAGGTTCGATACAAAGGTTTTCAAGACCAAGTGCTAAGGACTCTAAAGACGAAGTTCTAAAGACTCTGAAGACTTCAAGTTTTGATAAACTAAAAGTTATGTTTTCTCATCTTGCTCATGCTCGCAGAAGCCTTTGAAATACATAAGGGTTATGAGATAATGTTAACGTGGTACAACAGTACATGGTACAAACAAAACATTTCATTCCACTACCATGAAGGACAGACGCTGCGTACGATCTTGTCTTCCACGTTCTCTTAAGTCGCCATGATTTTTGATAATTCCATATGTACCCTTCAACGGTCACAGCTCTTGCATGACTATATAAAGGCTTGAAGAATTGAACAAAATAGCTTCGTATATTCTATTGTAAATAGCTTCATATTTTCTTAAGTCATAGTGCTAAAAATTTGTTTACATATTCAGCTTGAGTAGAAGCAATTATCTTGTAAACAAAACTTGTATTCAAACAGTTGTTTGGTAGTTCCTTAAGAGACCAGTTAGGTCAGTATTCTTGAGAAGTCTATGACTAGTGTGTCTTAGAGATTGATAGTTAGTCACATATAGTTGGTGTGTGCAAGTGTTAGTCACATACAATTAGTGTGTGCAAGTGTAATAATATGTTTGATTATTGGATTAAGACCTCGTTGGAGAGAGGAAAAATCATCTGGAAGGGTGGACTAGAGTAGCTTGAGGTTATCAAGTGAACTAGTATAAAAATCATGTGTTCTTTTCTACTTTCCAACCTTCTCTACCTTATTATCAAAAGTAAAGTAATTTTTCAAAGGGGATTGCTTTCAAAGAAAAGTTTATAAATCTTAAAACTCAATTCAAACCCCCCATTTCTTGTGTTTTTTACACCTTCATATTCATGGCTTTTGTCTGAGGTCCTCTATGATTTATTTATTTTACGTGTTTGTTTTCTCTTACTCTAGTAATCCAGTGTGTCATCTCGAAAAGAACTTACCTCGCCAAGGGACACCTTTCCTCTACCTTCTTCAAATGATTATCTTGAACAAAGATTCGTTTAGGGAACATTTTGCCTCGTCGACGGCTAGTCAATGATAGATGTTTTATTACAATATTTAAGTTGTCTAGGGTATAGGATTCACTTTTCATTTGTGGTATGGACGATGCCTCAAATATTTATCTTAATAGAGTTTTAACTACCGCCTCTTGTTACTAGTGAAGTTATCTTAACCAACATGTTTTGGGCGTAGTTTCCTTCTATGTAATGGTTATGTTCCTATTAGATTAGGTTTTTTCAATGTGTATGTTCCAATTTTAGTGTTGATCTTGGGAACGCGACGAATCCCCTTTTAAGGGCTTATGTGTCTGTCCTCACAATCATTGCATCTTTGATTTGATCAATTTAATAATTATATTATAAAGGTCAAATTATTTAACCAATTATATTTGATTTAGTTAGTGATTTGTTCTATGAAGCATGAACACCACGAATTCAGTCTTGACACTGACACACCGACACCAATAATAATTTTTAAAAAATGAATATTTTAAACGTAATTATAAATGTTGGTGCAGTTGTCCAATACCGACACGGACACACCTGTTTTTAGAGGTGTTGGTGCTACATAGAATTTGATGAATGATTTAGTAGCTTAATCGATTTGGTAACTGATGATGTTTTTAAAACATTAATCTCAACTATTACAACCAACCAGGTAAAGACAAAGTCGACTTTTTTGAAAATATTATTATTAAGACTTTCACAAATACGGGTTTAATACATGATGTATACATATATAACGTGTTTCACATCACCAATAAAAGATTTTGCCAACTAATATGGTGGCAAAATGAATAGCCAAAGGCAACGGTTAGTTTATTTGTATTACAAAGCAAGAAGAAAATATCATGATTACAAAATTTGTTTCGTAACACGTATACTTATATCAATTAATATATAATCATTGACGTGTACACGAAACAACCTTAAGTATAAATAGATTTTCTCAATTATACATATAACTCAGCTTAGCCATGTTCCTCTCACACACGCACATATATAGTACTATAGTATATTAGTATATAGATACTTCTTTTATTCTACTCAACTATAGTATATAAATACATATAAATTGTTAAATCTCTATATTTTTTTTAAGCAGGATATATTAATGGGAGGAATAAGGGTTCTTCAATCTGATTACATAAAGATCGGGAATAAAATCAACCCGATAAAAGAAGAAATTATCTACCAACTACAGTTTGGAAAGAAAATGTAAAGGCTCTTTGTAAAAGTCATAGAAACTATAATTGGAATGAATAATATCTTCAATGAACGACCACTTCCAAACTAGCATTTTTATCTTCTAAATCATGTCGTCCTCACTCCTCTTTTCTTCTCTAAAACAAGATCCATTTCTCGCAAGCCAAATGGACCACAAAGTAACTATCCAAACCAAATCCAACTTACTATCTTTTACCTTTTTCTCTTTACAAAAGAAATGTCAATCCCAAAAAAATGAGGCACCTTCACCATTATTATCTACCGGTTTGTTGAACTAAAAAACTATACCCTCTCATATATTTTTCACCACTCTACACCCATAAAAAGAATGATTACGGGACTCCAAAAAAACTCCACAAAAAGAACAATTTAACGAATCTATATGCAAATTAACACCCCTACCAACCAAAAGATCCTTAGTTGGGAGACGATTTAAGAGAAATCTCCAACCAAAAGCTTTGATCTTGAATGGAATGTCTATCTTCCACATCTTCACCAAACTCTCTTCCTCTCTACTCCGCGGAACCAAAGGCACTCTAAAACTATCTAAGAAATTGTAACAAGAAGATACCGAGAAAATACCATTAGATTTCGCCTTCCACAAAGCATTGTCTTGATATTGCAACCTCAAAGTAACCTCCAAAAGTTTACCTTTACGGGCCAAATAATTAGCTCGACCCTCCAAAGATAAAAGATGAAAGTTGATACCACAATCCCCCCAAAACCAGTCGCCCTTCATCCAACCACCCATGCCCGCCACCGATACCCTCTTCAAATTAGATACAAGATACAAATTCGGAAATTCTTCCATAAGAGGAGACTCCCCCAACCACCAAGCTTGCCAAAATGGAATGTGAAACCCATTACCTATCTCACGTTTGCACTTAAAAAAGAATGGATCATGAGAAGATTGTACCTTAGCAATATTGAGAATATCCTTCCACCAAAAGGATGTGGACTTCAAATCTAAAGAATACTCCTCGCCACAATGCATCTTTGTAACTATATCCCCGTAACGAGCCTTTAGGATAGTAAGCCAAAGATTCTTCTCTCCTTTAATAATTCTCCACCTCCATTTATTAAGAAGGACTAAATTGAAATTGGGTAAAAATTTGACCCCTAAACCCCCCACCTCAATCGGAAGACAAATTTTTTCCCAACTCACCCAATGAATCTTCCTCCTCCCCTCAACCCTACCCCACAAGAAATTACTTTGCATACTCACGAGCTCCTTTTCTACCTTCTTCGACATCTTAAAGAAAGACATAGTAAAAATAGATAAAGAGCAAAGAATGGATTTCAACAAAATAATTCTTCCTCCGAGACTAAGAAATCTATTCTTCCACCCCGAAAGTCTTTTCTTCATATTTCGAATCAAAGAAACCCAAGTAGAATATTTTCTAGGATTAGAACCAATCGGAATGCCGAGAAAAGTGAAGTTTCTAGACTCCACTTTACAAGAGAGAACACTAGAAGCGGCTTCCAAAAAATTAGAATTAAGATTAATACCAATAAATTTACTTTTATGATAATTAATGCCTAACCCCGAAGCAAGGTTAAAAGCACATAAAACCGCCTTAATAGCCCACACTTGCCTCCAAGACCCTTCGCCAACTAAAAGAGTATCATCCGCAAATTGGAGAATATCAATAACGCATCTACCTTTGATACCAAACCCACTATAATCCCCCAAGAGCAAGGATTTCCTCATAAGCCGAGTCAACCCCTCTGCAACCAAAACAAAAAGAAAAAGGCGAAAGGGGATCGCCTTGCCTCAACCCCTTCTCCACCTTAAATTCTTTCATCGGACTACCGTTAACAAGAACCGACATATCACTACGGAAAACCAAAAGATCCATCCACTTAAGCCACCTATTACCAAACCCCATTTCCACCATTAAAAAACGAAGGAACCTCCAATCAACTTTATCATAAGCCTTTTCAAAGTCCACCTTGAATAAAAGACAATTCCTCTTCTCTTTCCTAGCATAATCAATCACTTCATGTGCAATAACAACTTCGTCAACAAGTTGTCTACCCGGAACAAAAGCACTTTGACACGGAGACACAATAGAATGAATCACTTTTTAAGTCTTTCCGCCAAAATCTTGACAATCACCTTATACAAACAACCCACCAAACAAATCGTAATAATTAGATTTAGTAATCCTTGAAATTAGGTCCCCCTATCGTTTAGTAATCCTTATGGTTAAAATTTACCTAGTTTTATAATTAGAGATAAAATAGTAATAATAATAATAACAAAATAAAGCACATTTACTTTATTCTTTCTTTTACTAAATAATTATATTAGATTTAATATAATAATAATAACAATTTCATATTTAACATAATATTAATAATAATTTTATATTCAACATAACATTTAAGTAATTTTAATAAATATTACCAGTTACGGATGTCCACGGATACCATTAAATTCATATTTGTACTTATAAATTAACAAAAAAATTAAATGCATGCTAATTTTATCAGTGGATATCCAATAAATCATTAAAATCGTACACGTGACAGATTTTATTTGCGAATATCCACAAATATATTTTTTTTCAATCAATATCTTTATATGCTTAGTTATTACAGTAATCTTAAGGTGTATTGGATTAAAATTTTAAATAATTTAAATGTTTTTTATATTACACTATATGTTGGACTCTTTGGAGAAGATCTTGGCATCCTTTTAAGCCACTATTATGTGTGTTAGATTTTCTGGCGAACATCTTTGTCGCCTCTTAAGACAATATTATACATGTTGAACTTTTTGGAGAAGATATTTGTCACCTTTTAAAGAAATATTATGTGTTGGACTTCCTCACGAAGATCCTTACCGCCTCTTAAGGCAATATTATGCTTGTTGGACTTTTTAGAGAATATCCTTACCGCCTTTTAGGGTAATATTATATATGTTGAACTTATTGGAGGAGATCCTTGTCACTTTTTATGGAAATATTATGTATGTTGGACTTCCTTGAAAAGATCATTGCCTACATTTAAGGCAATATGATGAAAGTTGAACCTACACGCAAAGATCTTTGACGCCCTTTGAGGCGATAGAAATAAGTTTATCTAAACTCTCTTCCTGAGAGATTTGGAGTTTCCTCGAGCGGGATCCAACATATAAGTCTCGCCCAAGAGGCACGACCGAAGTCTAGCTTGAGAGACTTAACCTAAAGTCTTGTTTGAGGGCTTGATAGAAGTTATTCCCGAGAGATCTAACACCTTGTGTAAAGGAATTTGAGTCTCATCTACCGGGCGCTATATAACTTCATCACAGGGAATAAGAGTTCTCATTTATCATAATATTTAAACTCTTCACCTAAGAGACATGGAGTCTTCTCGGGCAGGATCCAACATATAAATCTTGTCCAAGAGGCGTGACCAAAGTCTAACCTAACAAACTTAACCTAAAGTTTTATCTGAGGGATTAATAGATTTTCCTCCTAGGAGGTCTAACATCTTGCGTGAGGGAATTTGAGTCTCATAAGCCAGGCTCACTATAACTTCGCCCGAGGGTCTAGGATTTCACATCAAACAAACAATCTAAACTTCCAGCCTGAGAGATTTGGAGTTTTCTCTGATGGGATGAAAGCAATAAATCTCGCCTAAGAGGCTTGACTGAAGTTTAGCTTGAGAGATTTAACCTAAAGTCTTGTTTGAGAGCTTAATAGAAGTCTCGCTCAAGAGGTCCAAAGCTCTGGTTGAGGGACTTGGAGTCTCATCAGTTTGCTCAATATAATTTTGTCAAAGGGAATAAAAGTTTCCATTAAACAAGGTCTCTAAACTCTCTGCCTTAGAGACTTGGAGTTTTCTCGGGTGGGATCTAACATATAAATCTCGCCCAAAAAGTGCAACTAAAGTCTAGCCCGAGAGTTTTAGGGTCTCTTTGTTTATGCTTTTTTTAAAATAATTTTTATAGTTTAATGTATTTTTGATGAAAAATTTTACACATAATTTTTTTTTAAAAAAAAAAATCTAATTTAATTTAAATAGTTATTCTTAAAATATTATTATTGTAGATATTTTATCATTTACGTATTTTTTTAATATAAAATTTAAATAAAACTCACTTAAATTTGAATCTATTTCTGATTTTGACTATGTTTTGATCTTTAATAATGTATATTTATAGTAAAGAATTTTAAATTTATTCTTTCAATGTATAATAATTAGATTTATTATTTTTTAATATTTTGAAAAAAGTTTTTATAAAAATTACTTTTGAAAATTAAAAAAAAAAAAAAATTTAAAGGTAAAACAAATGTTTCCTTTGTAACACCTTAGTTTTTGTTTAATTATTTATTTACATTATCTTCTGTGTTTGTATGATTTTACGTGTTTTATCGTAACTAAATGAAATATTGTTTTTGATATATGAGGTGTAACGAGAAAGTATGAAGTGTGGATAGAATAGAGTGGTTGTGAGAGTTGCTAGAATAATTATAAATAATAGTAGGTTTATGAATTAAATAAAATGAAGGTAGAAGTAGAATATTATTGTTATATTTTATTATATTATTAGTGATATTAAATAATAAAATATAATTAAAATAAAATAGAAAACAGAGGATTGAGGACAATATAGTGCATATGGGTTTAATTGAGGGACAATGGAGTAAAATTGAAATTAAGAGAATTATTTTTAGGGTAAATAAATAGGAGGATAAGAGAAGTTGAGCCTACTTATACGTAGACATTTTGGAAGAAAAGAGAAAAAGGAGGCTATGTGCGAGAAGGGAGAAGAACATGGTTTAAGAGAGAGAGAAAATCAAGAACAAAATGTTTTTGATGGAATAAATAAGAGAGAATCGTTCATCTAATAATACGAACGGACAATATATGAAAATAAGTAAAAAAGAAAGGATACTAAACGAAAATAAATAATACGAAATGTAATGATAAAAATTATAATACCTCTTTATTTCAGACATAGCGGGCAGTATGGTCCACATAATAAATCAGGAGGGATCTGTCATATGGTCCTCCTGGATAGCCAGTATCCTCCGTCTCTATAGGTTCCTCAACATCGTCGTCGGGAACCTCATCATTTTTGGCGTCCTGGCATCCTGGGCCTCCTCTGCCGACGACTCGACCTTCGGTACCTCCTTCTCTAGTACCTCTTCCTCATGTGCACGAGAGGAAGACGGCTCATGGAGACGACTCCTCCGTCGCAATGCGGAAGGTGATGTTATAGCAAGTTGTGCCCTTTGTTCTCTTTGTGCTCTTGCCATAAGCTCTCGCTCTCGACGAGCCGACGTTGTCTGGCTTTGCCTGCTCTGTCTCAAACGTGTCATCCGGTTGTCATGATCGACCATTTTCCTGAAATAAACCATTACAACAATTATCATACTAATTCAAAAACAAATCAGACAAAAATTCGCAAGTTAACTTGCGAATTAACCCATTCAAACAAAAATTCGCAAGTTAACTTGCGAAGTCTCTTCTGGTACACTTCACAAGTTAACTTGCGAAACCCCCTTCGTCCAGAAATTCCCATAATCGAAAATACAGTCTCAAAACTACCTAAATCCTCTTTTTCCTACTACATTTACCTACTACTACTTCATATACTACTACATTTCTACAATCTAAATCTTATAATCTAATAAAAAATCAGAAATTTGAATAGTGAAGAGTGAAGAAAACTTACAAAATTTGTTGATTTTGGAGGAGTTGAAATGTGTTCTAGAAATGATGAGAGTGACTTGGAGTGACTTCAAATGTGTTTGCAGAAGTTAGGGCTTGGAGTAGAGAGGGAAGATTTGAGTATATTTTGAAATGAATGAGTATTAGGGGAAAATTATATGCAGACTTCGCAAGTTAACTTGCGAATTCACCTTATTTTTTAAAATCGTGGATTATTTCGTAATTTAATTTACGAATTCACCTTATTTGAGGAATTCGTAAGTTAACTTACGAAATTGAGGGGTATTTTTAATTTTTCACCAGGGGTAAAGAAGAACCCCACTAGGTGGGGAAAGAAATTCCCAACATTTAAAGTCTAAAGGCCATACGACAACATTACCCCCAAAACTCGGTGTTTGTCTTTGTGGCATCACTATGTCTTTTTCTTGTGTGAGTATTTTAATGTTTTTTTAACATAAAAATTACTCTCTATGTCCCATATTGTTTGTCACAATGAGTTATCTCACACAGATTAAGAAATAGTAATAAATGAAAGAGAGAGAATTGTGAATTTATCAAAATATCTTGATTGATTATTAGTATATTCAAATTAGCATTAGTGTTGAGTGAAAAAATAATAAATTAAGAGTATTTATTAGAGGGTACAATTGAAAAATTAAATATAAAATTGCATTGGTAAAGTAAAATGAAAAGTATTTTTGGACAAATTTTTTTACTAAATGTGGCACTTATTTTGAGACAGAGGGAGTATATTTTAACAATTAAGTAGTCTACTATCTAACATATACTAAAAGATCGTTCAAACTACCTAAATTGCCTTTTTCTAAAAATATTTTACACTACACTTTGAACATTTTAGTAACTAACAAAATAACTCTTAAATTTTTCACTTTTCTCATTTCATGCACCAATTGTCAACTTTTCATTGGTCCAAATTAAAAAACTTATTTTCCCATCTTACACTACTTTCTCTTTTCTCTGTCTGCTCTTTTCATTTTATTTAATACATTTGAATTTTAATATAATTGATTCTTTTACAATTAATTATCTCATTTTAAACTTACATTTTATGACATGTTTTATATTTTTTATTTGTTTATTATCACTAAAATACTAATTAATATATTATTTAACTTTAATAAAATTAAAAATATATTTTATAAAATTGAATAATACTACATACTCCCCCGTTCTAAAATATAAGAGAAAAAATAAAAACACACATATTAAAAAAAGTAAAAACACAATTAGTTGACTTGTGGTATTTTTGAAATAAAGTGCTTTGGAAAATGTAAAAATAATTCTAATTAATTGTTGGTTTAGAAAATATGAGAGAGAGAGAGAGAGAGAGAGAGTAAACTAAATGCATTTTTCATTTAATTTTACTTTGAAAATGATGAAAGTGGTTTTTTCTCTTATATTTTGGGACAAGAAAAATACATTTTTTCTCTTATAATTTGAAACGGATGAAGTATCATTCACACGACTAATTTTTTATCTTACGGGTCACTATCAAATTATTACCATTATTTTTAAATTTTTTTCTTTCTCCATTTCACAAGTTTTTTTTTAAATTACTTAATACATTGAGTTTATTTTAATATTATGTAATTCAATTTAAACTCACATGTGTATCTAAATACATCATTTGTTAAGTTTATTATTATATTTTGAATAATCATATTATTTATTGTAATATTTTGGTTTCACAATTTTTTATTGTACTTTTCCATTAAATACTAATTAATCTATTATTTAATTTTAATAAAATTAAAAATATATTTGATGAAATTGAATAATACTACATATCATTCACACAACTAACTTTTTATCTTACGGGTCACTATCAAATTATTACCATTATTTTCAAATGTTAATTTTTTTTCTCCATGTCACAAGTTTTTTTTTTAAAATTACTTAATACATTGAGTTTATTTTAACATTACGAAATTCAATTTAAATCCACACGTGTATCTAAATACACCATTTGTCAAATTTACCATTATATTTTGTATAATCATATTATTTGTTGTAATATTTTGATTTCATAATTTTTCATTGTACTTTCTCATTAAATACTAATTAATTTATTATTTAACTTTAATAAAATTAAAAATATATTTTATGAAATTGAATAATACTATATATCATTCACACAACTAACTTTTCATCTTATGAGTTACTATCAAATTATTACCATTACTTTCAAATGTTAATATTTTTCTTTCTCCATGTCATAAAAAAATTTTAAAATTACTTAATACATTGGTTTATTTTAACGTTATGTAATTTAATTTAAATTCACATGTGTATCTAAATATATTATTTGTTAAATTTACCATTTTATTTTATGTAATCATATTATTTGTTGTAATATTTTAATTTCATAATTTTTTATTGTATTTTCCCAATAAATATAAATTTTTTATATGTATATTAAAAAAATTATTTAATTAATATTAAAATAAATTCAAGGTGGGGCTTTGACTAGTTTCTATATAAAAACTCACATTGTAATATTGATGCTCTGAATTATCTTGTCTTCGCTTTTGATCTTCCACATACTTTTTTTAGCCTTGCAAAGCATTTTTAAGGAACTCTTGAATGTAGTGTTAGGCAACCAAATCTTCTTTGGACTTGAGATATCAATTTTAAACAAGACAAACATATTAACAAAGTAACATTTTTCCCCCTCTATCATGAACACATACCTAGATTTAATTTATCATTATATTTCCTTTACCACTCAACACGCGACACGTCTTGTCTAAAAAAATCCAAAGATCCAAAATATTGTCTTAAAAATGAAACAAAAATCCATACCTACTGATGTAAAAGGCTAACTAAAATTAATTATTTTTAAATATATTAAATATGTTTTTGATGATTCTAAATATCTTACGCCATGTAAAATGAAAATGTTGAATAATTTATTTAATAGTTAAATCCTTACAATGATGTATTGAATGAAGTGTTAAATATGATGGGGATTAATTGGTGTTGAAAAGATTGAACATGTTGAATGAGGGGAAGTGGATGTCACATACAATATTTTGCAAAATCTTATTGGTTGTTGTGATTATTTGAATTCTTAATGTATTGTGAATGGTGGTGAGGTAGAGTGTTAAATTTTATTAAACAACTATTGTAATAGATAAAAATTGAATGAATGTTGAATTATTATATGGAAGAAAGAGAAGATGATGTAGAGGATAAAAAGTGAAAGAATATGGTGTTGAATAATAAAATCATTGTACATTGTCTTATACTATGTAATTTGTAGTTTCTTCAAGACTCGGCGATAGAATTTAACGATGATTTTTATAATTTAGTGATGAAACTAGTGGCATTTTTTTATTTAACAATTGAATTAACAATAATTTTAATGACGATTTTTATATGAAGAATCAAAAATTAAAATTAAAAATTATTTGAGGACTATTCTTTTACAAAATTAAAAATAAATATGAAATATTTTAGAGAATCAAAAACATATTTATCATCATATATATAACACAAAACCAATCATTTAAATATTCAATCAAAATCTTATTTTTTTTTTCTTTAAGAAATGATATTTTGACACCTAAATTTGAATGTATTATATTCTATGAGAAAATTGTAAATTAAGAGCTATTATCGGCTAATACATTTTGGGTAAAATTCATTTTAGTATGTTGAAAGTGTTACTGTGCTAAAACAAAACTTTGAATTACTTAAACATATTAAAATTCATCCATTTATAATTGTCACACTAGTGAGTCAATTTATAAGACTCCTCCGAATTTATGAATCTAGAATATCAAAATAAATTGATTCATATTCAAATTTATTTTTGAGCATTGCTATCTTGGTATCCAATCTTACACAAATACATATATTATATATATTATATATATTGTTGACCGTATTAATACGGTAAACAGTTCTTTTAATAAAATATTATTATTTAAAAAAATTATATTTTAAATTTATTTTATAATAGAAATATAAGATTGTATCATTAATTAAGTTCACAATTATATTAATTATAAAAGTATATATTATTAATCAATTATTTAATTTATTAATCACTTACGTTACTTTATTGAAGGGGATTTTTACGATAGGAAAGTTGAAGATGTTATTTCATGAGAAGGAGCATATAATATATTGGTGAATTTCTTAATCCACCATATGTTTTTCTTAGACACCACGTAAAATTCTAAAAATATCTCTAAAAATCATAAATATATTTCTGGTGCGCACCGTTTTTAAATTACATTTACAAAAAATTGGAAATGCACTTCAGATACAGACCGGAAATACATTTCTAGTTTCCAATATAAGCAAAATTGTTGCTACAACAACAAAAAGTGGCATGAGCCACTTGGTGTGTATGCACTTTTCTTTGTTAAAAATCGGAAGTGCATTTCCAGATTATAATGGAAGTGTATTTTCGATTCCATTTTTTACTTTTTGAATGGTGTATCTCAAAATGATAAATTATAAATGTATAAGGTGTGAACCGGAAGTATATTTCTGGTTTTCCGAGGGCACTTTTGGAATTGCATAGGGTGTTTTCACCCCTATGGGGTGGAATAAGAAATCCACTAATATTGGGCCAAGAGAAATACACCAGTGAGAGACATCACATAATGACGTCAAAACTTTAAGGTGATATATGTGTGTCCCACTTATAAATGTGCAACTCTCCACATTTATAAATAATGTGAACTCTAACTCCAGTTGATTTATTATTCTCAATGCTCTATCACAAGTGTGAGTCCATAATGTTCCCCCTCAAGTGGAATTTTTTTTTGTCCACTTACACTTGTATTGCCTTTGACATCTCTTCATGGACACTTTGATACACCTCTCTTTCTGGCCATTTCGATACACCTCTTCTTGGATATTTCGATTTCAATGAGAAACCTCTTCCTAAACATTTTGATACAAGTAAACAAATCTCTTTACTCGAACCAAAGGCTTATGATACCATTTGTTAGTTCATCAGGAAAAGCATATAATATTGAGTCAAGAGCAACATACAAGTGAGAAAGATAAGACATATTCACCTCAAAACTTTAAGGTGATAGGAGTATGAATTCTACCACTTATAAATGTTCAACTCTCTACATTTATAACCAATGTGAAGGATATAATTATCAAAGACAACCGATAAATTGTCAAGTCAAATCTAAATAGATTGCACATTCACACACACATAAACAAATTATAAATACCAAAATATCATAAATGGTGTGAATATCTTAACCCACCCCATGGGATGAAATTAAACCCTATGCATTTTCGAAAATGCCCCTCTAAAACCGGAAATATACTTCTGATACGCACCATTTTTTGAAATATTTATCTGAAAATCAGAAGTATATCTCTGGTTCCAAACTTATTGCTTGTAAAATTAATTTTGTTTCTTGTAATAGTTTTTTTCCAATTAAAGATTAATAACTAAAGAAACTCTTTTTCAAATGTATATTACTATCTCGTTTAAAATTGATATTCTGCAGAATGTGAGTTGAATCCAATAATTTTTTGTTTAATTTTTTTATAAATCTTATTATAATTATATATCATAAATGTCATTTAATTATGATAAGATTTAAAAAAAATAAACATAAAGTTATTGGATCCAACTCACATTCCGTAAAATATCAGTTTTAAAATAGATAATAATATACATTTGAAAAAGAGTTTCTTTAATTGGAAGAAAAAAACTATTAAAAGAAATAAAATTAATTTTGCAAATAATAAATTTGGAACCAAAAGTATACTTTCAATTTACATCAAATCCTTTTCAATATAATTTGCATGATATATGGTGCAAATCGGAAGTATATTTCCAATTTACATCAAACTCTTTTCAATATGATTTGCATGATATAGGGTGCAAATCGGAAGTATATTTTTTATTTTCAGAAACATTATTAAGAATTCATGTAGTACGTTAGGCATGGAAATAGTGATACGAATGAAATATGTAATTTCATTATATTTGTGATGATATTTTTTCTCTTATTTTGTTTCTTCTAAGTGCATTTATATTTATTTTCCTTGCCACAATACATTTCAACATTCAACCGTAAACTAAAACTATCAAATACTCAACATTTTTTTTGTGTTAACTTTATTCTTCAACTTAAAAATAAACAAAGAATTACCTTTCAATCCTTTCAATCCCTTCTATCAATAAGTTCATCACATAACCACTTGAAAAAAATATATATCCCTTTTCATTTGATTCTTGTAATTTCTATAATTTCAAAACCTTTTTCCAACATTCACACAATTCATTATTGTTGATTTATAAATATAATGTGTATTAATATAAATAAATAATATCCTCAATAATTAAATTATAAACCATCAATCAAGTGTAAAATCTTACTGATTTTATCCTATGCAAAAGAGATTTTATTAAATAGAAAAATATAAGTTTCGTTTATAATAAATAATTCTAAAGTTTGATATCTTAGTATACATAGAATGTGCTTTTATTTCACAAAAGCCTAGCCTAAGTTGATGATTGGCTTAGTTTTACTTGTAATCAATCATGAGAAAAACAAGAAACAATGAAAATGCCAAACAAAAAAACAATAATTTTGAAACTTGTGACATTAATTAAGCAATTTAAGTTACCATACGGTATATAGATACCAATCATGTTATCTTAATCTGATGGGCGTAGTTATGGGGATCAGAGAAGCAATAATATTTGTCGTTCTTAAGCTGGTCATTTTCTCATACGTGATTACACTTAGCTAAGGGACCAACATTCTCATAGAATGGTCCTATACTCTACATGATAAATGTGATCTTTGACTCAAATAAATCTGAGTTCAATCACTTAGTTAATTTTTTAATCTTTATTATTTACCTTTCCAATAAGAAAAAGGGTTCAACTTTATTACCCCACACTAAAAATTGAGTAACTCTATCCAGGTGTCTTGATGATATTGGTCCAAAAATGTGAACATGTGATATTATTAAGAATTTTTTTATTCATTCTAACCATACTACTTTAATAATTATAAATTAAAACCTAATCATTAAACACACTATTTCCTATGCAAACATAATTAAACGCACCATAAATGTTTTTTTTGGCATAGGTCACAACATAGATTACATTTTAAAAAAAAAAAAACAGTAAATAATGTAGCGATTTATCTATTTTTTTAATCTGTTTATTTTAATTTTTTCTTTAAAATATTAATTAACCTATTTTTTAAATGCTTTAATAAGATAGTAAAAGAAATTAATAAGTTAGACATACATAATTTAAATATAATTTTGTTTGTTATTTTTCTTAAATATGTTTATAAATAGTTATAGTATATCAATTTTATATTAATTTTACAATTTTTAAAAAGTTTAAATTCAAATAAAATATTTTAAGAACATCTTTTAGAATTTTAATTTTACTATAAATACGCTAATAAGAAAAATGTACTCTAAATATTGATATATTATTCATTATTATGTGAAATCAGTTATAAGGTGACAAATATAATTTAATATCTCTATTATGAATATTATTGTTAAATATTTGATCGATATATATATATATATATATATATATATATATATATATATATATATATATATATATATATATATATATATATATATATATATATATATATATATATATATATATATATATATATATATATATATATATATATATATATATATATATATTTTTC
This sequence comes from Vicia sativa, assembly GCA_021764765.1. Taxonomy (NCBI): domain Eukaryota; kingdom Viridiplantae; phylum Streptophyta; class Magnoliopsida; order Fabales; family Fabaceae; genus Vicia; species Vicia sativa. The sequence continues at coordinate 134,832,707 of CM038797.1, forward strand.
TTACAATTGGTTACTAATTTTTACTAGAAGTTGTTTAATTAATATTTTAATTATATCAGTGTGTGTCTCATTCTAAATAATTTTAACTAATTTGTTATAGAATAAGCTGAATTGATTCTTTACTCCATAATTGACATGTATAGACAAATAATTTTTTAAACTTTTTTCGATACTTATAATACCGTAAGTTTTGAATTGGTAATTAGCATATAATTTTAAATAACATGTTGCTTTTATGTTTATTCAATTATTTCAATCATCTTAAATAACATAGTTTGGTATAAGAGTATTTCCGACAAATCGATATATGAGACAATTCTTAAAGGTCATCATTCAAGGAAGGGACAAATCTCTCAGAGTTTATATCGAGAGGTTTAATAAAGAAGCAATGTAGGTCTCGATAACAGACAGGATGAAGAAGTACTTCCTAGAGAGGGGGTTGCGCCCCCGCAGCGACTTCGCCAAAGATGTGGGCATCGGAACCCCGTCTACTCTGGATGCATTCTTGCTGAAGGTGCAAACATACATCCAATACGAGAAAAAGGAAGCCGCAAACAGCAGTTAATGGAGACCAGCTCAAACATGGAGGGTACTCTCGACAAGGTCAGAGGAAAATCTCATCCTCTCGCTTTCTATAGGGAAGAGCTCCCCGGTGGAACACCCAACTCCATCATTCATCTGCTCGTGCGGACGCGAATGGCCAACTTTGATGTCAGACACATCCTAGTCAATCAAGGCACCCCTTACGGTCAATCTCAAACATAGACTTTGAGATTGTTTCGCTCGGCAATGCCCAACAATCTCGAAGCTGAGGTGTAGACAATCTCAAAAGCCGAAAGCCCATAGAAAGGCAATCGCGTTGGGGTGCATTTGGGAAGGAGCAAGACGGAGATGCATGAAAACGACCACTTGTAGATCCGAGAAGGGAAGACAAAAACCCATCTCTCTGAAGAGAATATCATACATGGAGAATTGTCAGACATTGAATTTCGAGTAGATCTGGTGGTTTTGTCTAGGGATGTATATCACCCACTCCTCCTCAGCGTCCTCGACTTCCACGTTCGAATCCACACCTTCTCAACATTGAAGTGCCTTGCATGTACACCCTCTCTTCTCCAACAGTTTCAGCTCAATGGATCATCACCTTCTCGGTCCACATCAGATTATGTTCATCAATTCAGATCAGTTCTCCTACAACACTTCCAATCTTGTTCAAACTCTTTAATCCCCGTAATTTCAATGGCAGATGAGGGAGTTTAATCCATATAGGTAGCGTTCGTAGCAAGTCATTTCTCAGATTGAAATCAGGAACCCATTCCTTCAGAATAACTGGCATGTTTCTAATGGTGTACGACCTTTTCATCATCACCGCAGCCCTATCTTCATGTGAGTTGAATCGTAGCATAAAGTATCCTTCATCTTGAAAATACATATCACAGAGTTTTACATTGTTCCATGCCTTTTCCATGTAGTTCTTCAATGTATTCATCTTAAGCTTTGCACCTAGCACATACATAATCATAACATTCTCCCAAAATTTGAGTTCAGATATTATATCATCTTTCTCCATTTACAACTTTCGGCGCCATATACTCCAAGTTCAGACCATTAGCTGGATTATGATTGTTTCTCAGCACATCCACCCATAGTTTCTGATTCTCCAATTTTGTCTTCGTAATAAGGGTTTCGTCTTCAGTATTTTTAATTTTCAAATTCTCATCATTATTGTTTGTTTTAGCTTCCTTCGGTCAGAAATCGTACTCTCCTCTCCCGATTGTGTCTCTGAGGGATGACTCGTCGGCGGTCTGCACCACCACTTTTGGACGCACACGGCCATTTTTAATTAAAAATATTTTTTATTTCTTTAAACGACACTAATTATTTTATTTTAATGAAAAATTGTCCCAATAAATATAATATAAATGAACTATATAACTTATTTAAAATCAAAATTTATAATTTTTCTTATAAAGATTAATAATTAAAAAATACAATTTTGTAATTTTGTAAAATAGTTAAATTTTATAATACTTAAAATAATGATATTCATCAAAACATAATATACAATTTCTAAAATATAATTGCAGTACAACACTACTAGTATATTCTCTATAATGAATTTGCTCATCATGTTATATTTATAGATTTTCCTTCAAAATATTCAATGCTTAGCCGTTGAAATTAAAAGATGTTTTCAAAATGCAGTACACACTTTTTGGAAACATACAACGGAACTTGAAAAGTTTGTTTTAGTTAATATAAATTTTGATTCATCCTTTAAATAATACAGGTAAAACGGACTTGCGGACATGTTCAATATAGATCAGATCCTTTTTACCACTATAATTGTAATAATAAAATCAGTTGTACACTATGAAATACTCCTATATTATCACAGTGACAATGAGTGTGGTCCCAAACATGATCGTGTAAAGGGGTCCACGTGGCACGGCTGCCGGCAGCAGCGGTGTCCACAGTCAAGTGGGGGGTGAGGTCCAAAGAGATATAATCGTGTGGCAAGTGACAACCTGAAAGAGATGACAGTTGTATTGTGCATTCTTAATAGTGTTCTTCCCACGAACTTGTTCTTTGGATAAGTAAGACCTAATTTAGTTCACAACATTAATAATGTTAGACAAAACATCTTCTGTTTAAGTACCATTTGGGACCTTGGGTACATTTGTCTTTCTCTTTTATACTATCAATAAATATAGATATAACTAAGTAAAAATATTTAATATTTCGTAAATTGTGTTGTAGGGACTTATAAAAAACGGATAAGTTGGAGTTATATTTGCTTGTATTTATGAGAGAAAAATTTTGTCAAAAAAAAGAGAGAAAAATAATAACAGTTGAGTTTCAATGATATAAGAGTTTATGTTAAAGACGCAATTCGAGAGATATCGAATTTAGTTTTTAGATGAGAATAATATTTAACCACTGTGTTGGAGTGCGAAAGCCAAAAACAAATCTAAAATAAGAGAGAAAAATAGTAACATTTTTTTACTTTTTAGTTTAAATTCAAAATTATATTAGTAGTATTTCTTTTTCATTTAATTTACATTAATATTTTAAGAAAAATTATTGATACACTGACGGTGATGATGTAAATTAATTTTACACTACTAATCAATCATTTATCATAAATATGTAATCTATTAAATTAAACTGTAATTTTTGAATTATTTATATGACAGTGTTGAACAATGTTTCAAAATAATTGTTGTTTAAAGTTTTTTCACACTAATAAAAAAATACAAAATATTTTTATAAGACATTACACTTTTACGAAATTAACCTTATTAATGTATTAAAAATAGTGTTTAAAATAAAAAGTAAAAGACATAAGAGTGTTTGATATTACATTTGTAATTTATAAATCACGGTGACAAATGTTTTTTACCGTGGAAATGTGAAGCTACTGATTGTAGCTTCTATTGAACGTGTGTTTTTTATGCTTCCCATCGTGATTCCAAAGAAGTGCATAGTAATTGAGAAAATAGCAATCATTATTACATTGAAAAATAAAAATAATATTTATTTTAGAACAAATTTTATTCGTTAAAATGACAGTTATTTAAAATGGATGGAGTGTTTCTATTGAATGACATGGTTGTTAGTATCATTCATACTTAATGTTATATTTTTATTATATTTAATTATTTTAAAATAAATTTTAATTTTAAACTAATATTTGTCACACATGTATACAGTACTTAGTGTGTTTGGATAGAGCATTTTAATGAGGTAAAGTAATTTTTTGAATGAACTTATAATGATTTGATCAAAATCTATTGTTTGGATAAAAAAATGGAGAATTGTTAAAATGATGTAAATTTTATGAAGCATTTTATTCGAGACAAATTTAAGGAATTTCAAATGACACTAAAAATTAAAGAATTTGTGATTGCTCCATAATTTAAAAGTTAAATTTTTTATTAATAATTTTTTCAAATTGTGTAAAATGGTCCTTATATTTTGAAAATAAAACAATTCAAATATTCCATCCAATCAATAAATTTTAAAAATGAAGGGAATTCAAATGAAGCATTTGAATTCCATGAAATTTTAAAATTCTTTAAATTTCAAATTGATACATCCAAACACAAATGTTAAGTGGAAAAATTGAATTGTAAACTATTTTGATCCATTGATTTGAAATTGTTTCAATGGCAACCTATATCGATTAGGAACTTGGGGAGTTAGTTGGAAGCTATAGCATAATTTAACTAACTATTCTAACTGCTGCAAGTAGAACTAAATAACAATCGAAAAGCAGCATTAATAGGAGTAGGGGCAGCGTTGAAACTTGTTAAACCAAAGTCTTGATATAGTTCAAGGCAATACTTTCTTGTAAAAATAGAGACCCTTTTGAGGATTGTGCCACCTTGAAGCCAAAGAAAACTATGAGCTGACCAAGATCTTTAATTTAAAAAGTCTTGTAAAGAGTTATCTTCAAAGCTTCAAAAAGTGAATGGAAGTACCAGCTATAGAATGACTTCATCAACATTGTCGACTTTCTTGTTTGACTCCATTGAGAGACTTCAAAAGCATGCATACTTGACATTGCTTAGGAGAGTTTATGCCTTGAGGAACCTTCGTGTAAATTGACTCATAGAGATCACTACGAAGGAATGCATTATTATGAAGATGACAACCATGCATGAATGGATGCTATAGTGGACATTTTTGCAACAGGAGATATAAGGTTTCAAAATAATCAAGGCCATATGTTTAGCTAAAACCTTATGCAACTAATCGTTCCTTAACCCTTTCAATAGAACCATTCGCATGCATTTTTATATTATAAACCCATATTGCCTATAAGTAGTGCTCCAGAAGGTAAGTCAACAGATTCTCATATTTTCTTATTGTTCAAGACACCAATCTCTAGTTGCATGTTCATCTTGGGTCAGAGCTTGCCTAGATATAGTTATAAGTTTCAACTTAGTGTTAAGGGAAATTAAATGATATATGATGGGGACAAGTTAGATTAGGAAATGGAGGATGGAAGCCTCCATGGAACGAAGAAAGGAATTGATATAGTTATTGTCGGGAAGATGGCTGGTGCATTATCATAC